>JAHBBC010000014.1:0-600000 GCA_019915015.1 Auriscalpium vulgare
TATCCACTTTTTCACATGGCTGTATCCGGCTCTGGTGGACTGTTGAAGCCCTGATTTTTAATACGATGGTAAGGGGGCGCGTTGGGAAGGAACGAAAGAAGTCAGAACGTCAATGGACACTAGCACATTATGAAAATTGTCGCGTACAACTGCTAGGTAGTATAGACTGCTCTAATCCATTATCCATGGGTCCGCATCAGCAACCTCAAGGCCTCACGCGCCTCACGACCGAGCCTGGTACACCTCGAAGTACGCAGCATACTCCTCCGGCGTCATCATCTCCGTCATCATCTCTTCCTGCTCTGTGACCGCCGAGAACGGCACCGGCTTCCCGTTCACTATGACCTGCTGTTAGTCCTGCGCATCAAAATGAATACCACAAGCGAAACTTACCATACACCATCGGGTCGTCGCCCGCCGCACCATTCGCCGGCACCTCGTCCACGAGCGTCGCCGACGTCGCGGCACTCAACTGCGAGTCCGTGCGCTGTGCCTTCGCCGCCGCGCCACCGTCATCCTCGCGCGAGCGAGAGCGTTTATTGTGCTCGTTGAGCGAGTCGAGGTACGCGATGTTCGGCTTGCGGTCTTCCTCGAAGTCGTCCGCCGCGAGGGAGAAGTCGCCCGACGGCGTGTGCGTCGTGGAAGGCGCGGCGGACGCGGCGAGAGACGCATAATACGAGTCATAATCTGGCGGTAGTCAGTGTCCGCACGGCACAAGGGCGAGGTTGGGCACGCACAATCCAGCGCGGGCTTGCTCCCATTCACGTCTGGCTTGACGTCCATCGCAATCTCGACGCTCTCCTCCGGCAGGGGCGCAGTGCTCCCCACCCTGCCCAGACCGCGCAGGGTCTCGTCCAGATTCACCGCGCTGCCGCCCGACGTCGCCGCGGCCTGCGCGCTCTCCTTGACGCCCAGCGCGGTGAGGTCGCCCGTGATCGTGCTCTTCAGATGCCACGCGGGCATCGCGTTCTGCTGACGCTTCGCGGCCGCCTCTTCGTCGCGCTCGCGCCGCAGCGTCTCGTCGTCCTTGTCCGTCGTGAGCACGATCCCCACGCCCTCGTCCTCGCGCGCCACGCCGCCCTCGCCCGCGACCTTCAGCCCTGCGCCGGGCTCGCCCGCGGCCTTCTGCGCGGCCGCCTCGGACGTGATCCTGCGGATGGTCTGTGCGATGTCAAAGCTGCAAAGGTCTGTGAGGGTCTATATGTACGGGAGGTAGGAGGCTGCGTACGCGGGCATCACCATCAACTCGCTCTTGCGCAGGCCATCGCGGACATATCGCATCTGATAGTTGAAGCGCTGCATGCGATCCTGGCTCCCGCGCACGTTCTCCGCGTTTTCGTTTTCGATAAGCTCGCCTTGGCACTGCTCGCAGATGAACACCCCGCGCGCGAAGTCCACGAGCTTGTCGACCTGCAGGGGCGAGTAGGTTTCGCCACATTGCGGGCAGACGAAGCCTTTATTGTCCAGTTCCTACAGAAGCTTGTCAATAGGTCAGGCGAGGAGATCGTGCATCTGCACCAACGTTGCGCAGGCCGGTGTCAATGATACTTCGCATCTTAGACATCCGCCATTTGACAACGTTGCAGAAGTGCTGGAAGTCGACATAGTAGTACTGTCTTCCGACAGAGCGCTGTGCGCCTTCTTTCAGCTCATTTTGACGGTGACTAGACGAGGGGGTCGACGTGAGCAGCATTAAGGACTCGGAAATAAGCCACGCACACTTGCACCAGGCGGTCTTTCTCGAGGACCGCCATCAACTTGTTCAGCTCCTTCAACTGCAAGCCCATCCGCCCCGCCAGGTCATCATCCTTGAGCCTAAGCACACACAGTCAACGTCTGCCTCAACCCGTCTACCACCGACAGCCTTCTCTCCTCCCAGCCCACCCTCAAACAGCATGGAAACGGACTTACACTTGATGCCGCGCCATTTGGTCCATGATGGCGATGTATCGCGGGTCGTAGAACGCACGGGTGACATGCTGAACAAAGAGGCGGAGCGAGCCCTTCTCCTCTTCACTTAGCATCAGACGGCAGGGCGGCAGAGACGGGGCTCGCGCGTGTGCTCCGGCGGGGAAGCGTCGGCCCTGAGGCTTCGAGCTTCGAAGAGTTCTGGGAGACTGCTCGGGGAGGCTATCTGGCACCAAGCAACTCTATATCTCATTCAGCGTGAGCGGCATGTAGACACATAGCGTAGGGTGGATATGTACAGTTCTTGGGCTCCCGACGCTGTCGTAGAGAGGGTGTGGTGGGAGGGTGAAGGCGAGAATAGCCCAGACAGTCGAGTCGTGCTACAAAAGACGGTGGCCCTGGCGGCCCAGTGGCGGCCCCGTTCCTTTCATTACGTAAGCCGGGGACTGGCTCGTGCCGCGCGGCACGAGTGCCACGAGCGCTCAGCGCATACCATTGCCGCGTGGCATTGCGCAACTCAATATTTTGACCCCGCGACTTGAAAGCGACCGCCATACCAGCCAGATACCTGCCACCACAAATCCACATTGCTTACGCGGCCTTACCACACCGTGCGGCACCACGTATCATGTCGTCTCTACTGTCGTCGCAGTCACCCATCAACCATGTTTACCAACAAAGTCTCGCTCGGAGGGTCGGGGTTTCTCCAGGATATATTGACTGTAGTAATGGCAATCACAATGGTGTTGAAGGTGCGAGGGAACAGTTTTCACCTTCTCTCCCACTAACGACCGCAGGCGCCCACAGAATCATTAACATCATCATCATGAATAGTAGCATGGACGTCGCCAGCCTCATCGCAGGTCAAAACGCACTAGAAGACGATGGTTGCGAAATCCTCTTTGATTTCTTATGTTCTGGAACCCAACGCCACCGAATTATTCATCAAATCCACCTGAATTCCACCCATATGGGCGACAAGGGCTTGAGGGCTGTCTCCCGATATCTCAAGTCCAACACAGCGTTGAAACAATTATTCCTGCAGGGCGTGCGTCCCTTCTGGTTTCCTTGCTTTGCTTTCTTGACGCATCGTTAGAATGACTTCACCGGGGACTTGGACACGGTCGAGGAGTTCGTCGATGGCCTCAATAACTCACAACTGATCTTGCTGTCACTCTCGACCAATCGCGGGCTTTCTGATCACTTCATGATCCCCTTCCTTTCGAAACTTGCAGCTCCACGTCTTGAAAGCATCTATCTATCAGCCGTCGGGATGACGAGCCTCTCCGCCGCTTCACTCACCAACTATATCTCATCTCCGCGTTCCCGCTCGCTGCGCGAAGCAACGTTCAACTCGAACGAGCTCACGCCAGAAGACATAATGAATTTTATTCAAGCACTGCAGGCGTACAATTTCAGCCTGACGCGGTGCGATTTGTTCGCAAATTCCCGGGGCACGACGCCCAAGGAGGCGGCTGCGTGGAAGAAGGAGCAGCTTGTGTTGAAGAAGGCGCTTCTCCGCAATATCATGCACACACGGGAGACAGAGCGCGATGCTCTTCGGCTCCTGCGATATGCCCGACCCGTGCTCTTACCCCGCCACGCAGCCACGGACAAAGAATCGTCTGCGTCGACTCATGACCCACCCCTCCCCCCTGAGCTTCTCCTCTACACACTTTCTTTACTGGCCCCTACACTTTCCGGAGGGCAATGTGCGCGGGTACTGAATTGGGCTGCAGATCCGAGGACGTTGCCGCCGGATCCTCGACAGTTGCCGCCGTTGGCGAAGAGGATCTCCTCACGTCCCACGGCGAGTGTACATGTCCTGTGCTCGTGCATTCGATCTGAATGTTTCACACTTCACTTAGATTGGTATGAATGCAGCAATCCCGCCTCACGCCAACGTGAACGGCTCCCAGGGGGACCACCTGTGGGAGCAGAGGAATACGTGGCTGCGGGCAGTTGGTTGTGACGTATACGAGCCGAATGTCACCTAGAAGTCATTTCTTTCAAGTCACGAGCATGGTCGCTGCCGCGCCGCCTTCAAGAAGTTCGGATACTGGTCCCATCTGCGGACTACAGCTTGATCGCGAGCTGGACAACACGGAGGCATATCAGATCCAGTCAACGTGGTAGGCGCTCTGCATGCCGACCCGCCACCATGCGAAATCCACCTGCGAGGACTCACCGGGAATGAATACCACGATTCATAAAGCGCCAAGTCAACCTCGCGGTCGCGGCATGCGTCCTCCATCGTCTTGAGCAGTTCCACAGACGTGCAAGTGAACAGCTGCAGACCATCGGCCGTGCGCACGTCAATTCAAAGCTGGTGTCCATGCAGTTATTGAAAAGGTGGATGGAGCCAACCGGCTACCTCCTATTCGTAGACTTTCTGCACGTCTCGGGCTCAGGACGGAAACTTCTGGTTTTTGTGTTCTCGCGGGATATCTGCGGGCTTGAAGGGGTGGCATCGTAAGTGGATGTATGGACAAAAGCATGACATACTTACCGACCTGGGTGGGTAGGAAACACAAGGGACTTCGTGAATGACTCGCAAAACGTCTCAACACTGGGATCTGGACGTTCATCGCATTCTAACCAGTCTCCATTCCTCCACAGTGCAGCGAGTCGCTACAGCATATGTAAAATAAAGTGCATAATCTGATACACGAGGTTCGCCAGGTCTATAAAATAGTCAACAGCGCGGCGGCATGGGGTCTAGGATGTCAGTAGGGGTACAGATGATGGCAGACAACATATAAATCTGGAATAATGGCATCAGAGCGGGGATGGAGGCAAGTGGCGACATTGTATCGTATGGGCGAGGAATGGAAGGGGTTGCGGGAGAAGAGAGGCACAATGTAATGGATATGGAAAGGGAAAGGAGACTCATGATGCAATGCAAGCAGTCGGACCAAGAGCGGGCGGAGGCTACCTGAGAACGCCTTCCATCTTCTCAAGCCCCACGCACACACCCTCGATCATGAGGATGACACGCCTGGGCAGCACGGCCGGGAGGCGCGCCTTCCGATCGTCAGGTCCATCACCCTCATCGTCATCGACCTCGCGGTCCAGCTCGCGGTCGCGGCGCCGGCGGCTGCGTGAGCGGGCGCAGCGCTGAATCCCCATCTCGCGGTCGAGGGCTAGTGGTAGGGCGAGGACGATGCGGGCAAGGCGCAGAGATAGGCGGGTCCGCGAGCGGATGGCGAAGTAGGAGAGTTTGGCCATAGACGCGTGGGTATCGAGGAGAGAGGAGAAGGTCGAGAGGAATGTATGGGTGAGTGCGCGGCAGGCTGGAAAGGGTTTTCTGTGTATCAGAAACGTCCTGTGCAGAACAGATACGTTACAGGACGTACTAAGGATGCGTCCACGCACGGACTGCAGTGCTGTAAGAACTGCGTTGATGCCCTCGTCACCAAGCCGGAGCGACGGATTCAGATCGTTCATCCCGCCTTTATTTCACATGACATGGAGTCAGCCCGTGAACCGAACGCGGTGATGAACTAGAGCACTTACGGAGAAGGGTTCGGACCATTTCTAGGTCGCCATCGAGAAAGTCATTGAACACGCCAAGCACGACACTGCGCAAAGTTTCCTCGGCATGCACACCCGTGGTCGCAAAGTCGTGCGAGGCAGGATGCGTTTCGTATAGTCGGCGCGAGGCAGGGTTGGACAGAACATCATATGCCACAGAGACCTTTTGGAAGGCGTAGGTCGCCTCTGGGTTGTTGGGAAATTTGCTGCAAAAAAATTCAGCAACGTCGTCGATGGGTAGCAGGAGAACCAGGGACAGGTGGAGTCCGAAGAGAAGGTTGGAGATAGCGGGCGAAGCGCGCGAGCGGCGGGAAGACGTACTCGGGATGACATGCTTTGCTTCTCGCAAGATACGCCCGTCGCAGCTCCATTTTGTCAAGGGTATCGTTGCGAGAGACACCCAGAATGTTGTACAGGTCCGTCTGCGCTAGGATGTCCGCGATCGCCTGCTCACGGCGCGTTCGGCGGGGCGCACCTGCCCCATTGCCCCCGGGCGTGCCACTTGCAGAGCGATCCAAGAAATCGCCCAGTGGCAGGTCTGGGTCCCATGAGATAGGCTTTGTGTGTGGAGGCGGGGGTGTGGGCGACTCTTCGCCGTCGTCGATAGGGAGATAGAAGTAATTTGACGCTGTGGGGGGTCGGTGAGCGACGGAAACGCGCGGTCGCGGAGGCAGGACTTGCCTGAGGAGACGACGTATCTGAGCATGTCGATGAAAGGGAAGAAAATAGAGATAATCAGGAGGGCGAGGGATGCATTGGTGTGAGCGGGAGTGAAGGCGATGGGCCTTGCATGTGATTGTTGGGTTGTGCTCATCCCACGTGCGCGTGCGACCGCGTCGTCGCCGTCGGATGACCGGCGCTGGGCTCTCGGGGGAAAGCGGTCGCAGGGGCCCCGGCTGCCAGAGGGTACGGGATAGCTACGCGATATATAGCCATGCGCATAATCACGGGAGTGGACGAGGAATGAACCTTGTCCATATCTTGTTGTATGTATGTCGTATACTTCGCACGCTGCTGTAGGGTTCGTTCACTTGCTCCAGATTAGCCTGGTGACAGAGCGACGGTACGCATTACACAGGCGGCAGACTCCGAGCAATGGCAGACGACGCCTGCTGACAAGGAGGTTCCTAATACATTACGGTATGGCGATGGCACGTATGGAAACCGGCGGAACGTACGAGCGCAAGCACGTACCAGATGAAGAGACTCTCAAACCTCCTCCGCTTCGAGAACGTACATCTCCGTGTCTTTCACCAGAACCGGGTCCGACGCGCCACAAACAGCGGATTGTTGTGAGTGCTCTTGACCGCCGTCCGGATGGAAGATGTAAGGTTTCAAATAGACATTTGATAGTATGTGACGAGGAGTGTGATCTCAGTTTCGGTCCAGGGAACGGCGGCTCAGTCATACGAGGAGGACGACGCTGGGAAAGCAGCACGGCGGTTGCTAAGTCACGAACGTCCAAGCGGCCGATGAAACAACTTCACGGTGGCGGTCGTCGGTTCGGGCAGCACAGGCACCAGGACCACCTCGCCTGGCGCTCACTTGTTCATATGTCGAATTCTCCAAGACTACGACCAGAGCGTCAAACTGAGATTGCAGGACGGCAATTGACGAGAAACAGGCAACGTACCAAAGGAGCAAGTACACCAAGTCTTACACACAAGTCATGCACATGCACTGCTGCCTGAGAACTTGCGGCGGTCCCGCGCGCCGAACGCCGCAGCGGTGTTCCCGGAGATGAGTGGTTGGCGCCATGGGAAACGCTCGACCTGAACGTCATGCGAGCGCGAGAATATACACGTTTCTGGCTTCGGATGATAATCGGGTGAGTCTAGACGAACGACGACAAGGCCCGCAGAAGTAGCTGCCTAGTGACGGGGCAAGGGAGGCTGGCAGGTCAGGTGGAGAAGCACGGGGCCGCTGGGGAGCAGCTGCACTGGAAACGCGGTGAGATGGCGACAAGTATTCTGGACGACGACAGCGGCCCCGGTGGCAAGCACGGCGTCGTGCCCGATGGCCGCCAGCCCAGCCGAGCGTGGAGAGCGGGCGCGCTCTCTGCCGGGGCGGCTATAGAGGGCGGCTTGTGCCGGCATGCGGCGGGAGCGTCGAGGGCGTCGGTGTTGCCTGCGATGCTTAAGACCGCGGGGGACGATGGCTGCGCTATTGCGGAGAGCACAAAGGATGAGGCGCAGCGTCAAGTCGACTCGACGGAGGAAAGGCAATTGCCGGGCCACCCGAAATGGCAGGCGCAGGAGGCGAGCGTGGACCTCGTTCCATTGCGCGGCGGTGCTGGTCTGAGGGTATGTCTGGGACGAACGACGGGCTGGCAGACGAAATGGACGTGCTGGACAGAGGACGGTCGCGGGAGGGGACCCCAGGTGGTCGAGTGGACGCCAGCGACTGTTTGTAACTCCGCCGCAGACTGGTGTGCAGTGTACCGGACAACAGGTCCGCCCACTTTCTGCCTCCCACCGCCATCCTCCCGCCCGTTGTCCCCCCTCCCGCCGTCCCCTCCTCCCCAGCGTTTCCGAGGCCGCTCTCCGCCCCGCCCTCGACGTCGCTGCTCCAGGACCGCCAGACATCGTCCCCGCCCTCGTCCCGCGGCACCCCCGCACCCTCCCTCTCCCGCACCCGGGCGAACGATGGCCGATCGTTTGCCTAACGGATATCCCTCATTCCCTCCCAACTTTCCCCAAGGCTTGAACCCCCAGCAGGGTCAGCCCCAGCCCTCCCAGCAACAGCCGATTGATCCCCAAAATTCTATTGGAGGTCTCACAAATCCGGACATTGCACGACAGTGGCAGCAATACAGCATACAGCATAGTAGAGGTGCATCTGGAGACATTGTGGGGAACGGAGGAATGACTCCTCAGGTGTGCACTTGATTTCCGTTGAATTATTGTCGTCTATTTTCCCTGGCACGCCCCCTGCCTACATGCACTCGCATGCCTGCCCCACCCACTGCCCAACTCTTTACCACCGTTTCTATTCCATGCACCGTCGTCGTTGTCCCTCCGCCCTTTTCCCCCAGTAGCTCCCTCTAGGCTGCCTCCTCGGCGCCCTGCCTGACGTCCTGAGCGCATGCTTAGTCAGCCGTGGCGCTTCTTCCCTCTTCGGCGGGCACTCTTCTTGAACCCGACGCTTACTGACCTCTCTTTTCTACCAGATGATGGAGTTCATGCGTGCGAACCAGATGGGTCACATCAACGCCTCGCAGCTTGGCCAGCAACAACAGCAGCAGTCGCTCCAGCCATCATTTTCCATGCGGCCAGGCGCTCTCCAGGCGTCGACATCTCAGGGATTTCAAGAGCAGAATTCCCACTCCCAGATGCAGCCAGGGTTCCCCAACGGCGCGTTGACCGGCAGCACGCTTCAGCAAATGACTGCTCTGCATGCGCAACGGAACAACCCAGGCCAAGGCGCGCCGAATCGCCCTCTCATGCAGGCTTTGCAGGCGTCGACTGTTAACCCGCAGGCTCGCCAGCTGGAGCTCCTTGGCGCTGCGCATAACCAACAGATGCAGAACGGTCAGTTGAATGGTCTTACGCGCATGCAGCTCCATCAAGCGCAATCCGGGATGGCCGCCCTGCACCCGCAGGGATCTCAACAACCCTCAGGCATCTTCCCTTCGACATCGATGGCTTCCGGACGTCAAGGAGACCACATGGCCGGTCAGGCTGTACCGCAGATTACCGCGGCGTCGATACAGGCTCAAATGGGGAAGATGTCGATACCGCAATTGATGTCGACGTTCGTCATGCTGAAGCAACTGGTCTCACAGGCTGAAGGCGAAATCCTTCAGCTGAACAATGCGGCTGCGAGGGGTGACATCTTGGCTGGGAAGTCGATTGCGGAGATGAGGAAGAAGAACGAAGAGAATAAGATACTCGCTACGCGCGTCATCAGCGCAGTCAACAAGAGACGTACGGACGCGGGTCAGCCTCCTATGTGAGGATGATTGTTTTCCTGTCTCTTTGGCTTCTTTGACCAGTCTTTGCAGAGATCTCAATAATATGCCACCGAGGCATCTGCCGAATGGAACAACGAACCCTGCGTGGTTAATGGCTAATGGGCATACCCCCGACCTGCTCTCAAAGCCGAATCCCACTGCGCAGACGAGCAGTCCGTCGTTGCACCCCCAGCCGTCGAATCTCGCCGCACAGCCTCCGCAACGGACCATTCCTACGCCTCAGCAGCACATGGGCGGCCCAGGTCCATCGCAGGCGAACATGCCACATGCATCGCCTCATATGCCGGCGAATGCCTCGCCGTTCAACGGCGCGCTCTTTCCTCAGATGTCGGGTACTCCGCCTCAAGCGTCCGGGCAGTTCTCTCAGCAGCAGCCAGCTCAGCCCGCGCAGCAGGCCGTAGGCATGCCTACAGGCCCCCCTCCGTTGACTCAGGAACGGTTCACCGCTCTCTGGCGGCAATACACGCAAAACAACAACGTTGTTATCGATCAGGGATGGGCGTCGTTTGAGGGCCGGCCAATCAACCTAGCTGCCCTGCACTGGAACGTCTTCGGTTTAGGTGGCTTTGACCGGGTACGTGAACATACTACAAATGTATCTTAACGTCGTGTTCACTCTCTGTGTAAAGGTGACCGCAAGCGATGCATGGGCCGTAATCGGCGGACGGATCGGATTCGTCCATTTCCCCGCTAGCGATAGCGTTCCTGCGAAATGCGCCCCCGCCCTTGCACAACGACTGCAGTCAATATACGCGGAGTACCTCGTCGCTTTTGATCAAGCGTACAGGGGCATGTGGATCAATCACCAACGCGCTCAAAGCAATGGTGCGCTAGTTGGACAGGGTGCGTCGACGCCTCAACAAGCCCCAGCCGCACCCCCCGCAGGTGGCGGACAAGCCAATTTCATGAACCAGGTCTTGAAGTACACACATACGTCGGAGGCGGAGATGCGAACGTTGGGCCTGCCGGACGACATCATCCAGTTCGTCGAGCAGAATCGGAACCAGCTCGAGCGCACTCGGCAGAGCCAGAACCTGTTCCGCGGGGCCTTCGCGAAGCCCCCGCAGGCAGGCGGACCATCAGGTCTGCCGGCGCTCCCAGGTCAGGCTGGAACCCAGGGCTCGCAGATGGGGCAGACGTTGTCGCAGCAGCAGCAGCAGCAGCAACAACAACAACATCAGCAGCAGCTCGATCATCAGCGACAGCAACAGCAGCAGCATCATCAGCTACAGCAGCAGCAGCTACAGCAGCAACAACAACAGCAGCAGCAGCAGCAGCAGCTACAGCAGCAGCAGCAACAGCAGCAACAGCAGCAGCACCCGCAGCAACAGCAGATGAATCAGCAGCAGCAGCAGAGGGCCCTCATGGCCCTCGCTAGCTCGCCGCCGTTCCTCTCCGGCCAAGTACCTCAACGACCCGGCACTGCGCAGCAAAACGTCCAGGGCGCGCAAGGCATGGCTCGACCGCAGGCCAACGGTGGAATAGGCGGTCAGCTGAACCACCCGACGCAGGCGGGCCCGTCGTCCATGATGCAGGGCGGGAGTGGTCTTAATGGCGCTGGTATGCTGCCGGGAGGTCATGGTGGCCCTATGCAGAACCGCGGCCTACAGCCTGGGGCCCAGCGAGCCCAGTTCCTGCGGCCCACTCCAGAGGCGATCAATAAGTCCGAGCAGTTCATCAATGAATATCGGAGATCGTGGACGGCGAGCCAAGGTGCGTGAATTTTCCAGGTTGACTGTGACCGGCCGGTTGACGGTGGCACGTTGCTCGCTAGACCTCGATGTGGTGCCCGCGCACCAGATCCCTGACAGCCAACGCGAACAGTACAACGACGCATTGAGCCGTTTGATCACCCAGCTGGAAGAGCTCGAGAGGCAACTGCCCCTCTACCACGCCGTCGTACGCAATGAGGAGATTGTCCGGAAGCTCCTGATGATCGTGAGTTAGATATGTTTTGTCCTCGCCGCATGTGCTGAGGACTTGTTCAGAGTGTCACTGCGAAGTATCAGCACGATCAACTGTCCACGGTCAAGCCGCGTTTCATCCTAGAGCTCAATACTGTTCGGAGTATGTTCCAGCAAGTGACTAACGCCACCGCAGGCTTCAGAAATGCCATGGTGATAGCGAAGGATGCCCAGTTTCGCGCCGCCCAAGCCGCGCAACAGCCACAACAGCCGCAGCCGCCCCAGCAGCTATCCCAGCCGTCAATGCATCAGCAGGTTCTTCATCCGCAACACGCGCTACCCCAACCTATTCCGCCTGCAGCCGCCCCACCCCGTCAGCCCTCTGCATCGTTACCCGGACATAAGAAGAAGCCATCGCAAGTCGGGCACCCCAACGTCGCGGCGTCTGTCTCGACTCCCACTCCGCCGCCGCCCGGACCGGCCGCCTCCACTCCTCAGGCATCTACGCCCTCGTTGATGGCGCAATCGCCTCAGACACCCAAGTCTCCGAAAGCGAAGAACGCGTCTAAAGTGAAGCCCATCCCCAGGAATCGCAAGGCATCGAAGGCCACGGTTTCGAACGCAGAGGCGCAGTCATCTGCGGCTGCCCAGACCCCAGCACCGACGCCATCGTCTTCCAGCTCTGTGGAGACGAAGTCCGGCCCAAAGCGCGCTCGCGAGGAGGACATCCAAGTCATCGACGGCCCGACTACTGCGCCCTCTCCGAAGAGGACGAAGTCAGAATGGGGCGGCCCGCCGAACGAGGCGCTGCAGAAGAGGCAGGAGGAGGCCGACAACATCAAGACCGACGAGGAAGCCAATGCGTTTGTCGAGAGCATGACGGAGTTGCTGAAGATGGCCAACAGCGGGCCCGACTCATCCATCACCGCTAATATTACAGAGTCTTTAGAGGCGATCCTCGCGGGCTATCCCACGGACATCGACGACATCGGCCTGTCTTCGTCCTTCGGCATGAACAGCGCATTCGACTCAATGCAGGGGCCTCCATCGCCGCCATCAGGCCACATGGCCGCGACGGACCCGCTGATCGAGTTCTTCGACTTCACATCGTACGCGATGGACGACGACCCGACGGGCTCGAAGGCGCCCACACCGGACCTCGTTGCGGGCTCGTCCTCCTCGGCGAACCCGAGCCCCGCGTCCGCGTCATCAGATGCAGACGCGGCGGGCCACGCGGGCCACAGCACGGCGTCGCCGCACATCGCGGGCATGAAGCCTGACAGCGAGGACCCGACGCGCGTGGGCATCTGGAAAGACATAGACGGTGGCGAGTCAGCGTACTTCCAGCAGCCGGGGTGGAAGTGGGAGGGACAGATGGCGACGATGGACCAGCCCTGGGCAATCACGACCACGCTATCATAGGAGCATACGAGGATCTCGCGCGCTATCTCTCTGGTTTTCTATTATCTATTGTCTGCGGTGTGCTTCGTGCGGCGCTGCTTAGTTTGCATTTCTCCTTTCATTGCCGGTAGCCCTTCTGAATTATTTTACATTTGTGGATTTAGTTGATTGTCTATGCTGTTGTTTTTATCTTACCCCCCGATCCCCCCCGCCCGCTTTCTACTTCTTTCAGCGCTACGCCTTTTGTGTTCGGATCTTTCCCACATGCTCTGTGTACTCATACTGTTGTTGTTGGCTTGCTATCGATACCGCCGTTACACTCTGCAAGGATGCTCTAGATGTCATCATGCGAAGTCGAAAACTGGTAAGATTGTCGCGGTAGGTACAAGCGCCGCACAAATCCCGGAATGATACAGATGAGCAGATAGTACATTAGCAACATACGTTACGGTCTGCCCGATCTACGAGCTTGAAGACGTCCTAGCAATCCTGGGCCAGACCCAGACTGTGAGGACGAGCCCCCATGTCCCGCAAGTTCCTGTATCACCGTCGACACCAACCCGGGCCGCCTCGACTTCTCATCCTTCTCGGCCCTCTCGCGATCCTCTTTGGCCCACTCGCGTTGCTCCTTGGCCCTCTTGCGTTCCCTCTTCCAGTCGTCCTTCCCCACCCGCCCAGAGTCGAAGCGATTGTCCACGCGCCGCGAGTACTCGTACGGGTTTGCGTTGTACTGCTGCTCGAAGCGCGGCGCCTGCACATAAGTCGCGTTCGTCTGCGCGTAGGTGCCGGTGGTCCTGCCGTTCGTGTCTGTGGTGCGCTGAGATAAGTGGGGTGGGGCGGTGGAGGGATGGCGCGCACCGTAGCCCCCGTTCTCGTCCTGCTGGCGCGCGCCGGATGCGACGACGTAGCCCGCGTTCTGTGCGGGATGTGTCAGGCGCGGGAGCTAGGGTCCGTGTGCATGACGGTGTACGCACTGTCGGGTCCGTGTTGATATTGAACCCCCCGCCGCAGTGATGGCACTTGCATCGGAAGAAATAAATCGGCGTCGAGTAGTACATGCCGACCTCCCTCTTCTCGGCGTTGTAGCGCGCGCCCATGCCGATGTGCGCGCTGCATGAGCCGCTGCGTAGGGTTGTCAGGACGTGCGGAGGTGCGAACAGGGAGCGTACGTACCACCAAATGTCGAATGGCAGTTCAAATTGAGTGATCCAGATGCCCTGGTCGCTCATGCGGGCTCTGTCGTCGGGGGCATGCTGGGCTGTGCGCGGAGTAAGACGAGTGAGCGGGCGGCCCTGCTCGGGGTTGCTCACCTCGGTAGGAGTTGAGGCCGCCGGGCCCGTGTTCTGCGGGTGAGTAGTTGGGTGGGTAGTCGGGTGGGTTGTACTTTTCGAATCCTGGGCTATGTGAGTACTTACCGGGGGCATGGTTGGGACCGTTGGGTGACGGACTGACCTTGCATGGCAGTAGCTGGTAGGGAAACGATGGGATGTGGGAACCTGTATGTATGTTGCAGCAAAAGGATAGTGGGAAGCTGCGCTATCAAAAGTTATTGGGAGTGTGAAGTCGATCGAGTCTTTATAGTGGCGGACTTGGGGGACGGCCTGTATGACAATCGCCGGTCAGACGCCGGTATGCACGCGCCACGGCGCCTAGCAGACACTAGCAGACAAGCATAGCTCCAGTCAAGGATAGGCTTCCTTCCTTCCAGGCTTTCAGCTCAGAAAGGCAGGCCACAAGATAGCATGGAGGACATCGGTCGTCAGAGACCTGGACGTCTTCATCGGCATCCGTCCTGAGAAGTGCGAGCAGGCGTCGACTTCCACGTATACATCCGGGCGCCAGCGCGGGCTGCGGACCAACCTCCGGACCCCCGTGGAGTACGGTCAGTGCCAGCGCCATGTTTGAAGTGGGAGAGCGGCCGCAGTCGATTCGGATGCGGTACATGTGCTGCGGGATTACTGCGGGATCGGTTTAAAACCTGCAGGTCATATAGCAGGAGGCCCGCCAATCACCTGTGCATGAGAGCTCTAATCGGTGAAGAATGCATGCGCGGGTACTTCCGTCCTCGACGCCGCCGTGAAGCCACCCAGCGGAGGATTGCGGGCCACCATCGAAGCAGTTCGCGAACCGTCCCCTCGTCGGAGAGCAATAAGTATGGCCCGCGATCACTTCCGCCTCCCACGACGCATTTTAAGTCGCATTTGCTGACAAAAATCCTCTGTCGAATGGCTCGGAATAGCCTCCGCACGCGCAGCCAGAGATTCATGGTGACCGGTGACCAACGAGGCGATGTGGCCGCCGGGTGTGCTGCGCCGTCATCTTCGACTTGAAAACTCGAGAAGCGCTGTACATGCACGAGCGGTGTTGAAGAGCGCGTACATAGCTGTGATGTTTCGCTAGACGGCCGCCGTTGTCGTCGCCGTGGATGGTGAGATACTTATATGTATGGTGGGAGACTCGAGAAAGGGCGATGACGAGTCGAGAGTAAGACGTGAATCGTCGACGTTCGCCGTACGCAGCGAGCGTGTCTGCGTGCACGTCGAGTTGAAGTCTTCGTGGACTTGAACTTGGTGGGCGAAAGAAAATGGAAAACGCGCCGCGCGGCTGGGTCTTAGGTAGTCTCCCAGAGGCAAAGTACAAGCTTCGACCTTCGCAAGCTCATATATCCTGTTTGAACGTTCATGCATGTGATGGATGATACAGATGCGTAGGCATAATAGTACAAATGTTACGGCTACAAAACAACAATGCGTGTTTATCAAGGCAGTTTTCGTATAGCGATGCCAGCCAGAGTGGGCTTGCGAGACGCGGCACCAGAGCTACGAGAGCTGTTTGCGAGGATGCGTGTCCGTAAAGATGCCAATGCAGACCCAGACGCCTTGGACGAGTTCCCGGTAGCAGCAGGAGCCACCACCGGCGCATCCAACGCCAACTTGCGCCGCTTGGATGTCTGCTCCTGCGCGACGCGTACGCGGCCCTTCTCCCACTCGTCCTTCGCCACCGCCTCCGACTCCGCATCGGCGCGTATGAGCTTCAGCTCCGCCGGTAGCCCGTAACGGTCCTTGATGGCCTGGTCCACCGCCTCCGCGGCCTTCTCGATCTTCTTCTCCACGCGGAAGCGCTTGCGCACGCGCCGCGAGTGCTCGTACGGGTCTGCGTTGTAGTGCTCCGAGACGGACTGCAGCTGCTCGATGCGCGGCGCCTGCACCTTCGTTGCGTTCGTCTGCGCGTCGGTGCTCTTCTCGAGCGCGGCGAGCGGGTCGGCGGGCTCGGTCTTGCCGTTCGTGTCTGTGGGTGCGGTGAGATGAATGAGTGGGGTGGGAGGAAGGGGCGGTGGGGCGCACCGTGCACGGCGTAGCCCCCGTTCTCTTCGGGGTCCCAGTCCTCCATCTTCTGGCGTGCGCCAGACACGACGACGTAGCGCGTGTTCTGTGCGGGACGTGTCAGGCGCGGGAGCTAGAAACGCGCATGGCGGTGGACGCACCTTCGGGTCCGTGTGGATCTCAAACCACCCGCTGCATAGATGACACTTGCACCGAAAGGAGAAGATTGGCGTCGAGTAGTACATGCCTATCTTCTTCTTCTCGGCGTTGTAGCGCACGCCCATGCCGATGTGCGCGTCGCATGAGCCGCTGCGTAGGGGTGTCAGGACGTGCGGAGGTGTGGACAGGGAGCGTACGTACCACCAGATGTTGAACGGCAGCTCAAAGCGGGTGATCAGGATGCCTTGGTCGATCTTGCGGGCTCTGTCACCGAGGGCATGCTTGCCTGTGCGCGGTGTCAGACGAGTGCACGGGAGGCCTGCTCGCGGTTGCTCACCTCGGTAGGAATTGAGGCTGCCGTGCTTTGCGTCGTCATAGTCGGGCGGGTAGTACTTGTTGAATCCTGGGCTATGTCAGGACCTAACCAGGGCATCTTGGGCGACGGGCTGACCTTGCATGGCAGTAGCGGATCGAGCGCGAGCGGGAGTCACGGCCGGATCGGGGCAAGGGCCACGGACCGGCGCCGGCAGCGGCCGTCGGCAGCGACCGAGGAACTGTAAGAGGGCGAACTCTAATGTCGTGTGTCCCAACCAAGACGACCCTCCAGGTGAGCAGCCCGTCCGCGTTCCCCGCTACAGACCCTCATCGTGCCCTTCCAGTCACCTCTGTCTCCAGCATGAGTTACGTCGCTAAGGGTGAAAAAGAATACGACGCGACCGGTGCCCCCGTGTCCGCCGCAAAACTCCACAAAATCCGCATCACCCTCACCTCCAGCAACGTCCGCAACCTCGAGAAGTGTACGTCTCCTTTCGCCCAAGTTTGACTTCATAACTTATGCTGCATGCATAGTCTCTGCGGACCTCATCAACCGCGCCAAGGACAAGCAGCTGCGCGTGAAGGGCCCCGTGCGTCTCCCCACGAAGGTCCTCAAGATCACCACCCGCAAGACCGTGCGTGCTTTTCTCACTCAGATGTACTCCTTTTTTATCTAATCAAATCGCCTTCTATAGCCTTGTGGTGAGGGTTCGAAGACCTGGGATCGCTACGAACTCAAGATTCACAAGCGCCTCATCGACCTGCACTCCTCGAGTGAGATCGTCAAGCAGATCGTGAGTTTGCCCTCGTTTCTCGGTTGGAACATAGTTTTACGCCGCGTTTTCAGACGAGCATCAGCCTGGAGCCCGGTGTCGAGGTCGAGGTTACGATCTCCGGTTGAGCAATGTATCCATAGTGCACCACACGCCATTGTATGCTGCTTTCCCTCACGCGATACGCATGCACAATCAGTGGTGGAGATACACGGAGGCATCTTCACCGTCTCTCCGGATGGCGTGGTATGGTTGACGTTGAACCTTGACGTGTTCTTCAGATCGAGCTCAAACCCGATCACGGTCCTTTCGTTCGAGTCAGCATCGAGAGGCATATTCGGCGTCGCGGCGTCCTCTAGCGAGAGCCTCTGCCAAGTACTGCTCCTCTGTGGGGCTGGTCGAGACAGCCCACGA
The DNA here is from genome assembly GCA_019915015.1 of Auriscalpium vulgare. Classification (NCBI taxonomy): domain Eukaryota; kingdom Fungi; phylum Basidiomycota; class Agaricomycetes; order Russulales; family Auriscalpiaceae; genus Auriscalpium; species Auriscalpium vulgare. The sequence continues at coordinate 17,705 of JAHBBC010000014.1, forward strand.
TGGCGATGTCGGCGGTGCTGGTGTAGCCCACGAGCAGCAAGATTTTGACTGGATCCCAGTGTCTGAGGACGACGGTGAAAGCGCCAGGTGGACGGACTCCAGTGGGGAAGAAGTGAATGGGAATTAAGACGTCCGCGGCGGCCGCCTTGTGTTTGCTCTTGTACCACACGATCAATGATATGCCGCTGGTTGACTTCAGGATTCAGAGGGCCTGATGGGGCAAATACTGTGTAGAAAGCGGGGTTCAATAGCCATGCCATGGGTATGATAACTATGATTGCTCGGCCTTTCGCCGAAGGCGGCTTCGGGACGACTGAACTGCGCTGCGCAGTGCAGTGACAAAAAAAAAACAGCGACGTACAGCTTGTGGGGAACGTCTGACAAGAGTGTGCGGTTATTGACGAGAAAAGCAAGACGTCTATGTGATTGCAGAGTGATACAATAAACCAACTCATTATGCAAGGTAATACGGATATGAATGCGACTGGCAAAGCAGGTAGGTAACAATGCGTATGGGGGTAACTACTAACTGGTGACAAGATAACGGGCTCAAACGTAGACGGCATAGCACCCAATCACTGGCCGGTGGTCGCTGCGCCCCTCCAGGCGCCGCATGCCCTGGTCGTCCAGCGTCCCATAGCTCAAACACACCACATCTCCCTTGCGCGCGCGCGTAGGCGCCACCGTTGACTCAGACGCGACTGTCGGCGTCGTGCTGCGCGTGTCGGACGTGTCGCGCGAGAGCAGCGAGAGGAGCCGCCAGCGCGGCGGCGGGTCGCGGAACGGTGCGGGGGTCGCGGCCTCGGACGCAGACGACGAGTAGTCGGACGTGTGCGCGCCGCTGCCGGACGACGCCGGGGACGACGCGGACGACTGTGAGAGCGGCGAGAAGGGCGAGGGGAACGCGTCGGGCGCCGTCCGCGCACGCACGGGGTTCGCGGTCTTCGGGCGCGGCTGCGCGGACGCGAGCGGCGGCGAGAGGGAGCGCAGCGCAGTGCTCGAGCGCGAGCGCGGGAGTGGACGCGCGCCCGCGCTCGCACTGGGCGCGATAGCTTCGACGGAGATCGGACGTGGACGGCGCCGCGGGGGCGGGCTCGACAGGTGTGGGTGGGGAGCAGGATGGAGTGTATATGATGTGGATGGGGAAGGCGGGCGCGTGGCGACGGGCGACTGGGAGTCGAGGCTCAGCGGCGTGGCCACGTTGTCGGCGGAGCGCAGTGAGCCAGAGGACTCCTTGCGCGAGCGCGCGGAGAAGGAGCGCCACGCGTTGGTGAAGAAGCTGCCTACGGCGTTGCGCGGGGCGGAGGGGTGGTCCTCATCGTCGGGCTCAGGATCAGGTTTCACGGTCGATTTGAAGAGGATGCGGTCGCACCTGCCAACCCAGGATCAATTAGCGACGACTGCATGCACGGGAGAAAAAGCACGCTCACCAGCTCGGCACGCGCTGTTTGCTCGACGAGTCGTACACGCCGCGGTCGTCGCTGACGTCCACCGTCGACTTGCTCGAGCTCGCGCGCTTCATTGGCGGGCTGTTCATCAGCGCTTCGTGGTCGCCCAGGCTCCGGCTCACCGACACGCCTGTGATCGACGGCGCGCTGCGGCTCAGCGACGGTGTGACGGGCATCGACATCACCTGGGTAGGCGCGCCGAAGCCGTTTTGGCTGGTTCGCCTCACGGCGGGCGGCTTCGGCCACTTGGATGCGGCGCGCGGTGAAGGTGACCCCGGCGAAACGAGCTCCTGCCACTTCACCTTTGCCTTGAGCGCGGCGGTGACGGAAAGGCGCTTCACGAGCGCGCGTGCGTGGATGCGGTTCGACGACGGGCGCTCGTCCGAATCTTCGTCGTCTGAAGACTCGTCGGAGTCCTCATCGTCGTCGGCATCCGTCGTCTTCTTGGAGTATGCGGTCCCGGACGAGACGACCGACGTCGCTTCCGCGCGCTCGGCATCCTCCTCGTCCTCGTCAGAGCTAGAGCGACTTGCGCGGCTCTCGGGGCGCCGGCTGGAGCCCTCTTCGCCGGGTGTTTCTGCAAGCGGCCCCTGCACAGCAAATACGTTGGGGCGGAGCGGCTTCGGCTTGTTCTTGAGGGTGCGTAAAACGTCGTATTTGAAGGTTGGCGGGAAGTTGATCGTGCCTTCGCGGAAACCGACGAAGGCCTGCCCATTGCGCATTATGTTGTAGAGCTGGTCAAATGCGAGGGCCTGTGCGTATTCTGTAGAGTCGTTGAAGTTGGTCTCTGGGGAAGGGAAGAGAGGGTATACCTTGTCGGGAGATGAGCCAATCCGCATGCAGACGGGAGATGTCGAGCCGGAAATTGAGGTCGCCGCAGAGGAAGGTATAGTCGAACTTGTCCGTGAGGTCTGTAGAGAGTCAGACATAATCCTCCAAGTGATAAGAGGCAATCAACCTACCTTCTGCCACCATCCGTGGGTCGTCGGGCTTCAGGAAATGGTCTACGACTAACTCAGCCTAGCCAGCAATGTCAATGAGGTTCTCAGGTCTGTAGCAGATTGGACCAACCTTGATTTTGGCTAGGTTCGCCATTCTGTGTAACAGTTTCCCTTCGTGTGCTATGCGATTGAGGTCAGCCATGGCCCACTGTCAAAACGCCACACACACCTGCGAGATGCGCATTGACGAAGAACATCGTTGTCTCAGCGATCTTAAGGCTGATGGCGACAGCACCCTTATTCCCGACCCTTCCGCCGATGAGGCCAGCCGTCACCGCATGTCTTGAGGTGCCTACAAGAACATCAGCACGCATATACGGATGCTGGACTGAGCGAGACGCACCCTTCACCAAATGCCGCGCATCGCGATGCACGAACACCGCTAGATAGATGCCCATCATGCGCTCCTTCACCAGCATCTCATACGGGCCTTTACGTGCCTCCGGCTTGCTCACGGACCTGCGCTTCCCTGGGTCGCTTGTCGACATCGAGCGCTCGAGCTCCGGGCGGACGCCCTCCCGGGCGCGGCGCGTGGGGTCTTGCACGCCGTTGCAGAAGAAGTCCTCGAGGATTGCGGTCCAGCCGGACGGAGGGTGTGCGGGATCGTCATCGACCTTCGGGCGCTGGCGCTGCAACTCCTTCAGCCCCTCCTTGAAGCGTTGCCGGTTACGCTCGAGCTCGCGCGCGCGATCTTGCTCAGGATCCCGCGGCTTGTCTGCGTTGTTGTCTTTGTCCTTCTCCCGTTCTCGTTCACGCTCGCGCTCCTTCTCCTTCTCTTTGAGCTCCTTGAGCTTGAAGCCGGCGCCGAAGCCGCGGGGAATACCTAGAATGGATTACGGTGTGAACGAGTGCGACCTCGGCAAGGTGTGGACAAAGTGCGGTACCTGAGAGGCTGGGACATTCTTGGCCGGCACTTACTCACAAGGCGAAGTTAGAAGAGAATATACACGATAGCACAGTGAGAAGTGAACTCACACGACCACGAGGTGGTACGGGTGGTTGGCGTCATCCGAGAGGTAGGGAAGTCCGTCCGGGCTGGAGGCAGTAGTCGGGGTATATAGCGGAACATCGCCTAAGAGCTCCCGCAAATCGCCCTGCAACGGAAACGACAGCTCAGTTCAGATCCCCGCCGAAGCAGCCGGTTCCACGCACCTTGGGCAGCGACTCGTGCATGTTCCATGTTACAATCCTCACTTTGAGCGGAGGCGGGGGTGGCGGTGCCGGTACGTCGCTCTTCTCTGCCGCAGAGAGGGGGGAGGGCGACGGGGCGGCGGGGAACAGGGCCTGCAGGCGCGAGAAGACGTTGGGGTGCGCGTGGGCTGCCAAGAGATCGGGCATTAGCGGGCGTGTGTGGCGACACTGACGAGGGCACGCACCGTGACGGGAGGACGATGATGCCTGCTCGCCTGCCAGCTGGGTGGCAGCACGGTGCATCGTGACGGGAGCTGGAGAGCGCAGCGGCGGGCAAGGGTTGGGTGGGCCAGAGACGTGCGGTCGGTGGGGTATATGCTATGGACAGAGGGACATGGGGAGACGAGCGTGCACTATTGCACTTCCGATCTCCTGACGTATTCTCGCCGCCGTGTGGGTCTCCGGCAGTCTCGGGCGTCCTTATAATTCAGAAGCATCTGGCGTTGTTCAATCACACAAAACGTACAAGGTAATGCAAGTCGACTTCATGGGGACACGCAATCAAACTCAATATTCTGGCCATAGCCCGCTGCGATCTAGGGACGCACAAGCGCGTTTACAACATCTTGCCAGACAACAGTGACAGCAACAAAAACCTATAAGGAGACAACTAAGGGGATGCCGCAGCGCAACGAGGAAAACATAGATCAGAAGATGGCATCTATGATGCCACTTCCAATGGCGGAACCTGAGGATTGATGGTCAGCAAAGCCTGATGCGTTGGTAGTCACTCTAACGTACCTGCACCAAAACCAACACCACCGACAGCAGAAGTGGCCAGCTGGAATTTTGATTTCTCGTAAAGATCGTGATGGAAAGCGTTGGGAAAACACTCACGACGCCGCCGAGTCCGCCCATACGGCTCTGCTTTGGTGGCTCCTGCTGCTGCACAACCATCTGCTGTTGAGGTGCGGCCTGCATTGGCTGCATGGGCGGGCCCATGTACGGGTTGTAAGGCTGCGGAGGACCAGACTGATAGTTGCCGGGGGGTGGCGATCGGTAATCGACGTTCGCAGGCGGGCCGTAGGACGCGGGAGGAGGCGAGAAAGAATTGGGGCCACCGCGATACGTTTCGTTCTGCGGTGCTGGGTAGGATGGAGGTGGGGCCGATGCTGGCGAATCGAGCTTCTCGACATAGTTGGACGGGAACAAGCCCTGTCTGCCGTTGATCCTGCCCGTCCACCAGTCGGCATTTGTCTCCGTCACGATCTCGATGATATCTCCACCGCGGAACGAGAGATCGTTGGGTTCCTGCCAGCTTTGAGTTATTGTATTACCTGTGCGCGATGGAGGACCCTCACCGAGTTGTTCTCGTTGTAAGACCACAGCGCCTTGGCCCGCTGGATACCTCCGCGAGGCGGCGGCTGGGGGACCTCGCGGCGCATTGGGGGTGACACAACGGCAGGACCAGACTGCACAAGAGGCCCAGGCGAAGGGATCGTCATGCGGCGCGTCTGGTCAGAAAGATCGCGCAGGGCGATGTCACTGGCGTTGGGCAACTGGGCGAGAATGGACTGTCCGGCGTCGCGAGAGATCTCGTTCTGGGACATGAGAAACTCGACATTCTGGCGAGTCTGAGAGAGGATGTGGGCTGTCAAAGCTGCGGTGTCCGGCATGGCTGGATGCTAGTTGGCAAGAGTCGGGCAAGAGGGGAGAGTTATATTTATATCGGAAGCAACTGCCGCCGCACTGCTTCGGCTGGGCTCGGCAGGCCCCGACACGCTCACGCGCAGCCGCTCGTCGACTCGACAAACGCGTCCTTGACCTCTCTTGACCTCCAATCAACGCCACCACCATGAATGTGGCCCAACTCCAGGCGCATCCGCCGCCTCAGGTGCAGAGGGCTGCCTCAGAGGCGGAGGACAACACACCCGACGTATGTACACATCCATTCTCGCACGCGGGGAACCACTAATTGCCAGTACAGTTCCTTTCTATTCGTCTCGTCAACAACCGCACACGCGTCAAGATTTCGCCACAGCCCCTCGATCTCACCGCGCTTCCGAGCAAAGGCCAATTCTTCACTGTGTCAAACACCGTTGGATGGTTTGTCGCGGTCGTAAATCAGGGCACTGGCCTAGGTGCGTGAATTATGAGTACATAACATACTACAACTGACCTGCATCTACAGCATTGGTTGCGTCTCCAGTACCTGACCTCCGGTCTGCCCTCGTCTCTGGCCAAGGAGATGTATTCCGGCCTCAAAGGACCTTGTCTATGGGCACCGTGCACCCACATTACCTCGTGTTTGCATGCAACGAAACGCGGCTACTCGTTGGCCTGACAGAAGGTCCCATTGTAGTCTTTGACGCAGCGGTGTTATGCTCTCCCGGAGCAGGCGATGTTACTCCTCTGCACACATTTCCACCAACCACATCCACTGCCGTTCGTCAGATGTCCCCAAATCCAGGAGACATCCCAGAGCTCGTTGCTATACTTAGGGAGCCTGACGGTAACCCGAACAGCCAGCTTGTTGAAGTCTTGAATGTCGCCACCCTGCAGTCGGGCGGTGGGTGGCGCGGCGGAGGCACCTCAGAGACCTTCCCCACAAGCTGTACGTCACCTTGTTTTTTTTCGTCACTGCACAGATACTCAGTGTAACATGTAGTGTCTTGGTCGCCAAAGGGCAAGCAAATAGCCATCGGCCTGCAAAGCGGCGACATAGCAGCGTTTAGCCCCAGCGATCCTGCCTCAGTCAAATCCTTCGTCCCGAAGCCGCCTTCAGCTGAAGGCCAGGCAATCATACACATGACGTGGCTGTCGAACCCCGCTTTCTACACAATATTTGCCCCACCAGGTCCTTTGGATCCTCAAGTCGACCAGCGGCATATGATCGTGTCGTACGAGAGCAAACGCAATGCCGCCGCGGACGTCTCGATCCCCATTTCCTTCTTCCCCAATGGAGTCCGTCCACCTGGCGCTTTCACCGTCGTCCTCAGAAATTGGGATCCTGTGAAAATCTTGCTGCTCGTGGGCGACAGCAGCACCGCCGACATCGCCATCGTGGGCTCTGTCTCGACCAGCCCCACAGAAGAGCAGTGGCAGAGGCTCTCGCTAGAGGACGCCGCGACGCCCAGCATGCCTCTGGATGCTGACTCAAATGAGACGACGATGATCGGGTTTGAGCTCGATCTGAAGAACACGTCAAGGTTCAACCATACCACGCCGTCCGGTGAAACTTTGGAGGTGCCTCCGCCACCGATCGTGTATGCGTACGCAAGCGATGGCACGATGACCGGGTGGTACGTTGTCAACACGAGGGCCACGCCGTACCCTGGCTTGTTGGCCGAGTCCTCTGGCGCATCATCTATCGCCACCAAACCCTCACCTGCGCCTGTGCCGCCTCCCGCCGCGACCAGCCCTTTCTCCACGGGAACGTCGGCTTTTGGCCAACCTTCCGGTTTCGGCACGCAAACTGGATCCACTTTTGCCACGCCAGCCTTTGCGCAGAGTTCTTTCGGACAGCCTGCATCCGGTGCTGCCTTTGGTCAAACATCGACATTCAAGCAACCGTCAACATCGACATTTAACCAACCAACATCTACATTTGGTCAGTCTTCAGCTTTTGGTCAACCGTCGACGTCGGCGTTCGGCCAGTCGGGCTTTGGATCTTTCGCGTCGTCAACACCGTCTGCTTTCGGGAAGCTAGCATCAGCATTCGGCAGTGCCGCAGCGGCGGCCGCAAGCCCCCCTGAACCAATACAGGTATCGCAGTCAACTGAGTCCATGGCGACAGACAGCAGCTTGGACGGGCTCTCTCTTGGCGGTTCTTCCACGAATGACCAGCCCAAAGCTGGTCTTGGAACGTCAGGGATATTCGGCAGTGCCGCATCTCAGCCAGCTAGCCAATCACCTCAGCCACGGTCGACGTTTGGCAGCGGGGGTGCCTTCAACCTGTCTCCAGGATTCGGCGCGTTTGCGAACGTTGGGCAACAGAAAGCCGGGCCTGCACCAGCGCCTGTACTTGTACCTGAAGCCTCCCCTCCTAAGCCTGTGTCTGCATTCGGGCAGAGTGGGTTTGGCGCAGCTTCTGCCTTTGGGCGCAGTGGCTTTGGACAACCAGCGTTCGGCCAATCAACTTTTGGGAGCAGCGGATTCGGTACGCCAATGTCTACCACCCCGCAAGCCTCACCGGCTGTCTCCAACCCGCCTACGTCTGCGTTTGGGGGAGGGGGTGGAGGGTTCGGGGCGTACGCGTCGAGCGGCTTGTCGTCATTCACCACGGCACCGAAAGTGGCACAGGATAGCGCGCCGGCGTGGAAGACCGCTGCTGAAGCCACGCCACCGGCATCTACTGCAAGTGGGGGCGGTGCCTTTGCATCATTTGCATCGAGCGGAACGTCTGCGTTTGGAGGCGCTCCGAAGAGAGATGCAGAACCTACGCAGCCGGCGTGGAAGTCGTCTGGGGATTCGCCTTTCTCCAGTGCGGGGAGCGTGTTTGGCGCGTCGCCTACCGCACCTGCTGCCGCGGCGTCGACTCCTACCCCGCCGACTCCCACACCTACCCCGCCGACTCCCACACCAACCGCGCCCGCACCAACCGCTGCCACACCGTCTGCTCCCACTGCTACGCCGAGCACGCCCCCATCGAAGCCGCCGCAGCCTGCCGCCGCCACACCGAGCCCGAGCGCACCGTCTGCGTCGACAACGCCTGCCGCACCCCCGCAGACATCCTCTTCGCCCTTCGGCAGCAAATTCGGCTTCGGGAACTTTAACGCAAAGGATTCGAAATTCGCGAACCCGAAGCCCGTCGACACGCCCGGCGCGTTCGGGGCAACCGCACCTGCACCTGCCCTTGCGACCTCCTCCACGCCGCCCAAGCCCGTGCCGGTGCCCGCGACGCCGGGCACCGTGTTCGGGCAGACGTCAACCATCTCCCCCAAGCAGCCTGCAACTACGCCCAAGCAGCCCGCATTCGGGCAGAGCGGGTTCGGGGCAGCGTCTACGACTCCGACAACGCCGCCGGTGACATCCGCATTCGGCGCATTCAGCGGCGCGACAAACGCGTTCGGCGCGGCGGGCGTGTCGGCGAAATCGTTCGGCGAGTTGTTGCGAGAGAGCGGGCACGTTGGGGACAAGGCAGCGGCGAAGCCGTTCGTTGCGGAGAGGCTGCCCGATTCGCCGTTCGGGCCGCCGAAGTCTGCGTTTGGGAAATCTGCGTTCGAAGCCCCGAAGTCTGCGTTTGAGCCCCCAAAGTCTGCATTTGAGCCACCAAAGTCTGCGTTCGCGCCGACTACGCCGAAACCAGAGGGCAAGGGCAAAGCGCCGTCGAGAGTCCCGACCGAGGAGTCGTTCACGAACCTGTCTGCCTCGGTCAGCTCTGTGGGTTCCTTTGTGGAGGTTTCGCGCCCGGAGGACGACGATGACGATGACGATGACGATGACGATGCACATGGACCACCGACGCCGACGTCGGACGATGAGAGGGACGATGGACAGGAAATTGAAGACTTTTTATCAGAGACTTTCTCCGATCATGGAGACGGCGACGATGAGGAAGAAGAAGAGGAGGAAGAGGAAGAGGAAGCAGAGGAGGGCCTGGAGGAAGTCCCAGAAGAGGAGGAGGAGGAACAAGCAGAGGAGGAGGAACAGGAGGAGGAACAGGAGGAGGAACAGGAGGAACAGGAAGAAGAGTCCAAGGATCCTACTGTTGTTCCGTTGCCTCCCTCAAAGCCGGGTTCGCGTGCACCTTCAGCTACTCCCGCCTCCCACTCCCCGGATTCGAAAGCACGACAGGGAAGCACCACGCCGCCCGGCTCCCCCGACAAGCAGCCAACCCAACCCTCGCTCCAGCAGCCTACTCCCTCCGCACCCTCCACGTCTCCGTCCCCGCCCGTGGGCATTGGGCTCGGCCGCCCGAGCACGCGGCCACTGCGGAGCTCGCCGCTTGCCAGCGCACCCGTGTCTGGCGGTGACGAGGATGAGGTGAAAGGCGTGCCAGTGAAGTCTCCCTCGCCACAGCCCGCGGGCCAGAAGCCGCGCCCTGCGTCGCCGAAGGCGCCGTTTGGACAGTCGCTGAAGCCAGAGGCCCCAGGGTCTGAGAAACCGCTCTCCCCTGTGACATCCCGACCGAAGACGCCGCCCGCGCTGTTCGGCAAGGCAGCGCCTGCACCTGCAAAGCCAGTTTCGACGCCCCTGGTTGCTGCCAGCCCGTTCCCGCAGACGCCCCCGCTCTTCCCTGTCAGCAGTGGGCCGCCAGCGTCCGGCTTTGCAGGCTTCGGATTCAACAAACAGTCTACGCCCCCGCCCGCAACAACGGCCAAGCCTGCACCCGCTGCACCCGCTACGCCACCTGCTGGGGGAGGCCTCTTCTCACATGGTTCGTTCGGTAAGCCCACAGCAACGCCGCCAGCCCAGACGGGCCTTGCGTCGCCATCCACAACCCCGCCTGCCACGGGGCCTGCAACTCCGCCGCACTCGCTCGGATCGTTCAAGCCGCCGGCAACGACGCCATCACCCGATGCGAAGTGGCTATGGCCGCTGACGACGACGCCCCCTGGACAGCCCGGTGCTGCCCCCGTTCCGCCACAGCAATTGGACCCTCTGCAGAATGAGATCATGATACTGTTCAGCTCCATGGCGAAGGATTTGCAAAGTGTAAGTGGCCCTCTGGTATTCTGTTTTGGACAGAAGATGTCGCTGACTGGCGTGGGCTGGAATTACAGTTGAACGGGATTGTGCAGCGGGCGAACCTGCAGAGGGAGCAGATGACGAACCCCGCGTCCGCTCCCCCGAATTCGCTTTCATTGGATCTAATCCACAAGGTTGGAAAGGCGATCAAGGCGACTACGAGCGACCTGAAATATCTGGCTGAATCGAAGAAGGAAGACGAGGCATCCATCCGCGAGTTTGACAATGGGTTGCTGCGAGGTATGTGTGGGCGCTTCTGTGCTGCTGCTGATTTTGATGTATCGCCTTGGGTAGCGAGGACGCGGAAAGAGGAAATCGTGCGCTTCGACAAGGCGAAGAATGATCCCGACTTTGCAAAGATGCTGAAGACAAGGTTTTTGAGCCCCGAGCACACGGAGTTACAGACGCAGCTGCGCCGCGATATTCGCGTTCGTCTCACACATCAACCTTACTAGGATAGGGCGAGGCTGACGGTGATGTTCTATACAGGTGATGAAAGATCGTGTGACGAAGATGGAGGACAATTTGGCGGCGAAGAAGAAGAGGTTGAACCAGGTGAAGACTGGCAAGCCTGGAATCACGCAAGTCGACTGTGCTCGACACATCTTCATTACGCTGACGTTCTGACTCGTTTTCTAGGCCTCCATCTCTGGATACAATCAATCGCACCGCCCGCAACATTGATATCGCAATTGCGCAACAGGCTCTCGATATAAACTCCCTCACGCTCCGCGTCTCTCGCCTTGACCTCTCCAAAGGTCATTCCTCTTCCGTCAAGAAGCATCCCGGGCAGGATGCCCCGCGCCGCCACTCCAGTGTCACCAAGGACGTTGCATCTACGACAGCTGCCGCGCTCAATGCTGAGCGCACTGCGCAGCGCCTCAAGACTGCCCTGCTCACCGCCCGCCCAACGCCGCTCCTGAACACGCAGGCCGCCCGCGCTCCGCCCCCACCGAAGGCGTTCGACTCGTCCCCAGTACCTGATGCTACCGCCGTCAAAGATGACCCGTTCTTCAAACCGTTTGACCTCCCACCACTGACCGTGGGTGACCTCGCTCCTGCGTCAAGTGGCCGGCGCAGTCAACACAATAAGCTGCATGCGAAGCCCGTGCAGTTCAAGGCGAGCGGGTCGGCTGGTGCGCCGAAGGCGGTGGCCGCGGCGTCGACGTTCGATTGGGGCCCGCTGCCGGGTATAAAACCGAAGACATCGTTACCGGTGGATCTGAGGACGTTCAAGCCAGGAGAGTCATCGTAGGCTGGTTTGTTACATTCGTCCACTGTATAGCATGTTCCGAGATTGAGATAGCAGTATCGCTTTGTGTAACCTCAGTAATGCTTTGACGGAAGCCGATAGGAGCGATTAACACTGCTGAGATTGTGGCTCCGGCCCATTTTGAGGCCTGCGAAATTTACAGAGCTGCATTGACAATGTCAATAGTTGTACCGTGCAAATTTAGCTGCGCCTCGTATGAACATGGGCATCAATTTTATGTACACGAGCTGTCATTTTCACGGCGAGCCTAAGTTACAAATAGACGATTGAAAAGTAGTAATATGTCTCCTATCGGTCCTTAGTACTATGTGTATCGAGTTGGTGTTTGTTGCGTTGGACGAGTATCCTCGGAACCATCTGATCCACGACGCAACCGTAGGGCCACATCATTATTGGCAGTGTTGAACATTGCTGACCGTGTCGTTGTCAAATCGGGTTGTACATGATTGCTGTGATTATACTGTATTGCTTCCTAAGTCCATTTCACAGCGAGGATTCGGAATTGCGGCAGATGGCGCAATGTTCGAATTCTATTATGTATCCTACTGACAACTGTGATGACCGAGTCCCCAATGTATTCTATCAGTGTCCGAGAGCCAATGTATGGCAAAATGTGGCCGAGGGCCTGTTTACCGACAGTGAAAAGATACGGTGGCCGTCCTCGTCGTGTTTAAAACCTCGTACTTCAGACTGCATTCATGATCAAACTCTTCTCCTCCTCGATCAAGCTCTTCTCCTCCTCGCGGGCATAGGGGGCCAAAGGGATGTCTGGATTGCCCTGGAACTTCTCCTCTGGGTGCAGAAGATAGCCAGGGTGGCAAATATTGAGGGTGTACATGGCCAGAGTGACCATGGCGCCGTCGAACACATCTGGAAAGTCTAAGTTGAGCAACATCTGCGGTGAAAACGCTCGACAACTTACTGAAAAGTACTTGCGTTGAAATGACCTTGCCATTCCACCCGTCGGCAAGCTCAATTGTACGGTAGACTGATCTTTATAGAATATTTCAGTGCGCTGCATGGATGGACGAACGAGTGCAACTGACCGGATGACGAGGAAGAGCGTCATGAGGGACATGGCGCCGAGCAAAATCTTCATGCGCTTGTCGGTGCGTCCCCGAGGCTGGTCGGGAGCATTGCGCCCCCCGAAGGATTTGTCCTTGACATATCGTAACAGGAACTCTGCTGCGAGCACGGTGTAGCAGGTGATTGCGACTAGGTTTGCGGTCGGTGAGCCAACACTGACAGATGTCTGCCGCGATATTACTCACCCAGCTGGAAGACGATACCGCCAAGCATGATGTGGCTACCAACTCTTGCATCTGACTCCTTGTTTCCCGAAGCAATACCACCTCCACCGCCTTGCACGACGAGGGATACAATATCCTGTGGAATGGGTAGTGAGCCGCGGAGTTGCCTATTGTGCGGGAGAGAACGTACACATGACAGAAAAATTGTCATGTCTGCGAACCACCTGTCAGTCCAATAAAGAGAACTCGTGCGAAGGCAGCGTACACAACTTGGGACCAAGGCGGCTGTAATGAGTTCCTAAACGGCGGATGATACGCCCAAGCAGGACAAAGTTGGCCGCAACCAGTGGTGTAGGAGCGATGATGGTGGCTACAATCCTGCACAACGGCCCAGTGGCTGGGATACTTGCAGATGAACAGAGCTTACTGCAGCATGAATGGTGCCCGTAAGTCGATGTTGAAGCTAGACCATAGTCGCCCGCTCCAGCCCGCGACTTCGAGGAGGCCGCACAGCACGGCCGTGGGGAGGAGCCACCAAATACGCCACCGAATCGCCTGGCCTAGGTGAAGTACTAGATAACGTGCCGTCATCAGCAACATGGTGGACAATGCACAGTATAGAAACTTACTTGTGGAGATGCTGAAGAGAACGACGAAGACGATGGCGATCCATTCGGTCGGGACATAGTGATACTTGGCGTTGCGGTCAAGGTCTTGGCGAGCTACAGAACGTTATGACAGAGTGAGCCATCGTACGCTCAGAAAAGGCTGGCTCCTACCCATGATTCTGAAAAAAAAGGAAGGAAGGAAGGTATAGTGAGCGCTGAGCACTGAGCAGTCGCCAAGTCTATATCGAAACCCGCACAGCATCCTCCGACGAGAATCTCTGTGATTGACTGCATAATAATAGACGGCAATGCATAGCTTCTGAGCCCGTGAAGCACTCTTCAACTTCAGTGCCTAGCGGCTTGGTCAAGATCTCCGACTCGGACTCTCCGACTCGGAGCAATGACCCGCGGGTCCACTCTGTGGCATATCCTTGCGTTGTGCACTGTGTCGACAGTCACCGTATTCAGGCCCATCTTTGCAATAGGCTCGGCCTATCGTAACTAGAGGTGGCTGTGTGACCATTGAAAATACGGGGGAGCGCACCGCAAGCTCTTGGTGTCAATGAGTACTGGTTAAAGTTCCTTCGGAAGCCGAGAGCTCGTCGTCGCCTCCGAGAGCTCCACCGAAACATACATGTTGAAGAGGCCGCTCTTGCAATCACCTTAGCGGTGATAGCGAAGACGTCGATGCCGCTAAGTAGCTTGCATAGTACACAATCGAGCTGACAGTCGTGTAGGTCGAGGCCGGTGTGCTTTGCTTGAATGCATGTCGGATGGCCTGCCTGCCCTCCTCCGAGCTAAAGGAGCTGGATTGAAGGCATTTGCTTGCTTGTCAGACGAGAAGTGGACGACAAAAACGCCGAACGAACACACGCGCACCGGGCCCGGCGCCGGGCGGCGCACGCTTTCACGACTCAAGTACTCACGTGAGGTTCTTTTCTGCTTCAGACACTTGATCAATTCACTGTGCACCGCTCGGCTGTAGTTCTGTATTCCAACCCTGCAATCATCTAGGGCGATTTGGCAGGGCAGACAACATGCTTTATATTATGTGGCCCTCAGGTAGGTCGCAACACCCGGCTGTCCGACAACAATACCAACCTTGTCATTCGTAACGCCCTATCAACGTGCCCTCCTCATCACGCCCTATCAACGCTCTACTTATCATGGTCAGTCAGCTATTGTCGATAGCAGGGTTTCGGACAATGACCGTTGCCTCGCCTCTTCACAGGATTATCGAACTATTTAAGCAAGCCGTCGTTTCGAATTACTTTGCTCTGCCAATCCCTCCTACACGACATCCCTTGCACGTTGCCTCTTAAAACAGATCAACCTACCATGTCACAACCAGCCTATATCCACACTCTTCCTATCGAAGTCCTCTCTGAGATCTTCTCCATTCTCTTCTCCCTCAATGGCGAAATCGAGGACGATTCACTTCATCACCCCGGATACTCCCTCCCAGCACAAACGCCCAGCGTCGCCACACAGATACCGCGCTTGGTCAATCACATCGTCGACGACCTGATGCTCGGGCCCGCAGCGCCGGCCGCTCCTACCTACCCCGCAGATGACGACACGTACGAGCCAAGCGAGGCTGGCGATGTCCCCGACCATAGCGAAGACGAAAGCAACGTTGGCCTCGGTCCAACATTCGACGAAGTGCTGAGGTCCTATGACGACGACGAAAACCCACCCCCCAACTGGGTTGCCCTCACACAGGTCTGCCGGCGCTGGCGCCTGGCTTCCTTCAGGTGGCGGGGTTTCTGGGCAGCTGTCTGGGCGCAGCCCCTGCCGAGTCGTCGATGGACGAAGTACGCGCTGCGCCACTCCCGGTCGTTCCCTGTCGACGTGCGAGCGCCGAGCTTCATGCGCCTCAAGCCCGGGCAGCTCACGCCGAGCGTGCACGCGCAGGGACTCAGCGCTCTTTCCCTCGCGCTGGGGGACATGCGCCGCGTGCGGAGCATCACGATGACTTATACTCGTGCGCCCGACGAGGATCGTGAGGATGTGTGTATCGCGCCCACCATGCTTGTCATTGATCGCTTGAAGCAACACGCAGCGCTCCTGTTGGAGAGCCTATGGATCGAAATACCCCACAAGGAAATGGTTGACCCTGAGACTGGGGAGGAGTACATGGCGGAGACTCTGCAATTGCCGACGACTCTTTTCAATCGCAACACTCCACAGAAGCTTCGCGATCTGCAATTGTCGGGCTGCGGCATCTCGGGGCTGTCGAATCTATTCCAGAGTCCGGTTCTCGAATCGCTCCACATCCAAGGGTGCGACTGGACCCCTCTTTGGACCGACTGGACGACCTTCCGGGGCGCGATGCTCTCCCTCAGTGGGTTGCGGACCCTCAGACTCGGTGAACTGATGCTTCCTCGGGACATCAGTGCGCACGACGATTCCACCAGGGCTGCGTGCCTGCCGCACCTAGAGCTACTAGAGGTCGAGGGCAGCCCGCAGGAGATCACCCAACTCTTGCGCCATATCCACATCCCTGACACTGCACACATGAACCTCAATGTCAGCCTTCGTGCCGATGACATTGCCTCCGGCCGCCTCGAGAAGTTTATGGACGCCGTTGCCTCCTACTTCGAGAACGATCGTGCACACGATCTCGTTGATCCTCTGCCGCAGTTTGACGCTCTCGCACTCTACTTCGGCCCCCCCGCTGCGGAAGATAACCCCGAGTCTTCGTTCATCGCCTCATTCAAGGTCTGCGAAACTGAGGCACGCCACTGCGAGATTGCGCTGCGCAATTTGGCCACCGACGGACCGGACGATATCCCTACGTCCACCCTGTTTGAGCACGGGCTTGACGCGGTGCGCAGGTTACCCATTTTCCGCACGGTGAAGCTCATCGGGAGCAACACACTGCCGCACTGGCCGGGGGTGACGGCTCGCTTCCTTCTGCTTTTGATTGGCAGGGAGCTGCGTCTCGGGGTTGACATGCCAGGCACTTACGCGAAGATTTATTTTGACGGCGAGAAGCTAGAAATTGGAGACGGGTTGTATAGTGTGGCAAACCACCAAGTTATTTCTTTAGAGTAGAATGCGTCCTAGTAATACTGGTATCTTACGAGACCATTACTATTACTGTCTTTCCAACCAGTATTCCTCCGGATCCTCGTAGACGGTTCCGAGCTGGCTGATTAAATGAAATGCCTTATTATGGATAGGGTGGCAGACTCGGTGCTATCTAAAGGACCGTGACCCATCGACGACATCAAGTATACAGGTGCCTCTCGGAGCACTGGCAGCGTGAGGACGTGTTGCCTTGGGCACAAACAGGCGCCCGCCCGGCGCGGGGTCACAAGCAGCCAGGAAAATGGAACTCTACTTGTTTGCCGGCGCGACGACTCACTAGTACAGCCGCTGGACTATAGCTCTGTATTCGCTCACAGCCAATGAGGATGACTTGGCAGGGCGGACAGTCTTATTATATGGCCACTGGGTAGGTCGCAAGAGGCGACGCACCCGGCTCAGGGTTGTCCGACAACAATATGTACCAACCCAATTGTCATTCGTAACGCGCGAAGCCCTATCAACCGTTACGCGCAAGGCCCTATCAACGTGCTATTGACAACGCCTTAGCTATTGTTGAAGGCAAGACAATGACCGTTGCCTCCGACTGCTTCACAGGATTACAGTCTATCCAACGTCGAATTTATTCAAGAGCCCGGTTCTCGCTCTACATCCAAGGTTGCGACGGGGCCGCTCTTTGGACTAACTGGAAGACCTTCCAGGGCACGATGCTCTCCTTCAAAAAGTTGCGGACGCTGGAACTCGGCGAAATGATGCTCCTCCCGGACATCAGTGCGTACGACGATTCCAAAAGGGTCGTGTGCCTGCCGCACCTGGAGCTACTAGAGGTTGATGGCAGCCCGCAGCAGATCACCCAGCTCTTGCGCCATATCCGAATCCCTGATACTGCATCCATGAACCTCGAAGTCAGCCTTCGTGCCGATGACATTGCCTCCGGCCACCTCGAAGAGTTTATGGCCGCCGTTGCCTCCTACTTCGCGAACGATCGTGCGCACGATCTCGTTGAGTCTCTGCCACCGTTCGACGCTCTCGCAATCTTCCTCAGCCCCGTCCCCGCGGAAGAAGCCCCCATGTCTGTATTCGTCGCCTCATTCGAGGTCTGCGAGAGTGCGGTACGCTGTCAGATTGCGCTGCGCAGCTTGTTCACAGGCGGACCGGACGATATCCCTACGTTTGCCCTGTTTGAGCACGGGCTCGACGCGGTACGCAGGCTACCCCTCTTCCGCACGGTGAGGGTTATCGGGAGTAACGCACCGCCGCACTGGCCGGGGGTGGTGGCTCACTTCAACCTGCTTTTGACCGGCAGGGAGCTGCGCCTCGGGATCAACGTGGGCAACGATAATGTGTTCGCGAAGTGTCATTACGACGGCGAGAAGCTACAAATAGTCGGAAACGAGTTGTATCGTGTGGTATACTAAGTATCAGGCGCCCTCGACGTTGGCAACCAGCCTGCATTGAGAAGCGGCGAGTGGCAAGCATGAACGGTTTTCCTTCGGCGGCACTAGTAAGCCATTGCGCGCGGTTTACCTTATCGTATATGAGTATTTTGTAATTTAATGCCTTATATAACTCCTTACTTCCAAATCATGCTGTCTCGCTGACAGAAAGTACTGGCTCAGTACTGAGTCTACTTAGTCTAGATCTCTGCACTGAGAGTCTGAGACAGCCGCCAAGTCAGTTACATCACGTAGCCGAGACCATCGTCTCAGTCACTATTAGTCAGGGCCTATCCTGATCCGGCTGAGACGTTCGCTTTCTCTGATAGTAGTAACACCGAATCAGTTAAGTAGTACTGTGTATGTGTCCTATGTGCCAAAGCGCTATTGTCCGAATGTATTCTATCAGTGTCCGAGAGCCAATGTATCAAAAATGCCCGAAAACCTGTTTCTAAACAGTGAAAGGATGGTGTGTAGCCCATGCTCGTCGTGGTTGGGAATAAAACATCGTCATGACGACACTTCAGACCGAATTAGGCGCATAAGCCTTCTGCTCCTCGCTGGCATAGGCCGAAAGGTTTTTGGAATCACCTTTGACCTTCGGCTCTGGGTGCAGAAGGTAGCCAGGGTGGCAAACATTGAGGGTGTACATGGCCAGAGTGACCATGGCGCCGTCGAACAAATCTGGAAAGTCTATTTTTAGCAACATTTGCGGTGATAACGCTCGAGAACTTACTGAAATATACTTGCGTTGAGTTGACCTTGCCATTCCACCCGTCGGCAAGCTCGATTGTACGGTAAATCGATCTTTATAATACATCTCAGTGCGCTGCACAGACGGACGGACGAGTAGAACTGACCGAATGAGGATGAAGAACGTCATGAGCGACATGCCGCCGAGCAGGATCTTCATGTGCTTGTCGGTGCGTCCCCGAGGCTGGTCAGGAGCATTGCGCCTCTCGAAAGGTTTGTCCTGGACATATCGTAGGAGGAACTCTGCCGCGAGCGCGGCGTAGCAGATGATCGCGACTAGATTTGCGGTCGGTGAGCTAACTGACAGATATTCGCCTGACGCGATATTACTCACCCAGCTGGAAAATGATACCGCCAAGCATGATGTGGCCACCAAATCTTGCGTCCGAATTGCTGTTCCCCGAAGCAATACCGCCTCCACCGCCTTGTACGAGGAGAGCTACGATATCCTGTGGTACGGGTGGTGAGCCGCGAAGTTGCCTAAGGCGCGAGAGAAAGGACGAACACATGTCAGAAAAATTGTCGTGTCTGCGAACCACCTGTCAGTCCAATGAAGAGAAGTCGTGCGAAGGCAGCGTACACAATCTGGGGCCAAGTCGGCTGTAACGAGGTCCTAGGCGGCGGATGATATGCCCAAGCAGGACGAAGTTGGCCGCAACCAGTGGTGTGGGAGCGATGATGGTGGTTATAATCCTGCACGACGGCTCAGCGGATGGATGATCGCAAATAAACAGACCTTACTGCAGCATGAAAGGCGATCGTAAGTCGACGTTGAGACTGGACCATAGTCGCCCGCTCCAGCCCGCTACTTCGAGGAGGCCGCACAGCACGGCCGTGGGGAAGAGCCACCAGATACGCCACCGAATTGCCTGGCCTAGGTGAAGTACTAGACAACGTGCCGTCATCAGCAACATGGTGGACAATGCACAGTATACAAACTCACTTGTGGAGATGCTGAAGAGAACGACGAAGACGATGGTGACCCATTCGGTCGGGACATAGTGATACCGGGAGTAGCGGTCAAGGTCTTGGCGAGCTACAGAACATCACGACAGAGTGAGCCATCATACGGTCTGAAAGGGCGGGGTTCTTACTCATGAACAACTGGAAATGTAGAAAGAAAGGAGTGGAGGAAGGTATGATTTTGAAGCCTAAACGCTGAGCAGTCGCCGGGTCTATATATTTATACAGAACCCTCACAGCACCCGTGTGATTGAGTCGGATTCACCGCATGGGAATAAATGAGACTGCGTCATTTGTGACTGGGGATGTGAGGAACGTGCTTACAGCGCAGAGCAACGCGGCGCCCGTGTGCGCTGTGAGGCTGCCACATCGCAACCTGTTACTTGAATTCAAGGTGGATATCCTTGCCTTCACGGTGCAGAGTGTACGATCTGCAGGCGATGGTCGGCGGAACTTGTGCAGAGAAACAGAGGGTAACGCGCAGCTATCTGCAGCGGTCCAGAGGACAAGATACCTACAGGCTGGGTGTGTCGGGCGATAATGCATGGAGCGGCTCAGCCACGGAGTCTGGTTCGCGTACCTGGCTCGAGTTCCGACGGCTCGCATTCTCTCGCATTACGAGTGTCCGACCGGCAACGGAGATCCCCTGATCGACAAAACGAAGATGTGAGGATAACTTGCATGTCCGACATTGCGCGAAAGACAGTCGTTCCGCGCGCCAGCAAGAGGATGAGTACTAGCATGACGGCGCCATTAGATCCCTGCGCGCAGCCATCGATATCTAGGCGAGCCATGCGGGCGCTCGGGTGATGGTCACCTTCGGATTGTCTCACCCAGAGATGAGACGCTTACGCAGAGTACAAGTTGCTGGGAGGAGAGGCTAGAATGTTGCCATCACTGGACGTGAGACAATATTACGTGATGAGACGTCTCACCCGGTGCCCCCGGACACATCAGCAAAATCGAAATATTTTTATGTAGCATTATAATCGATTATAATGGCTATAATCCGACCTTTCGCTGTAATGCGCTGGAATCCGGTAGGGGGCATTATAGCCGATAAGCATAATGCTCTTTTGGCTGTGATTCGGCCGCCCTGGTTATGATTCGGCCGCCATGGTTATGAAACGACGCCCTGTTCATATTTCTGCACTCACATTATGGGGATCCAGACAGATTATAATCCATTATCACACGAGGGAGGATGTCATAATCAGATCATATTCAGGAGCACGATACAGGAATATCGCAGCAATTATAGCCAATTATAATGAAGGGGCAGGCAGGCGCGACTCGCGGGAGCTGAGAGTGCGGTAATATGATATTAATTATGAGGGTACAGGATACAGAGCTGCTACAACGGGGAAGCGTGCAAGGGCAGTGCATATATGCGCGCGGAAAGTTGTCGAGGAAGGGTGGTAAGTGTCGATGAATGTTGGAGGCACTGGAACGGATGTTAGCCCACTGGAAAGAGTGAGTTGCAAGGGGCGAGCGTACCTTATAACCTCGTCAAAGTCGTCGCCAACGTGATGCTGCAGATGTGCTATCAGAGCGGGAAGTCGAGAAGGATATATCACATACTTAGGGAGCCGCGCCGGTTGCAGCGACCAAGAGCCGAGAACTTTGCAGAAGCCATCAGCGCTGAATGACGGCGCATACATATGCGCTTACCTAGAGATCCGGCTCTTTGATGCAGTGAAAGAATTCTGGATAACGCGTTGTCAGTCGGCACGCGGATAATGTGAGCGCAAGAGCACTTACCGGCAGAATTATGCGATTGAAGATTAACTTGGCGGCAGCAAGTAATGCACGCAGGCGGGCAGGCGGGTACTGGCAGGATGAAGGAGGGAGGGAAGGAGCATCGAAAGAGCGAATGCGCTCCATGGTGCTATATATACGGGCGAGGAGCGGACTTTGAAAGCGCGACGCGACGCGTCAGAGTCAAGACAGCGCCCCGCATACAGCCTGCCAATTTGCCTCAAGGCTATTTTACATGCCCGGCTGGCAGCGTCCCACCCAAAGTCCCTGACACCCTCTAAAATGGCCGCTGCCGCAACCCTTTTCTCTCACCCAAAGTCCAGCTCCGCCGCGCCCGCTACAACGACTTTCTACTAGATTTCCCGGCGCACACCCGATGGCAAGCAGCCACTCGCGCTGCTGGGCCCTCCGATGAATGTCTTCCATGCGCAGCAACGCCCGACAGCTCCACTCAGTTGCAGAAATGATCGTGAAGGTTTGATGACGAGGTGTGTTGCGTGACGTCGATGTAGGTGCGGCTTGAATTCCGTTGTTCCAGCACTGTGCTGATATCTGTGAAGCGCTCCCTCGGAACCAGCCAAGTCACGCTCCGCGGCGCTGTCGCGCGTCAGCAAAGGCTTCATCGCCATCACCATAAGTACTCCCGTCGACCGCGCTGCAAGACACCTCAAGTTCGCAGGAGGCCGCGCAGAGGAAACCGCGCCAGCGAGGGCAGCATCCACGCGCGAGTTAACTCAGCCTGGCTTCGCGCTTGAGCTGCCGACACTGGGCACGGCGAGGTGCGTAATGCAGCGCGCACTACGCGTCCTCGGCGATCTGCTGACACTCTTTCCAGGTCACCTTTGGCGGGCATAGGCGGTGCTCGTCGTGCCATCTGCGTCTCCGCGCGCTGCTATCACCCCACCGCTCACTCTCTGTGGCCAGAGTATCGACTACGGGCAGGCGGAAGTGGTGCGCCCCGCCCCGCCAACAATCTGCCCACGTTCAAGAGCCCGTTATCAAGCGAGCTCGCGAACCGTGCCGGTCCAGATACAACTGTGCAGCGCTACTTTGCTGCCGCCACCCCCGTTTGCAGTGTTCTGAGACAGACGTTCTGCTCATGGAGTTCGGCGCCGACCTGGAGATACCGCTAGCAGAATACGTGTCGAGCGGGCCGCAGATCGCTGCTGCGGTGCGCAAATGGCTGCGCGTTGTGGCGGGCGAGAGGGCTCCGCACCAGAGCATGGCATGCGCCGCATGCGGCAAGCCATAGGGCTTGCTCAAGCAGTGCGGTGCCTGCCATTCCGTGCTTTACTGCACGGCCTGCCAAAGTAGGTCCCACCTTCTTTTTCAATATAAGCGCGACGACTCATAAGTGCGATAGAAAGACACTGGAGGACGCGCAAACCGTCCTGCCAGTCCTTCTCGACAGAGAATATCGTGGCCATCAAGCCCATGCACGTCGACAGCGCGAGCATCGTGCCCTCTGCTGCTGTCATCCGCGCGTTCATTGGCTGGCGCGAGCCGCCCTCCGAGAGCGAGACACGCGGTCAGCACGGGAAGCCGAAGTGATACCCGAAGAGCCTGGTGGTGAAGGTACAGGTGCCCGATGGCACGGGCGACCTGCTGATATACAGCAAGAAGCGCGAATTCGTGTGCTACGTCACACGCGAGAGCGGCGTGGCGGCGTATGACCGTGTCGCGGCCGGACAGGGCTATCGCAGGCACGCAGCCGTTCTGCGCGCGTCCAGCACGAATCCGCCACGGCCACGCTGTGTCCCGCGTTCACAGAGATCACACGGCCCTTGCAGTCACGCAGCTGCCCGTGGTTCCCTTGCGAGCGTTCAACGCGAGTCGTTGCCGCCATGCCCGCGCGCAGGATAGAAACAGCTACCTTGCATGTGTCGGGTGATCGGACAGACATTGGTGATTTTGTTTTACTTTTCTTGGATCTGACAATGAACTTACTCTGCGGATGCTGAGGACCACGTTGGCACTGTTATCCCGGGCCTTTCCTGCCAAGGGCTTCGCATTCACGGCGCCCAGCTGTATCCAGACGGTCACAGCCCCACTACTCTTGGGCAAACTCCAGCTATCCTCACCACTGCCCCGCACCCCCTCCAGTTTGACACTGCGATCATGGATCACGCTGCCCGCCCACCGTCGTCCTCGTAGAGGCATCCGCACGGCGGTCCTCAGAGTCCTCCCGCATCAAGTCTACCGGTCCGTCGTCTCGACGCGATTGCGCCGTCCGACCGCTCGCTCCATGTTTCTTCCGCATCCACTGCGCAGGTATGAGCTGCTCGACGGTGTGGCAGTCTCCTTGGGCTCTCAGTGGGCCTCGCAGCCACTCATGCAAGGCTCCAGCGCCCCCTCTCCCCGGGCCCTCCACGACACGCGCTGGTCGTCTAACCTGCCCTGCTCTCCCGCGATGCCGAGGCCTTCCGCGCCCGCATCGCAGTCAATCTCCGCCTCAAGGACGCCTTTGACGGGCGCCAGGCAACCGCGTACATCATCAAGACGACCTACCGCAACCACGCCCTCCTCTTCATGCGCGCCCAGATGGTACAACCACTTGTTGCAGGACAGCACGTCAGATGTATATCAGTTCCACACCGCGTCCCGAGCCAGTTCGTCAGCGACGATGTCACTGCGCCAAACAGTGCCAACAACAATGCGTTTTCGATCCACCGCGCCGGCTCCGCGGTCACGCACGGCGCCGCGTCGCCATCGAACGAGGTCTCCACAGAGTTGTACGGGCATGGCAACGGGCGCACGCAGCGTCCCCGTGCAGGCCGACAAGGCGTGTTTACATTGCTCACAGACTGCTACTCTCCGACATCGCCGGACCAGCTGTGCTACAGTATGCCTCGAGCAGCAGGCGCACTCGAATCTGAAATCACAAGTCGCTCAAGAAGCAGGAGAGTAGGAGGGCCTGAGCGAGCTAGTTATCGCCGAGCCAGGCCAAGTGTGGACCCACTCCGTGCCGCAGGAGGTCGTGATACAGTGTCAGATCAGGAGAAGGAGCGTCAGGAAGCAATCAACAAAGCAATCTGCTCGGAGCGGGACATGAAATACTTACGCAACGTGAGTCCTTTCGTCTGCATTGTTTCACAAGAGGTTTCTGACGTTTCTTTCACAGGTCTGGCACAACTAGCTGCAGAATTAAGAAATCTGACCCGAGGCGCGGTACGCTGATTTTGTGGATCAAGTGTTCTGGATCATGCAAGACATCATCGCGGCGATCAACCACGTGTCTGCGCTGTGACACCCTCCACAAGCGGCAGAAGTCATACGCATGGTCGAGAGCATTGCGAACATCTTTGACGTAGTGCCACACTCTGTGTCTTGTACGGTGCGCTCAGCTTTATGGGAAGTACGAGTTTGAGAAGGAGGTGAGCTCTAAACCTGCATTTCTCGAGGTGCGCGGTGGTCACCAGTCATCGGGGCAGGTGCGCTGACTCTGTGTGGACAGGATACGAAAGGCGCCTAGTCACGCAAGCTTGAGCTCAATGCGACGCCGCGTTCTTCAACACAGAGCGGATGCTGTATCTGTCTGCAAGCAGAAGATGGAGAGACGTTCGCAAGCAAGTGGAGGCCGAAGTGCGCACCACGGTCGCGACGCCGTATTCAATCGTGCGTGGGGGGCGCAACACACAAATGCCGTCGCTGATTTTCTGCACGGTACGTCTCGCTTCTACTAGTCAATCTACGTGTGCTGGACTGACGGAGTGCGCGTGTTCTTCTAGACACCAACGGTCGGCGACATCGAGATTGAGCTGTGGACGAGGGTGCTTCGCGCCACCCGCAGCCTCTCGTCGCTCATCCCATCTCCTCGCACACACCCAAGGCATGCAGGAACTTCATGGCGCTCAGCGTGGAGGGCGAGCATCTCGAATACGTGCGCGGGCGGTCCGCAGGCTACTACGACGTTGTCATATTTCAGACTGCTGCCTGCGCTGGCCTACGCACGTGCCCAGGCTCACCGCAGTGCAGCGTGGTGCCCGACCTTCTCGTGCAGACGGGCGACCGCACAGGCGCCGGGGGCGGCGGCGAGTTGTTACAGCTCGGCCGTGTTGACGCGCGCGGGCGGCATGCACGCGACGCGGCCCCGTTGAGCCCCGTTGGTGTGTCCGTCTTGCCGAGCGCCACTCGTCAAGTTGACGGACGAAGCGGGCATGACTCGGGCGCTAGAAGCCGACGCCGAGCATGGTCAAGCCGACAGCAAAGGCGAGCAGGACAAGGACGAGGGGAACAGTGACGACGACGAGGGAGACCGGAACAGCGACGACGAGCCCCAGGGACTCGCCGTGGACGAGCAGATGCTCAACATGGCCGGGTTCGCGCCTCTGTAGGGCGCGACGCGCGCACTTGGATTATTTCGTAGCTACTTGCATCACTGTACATTGTAATACCTTTGTGAAAGCCTCGGGTACATTATAATACGTTTGTAAAAGCCCGGGTACATTAGAATAGCATCATAAAGGGTTATAATCCGCCGCGCAAATTACAGCCGCTGAAATCCGCTGTGACCGGGTGTGACATTTCGACGGTTTTGCTGATGCAGACAACAGCCCCCGGCACACAAGAGGATCGCACGACGTACATCAAGCTCTGTATCCAGTGCCACTACGAGGTATTCGACGACATTAATATTCAAGACCCGGCCGACGCCCTCGCTCGCGGCTCGTAATATAGTATGCGCCGCCTGCCATTGATCTTGCCGCGCATGGGTTCCGCGAGCGATATTTATGCTCCTCGAGCATGGGCTGGACGCGGTACACACGCTGCCTCTCTCCCGCCCGGTGCAGCACCTCCAGAGCACCCCGTGGCCGGTGGTGGCGCGTTCAAGCAGGCAAGGAGTCGCGCGACTGGAGACGTGATGATCTGTACCGCACCGCGGGGAGCAGGCACGGTGGTGGCCACGGTACCGAGTATCGTCGTATACTTAGTTCAAAGGTCAACTTACCTTCGATGGTCATCTAACTATGCTTCGAACGATTAGCTC
The DNA here is from genome assembly GCA_019915015.1 of Auriscalpium vulgare. NCBI lineage: Eukaryota > Fungi > Basidiomycota > Agaricomycetes > Russulales > Auriscalpiaceae > Auriscalpium > Auriscalpium vulgare. The sequence goes on from JAHBBC010000014.1 coordinate 44,054, forward strand.
ATGTACCTCGCTCATGTCAGAAGGTGTGTTGGAGGTGTTATAAATGAGGACGATCACATTGATTGAGTCAAGCTCTCCGTCGAGTTGTCTAATGCAACTAATCAGAATGCCTTTAACCTGCGACGTGAAAAGCCTGTTTGGTATCCCAGAAGGATCATCGTACACCAAGATTCTGACAGCACGGAGATCATACATACATATCAATTTTAAGGCGCACGCTTCGCGTCGTCCGCGTCGGAGAACTGGCCCTCCTCTCCATCGATGCCATTCGCCTTTTCCGGCCCCGTCTCCTGGTCCTCCTGGGCGAGTAGCGCATGCGGATCGTATATGATCGACTCGAGATGCGCGAGGGCGGCCTGCGCACGGGGAAGAAGGGCTAGTACGGCGCGAAGCGGTTATCGTTTGCGAAATCGCTGCGCACCCGTCCGACCTCGCTGAGCTCCTCGCCCTCCGTGCCCGTGAACACCTCGAAGGCGGACGCGTCGAGGAACGCGTCGTCCGCGCCCATGTCGTCGTCGTCGGACAGTTTGGCATCCGGGTGCAGCGACGCGCAGAGCGAGAGCGCCTCGAAGATCGGCTCCACTGGCGGGCGCAAGAGGTCAGTGAGGGGAGGGAGGGGGAGGGGGAGGGAGGGCGTACGCGAGGCGAGGTTTTGGGGCACGATGCTCAGCTCCCGCATGTCGGAAGCGTCTTCGTCGGCGGCCGCGGCGTCACCCTCGACGGACTCGTCGAGCTGGCAGTAGATCGATGGGCCGGAATCGGCGCGCGAGATGGCGTGCAGTGTTATGGCGGGGTACTCGATCTGGAAGCCCGGCCCTGCCGCCGAGATGAACACGAGTGCACTGCGCGGGGTACGTCAGGTTTGTTTTTGAAAAGTTTCTTTGAATGAACGCCACCTCTCGATCACGTAGAGCGTGCCTTTTGCCGTCGCCTCTAGCGAGAGGCCGTCTACAGGCGGGTCGAAGGACACTGCGACATTTTCTTCTGTGTGGCGAAGCACGGGCGGGATCTCGGCGAAAGAGGCGGGTGTGGACGCGGTGAGCGTTCTGTGCTCGTCTGGGGATATGTGAGGAGGGAGGGAAGAGATGAGGGTCACTGCAGGAACGGGCATGGCTGTCTCTGGCAAACGCAGTGAGTCCGACTCGCGACTAGACGGGTCAGTGTGGTCACGTGGAGCGTATGTATATGTAGAGCATTCCCACTTCCTCGACGGTTTTATTTCATGCTTCAACGGCGGGCCGACTTGCAGGTAAAAGAACTGGCTCGCAACTGGACAGAGAGTACACTGGATAGTAACGGGGGCTGCTGGACGGGCTGCGCAGTCGAGGCTGGCGGAGCTTACCCAATCAAGGAGCTGTGCCGCGCAGCCCGAGCTCGGCGTCATATATCTTCCCCTCCACCACTCACGACTGCGACGACCTTACGAGTTCCTGTGTTTTCCGTCCATCATTGACACAGCACATCGCCATCCTACTACACCCGTTCGCAGCACAGCGCACAGATATAACTTCCGCTCTTGCTTGACCCTCACAACAACCCTTCTCGACTACCAGCCCCAACGGGCTTCCCACAGACGCGTCACCCTCTGCTTGATTATTCCAACCTCTTGAAACCTTATCGAGACCCCCACACAAGACGCGATGTCGCTAATAGACAAACTGAAGGACGGTGTGACGAGGATCCTGCCCGAGAAGCGGTCGGCGCCGATGTCGACGTCGATGTCGGGCGGGATAGGCGGGGGCAGAGGTGCGATGGGGTTCGAAGACGATGTGAGTACGCTGTTGGCTGTGCCTGCCCGTGCCCGCCGTACCCGCTGTGCTGTGCGGTGCACAAACGCCGCACATTCGAACCATTTTACGTAACCATGCTCCTTCAACCATAACGCATTCCATGGTGGACCTAGCGGGCTACCTTGTCTTGCTCCTTTTCATCCCTGTCCTTTGGGTCCTATGGATATGGGTTCATAGTTTCTTGTTGGCATATTCAGAGGCGCGTTGCTGACATGCTCTCTTTCCACAGATGATCGTATCCAAGCCCGCGATCATCTTCCACACCTCCCAAGTATTCTTCAGCTTCCTCGCAATGTGCTGCTTTGCGAGCGTCGCGAGCTTTCAGAGCCACTGGGGTGTCGGCCCGTGTGCGTCTCGTGTTGCTCCTCGTTGAACCCGCGTCGCTCACATTTGCTTCCGTAGCGGGCCTCTCGGGCCTCGCGCTGTTTGTCGCGATCACCGGTGTCTTCCTGTCGTTGTTCTTGATGCTCGTCCCCGTGATCTATGAGAAATATGACCGGCTATCGCGCCTTGCGCGCGCGCTGAAGGAGGTCCGGGTCAGCTTTATCCTTGTGGGATATGGGGCAGTGAGCAACGTGCTCCTTGCGTACGTGTCGCACCCTCGGTTTGTAGTGGGCTGTGCTCATGGTTTATGCAGTTTCGTTGCAACGATCTCTGCGTGGACCCAAGCGGGCTGCAAGGACGCATCGAAAGACCCAAATGCTGGCAAGGGCGACGATTTCAAGAAGGGCCTTAGTGGCTGGTGCAGCACGAAGAAAGCTGGCGCGATCTTCTTCTGGTTCACTTTCGGTGAGTTCATATCTGGCTGGTTTTACTGAGCTGTGTACTAAGGCTGCGGTAGCATTCTGGGCGGCATCTCTCACTCTGGCCGTGCTCGACTGGCGCAACGGCAAGTCGACGCGCCCGCGGGACCCGCCGTTCACGCACCCCACCGAGCAAGACGACATCGACGAGGAGTCGACGTACGAAACGCTTCCGCCCATCAAGCGCGTCTCGAGCACTGGCCCCAGTGACCACGACTCACCCTTCTCCGACGCGAACCGTATCTCCACATCCTCCTCCATGACGGCCGTGCCAAGCACGGGGTACGATTCGCCAAAATATAGCGTGCCGTCCGCGCCGCAGCCGCGGCCGAGCTTCGACTCGTACGGGGCGTTCTCAGACCCCGCGCCGAGTGGGTTCGATGAGGGGGCGCCGGCGGTCAGCCGCACGATGCAATACGCGGACCCGTATGCGGCGGTGCGGGCGTCGATTGCGTCGTCTGGGGGGACGGGGACGACAGCGGTGACGCCACCGAGCTACTCTGGATATTGATAAATTATGCGGAGGGAGGAACATGTTGTGCCACAGAATGCATATTTAATGTAGTCGTACGTCTTTGCATGATCTTTCGGACTTGTCTTCTTGCTTGCTAGCTACATAATCTACATGCGCGTTACGGACCATATTCTATGCGGGTGGACGGTGCTCGACGGTCTGTGCGGCGATGTTGCGACGCGTTGTTTGCGTGTGTTTGTGCGGCCGGTGTGACCATCTCGCGTGTTGCGGACTCGTCGATTAGCTGCTCTTCGAGACACCGATGCCGTCCACCCGCCGCGAGCCCCCGCCACCACCAGGCATCCTCTCCTCCGTCCTCGGCTTTCTCTCCCGCGAGGCAACAGACTTTGTCTCCTCTGTCGTCGGCGGCGCCCCTGCTCAGGTGCGTGCCCTGGTGCGGCCGCGCCGTGTCTTGTCTCACCACTGCTCTTGTTCTAGATCCCACAAAATGCTAGAGCACCGACTGCTCGCCGCTCGAAGAGTCTGAGGGAGGGCTCGAGAAGGGCGAGGAAGGAGCGGGTGCGCCGTGCCGTGTCCAGCGACGAGGACGAAGAAGAGGAAGAGGAAGAGCGGAGAGAACGCCGCCGTCCGAGCCGTCCACGACAGAAAAAACCCTCCCCACCTCGACAGATATATCCCCAGCTTCCTGAAGAACGGCCTACGTCGCCAGAAGGCTCTCCCTCGCCTTCACACCGCGGGCAGTCGCGCGGGGCCCGGGCGGCGTTGCCCCGCAAAGAAGGTGCGTCTGACAGCTAGTTACCCTGCCCACGCAGGCTGCTCAACCCGCTCCATAGATGCTGTAGCCTCCAACTCCACTCTCAATCGTGCGGACCGTCGCGCAACGCCCTCGCCCTCCCCGCCCCCGCCGCCACGCGCATTGAAGCGCCGGCCCTCCATCACCATGCCTGGCTCGCTCTTTCCGCGCTCGCCCTCGCTCGACCCCGACGACCCCGACGAATCGCGCAGGGTGCGCTTCGCGTCTCTGCATCCATCTCCTGGTTCTGAAGCGGAGGCGAGCCCGGACGCGGCGCGGAGGTACGTCGAGTACGAGGTCCCGCTCGCGGGGCCGTCGAACACCCCGGAGCGACCGCAGCAGGCTCACACCCGTGCCACGCCCGCCCGCCCCCGCTCAGATTCAGGCACGGGAACGGCGCCCGCGAGCGACGCGGTGCTGCCGTCGCCACAGTCTTCGCCAAGCAGGCGCTTCTCGCCCGCCGCGCACGGCTACTCTGAGCTGTCGATGTCGGAGAAGGCGAGGGGCAAGCAACGCGCGGTCGTGAGGCCCCTGCAAGCGGACACGTCAGGCGAAATCAGAGTGCTCGGGAAGGAGCAGGAGCTCGTCGCCATCCGCGAGGAGCAGATGGAGCGTGCGCAACATTGGGAGGACGATGCGGATAAGACATGGGTGCAGGAGGAGCGCGACGAGTATGAGGCGCGGATCAAGAGTCTAGAGCACGAAGTGCGGCGGCTGCGCGATGAGGTTCGTCTTAGCCGTTGCTCCAGTCTGCTTGCGCTGACATTTGTCTACGCTAGCTGTCAAAACGGCCTACACCGTCCACGCAGAGCGCCTGGTTACACATGCCCCCGCCACCACCACCGCCGCCGCCCCTGCCAACTGCGACAACGCGCGTGCCCACAGCCAGCGAAACAGGCGCACTCTTCACTAACATGCGCGCGAGCCTGAAGCCGATGCCGCACCCCCAAGAGGCCCCGATCAACGCCCCCGCGCGCGCCCCGAAACGCACAGGCCAGCCCGCGATCAACGTCCCATCAGATAAAATGGCCGCGTTCCTGACGGAAATGAAGACGGTGCGCCTTCGCAAAGTTGCCCACGCGCCGCCCGATTTCAAGCGGCCAGAGCCTCCGCGCCCCCCTCCACGTCCCGAGATTGTGGACCTGAGCGCACTCGTGGACCTCCGCGAGAAGCGCAAGCGCGTCGACTCGGTGGGCAACGCATCGCTGGATGCCATCCCAAACCAGCGGCGCCGCCTCACGGCATTCGGCCCTCCGCGACGCGCTTCGGTCTCGCACCCGACCGCGCTGCGCGCGTGGCCGTCGAGCTCGGTGGACGGGACGACGCCGTCGCTCGCGTCGGACAATGACGACACGAGCCCGGACGACAGGGTGCTGCCGCCGACGCCGCCAACGGTGCCCGTGAGCGACACGCACGGGCCAGCGATCGTCGTGCAGAGCGAGGCAGGGCACAGCGTGATCGCGGCGGACGACGACGTGCACATGGCGTCGCCGCAGAAGAAGCAGGCCGCCCCGCGCGACAGGACCCCCGTCATGCCGGAGCAGCCGCAACACATGCCTGCGCTGTCGCCGGGCGTGCTGTTCGACAGGCGCGCGCCGACGTCGCCGATGCCGTCGACGACGCCGCGCCGGCCGCCGCGGCCTGGGCGCAAGACGCCGTCGCGCGCGCTGCTGCCCGTCGACATCGCGAACGACGAGGACGACGAGCTGCCGCTCCTCTCGGAGCGCGACCGGTCCGAATCGCCATCGCCGCCGCAGGTCGTGCGCACGCGCCCGCCGCCGTCGCGAATCCCGACGCGCGCCGTGGCGAGCAGGGTTGAGCGCCGGCACACGCTAGATGAGGAGCTGCGCCATGCGATTGAGGGCCTGTCGGAGGAGGACCTGCGTGCGCTGGAGCCGGACCTGGAGGAGCAGGTGTACCAGGCGCCCGCGACGCCTGGCCGGCGGAAGAGCTTCCTTGCGCGTGGCGGGGCTGGGGGTCCCCCGGTGCGTATGGGCGTGGGGTATGTGCAGGGCGCGGAGGCCGACGAGGATGGCGGTGTGGAGGAGCGGGCGCCGCGCAAGGCGAAGGGGCGGGGTCGCCGCAGCTAGGATCTGTTTCGTTGCGATTTTTTGTGTGATCTTTATCGGTTTGGCTGGCCTTCTTGGGTTGTTTGTTGTCTTGTCGTTATGTTTTCCTGCTATGATGCTTTCGCCTCTGCATAGCTATTCGGCGCGTTCTTACTGTAAGTCATACTCATGTCTGTGAGCTACCCAACTGGACGCACGATGTGGAAATTAGTGGCCGATGCAAGAAAATGACTGCCGGCTGCAGGAGGAGTTCGATGAAGGGGCAGTTGCTGCAAACCCCGACGGTCGGGCCCGGTAGCATTGAGTTGTTCTGAGACTGTCTGAGCAGTCCGCTAATATGCAGCTCGCAGAAGAAAGCCGTTGGGCGACGCCAACTTCCGTGCACGTCGCTTGTGCTTTGTCTCCTCCCACCACGTGCCACATGCGTGCTCACTCACCCTCCTACCCCCATGGCCGCCCCCCGCTACCCCATCGCCCCCCACGTTCTTGACATGCTCTCGGAACGTTCCCGAGCGTGCATCGACAGGCTGCGCGCCCACGAACCGGAGACGGCGGACTTGTGCGTGGCATCGGCACGAGGGAATGCTGAATTGACGGCTGTTCAAACAGGGAGCTGCACCCCGTGTCCAAGCTCGCGGCAGTCCTGGTGCTGCTGTATGAGCGCGCCGGTGCATTGCGCGTGCTCCTGACCACACGCTCCAAGACACTGCGCTCGCACCCAGGCCAGACCGCGCTGCCCGGCGGGAAGGTCGACGACACGGACGCGGACGCATGGGAGACTGCTGTACGTCTCATTTAATTTCTTCTCACCTGCGCCATGCTTACCGCGGACTGGGCGGGTCGTGTGCGCTATAGATGCGCGAGGCGAACGAAGAGGTCGGGCTCCCACTAGACTCCCCGCACGTCCACCGCGTGGGCATGCTGCGCCCATTCGTCTCCGCGGCCAAACTGCTCGTCACACCCGTTGTTGCGCTGCTGGACGATGTTTCCGTGCTGGACGGGCTCGTCGCGTCGCCGGGCGAGGTGGACCACATCTTTGAACACCCGTTGGAGGCCATGGTCGATCCCGCGCTCTCGTTGGCCGAGCCGCTGGAGCCTGTAGGGAGCGAGCACTGGCCGTATGAAGTTGAACTTCACGTATGCCTGCATATCTGCCTCACGACGGGGGCTGAATATGAATATCGACATTGACTGTCGTGTGCTAGAACTGGACAGACATCCGTATCTCATGGCTCAACGACACATTGTATCGTATGCACCGATTCCGCAGCACCGCCTCGCCGGTCAAGGGCCTCACCGCGGACATTCTAGTACGTTTTTTGTTGTTGTTTGGTATAATAACCTATGCTCACGATTGGACAGATATCCGCTGCGCAGATTGCCTACGCGCGCGAGCCGCTGTTTGAGCGATACGCTCCCGAGCAACTGACGAGGTATAGTCTGATACAACCTTGGCTGGAGACAAAGGCGGAGGATCCGCAGTATGTGCCATCCAGCGCGACATCGTCGGCATCGTCCCCTGCTGTCTCTATAGAAGCATAGAATTTCTCGAATGGTTCAGTAGACGCACGTTTCGATTTTGTATGGTACTCTATGGCCTTATAACTGTGGTTTGGACATTCGACAACGCGTGTAGAGTGGGCATACTGGCGTATGTCAGAGCATGAAGACCTGGAGACGTATACATAGTGACCACGTAGCCACCTGCGCTGTCCGGGGTCCGCTGCCACATTAGAGGTGCCAGCAACCGCCGCCAGCACGCATCTCCCACCACATCCCCGCCTTGTACCATGGTACGCCTTCTGCTCTTTCTCACCACCGCACCGTGCTAACAACCGCCATGTCCTCCTCCCAGTCTGACTCTGACTCTTCCGCCCCGCGCCCTGCCGTCTCCCGCGCTTCGTCCAATGCGAATGCCGTAGCCAAGCCTCCTGGCGCGCAGATTCGGTGCGCATCCCTGTGACCCGTTCCAGCGGGCCTCAGCTCATATCATGTCCACTGCAGCCGTCGGGCTGGTGCTTCGCAGGTCTCGAAACCCAACTCGTCCCGGGCTGCGGGTGCAGGCGGCTCGTCCAACACCATGCTTAAGCTCTACACCGATGATTCACCAGGCCTCAGAGTGTGCGTGTCCTGCCACATGCGTCTCCATATTGCCTATCTGACTCTGTATATCCTACAGCGATCCTTTCATTGTCCTTGTCCTCTCCCTGTCCTTCATTGCGTCGATATTCTTCCTCCACATCTCCGCCAAGATTATCCGCGCCTTCACCAAGTAACGGCTCCTTAATTCGGGTCGTATGCGGACGCGAGCTGGTCTTACGAAGGACAGGTGCACGGTTGGTGGATGGGCGTACCAAAAGGGATTATTCCTGCAGACTTGTAATCATTTCGCAAATGGCACGTTCTTTTCCGACTCGGCGTGCTCCCTATGTGTTGCACTCGTTTGCCACTGTCTGCAGCACACGCTCCGCTAATATCCAGAGCTCCGTCTTTGGGATAAATACTCATGCCCCCGCCCTGTCTAGCACAGCCCATATCCTATCCTCCACTGCACGTACCGTCGCCGCAGGCGTGTTCAGACTCGTCATGAAATACGCAAGATTTCCCAGTGTGCGGAAATGAATGCTGAACGGCGCACCACCCGGCGCCGCCGTGCCCTCCTCACTCGCGATAGAGGTATTCAGTGACTTCAGTAGTGTCTGCGCGGAATGTGATTGGTATCCTGTGCGAGACGTCAGCGACTCGAGACGCGTAACGCACCGAGGACACACTTACCCGCGTCCACGTCTTTTAATCTGATAGCCAGCACCGTCCCCAGCGTCATCACATCGTCCACCACACTGGCCTTGGACACGACGTCCACAAACGCCGGGTCCCAGAAACTCCAAACTCCCACTGCATGCCCTTCCGACCCACCCCACGCCTCCCGCGCGCTCGTCCACGCGTCCCCGCTCGCTAGCCGCTCCACCACGTCCAGCGTCTCATTCGCAACCTCGCATCCGACCGCATGCGCCGTATAGCTGTGCCCGTGCAGCAGCGCCGTGGCCTTGCTTTCCCCCTCGAAGGCACGGAACACCGCGTCCGATGCAAGCGTCACGGCCAGCGGCAAGAGGCCGCCCGTCAGGATCTTGGCGTGAACGGAGATGTCGGGCGCCACGCCAAGCAGGGGTGCGGTGCTCTGCATGCCGATGCGGTACAGCCCCACGAACACCTCGTCAAAGATCACTGGCATGCCGGACCACGAGGATGGCTCGCGTGCGGTGCCGCGCGAGCGCACAACGTCGATGAGCACACGCTGGAAGAGCGGGTCGACGAAGAGCATCCCGCCCGCACCCATGACCAGCGGCTCTAGCACGAGCGCGCCAAGGGGCGGCCCGCCGCGCGCCTCTAGCTTCTGCAGCGTCGTGCGGATGAACGTGCGGTACCGCTCCGCGAGCGGCGTGTCGAGCCTGCCAGGCACATTGTAGACCCACGCGAGCGAGTCCGCCTCCATTGCGCCAGCCCGGTCGTCTTCCGCAAGAGATGGCGGCAGCGAGATCACGGTGCGTCCGTCGCGAATTGCCACCGTCGGCGGGTCGAACCAGAAGCCCTTCGCGTCGTGCCACTCGCACGTATACACGCCCTCCTCGCATGCGTCCATCGCGCCGATCGTGTCCCCATGGTAGCTCCCCTTCAGCCCCAGCACGCCCATCTTCTTGCGCTCCCCCGGCGCGAGCTCGTCGCCATGTCGGACGCTGTACGCGCGCAGCGCCATCTTGAGCGCGACCTCCATGCCCGTCGACCCGTTGTCTGATATGAACGCGCGCGCCGCCCAGCCCTTCCCAGGCCCGTCCTTGACGAGCCGCTCGGCGAGCTTGAGCGCAGGCAGGTGCGTCGCCTGCGGAAACATGACGTGTCCGTACCTGCCGGCCGCGCGCGCGGCGGCGAGCGTGAGCGCGGGGTGTGCGTGCCCGAGTGCCTGCGTCCACCACGACGCGGACCCGTCGAGCTGCGGCTCCAAGAGCGACGCAGGCGTCGCGCGTGCCGGAGCTGTGTGTCCGTTGAACACTGTGAAGTAGTCGCCCCACGCGCTGTCGATTACGTTGACGTCCGCGGGGCCCTTGACGAGCCCGTGCTGCACAAACGGCCACCAGATCGTGTCCAGCGTGCGCGCGGGCATGCTCTCGAGCTCCGCGAGCCTGCGCGCGTGGCAGTCATCCAGGTGCCGCACGATTTCGAATAGGCCCCCACCCGCCTCTGGGACCACGGCGGTATAGTATTCCTCCGTTAAGTTGAAGTTTTTCTCTTCGTCAGCGTCGTGCGGCGGAGGCGGGTCGAGCGCATCCACACGCACGCCGCGCTCCGCGAAGTACGGCGTAAGGTACTCCCAGTTCCTGTAGTACTCGTCCCGGAAGAGAAGGATCGAGTCGACGACATACCCGCGGAGCTGAAGCGCCTCATACGAGGCGATCGTCGAGGAGATGCCGCCGAGCCTGGAGTCGCCTACGAGGATCGTCGGAAGGAACAGGGGCCGATAGGTGTCGAGCTGAGTCGTTCCAGATAATGTGGGGCTGTGAACACCTGGCGGAGAAGTCGGGATTCAGACGGGTTACTCGGGCAGACGAAAAGGGCGGTGCGGTGTAGCGCTAGCCACTCACGACGGCCCCGACGCCTCACCTCCTGCTGTTTCCACGTACATGTGCGCCTTCTGCGTTACGCTCGACGCGCTTCGGCGGATGTGGCTTGCAACAGCGGCTACAAATGTGCTGTCTGAAGGCACTTCGGCGTCCTAGCAATGCACCGCACGTCAGATTGAAGCAAGACGGTCAAGCGACGTTACACACCTGCAAGCCGCTTTTCTCTGCCGCCATTTTCGCCGCCAGATGGGGACTGAGCGGCTCGTCGAAGCGGTACAGACAGTGGGCGTCCACGAGCCCGCCGTGCGCCCCCGCATACCGCTTGACATGCCTACGAGAAACGAGACATGTCAACGCGCGGCACACTCCTGAGTATCAAGCACCCGTCGTACTCGTCGTCGGCGTCCTGCATGGGGCCCGTGCTGACGGGCTTTAGGTAGAAGACCTTGTGCTGTGCGGCTGCGGAGGCGCGCACGAGCGCAGAGGTCAAAATGGTTTTGCCGACATCAGTGTTGGCCCCGAAGACCTGGTGTATGCGTAGGTGTTTGAAGAGGAGGGACATGGTTATGAGTAGGGCATGGAGGGCATCCGTTAGTACAAAAGTCCGACGCGATGTCGTACGGGCGAACGCGACGGCGCTCGCTTCTGTTCCGGCCCGCTATCCACGCGAAGTTGGCGCTAGCACAGTATGGCGCGCTGTGCAGCTGCTGCTGACCAAGCACGGTCCTTTGTTGCTCACCATGTCGACCACCGTCCTCGTCTCTGCGTTCGCCCCCTTCCCCTCCCTCGCCTTCTCTGCACCCTCGGACACGACGATAGAGGACGTCTACGACGAATGTATCGCCAGATATGACCATCTGCCAGCGTCGGCAGATCTCTATCTCTCGCCACTTTCTGGGACCGCGCCTTCATCCTCCACCCTCTCCTCCCTTTCTGGAGATGGCGCCTCTCTCGTCACACTCCGCCTTGTTCCCCGTCTGCGGGGCGGCAAGGGCGGTTTCGGATCTCAGCTGCGCGCGGCCGGCGGACGTATGAGCAGCCAGAAGACGAGCAACAACGACTCTTGCCGAGACCTTAGCGGACGGAGATTAAGCACCATCAAGGAAGGAAAGAGGTACGTCGTGATCCGCCGCGGTGTCTTGCTATCACTTATAGTACTCCGTCCGTTGTCAGGCTCGCGGAGTACTTGGAGCAAGAGCCCGCGCGGAAGAAAGCGGCGGCGGAGGCACAGCGCGCGAAGCTCGAGGCGCTCGAGCGCAAATTGGGCATTGACCCGAAGGCTGGTCCGAGTAAGGGCGGAGCGGATGAGCCTGCTCCCGTGGCGGGGAAGAAGCACCGGTTCGACGACACGGAGTACCTGGAGCAGAGCAGGGAGATTGTCGAGAACGTGAAGAGCGCAGTGACGGCAGGTGCGTGCTTTAGCTGTATACCCGAGTGCAACCGGAAATGACCGCTTCTCTTTTCATCAGGTTTGTTGAAGAAAAGAAAGAAGGCGAAGACCGCCCATACCGACGCAACAGCCACTACTCCATCAAAGGACAATGTTCCTTCCGTCCCCAAGCCTGACTCCCTTCCTGTGGAGACAGGGCCAATACCTGTTGTCCCTTCCGCCCCAGCGACCGTCACCTCCGTTGGGGCGTAGCAGCAACGTGGCCTCCACGTGCGGAACCATCCCCGCCGTTGTCGTTTGTCTTCCATGCCGTTATTCCGTTGTATACAGTGATCTGTTATTAATCAAAGTCTTGTACGAGGTGGCATCAGCCCGGTTACGGGTCTCAGGATACTTTCTCAACGGCGCCCGGTCGTATCAAATCCGTTCGAGTTCGCGCGTGATAGGCAAGCCGGGTCTAACTGAAGGCGCGCGCGCACACCGCTTAGCGGGATCTTAGCATTCGAACGAGCCATCAACGCGTCAGCCTTGCGCGTGCAACGTGTTCCCGTCTCTCTGGAGTAGCTCCGCCCGGCGACGCACCTCCCGGAACGTCTGGGCAGAAGCGGACGCGCGTCCTCTGACCAAGACAATAAGTCGAGCCACTTTGCGGGCATTCGTCAGATGCAGACACCTATGCCGCGCAGTCGTTCACGTGGTGCAAGGATGTCCCTTCGCTGTGTTCCCATCCGAGTCTGACAGCGACGGCCGCCGTTGTCTTGTCAACATCGCAGGTGGGTGACGCCGTCTCGATAAGCATTACAGGGCTGACGAACGGAGGCACGCAGGCGTAGGTCAGCACGCTATTTGGAACCGTCCAGCTGCGCTCCCAGCATCCTTAGCTAAGCCCACGTGGGCACAGCTTGTACAGCATGTCTTGGTTGCTCATTTTCTCAATTATTGCACTGCAGTGTTGACACAGTTGTCGAGGACAACCGAGACGAGGCGCGTTCGTCGTACGATTGGCCTCTTCGGAACGTCAGGTCAGTGAGGATAAACCCGCGTAGCCGGCTGCTTTATGTCATTCCAGCGTCTCAGGATCGGTGATCGGGGCGTATGGTCGATCTGACCAAAATGTGGGGCCATGAGGCCCAAATGTGACGGATACGTGTTTGGGAGGGAAAGGATGTTAGCGTTTCTGACGCAATCCTAGGATCCTGCTCGGACTTAAAACCAACCTCGCAGCGCGATTGGGACATGTCCCCCGCCTCAGTCCTCCAAGATGAGTCACGACCGCTCGAATGACCTCTTCAACGTGTCGGTACTCTGGTCGCTACATCTCCCACTCGTGCATTGACTCAATCTTTCTTCTGCAGTATCCCTCCGGAACCATGCCATGAAGTCCACGAAATGCGGACCATGCTAGAAGGCCTGCTCGTCCGCCTGATATCTCTGGAAGAGGTCCAGAGAGAGCCATTCTGGCTGCAGAAGATCCACGAAATGGTCGACGAGCTGCGCCAGATAGATGAGGAGGTCCCGCCAGTCTACCGTAGCTGGCGCGATCCTAGGGTGCAGCAGGTACTCCGACACGGTGCGTTTTCACCTACCATATTTCTTTGCATCCTTCCCTGACACAACTCTCTGTGTGCGCTAGGGCTGGGATGGATCAGGCGGCGCATCCATCATCGTCGGTCCCGTGCCCATCGCGGTCAGCAAGGTTATCAATCCTTTTCTAGTTACCCAGTCAATACCGCCCCGGCCGCCGCGCCGACGTACAGCGCCTCGACCAGCTATCGTTACACCACTCAAGTCGGACCTGCTGCGCAGGCCCCCGCTGACGGGTTCTCGCAGTCATGGCAGGTCACGTACGCGAGCTATGTACCTCCCCCAGCGAGTTCCGCCGCGCCAGTGCACGACGCACAGCCCCCGTCAGGCCATTACGCCCCCATAGCGCCCGCCATCCCGTATGTGGCCGCGGCCCAAAACACCCATTGGCCGATGTCACCCCGGAGCAGTGCATACGTCCCGGCTGCCGCTGCCGTCCCCTTTGTCGCACCCGCGCCCGCGCCAGCAGTCGACCACCCCATGATCACCGAACAAAATGCTCTCCAGCTCCAGGTTGCGTGGCCGCCGCCCTCGCTACCGCCGCCAGAGCAGCACGCGGTACCGTTCCCCGACCACTCGTCCAATGCGCCGGACCCGTCGCAACCGCAGGGAAACTACTACGTCCCGCACCAGCCGCCTCCGCCGCCGAGCACGCCGCACGGGTACATCGCGGAGCATGACAGCCGCCGCACGCCCGCGTCCTCGTCCGTGCCAGACGTCGACACCGCCGTCGACGTCGCGGTGCGGCTTATCGAGGCGGTCAGCAGGGCGATTACGTTGATCGCTCAGCTGGGCGGCATTTAGGTACGGTAGGCGGGGAATGGAGCTCCGCCCGGCCAGACGTGGCAGGGCGCGGTGTCCTGCCAGGTGCGCGCTGGGTACCTTCAATAGAATGGTCCCCAACATCAATACGCATGATACCCCTCATAGATCTCTGTATCCTTCCTGCTCCGACTCTCCATCCCCATAACTTCTTGTGTATTTGTATGCGTCTGAACCCCAGTGTTTCGTGTTTGGCGTGAGAGCCCGTGTTCCCTTTACCGAGTGGTGTCCTAGGATTGTTTCGCCTCGGTACCTGGCTTTCATATTCGCGTTATTGATCTACCCCTTGTTCGTTTGGTTTGGTGCAAGCACTGCCGTCAACCTACAACCTTGTGTCCCTGCCACTTTCTCCTACTCACGATAGCCTACGCTCTCAGGCATGTACATACTTTCGACATCCTTCGATTCAGCCTTCCATCCACGCATAAAACGCTACATAAAAATATATTGCCGGCACGGACTCGGAGGACCCCGAACTCCACCTTCGGACGGACGTCGGCCGAGCTTGTCTTGAACTCTTAACGCCCACTCACTCACATAACCCGCGTCCACGCGAGCGCCGAATTGAGAGAATCTCTGCGAGTCATTGACCTTCGGCAGGCGAGTCGGCGAGCATTGGTGTGTATCCAATCGAACTTCGCGGAATTGAAATGCTCAGTTGTCCCAGTATCCCAGTGCAATGCGTAGATTGGCGTCGATACGCTTGCTAGCGCGACGCAGGGGCTATGCAACGCTTTCTGCGGGACCACGGATACCCCAGACCGTCATTGAAAAGGTCGTTCAAAAGTACGCTGTGGACCTACCTGAGGGCAAGGTGGTGAAGGCGGGGGACTATGTCATGATACGTCCCGAACATGTTATGACCCATGACAACACTGGGCCCGTCATATCCAAGTGCGTAGCTGTCCTTTGTGATTCATTCCATGCACCAACTGCTGTGCACTCTGGCAGATTCAACTCTATCGGCGCCAAGCGCATAGCCTCGACGCGACAGCCGGTCTTCACGCTCGACCACGACGTGCAAAACAAATCGTCCAAGAACCTCGCAAAGTACGCGAACATCGAGGCCTTCGCCCGTCAGCACGGGGTCGACTTTTTCCCTGCCGGCCGTGGCATCGGACATCAAGTCCTTGTCGAGGAAGGCTATGCATTCCCGTACACCCTGACAGTCGCGTCGGACAGCCACAGCAATATGTACGGCGGCGTGGGCTGTGTGGGAACCCCGATTGTGCGCACCGACGCTGCCGCGATATGGGCGACAGGCAAGACGTGGTGGCAGGTGCCCCGCATGGTGAAGGTAGAGCTGCGCGGCCGCCTCGCGCCAGGCGTCACCGGCAAGGACGTGATTGTCGCGCTGTGCGGCTCGTTTAACCGGGATGAGGTGCTCAACGCCGCGATCGAGTTCACAGGCGACGGCGTCGCGGCGCTGGCGGTGGACGACCGCTTGACGATCGCGAATATGACGACTGAATGGGGTGCGCTTGTCGGCCTGTTCCCGGTGGACAGGGTCCTGTTGCAGTGGTATGATGCGTTGCTGCGGAAACTGGAGCTACGAACATTCTCCTCGGCCACGCACTCTTCCATTCCTATGCCACCAGAGCATCCTCGAATCAATCGATGGCGCCTGGATGCCATTCAAGCGGCTCCATTATCCTCAGACCCCGAAGCGTCCTATTCATCGCATCTCATACTCGATTTGTCTACGCTCGTCCCCCACGTATCCGGGCCCAACAGCGTGAAGATATCCACGCCGCTCCCGGAACTAGAGGCATCGCACATCCCCATCCAGAAGGCATACCTCGTCAGCTGCACGAACTCGCGCGTGTCCGACCTGGCCGCGGCGGCGGCGGTGCTGCGCGGGCGGAAAGTCGCGCCCGGCGTCGAGTTCTATGTTGCTGCGGCGAGCTCGGTCGTGCAGCAGGAGAGCGAGCGCCTCGGCGACTGGGAGGCCCTCGTTACGGGCGGTGCAAAGGTGCTGCCCGCGGGGTGTGGGCCGTGTATAGGGCTCGGTACCGGGTTGCTCGAGGAGGGAGAGACAGGCATCAGCGCGACGAACCGCAACTACAAGGGAAGAATGGGTCATCCGAAGGCACAGGCCTACCTCGCGAGCCCGGCCGTCGTCGCTGCGAGCGCGGTGAAGGGATACATCGCGAGCCCCGATTCACTGGACGCGGCTGCGCTACCGCCAGTCGGTGCGCCGACCTTCACGATCGCCTCTCCGGAAACCGAGAGCGCCGCGACAACAGGTGGTCCTGCCGCCGAGCCCCTTCTGCCCACGTTCCCAGCCACGTTCCGCGGAACTCTGCTCTTTGCACCACAGGACAACCTCAACACGGACGCCATCTATCCGGGAAAGTACACGTACCAAGATGACATCACACTCGCGCGGCAGGCGGAAGTCGTCATGGAGAACTACGATCCCTCGTTCGCGGAACTCGTCGCCTCCCTGCGCGCAGCGTCGCAATTTTCTCACTCTAGCCCGGATATCAAGGAAGGCGTCGTCCTCGTCGCGGGCTACAACTTTGGCACGGGGTCCTCGCGCGAGCAGGCCGCGACCGCACTCAAGTCCGCGGGCGTGCCGCTCGTCATCGCAGGCTCGTTCGGCGACATTTTCAAGCGCAACGCGATCAACAACGGGCTGGTGTGCGTCGAGTGTCCTGAGCTCGTCGCGGACCTGACGCGCGCGTATGCGCTTGCGGGCGTGCGTGGCGCGGGGGGTGCGAACGGCGAGATGACGGTGAACGAGGGGATGACGATCAATGTGCAGATGGGCAGCGGGGAGGTCGTGGTCGGCGGGCTCGCGGGCGGGGAGAGGCGGTACGCTGTGCGCCCGGTGGGCCCGAGCGTGCAGGAGCTGTGGATATGCGGGGGGCTGGAGGGATATATTCTCAAGTCCATCCAGGCTGACGCGTCGACGTCGTGAGGCGGCCGCAGCACTCAAAATGTATATATGTTCACCCGATGTATCGATAGACGAGGACTTACCAGAAACGCAAAATGACAGCTGAAGGGCCGAGCCATCCGGCTGTACTCTGGCATATCGAGGGCCCACCCATGGAACCACACAGCTGTCCATACGGTCATATACATACGAGTCATGCACACACGAGTCATGCGACCACATTCGACTAGATCCAACCTTCAGTTCCTTCCCCAACATCAATCGCACCACCATCAGTGGCACGCACGATCAGAAGCCGGGGCTCCAGACCGTGCGGACGCGGGGCTCCGTGTGCGCACTCGCGTCGGCGAACCGCTCCGAGAGCACCGCGAGCTTCGAGCGGTACTCGTCCGCACCGATGTACGCGCCGCACATGCGCCGCTTGCCCGTGAAGGCAGAGCGGCCGTGCAGAACGCGGTGGTTGTCGATCGCTGGAGGAAAGTGACGTGGCATAAGGAACGAACAATACGAAAAGTATGGGGGGTTATCAGAAGCCTGTACAGCGGGGGGACGGGGGCTGCGTACCGATAGCGGTGCCCGGTGCCAGTTGCACCCAATACTCAGAGTCTTGGCTCGTGAGGAGCTTGTTCCACGTGCGCAGCGCGTCGTACCTGCGCGCCTCTTAGTCCAATATATCTTAGAACGTCCTAATTGGCGTTCATACGCACCACTGGAGCATGCTGCTCGCCGGAACGCCGCGCACGACGCTGCGGTCGTCGTTGTTCCACCGCACAGCACGGAGCGCACCGGTCGCCTCTGCGTGCTCGAGCACCGGCCGCGTCGCGCGGTACAGGATATCGTCCTCGCCCGCGGCATGTGCCGTCACAGGCACGCGCGCGAGCAGCGCATACACGTCCGGGTGCAGCTCCTTGAGGATCGAAGCAACGTAGAAGCCGTCGACGAGCAGTGTCGCGCCGCCCGCACCGTCGGTGTGCGAGAGCAGGTGGAACAGCTGGATGCCGCATGGGTCGGTCTGTTCGCCCGGGAGAATGTCAGATGGATGGTGATGTATGGGCGGCTGGACGTGCAGCTTACAAAGTACGTGTTATCTGTGTGCGCGGGAAGCGCGAGGTTCGTGTATGCGGTGTCGCCGCGCGCCAGATCCGCGGTGAAGTCCCAGAACTTGCCGTCTACGCGCCATGCGACGAAGCTCCGTTAGACGTGTGACCGAGACGAACACAGAGACTGCGCACAGTGGGTTTCACGGATGAAGCCTATCCGATTCGAAAGCTCCTCTGTGGCTTCCGCAGTGGAAGGCACCCCGGACACAAAACAGAAGCCAAACTTGTCCTGAGCGGGGGAGGTGTCGACGAAGTCCTGTAGGCAGTGTAGATGGGGGAGCGACTAACGGTTCTGGAGAGCCATTTGTAGAGCCCGTGATTATCTGGTGCCATCACCTCGTCGTAAGGCACTGTTGGTGGGTCCTGGACTATTTTGGATCCCCAGAGAACCTTCCTGAAAACGAAGAGTATGCGTTTAGAGTGTGGAGTATGTGATAGAGCGCATGAGGCCGCACTCGGATGTCGCCACTGCTGCCGGCGGGTCGTAGCTGCTCTGTCGGAGCCACGACCACGGGTACATAGATACGTGGTGCTGCTTTGGTGCGGGCCCTGAGCAGATGAGTACATGTCGGGGATAAGCATGGTTGGGGCGGGCTCACATGTGAC
The DNA here is from genome assembly GCA_019915015.1 of Auriscalpium vulgare. Lineage (NCBI taxonomy): Eukaryota > Fungi > Basidiomycota > Agaricomycetes > Russulales > Auriscalpiaceae > Auriscalpium > Auriscalpium vulgare. The sequence goes on from JAHBBC010000014.1 coordinate 63,004, forward strand.
CTGCAGACCCTCGGGTTTGGACTCGACAGCGACAGGTTCGATGTCTGGAGGGATCTAGCGAACACGCTCGGCGGGTTGGAGTAAGGAGGACGGTGTGACCCCGTACCTCAAATGTGTTGACAAGCCTTTGTTTAGTTACGGAGTGGAAGCATTCGGAGCAGCGGCAGTGGTCACGCAGCCAAATATTATGGCTGCTCTCTGTGTGAGCCACATGCGATGGGCAATGCACCGATGGCCACAAGTACGCACAACTTTGACCAATCCCCGCCATCCCAATGGATAAAGACCTCTTTCTCGTTGGCGTTACTCGTCGGCAGATGATGGCTCGGAACAGCATCGATCTCGATGGGCTCTGCAGCCTTCAACGCAGCAGAAGACGACGCAAATCGTGTCGATGCCTGAAGGCGACTTGTCCGCGTTGTCCTTGCTGTGGTGCGCTGAACAGATGTGAGCAGACTGCCCAGCATCGGCGAATAAATGCTGACCCAGGCTGACATGCCCATCACCGTGGGCATCGCTGCTGTTTGCTTCGCCGCGCCAAGCACGGCTCTGCGCGCAAGCTGATACGAGGTCATTCTCGTCGTTGGCGTCGCAGTGTGTTTGCTGTTGGGATTGAGAGACGCCGGACACGGTCGAGAGGCGGCGAGGGGAAGTCTCGCCCATTTACCGTTTCTGGATATGCAGCACGCGAGATCTCCCAGATCTGCCCGGAAAACATAGAATGAAGATTCGTACATACGTGCCAGAGACGAAGAGGCGTCAAGGCAGCAGCACTGGCCAAGTCCTGTGCCACGCGTTGGTGAACACGCGGCGGAGGCAAGTGCCCTACATAGTGCAACTGACGACGAACATTGAATTGGCCGGACAAATTCGGCCGTCGGCCGATCGCCGTTGACTCCGACGCGCATAAAAAACTTGGCCGCCAACGGGTCAACGTCAACATCCCTTCCGCCATGTCCTTCGCCGCCCGCGCCTCCCAAACCCTCCGCGCTGCCTCGCGTCGTGCCCCGCGCGCTGCCCAGCTCGCCGCCAAGAAGCCCGCGCAAGCAGCCGCCTACTCGCTGCTCGCCCGCGCAGGCGCTGCCTCTGCGCGCGCTCCCGCCGTCCAGGTGCGCTGGCAGCGCTGTGCCGCTCGTATCTTCGCTGACGACAATTCAGGGTGCGCGCGGCATCAAGACGCTTGACTTTGCGGGCTCGCAGGAGGTCGTGTACGAGCGCAGCGACTGGCCGCTCGCGAAGCTGCATGAGTACTTCAAGGACGACACGCTCGCGCTCATCGGGTACGGCTCGCAGGGGCACGGCCAAGGCCTCAACGCGCGCGACAACGGGCTGAACGTCGTCGTTGGCGTGCGCGAGGGCGGCGAGAGCTGGAAGCAGGCGCAGGAGGACGGCTGGGTGCGTGCACGTTTGCCAGCGCTCATTGTTCCCTCGCTGACGGGCGCAGGTGCCCGGCGAGACGCTCTTCTCCATTGAGGAGGCGATCAACCGCGGAACGATCATCATGAACCTGCTCTCGGACGCCGCGCAGTCGCAGACGTGGCCCGCACTCAAGCCGCTCATCACGCCCGGCAAGACGCTGTACTTCTCGCACGGCTTCTCCGTCGTGTACAAGGACGACACGCATGTCGTGCCGCCGCCGGACGTCGATGTCATCCTTGTCGCGCCGAAGGGATCTGGCCGCACCGTGCGCACGCTCTTCAAGGAGGGCCGCGGCATCAACTCGTCGATTGCCGTGTGGCAGGACGTCACGGGAAAGGCGAAGGAGAAGGCAACGGCGCTCGGTGTCGCGATCGGCTCCGGGTATATGTACGAGACGACATTCGAGAAGGAGGTATACTCTGACTTGTACGGCGAGCGTGGTGTAGTGAGTCGGCAACCAGTTTTTTCAGCGTGTTTGGATGCTAATATCTGGCTGTAGTTGATGGGCGGTATCCGTACGTTGTTCGCCAGATGACGATCAGAGCTTTTGTTCATCTTGTTCCACAGAGGGCATGTTCCTTGCCCAGTACAAGGTCCTGCGTGCCAATGGCCACTCTCCCTCGGAGGCCTTCAACGAGACCGTCGAGGAAGCTACGCAATCTCTCTTCCCCCTCATCGGCGCCAAGGGGTATGTGTGCTTTTCCCATTTCACATCACTCTTTTCTCATTTCCGCCTTTCTCGCTTACTAGCATGGACTACATGTATGCCGCATGCTCGACGACCGCACGCCGCGGTGCGCTTGACTGGGCGCCGATTTTCGAGGCTGCGAACCGGCCCGTGTTCGAGAAGCTCTACGAAAGCGTGCGCGACGGCACGGAGACGCGCAAGTCCCTCGAGTTCAACGGCCGCTCGACGTACCGCGACGACCTCGCTCGCGAGCTCAAGGAGATTGACGACCAGGAGATCTGGCGGGCAGGCAAGACGGTACGCTCGCTGCGTCCCGACTACAAGCCTTGAAAAGGAAGGATATAGGTGGAGGAAGGAGGCAAAAGCACCATGCGTGTGCATCTTAGCTGTGTACCATATGACCGTGAACTTGCTTGTTTTTTTGGGTGGTCACGTCTCGTTTCGAGTGTGTTTGGGCAGTGGATAATGCGTAGGCTGCGTGAAAGAGCACAGTGATAAGCTACAAAGGGCCCTTCTCCGCATCTTTCGGCATCTCTGTTGTTGCTCTGTTGTCTCCTTTTCTGCATGACACGTCAGCGTAGCCTGCTAGACTGGTGACCAGCTTTATATCAACAGTGACGACGGGGTGGGTACTGTGAGATGGGGACGTACTACGCGTCTGGACCACATCCTCCTCGTTCACCGCGTATCTCGTTGATACCGAGCTCGCACCTGCCAAGCGAGATGCCAATTGTGCGGAACAGATCTGGTCTGACGCCTATCCTGTGTTCGTCAGCGAGGAGGCAGTTCTGACTCGAACTGAGACGCTCCTTTTTGGGACTGACAAGTTCCGAGTCGTGTCTGCTCCGTACCTCGATGGCTTTGCCCTCGGACAGCAGCTGTTTGCCATCTGGCAGCAAGAGAAAGCTCTCAAAGTGTATCAGGGTAGATCAGGGTCTTGGAAGACCTGCAAAGACCTGGAAGAGCCAGTACAGAGGTTAGTCACATCTCCAGCTCGGTGACAACTTCAGCTCGACACAACCTCCCCGGACTCATGTACCTCGCCGAGCTCGTCATCTTTTGCGGGAGAAGCTGCTGGGATTTGACTCTCCGATGTCCTCGAACTCGAGCTTCTGGTCTGGTTTAGCTTCTGCGACCGTCTCTGGGCCTTTCTGCCCACCATATACACCGCATATTGGGCTACTCCCATGGCCTCATTTACGCGAAACCCGGCTGGCTGCCGATCTCAAGTCCACTGAAACTCACCACGCTGGTGAGTAAGACTGCCTACGCTCGCTATGGGACGACCCTGCACCTTTAAGACAACCACTTTATCTTCTGTGCCACGGGTCAGCTGGCACGGTGAGTACTCCCACGGCGAGTACTACCCTGTGCCGACGTCTCTGAGTCGCGATAGCGAAACTTTGCACTTTCTATATATGTTCTCTCTTGATCTCTCTCGCTAAAGCGAGACATCGGTGCAGGGGCTTGCAGGGGGTGCTGGGACATCCCTTAGCGAGGTTCAGAAGCTGGTGTTGACTTGGAATTGAGCAGCGCCATTGACAGGACAATTTTGGTCGTCGCGATCGTCGTTGACTCTGACACGCATAAAAGACATGGCCGCGGTCAACGTTCAACGTCCACATCTCTTCCGCCATGTCCTTTGCCGCCCGCGTCTCTCAATCTCTACGCGCTGCCCCGCGTCGTGCCCCGCGCACCGTCCAGCTCGACGCCAAGAAGCCCGCGCAGGCCGCCCCCTACTCGTTGCTCACGCGCGCGGGCGCCGCCTCTGCGCGCGCTCCCGCCGTCCAGGTGCGCTGGCAGCGCTGTGCCGCTCGTATCTTCGCTGACGACAATTCAGGGTGCGCGCGGCATCAAGACGTTTGACTTTTCGGGCTCGCAGGAGGTCGTGTACGAGCGCAGCGACTGGCCGCTCGCGAAGCTGCATGAGTACTTCAAGGACGACACGCTCGCGCTCATCGGGTACGGCTCGCAGGGGCACGGCCAAGGCCTCAACGCGCGCGACAACGGGTTGAACGTCATCGTTGGCGTGCGCGAGGGCGGCGAGAGCTGGAAGCAGGCGCAGGAGGACGGATGGGTGCGTGCGCTTGCCACAGCGCACTTTGTTTCCTTGCTGACGGGGCGCAGGTGTCCGGCGAGACACTCTTCTCCATCGAGGAGGCGATCAACCGCGGAACGATCATCATGAACCTGCTCTCGGACGCCGCGCAGTCGCAGACGTGGCCCGCGCTCAAGCCGCTCATCACGCCTGGCAAGACGCTGTACTTCTCTCACGGCTTCTCCGTCGTGTACAAGGACGACACGCATGTCGTGCCGCCGCCGGACGTCGATGTCATCCTCGTCGCGCCGAAGGGATCTGGCCGCACCGTGCGCACGCACTTCAAGGAGGGCCGCGGCATCAACTCGTCGATTGCCGTGTGGCAGGACGTCACGGGCAAGGCGAAGGAGAAGGCAACGGCGCTCGGTGTCGCGATCGGCTCCGGGTATATGTACGAGACGACATTCGAGAAGGAGGTCTACTCTGACTTGTACGGCGAGCGTGGTGTGGTGAGTCGCCAAACAGTTTCTTCCGTGTGTTTGGATGCTAATATATATCTGGTTGTAGTTGATGGGCGGTCTCCGTACGTTGTTCGCCAGATGACGATCGGAGCCTTTGTTCACATCTTGTTTTCACAGAGGGCATTTTCCTTGCCCAGTACAAGGTCCTGCGTACCCATGGCCACTCTCCCTCGGAGGCATTCAACGAAACCGTCGAGGAAGCTACGCAATCCCTCATCCCCCTCATCGGCGCAAAAGGGTATGTGTGCTTTTCCCATCTCCTATCATTATTCTCACATTTCCACCTTTCTCGCTTGCTAGCATGGACTACACGATGGCCACATGCTCGACGACCGCACGCCGCGGTGCGCTCGACTGGGCGCCAATTTTCGAGGCTGCGACACGGCCCGTATTCGAGAAGCTCTACGAGAGCGTGCGAGATGGCACGGAGACGCGCAAGTCCCTCGAGTTTAACGGCCGCTCCACGTACCGCGACGACCTCGCTCGCGAGCTCAAGGAGATTGACAACCAGGAGATCTGGCGCGCAGGCAAGACAGTGCGCGCGCTGCGTCCCGAATACAATCCTTGAAGGGGAAGGATATATGCGAAGGAAGGAGGCAAAGCACTGAGCGTGCATCTCAGCTGTGTGTCATATGACCGTGAATTTGCTTGTTTTTTGGTGGTCACGTCTTCACCGTTGGGCAGTGTATTGTGATAACGCATAGGCTGCGTGAGTAATGAAGCATTGGAGCACAGTGAGCTACAGAGGACCCTTCTCTGCATCCTTCGGCACCTCTGTTGTCTCTGCATGACACGTCAGCGCAGCCGTAAGGAGTCGACGGAGGGGGACGTACGCGTCTGCACCACATCCTCCTCGTTCACCGCGCGTATCTCGTCGATACCGAGCTCGTACGGGCCCTCCACGCCTGAATTGCCGCCGAGCAGCGAGATGCCAATCGTGCGGATGCGCGACGTGAGCATCGAGATCTGGTCCGACGCAATCTCGCCTGTGTTCGTCAGCACAAAGTCGTCGAACGGTATCTGCCGCGCCGCGTCAACATCTGAGCGGACGAGAGGCAGACGGCGAGCGCACAAAGACGTCCTCCCAGGCCCCGTCCGACCGCGCGAAGTACAGCCGATGCTGCCACAGGTCCGAGGTGATGGGCCCGTCCGTCTGTATGTTGACAAAGTAGGAGCTCCGCGTGCGCGGGTGGCCTGCGGCTCGCAGGCGCAGCGCGAGGTACTTGTGGTGGCTCACGTCCTCCGTGAGTTCGCCGAACAACGTCGGCCGATGCTACACCACCACCCACCCAAAACATCAGCATTACAGTACAACTGCACATCCCTCGACGACGCGCCTTATTGCGAAAGCCCGCGTACCCGCCGCGGATCTTGCCCTCGAGCCCGGTGCGCACCCCGAGGCGCATCTCGCCCCAGAAGCGGCCGCTCGCGGGCTTGCCGAGCGGTGCGTTGCGCGCGGGGTCGGTGTCGAGGTCGAGGTGCACGGTGGACGTGCCGCCAACGTCCGCGTCGCAGCCCGTCGCGTACTGCGCGAGGTCATGCGGTGAGTTGAGCTTGAAGAGCGAGACGGGCGCGCGAGAGGGCGCGTCGGCGCCCTGCATGCGAAGGACTGTGCGGTGGGTGGTTAGTGGTTGAGGATGGGTGAGGAGGGAGGGAGAGGGCGGACTTTTCGCGGTGTTGTCGCGCACGATGCGGCTTGAGCGGTTGAGGTAGAGCGAGAGCCGTGACATGGTTGCAGAGAGAGGTGTGTTCGGCGCGCGGTGACGGAGGCAGACAGGACGTATCAGATAAGATGCAGCGCGCCCATGACGTTGCCCGGCGTGCGATCGCGTTGCTTGACATCGTCCCACCCGGCAGTATGCCTCCTGCCCACAGACCACGATGAGCCTGCCCCCTCTGCTCGAGCTGCCGCTCGCATTTTGCGCGTTTACCTCTCTCGCCACTTACGTTCTCTCCATAATCACGGGCAATGCAAGCCAGGTAGACCGTCTCTGGACCTTTCTGCCGACCATATACACCGCATATTGGGCGGGCTACCCCCTATGGCCTCATGCACACGAAAAGTATCCTTTCAAGTTCCTCTTGGCGCCGTATGTTGCAGGCAATGTTCCGCGCGGCGTTGGCGAAGACTTCAACCAGCGTGCACTGTTGATGCTCGCGCTTCAGGTGCGTACTTGCCCGTCATATATCAAAGGATACTCCTTGACGACTTCTCAGTTGATATGGACATACAGACTGTCTTATAACACATGGAGACGCGGTCTATTCAGACTGTAAGTCCTGCGTTTCATCTGTGACGCGTTGCTCATCCCGCTGCAGGGACGACGAGGACTACCGCTGGGCCATCCTGCGGCAGAAAATTCCCGCATGGTTTTTCCACGTCGTCAACATCACTTTCATCTGTACGTCTCCTCTATTAGCCCCCTCACCTATCTATTCACCTTTTCCTAGCGATCATCCAAAACCTACTCCTTCTCGGACTTGCCATCCCCACCTACTTTGCCCTGATAGAACCCTCCCCGCTGGGCTTCTCCGACGGCGCCCTTGCATTTACCGCGCTTGCACTCCTCGCGTTCGAATTCACCGCGGACAACCAGCAATTCGCCTTCCACGCGTGGAAGGCGTCCGTGCTCAGCCCACGGGCGCCGCGCTATTCTGCCAGCGAACACTGGCCTGGCGCGCGGGTTGCGTTCACCGAGGCGGACGCGAAGCGTGGGTTCCTGACAAGGGGCCTGTGGGCGTGGTCTCGGCACCCGAACTTTTTCGCGGAGCAGTCGTTCTGGGTGCGTTGCCTCTTTCCCCCCATCCCTAAATTGAACCTCAATCTGAGGTGTTGGTGTGCGCAGGGCGTCATTAACCTCATTCCGCTCCTTGCCAGCTCCGCGCCACTGCCATCTGGCGCGTCGTTCGCGGCCGCGCTGCAGCGCACGGTGCCCCTGCTCCCCGCGCTTGCGCTGAACGTGCTGTTCCTCTCGTCGACACTGTTCACGGAGGGCATCTCGCTGGAGAAGTACCCCGTGGGCTATAGGGCATACAGGCGGCAAGTGGGCATGTTCGTGCCGTGGGGGCGCGTCGGCATGCGCGTGCTAGGTGTTGGGAGGGAAGATGATGCAGATTTGGTGTGGGGGCGGGGGCGGGGGCGGGAGGAGGCGGTGAAGGTGAAGGTGGAGTAGGGGCTTGTCTGGGCTTGTGGGAGAGACGCATCGCACCTTCAGCGTTTGCCGGAAGCATGTTCGAGTCGACTACTACCTATCGTGCCTCACTAGAAGCCTTTCGGATTTGCGATCGATGTCTTCGCCGAATGCCCAACATTTCTACATTTGCGCAGGCATCAGTATCCTTGCTACCACACAATCATGGCAACACACCTCAAACACAAACAGCAGGTCACCAATCTGCTGGCCTCGAATGTCATCTTGTGATCAGATTCATAGCCACTGGAGACAAGACTCTTGATACGAGGCGGCGGCGGTCGACGTCACCGGCGGTGTCGACGTGAAGCGTTAGGCCCTGTACACAATCCACTCATCAGCAGGCGCATACGTAGGAGGGAGAGAGTACGTACGAGGGTCACAGTGGTAGCGGCGGCGTTGTAGAGGTCCTTGTCGGAGGAGGCGGCCTTGATGCACTGCGCCGTGCTCGTAATGAACTTCGCGTCCGCGTCTTGATACCCACACTTTGACATGGACTGCAGGGCGTGGAGGAGGATACAATGTGCACGTTAAACGTCTGCATCTAGCGTGCTAAGCCCCGGACAGCGATATTCGACGGTGGTGGCACGTATGAAGTGTTGTGGAGGGATGGCCGCGCCTTTTGGGTCCCGAATATGACGACGTTCACCATCTCCTTGGGTAGTATGCAGATGGCTATCGTGGGTCCGACGAATACGGCGGGTGGATACGGGGGCAGAACGATGCACCTGTAACGATTTAGATGGCGTGCTGGCAAAGAGTTCGAGCAAAGTTGGGCTCGGGTGCAATACAAGTTGGGCTCGGGTGCAATCCAAGTCGGTAGTCCACGTGTTCGCCCTTGCTTGCGCTCACTCATCTCGTCGCTCAAGCACCCTCCACGCTGCTCTCTGATCTTTGATCAACACCTCTCGAACGTCAGGACCTGTCTTCAGCTTACCGTCTTCAATTCTCCTCCGTCTTAGATCTTCACCGATTGGGCTGATGGCTGACGATCCCCGCGATTTTCGGTGCGTTTTGGTGTCCTAGCATTGCGTCACTACACTACTAACGGCGCCTTCAAACAGAGGAACTGCTCCGCCTACAGAGTCTCGAGTCGCCTCAACGGGCAGACTCGCGTTGAAACGTGAGTTTGAGACCCAATCATGTTCGCCTCTCGCCGACACTGCTGTAGTGGAAAAGTGCACTGGGATGCCTGAAGTCAGTCATCTCAAAGGTTATCGCGCTTTGGTCAACGTCGATGGCACCACAGAGAAAACGAGACTGTCTACTACTAGCAAAACTGGTGCTGTGTGGAATGAAACATTCCTTTTGTAAGTTCTCTTGCCATCTCAAGGGCCAAGGCTCTCCAGATTAGTGTATTGATGATTTTTAATAGTGACAACTTGAAGACATATGTTGCAAAGTTTGAGATATGGGCAAAACGGACTTGTCTTCACAGGAAAATGTGTGTTGGGACCTTCATTATCCCAGTTGCCTCTTTGTTGGAGTCTGGCAAGGGTGAGTTGCCCCTCACCTTAGGATCTTTTATTAATCATCTGATCTCACAATTGTGGATTGAAATGCTGCAGCCTCTTACCCTCTCATCATCCAAGATCCATTTGAGAGTGCTAGCTCTTCATGCCAACTCTACATCTCGGCCACTCAGATGGACCAGCACACTGAGCTTCAGCATGCGGTATCTGAGCTGCATGTTAACTCAGAGGCATTGGTGGCTCCCACCAAAATCCTAGCTGTTCTTGATGCTGCAAAATCCATTCATGATCACACTACATCCATAGCTGATGACTGGGGCTCGCTTATGGACAAAATCAATGCTATAGCATCTGTGATGGATAAAATCTCTCAGGTCTGCTGAGAGGTCTGCTTGGTATTGGACTGGTTACTGAACAGATTGCAGGCTCATCCTTATCTAACTCTGGCTTGGACCATACTAGATGCAGGACGCAAGGTATTTTTGGTCCTTTCCATTAACCTGAACATGTTCTTATTTTTGTGGACTAGGTTGTAGATACACAAAAGAAACGTGATGACAAGATCCAGTCACTTATTCATGTTATCTATGAAGTATATGAGATTGTCAACCTTGACAGTCTCATGACAAGTTCAACCCAGCAGCATGTTATTAATTATATGGCAAAGCAAACTGTTACATGCAGCCATTTTATTCTCAAATATCTTCAAATTAAGATTTTTTGTATGTTCTTATTTGGTATGAGTTACTTATGACTTACCACTCTCAACAGGGAAGCGTACAGTGGAACATCTCTTCTCTAATGTGGATGAGACAATCAGCAAATATGAAGTAGTATTCCAAGGACTAAAAGATGCCTTCTCAATGAATACTAGTATTCATATTCAACTTGTTACTCAAGATATCTTTGCAGACCTTAAAACCCTTAGTAAGTCTTGATTTCCAAAGTCACAAGTATACTAAGCCTTGTATAGGTGTAAAAACAGACATAGATAAAATCCCATATGCTAAGGGTGCTCGATATCAGCTTGACAAGCAATGTCTCCCTGGCACACGTGTAAAGTTTTTGCAAAGCATTAAAGACTGGATTTTTGAGCCAAACGTGACTGAGTGTGCTAAAGTCATGCTTTTGACCGGTCTATCTGGCACTGGAAAATCATCTGTGGCACATTCTATTGCAAATTATGTTGATTTGGAGCTTGGATGTTTGGGATCATCTTTTTTCTTTGATATCAATGAAATCAAAGAACGAAATCCAAAAACTCTCTTTGGTACTATTGCTCATGATCTAGCAGATTTTGATCCATTATTCAGACATACTTTGAATGAGCATGTTGGTGGAAGAAGGGCAATTATCAATGACACCAGTCTTGATTCACAATTTGACAATTTCCTTTTGATGCCTCTCAAGAAGCTTGATTTGTTACCTGGACCCATAGTGATTGTCATTGATGGGCTAGATGAAAGTGCAGCATTCGGGAATACTGATCGTGGGAGACTGATCAAACTTCTGTCTAGTAGACTTACAGAATTGCCATCAAGCTTTCACATTCTTTTGACTTCTCGACTAGAGGAAGATATCAATGATTACATGATATCCAGTATTGGGGATATTACACACAACAATATGGACCATGTTTCCTCTGTTTCAACAGAACATGATATTGAGCTTTATATTTCTAGTCAGTTGGTAGACAGAAAGGGCAAAAGGATATCATGTTTTGGAGGGCTTCAGTATAATATGCTGGCACAAAAGTCCGAAAGGCTTTTTCAATGGGCACACATTGCTTGTGACCTTATAATTGATAAAGGGTCTGAAGGAGGCATGCCATTGGAGGAGGAAATGAAAGACACATTCAATAGCTTAATGAATATGTCCAAAGCTCCACAGTCAAAGATGACTCTGTTGGACAGGTTATATAAAGATTTATTGACTAAGCGATTTTCAACTGCAAAGAGATTGCCTATGTTGAGGCTTTTTCTAGGACAACTTATTGCAGCTGGTGAACCTTTGTCTATCAAGTCACTTCAGCACCTATATACACACTCTAAGTACCAAAATGATGATATAGAGTTTGAGTGGATAATATCCAAACTTGGCTCTGTGTTGACTGGTGCCTCTAGTCCTTTAGAGCCAATACAGTTCATCCACTCTTCCTTTAGAGACTTCTTGATGAACAGAGTGAAGAGCGAAGAGTTCTGCATTGAAGACACATCTCAGGATCATAAGTCTTTGGCATGGAGTGTACTTACCATCCTAAATACACAACTGAAGTTCAATATGTCTAATTTTCCATCTTCATATGTAGCAAACAGTGATATCGCATCTCTAGATATGAGTTGGTTCTGTGACAACTTAAGTTTAAGCTATGCTTCACATTACTGGGGCTGGCATTTGTCTAAGTGTCCTTTTGATGCAGAATTAGAGAACCTCCTTGGCCAATTTGTCCATAAGAAAATACTTTACTGGCTAGAGGCTCTCAGTCTGTTAAAATTGATGAATACTGCAAGGCAAACAGTATCAAGTGCGATATCATTCTGTAAGGTAAGCACCCTTTCAAGGTAATACAGACATAATAGTGATGTTCTTGGTCTAGGAAGATGCATTGAAAATAGCCATTCAAGATGTTGAAAGTTTTGTCCAGGTTTTTGGGCAGCCTATCACCAAATCTATGCCGCACCTATACTTTGCAGCAGCAACATTTGCTCCAGAAAGCTCCAAAGTTTTGCAGCAGAATGTGCAGGCATTGAGGCATATGCCTGTATTGAAGAAAGGAAGAATGACAATGTGGCCTACAACTATAGCAACAATGTATATCACCCAAGCTGTGAATTCAGTTGCATACTCTCCAGATGGTAACCAAATTGTCTGTGGCTGCCAGAATGGGACTATCTCGATGTGGGAGGTAGAAACAGGCCAGCCAGTGGGCACACCTCTACAGGGGCACACAAATGAGGTCACATCAGTTGCATGTTCCCCAGATGGGAGGCACATTGTCTCTGGCGCTTATGACAACACTGTTCGCATCTGGGCAGCAGAAACAGGGCAGCCAGTGGGCACACCTCTGGAGGGGCACACAAGAGTGGTCACATCAGTTGCATATTCCCCAGATGGGAGGCACATTGTCTCTGGCGCTTATGACAAGACTGTTCGCATCTGGGCAGCAGAAACAGGGCAGCCAGTGGGCACACCTCTTCAGGGGCACACAGGTGTGGTCAGATCAGTTGCATATTCCCCAGATGGGAGGCACATTGTCTCTGGCGCTTATGACAAGACTGTTCGCATCTGGGCAGCAGAAACAGGGCAGCCAGTGGGCACACCTCTGGAGGGGCACACAGGAGAGGTCACATCAGTTGCATATTCCCCAGATGGGAGGCACATTGTCTCTGGCGCTCATGACAACACTGTTCGCATCTGGGCAGCAGAAACAGGGCAGCCAGTGGGCACACCTCTGGAGGGGCACACAGGTGTGGTCAGATCAGTTGCATATTCCCCAGATGGGAGGCACATTGTCTCTTGCGCTTATGACAACACTGTTCGCATCTGGGCAGCAGAAACAGGGCAGCCAGTGGGCACACCTCTGGAGGGGCACACAGGTTGGGTCACATCAGTTGCATATTCCCCAGATGGGAGGCACATTGTCTCTGGCGCTCATGACAACACTGTTTGCATCTGGGCAACAGAAACAGGGCAGCCAGTGGGCACACCTCTGGAGGGGCACACAGGTTGGGTCACATCAGTTGCATATTCCCCAGATAGGAGGCACATTGTCTCTGGCGCTTATGACAACACTGTTCGCATCTGGGCAACAGAAACAGGGCAGCCAGTGGGCACACCTCTGGAGGGGCACACAAGAGTGGTCACATCAGTTGCATATTCCCCAGATGGGAGGCACATTGTCTCTGGCGCTCATGACAAGACTGTTCGCATCTGGGCAGCAGAAACAGGGCAGCCAGTGGGCACACCTCTGGAGGGGCACACAGGTGTAGTTACATCAGTTGCATATTCCCCAGATGGGAGGCACATTGTCTCTGGCGCTTATGACAAGACTGTTCGCATCTGGGCAGCAGAAACAGGGCAGCCAGTGGGCACACCTCTGGAGGGGCACACAAGAGTGGTCACATCAGTTGCATATTCCCCAGATGGGAGGCACATTGTCTCTGGCACTTATGACAAGACTGTTCGCATCTGGGCAGCAGAAACAGGGCAGCCAGTGGGCACACCTCTGGAGGGGCACACAGGTGTGGTCTCATCAGTTGCATATTCCCCAGATGGGAGGCACATTGTCTCTGGCGCTTATGACAAGACTGTTCGCATCTGGGCAGCAGAAACAGGGCAGCCAGTGGGCACACCTCTGGAGGGGCACACAGGAGTGGTCACATCAGTTGCATATTCCCCAGATGGGAGGCACATTGTCTCTGGCGCTTATGACAACACTGTTCGCATCTGGGCAGCAGAAACAGGGCAGCCAGTGGGCACACCTCTGGAGGGGCACACAGGTTGGGTCACATCAGTTGCATATTCCCCAGATGGGAGGCACATTGTCTCTGGCGCTTATGACAAGACTGTTCACATCTGGGCAGCAGAAACAGGGCAGCCAGTGGGCACACCTCTGGAGGGGCACACAAATGGGGTCACATCAGTTGCATATTCCCCAGATGGGAGGCACATTGTCTCTGGCTCTGATGACAAGACTGTTCAAATCTGGGCAGCAGAAACAGGACAGCCAGTTACTGCACCATTGGGCAGTCCTGGCCATATGTCAAGCCCTGCTAATTGGCATGCTGGTTACAAGCTGCAGCCACATGCTTCCCTTAAATTTTCTCCTTATGATGCTCATGCCTTGAGTCAATGGGAGACTCTATATGCACTCCATCCTGATACAGCTGTTCACTTAACTGTAACACAAGATGGCTGGATAGTTGACTCTGCAGCATCCCCACCTGCTCTCTTGCTCTGGCTTCCCTATGACACTCATCAATCAGGATTATATATGCCATACACTCACTGTATTATTGGTGCACCACCCACTATAATTGATCTTAGCAATTTTGCACATGGTCCCAACTGGCGTACAATATATAACAATGCAGATGATTTGACTTCAAGTGCATCATAGGCTGCCAATGATTAGTGGATTGGTGGATTGGTGGATAAGAATTGTACACACCTGTGAGTTTGTATTTCCCCCCTTCCAATGATCATGAAACTTGCTAAATTTCACTCCCCTGACAGTACTCTACCTTCACTCAATCTCAATCTCTTTTGAGTGCTCATACTGTATATATAGCCCTTCTTTTTCAACTTTTTGTATCCACATGGACTAGTGTTAGCTTCCGTACTTGTTAGTCATTTTTTTTGGTGAGCATGGCTGTGCAGGCACACATAGAGAATCTGATTGTGCTAGTCCACTTGACCTATATGAGTCTCACTGAGTAGAAACAACCTGTACCAAGGTTTGATCAATGGGTGGGCAAATCTACAGAACAAGCCACATGTAACGGGGCGAGTGTTTCGAGCGAAGGGGACGCGAGAATGAACAGAGGAAGTCACTGGCGTTGACTCAACGAGGGAAAGGTACAGGAGCGGCGAGCGACGGAGTAATACGGGCGCACGGACCAACGGAGGCAAATGTACATAGCTAAGTCGGGATGAGCACGTGTACCGTAATGATGCGAGTCTGTCGTACGAAACCAGAGTCCGTGAGCTAAGTAGAGTGTCCGTTTGTATCTAGAATGGCCGTGCCCATCACATCATCTCCCTTTCTAGGGTCACGGACGATGGGGCTGCTCAGAGGTTCAGCCTTTCAGCCGGCTTGGACACACGACGTGAGCGCGTCGTAGTCTGCGGAGCAGGTTCGTACACAGATCTCAATCTCTGTCGTACGACCGGCGGGGACGGTGGGCGAGGAGCGGCAGTGGGTACGACAGGACGAGCGGACGGCAACGGAGCGGCGGGTGGTGCGGAGGACGACGGCGGCGACGCGGAGGGCAGCGGGACCTGTGGAGCAGAAAAAGACGAGTCAACGGGTTTGGAATCATGTACAGTAAAGTGTTTATCGAGGACGGTGGAATGGGGACGAGGAGCGCGGGGATTTCGACGATGGAAGCGGTCGATTAACTCGTTCTGGGTAGTGGGAATGTCGGAGAGGGGAATCCACGAGTTCTCTGACTCGGGAAGCGACTTCCAGCGGACGAGGTATTCGTAGCGATGACCAACTTTGCGCGAGTCGTGGATGGACTGGACTTGTAGCGCAGGATCTTCGTCGAGTTTGAAAGGAGCGGGCGAGGAATGAGGATGGAAAATGGAAGGATCTTGGTAGGGTTCAAGGAGCGAGACATGGAAGACAGGATGAAGGCGAGAGAGGTAGGATGGGAGGCGGAGGTGATAGGAAGAGGAACCGATTCTGCGGATGACGGGATACGGGCCGAGACGACGATGGTCGAGTTTGAGAGAGGGACGCGTCGTCTTGATATTGCGGCGCAGGAGCCAGACGAGCTGGTCGGGCTGGAACTGCGGAGCAGCGAGCGCCTTCTGGTTGTAGTACTTCGACTGCTTGTCTTGCGCGAACTGCAGTTCGGCGCGTAATTCGTCGTGGATGACAGCGAGTCGGGTCGTGAGTTCGTCCGCAGCGGGGACGCTGGAACGCTCGGTGAGTTGGGGCTCGAAGGTGGGATGGTAGGCGAAGTTGGCGAAGTAGGGAGTCTGGTGTGTCGAGCTGTTCTCCAGATTGTTGAAGGCGAATTCTCCCAGAGGGAGATAATCGACCCAATCGTCCTGTTGGTAAGAACAGTATGCACGTAAGTACGTCTCGAGCGTCTGATTCGTGCGTTCCGTCAGACCGTCAGTCTGCGGGTGATACGCCGTCGACGTGCTCGACTCAATCTTCAAAAGCGAGAGAAGTTCAGTCCAAAACCGTGAAACAAATATCGCACCACGGTCAGAAACAATGGAATCAGGAAGACCGTGGTACCGAAATATTCTGTCGAGGAACAACCAAGCCAAACCGGGTGCGTCGATCGTCTCGTTGCAAGGAATGAAATGCGCGTAGCGCGTGAGACGATCGCAAACAACCCAGATGGAATCATAACCATGAGAAATAGGAAGCTTAACGATGAAATCCATAGTGATTGCTCGCCAGGGGCGCGACGGGATGTCGAGCGGCTGGAGAAGGCCGTAAGGCTTGTGACGCGGCGTCTTGATACGTGCGCACGTGTCGCATGCCTCGACGTAGCGACGCACGAAGGTGTGGATACCGGGCCACGAGTAATCTCGTGAGACGAGCCCGAGCGTGCGTGTGCGTCCAGGATGACCTGCGAATGGCGAGTCGTGCCGAGCACGAAGAATATCAGCGCGTAATGGTCGAGGAACGAAGAGTTTTCCTTTGTGGAACACGAGTCCACCCTCGGCGGTGAAGTCCGAGTTGCCTTGAACGAGCGCTTCGCGCCATTCGACGTCGTCGCGGAACGCAATCTTGAATCGTTCGAGAAGCGCCGAGCTGTCGATAGCGAGCGTGGTGAGCGCGCTGGTCGTCGCAGCGGGAGGTGTGGATGGAATCTGTGAAGGAAAAAGAAGCTCTGTATGTTTAGCTGTGAGTATTGTCCGATTCTGCACCAGGAGGGTGTCATCTCCCTTTCTAGGGACGAAGTCAGCACGTCGCGACGGGGGGTCCGCAACGTTCGACTTCCCGGGACCCCAGGTCAACCGAAAGTCAAAGTCAGCCAAAAACATAGCCCAACGCGCCTGTCGGCGGTTGAGAACCTTCGAGGTCATGAAATACTCGAGGTTTTTGTGATCAGAGATGACGGAAATAGGGAAAGGCGAACCGAGCAGCCACGCGCGCATGTCGCGGAACGAGTCGACAACTGCGAGGAGTTCCTTGTCGTGAATCTCGTAGTTGATCTCCGCGGGCGTGAATTTGCGCAAGTAGTAAGCGATGGGATGAAGTTCACCATCGTCACCCGGTTGTTGACAAACGCCGGAGATGGCGAAGTCGGATGCGTCGGTGCTGAGCGTGCACGGCGCGAGCGGGTTGTAATGACGCAAGACGGGGTAGGATGTGAACGCACGCTTGAGGCGTTCGAACGCGGCGCGCGCAGCATCTGAAAAACTGAACGTGATGTCCTTCTTGGTCAGCGCAACAAGCGGGGCAGAAATACGAGCGTAGCCGTCGATGAAACGACGATAGAAGTTAGCAAACCCAAGGAATGATTGGAGTTCCTTCACTGTGGACGGTTCAGGCCACTCCGTAATGGTCGCAATCTTCTTTGGGTTCATCTTGACGCCTTCAGCGCCGACGATGTACCCGAGATACTCGACCTCCGATTTGTCCCACTCGCATTTAGCGGGATTGACGCAGAGGTGAGCGTCGCGTAGACGGTCGAGGACGAGTCGAACGTGCTTGTCGTGTTCTTCTGGTGTCCTCGAAAAGATGAGTATATCGTCGAGATAGACGACACACGCGACGTCGAGTAGGTCGCGCAGGACGTCCTGAATAAATGCCTGAAACGCAGCGGGTGCATTAGTAAGTCCATAGGGCACGACGAGGTGCTCGAAGAGTCCGAGGGGCGTGCGGAATGCGGTCTTCCACTCGTCGCCCTCCTTAATGCGAAGATGCGAGTAAGCAGAGACGAGATCAATGAGAGTAAAAACCTTGCAGCCCTGTACACGATCGAGGAGGTCGTGAACGAGTGGTACAGGGTAGCGATTTTTCTTGGTAATCGCATTGAGACCCCTATAGTCGACGCAGAGGCGGAGGTTGCCCGTCTTCTTGCGTATGAACAGAACGGGTGCGCCGGCCGACGATGTCGAGCTGCGGATGTGACCGCGAGCAAGGTTGGTGTTGACGTATTCGGCGAGCGCGTTGCGTTCGTCTGGGGTGAGTCGATAGAGTGGGCCGAAGGGTGGTTCCTTCCCTTCTTCGAGCTCGATGTCGACGTCGAACGATCGGTGCGGAGGCAGCTTGTCGAACTCGGAGGGTGAGAAGACGGTGGATGCGTACTCTGAGTACTTGGGTGGTACGTGCTGCGAAAGATCGTCGAGAGGAGTGGACGATGTGTCGGGAGTGTCGGCATCGAGGTCGTCGAGTAGCGAGTCGGGCGCCGAGGTGGCCGCAATGAACGCGGGCGAATCAGTCGGCAGGAAGCGAAAGAGACATACGTCGTCCGGGTGCGAACGCGCAGCCTTGGCGAATTTACGAGGGGAAATGGTGCGAATATTTGGCATAGGGGTGAGCGAAGGAGTAGAGCGACCGAAGCCATTCAACTGGACGAGTGACGAAAGGTACGAGGGCCGAGGAGGCGAGGACGCGCGGACCACGCTGGGTGTCGAATGTGCCGGCGAAGACGTGGTGGTGTTGCGAATTGTCGAGGAGGCGAACGAGGTCGCGCCGGTAAGACCAAAGCCTATGCCAACGGACGTAGTCGAGTTGAGCGAGGGATGGACGAGTCGAGGGGCGAGACCGGAGCCTCGTGCTGATATCGTGACGGGATGTGAGCGAGTGAGTCCGCAACAGTCGAGGGTGAGATTGGAGTCAACCCAGTCGATGTTGGGATTGTGGCGGCGAAGCCAATCGAGACCTAAAATAATGGGATAACCAACCGCAACAACGGCCAAATCAATGAACTCGGAATGAGCTCCCACCGAAAGGTTAGCAACTACATCCTGGGTGATCAGGCCAGAAGCAATTGGGCGGTCATCAACCGCCGTGATGGGAACCGGAACGTCCTTGAGACGTCGTGAAAGAGAGTGACGCGCCGCAAAGCGTTCCGAAATACACGACGTCGTCGCGCCGCTGTCCACAAGCGCGTACGTGTGAAGAGGAGAACGGTTAGGGAAAGAAAGCGTGACCGAAATAAAGAAGTGGTCTGGAGAATTAAGCGTGGGTGCGGACGAGGAGAAAAGGAATGTGGGCGCATTACGATGCGCAAGCATATACGCGCCGTCCGTAGCGCGCACATGTGTGGGCTCCGATGCGGCAATCGAGGCCGCAGGACGTGTCCCGTCGTCTGCCGGATGCCCAGGGACAAAGGAGCAGCCGGCTAGGCTTTTCCCGACGACGAGGATGCAGGAGCGCGCGCTGCGTAATTCTTCTTCGCGCGCTCGGACATGTTAGGACAATTGGAAATGAGGTGCTTACCCAGGCCGCAGTAAAGGCAGAGGCCTTCGCGGCGGCGGCGGTCCTTCTCTTCTTGAGTGAGAGGCGCACGAGGCGTCTTGGTAGCGTCAATCTCCATGGGGACCGGAGCGTTCGACGAAGACGCGGGTGAAGCGTTCGAAGACGAGGCAGACTGCGACGGGCGTGCGGTTGCTATGGGTGTTTGCTTGCCCTTGCCTTTGCCCGAGTCTTGCTTCTTCTCCAGGGCGCGGCGATGGACGCGGTTGTCGGCCATGATCGAGAGTGCGACGTACTCATTGAATACAATCGGCTCGTGGAGACCGACGAGAAGGTCCTTGACCTCGTCCTTGAGACCTCTGTAGAACATTTGAATCTTCGTAGCTTCTGAAAGGTCAAGATGGATCAGTAGTTCACGGAAACGAGACGCATACGCAGCAGCGGCGCCCGTCTGACGCAGCGCTTCAATCTTGCGCAGCGCCGTGCCGACAATGTCGCTGTCACCAAAGTGACTGCGGAAGTTGTCTATGAGGCCGTCGAAATCGCGCAGAAGGTCGGGCGAGACCTCCTCGACGGAGTTGTACCAGCTCTTGGCCGAGCCGTCCGCGAGGTAGGTCTGCATGTACAGAGCCCTGTCGAAGTCAGTGGGCAACGACGCGCGAGAGAGTTGAACGGCCGCTCCAATTTCCTTGATGAAAGGCTCGACATCTACGGCTTTGCCCAAAAAGACGCGGGGTTCCTTGAAACGAGCGACACCGTGGGGAGCGCCGCTAGTGTCGCGGGCGTCGCGACCGGAGTTGGCGGGCGCCGGGTCGCTAATTCGAGTGGTGAGCGCTTCGAGGACTTGTCTCATACGCTCCTGGTTTGCTTCGGCATTCTGGACTTGACGGCCGAGTCCTATGAGGAGCTGAGCAAGTGCGTTGACGTCTTGAGCAGATGCAGGGTTCTGGGAAGCATCCTGAGTCGGTTGCTGACCCTGCGGGACGCTACCAGCATCTGCGGGCCACGGGTTCTCGTCGAGGCCTGACATGTTAGCAAGTAGACGTGTAGTGTACTCGGACCGGTCGTCCTACTTGGACGACCAGCATGTGCGGAACCGCGGGTTCCAGACAACGCTCGGAGCTGGGCTGAGGTGAAGGGGCTGTTCCTGGGGAACAGCCTCGGATCATTGATGGGATGGGATTACATAAGGGTAGCATATATATATCCGTCCTCTCCTTGGGAGAGGACATCTTTTGTACTTTCACTACTCGCGCCCCATCGAATCATACTCAGCCCACGTCGATATACGTGGGTACGATTCTACAGGCGTGATCACCTAAGTACAAGGGCATCGACGTTACACTTTTTTGAATCCCACCGGATTTAAAAGCGAATATATCGACCCTTCGAACATGGGACCCAAGAAACCCACACCCACTGGAGAACCTCGCCGCTCGTCTCGAGTGGCAAGGGTCTCTGGTACCTCTACCTCGCATACCGAGGGAAGGGGAAGTCGGTCTGGAGGCCCCGCTACGAGCAGCTCTGCGCCTGTGGCGACGAGCAACTCGGTGCCAATGGCGACGAGTGGCTCTGCCCCCGCGGTACTGCCCGAGGCGATACCTCCGGATGCACTCCCTGATCCCGCGGATCACCGTGATCCCCGGGAGGAATCCGAGACATCGCCACGTCCGCCTGATAAAGGCAAAGGACGTGCGATTACCCCCGAAAATGAATCTGAGGATTCAGGGCAGGCTGAGGAGGAGGAATTTGACGTCGCCCCATTCGACGACGATATCCTCCGGGCCACCCGCAATTCGCTGAATGACTTCAGCAACCCATACGCGCGGTTGGGCAGTCCCTCGCGAGCGAGAGGACCGGCCGGGCCAACACCATCAGGCGGATCAGTGACCCGTTCCGAGCGGGAAGTTGAGGACACGATCCGCCCGGTCCGCGCGGACATCCCGTATACATTCGAGATGGACAGGCTCATGGGCAACGTACGCGACCAGCTGCAGGGCAGTGAGATGTTCGTGAAGCAGATGGAGGAACTCTGGCAAGCGACCCGTGGGGTCATGCAGGAGACATCCACCAGCATCAGTAACGCATACAGGTCGCTCGCCGCTATCGAGTCAAAAATGCAGGGCACTACTCCTGAGGAGAAGCCCCCCGCTGCCAATCGAGGCGCGGGATTGAAGTACAACACTACGGCGGACGACGCGGAAATGCCATCCAGTGGATGGACCAGGCCGGTCCGTGAGGACGGCGAGACGGCGGTCGATTTCGACATGCGCACTCGCGCGGCCGCCCGCCTTAATCGACACTGCCAGAGAGTGCACGAGCACTTCCTACCGCAATTGCGGAAAGACACCCCTCGTCGGCGTATACAATTCGCAGACCGCCATTCTCCTGAGGAGGATGACAGCGATGACCATGATTCTCACTACGGAGACGGTCCATCATACGCGCTGATACGCCTGGTTCTGCGGTGTGCGGAGATCTCACTTCAATTTTCGAACTTTCGTCAAGTCGAGAGTTTCGCTTCAGAGTCACCTGACTTCGGAATTTGGCCAGCAGTTTCCGAGGTTTCAACCCAGTCACTTCGGAACTTTCCGAAGTCACGTGACTTCGGATTCCGAACTCGCACCGGTCTCGGCCCGCTAGCACAGCCTCCACGGATCTTTCCGAAGCGCCCGCACGTGATTCGGTCCAGACTTCACAAGCCCATCATCATCAGACACGCCCCAAACGTGATCCAGAGTCGAAACACTCACAGATTGTTGGGCTATGTCGCATCTAGGCCATATCCACTCCAGAACATTGCCCCCTCGTTCCCAGTATTGTCCCCTCCATTCCGACCCTACCTCGAGCCCTCCAGATGTGGTTCGCTGCGTTTCTAGCTGCGTCGAACCGCTATGCAACGCAATACTTCGGAACTTCGGACGATAGCCGCAGCGACTTCGGAACACGTTCCGAAGTTAGGCGCACAATCCCACTGTGGAGTCCCTTATGTTTCATTGTCTTAGGTTTCATGACTACTCTTCTCAGGCTTCCTAACAATGGCGTTCGACTTACCGTTTGCTTGCGACTTACTCATTTCTTGTGATCTTGACCCACTTGCTTCGTGTTTCGTTCTACTTATGCCCTTGTTTGTTCGCACGGTTGTATATTACTTCGGACTCACTCGTAGTATATATAGGACTTGTCAGTACAATATTCTGGATCATATCATATGCCCCCTTCTTCCCCCTCATAGTGAGACTCACGCTAGAGACTCTCCTCGACCTCTCGCATTGTCAAAGCGTTTCTGACTTTGCAACTTTCGACTTCGACTTCGACTTCGCCTTCGCCGCACGCCGCACGTATAGTATTTGACTTCGACTTCGGATCTCGACTCCGACTTCGACTTCGCCTTTGACGCACGTATCGTATTCGCCTTTCGTACCCTCCTTTGTCATTCAACTTCGACTTCGACTCCATCCTCGACCCAATCACTTCGGCACTTCGGCTCCATCACTTCGGCACTTCGGCTCCATCACTTCGGCACTTCGACTCCATCACCTCGGCACTTCGGAACCACGGCATTCAACTTCGACTTTGCCTACGTTGCACGACCACTCGACACCCCGCAGATCGTAACATCCCCACACTTCCTCATCCTTCCTAGTTTGGATCACTCCCGAACTCACTGCTATCACGCTACGACCACCCCATTCCCACTTCGGAGACGCTCCCGGAGACTTTGGGACCACTGACGACTCGCCCCTCACACAACGGTACCGTGCACTGTGCTCTAGGGATAGGTATACAAGACATTACCGCCCTACTACCGGCTGGTACCCATCAGCGCGCGACGAACCAATCAGCGCAATGACTGCACAATCCACGCGCTACGTGAGCTTAGAGCCGCAGAGTGTTCGCAGCGACCACATTGCGCAACGCGTAGGACACCACAGTCACGGCGCCGCGGATCTGCGTCCTAAGGACACTGCCACTAGCCGTGTCGAAGCCCCACGGCTCCGTAATGCCACTGTGTATACACTAGAGCGTTTGGCTGCACTCATACGTGAACAAGTGGGCGAGCCGACTTCCGCTCTACTAGCACAAGTGGCCAAAGCTTACAAACTACCCATGCCCGGTTCGTACAACGGCGTCGATGACATTGACACGTTGGAGCTCTGGCTTGGGAAAGTATTGCGGTGGATGAGACTGTACCACGTCACAGGGCCAGACCGTGATGCAGAACGCGTAGCTCTGCTCGGGTCCTTCCTTGACGGGGAAGCGGCCCGATGGTACACCCAAGAGGTGGAAGCCCCCACCCGAGCACACCGTGCCTGGACATTCGAGGACATCATCGCTGCGATGTACTCCCGATTCATCCACCGTGCCTCAGCACAGACGGCCGCGTCCCGGTTCATGGTGTCGCGCTTTTCCCGAAGCAAAGGAATTGCGGGATTCTTCAGTGAACTGAAGGAGCGAGCCTCACGCATGGTGGAACAGCCGGATGAATATACGTTCAAACGACTGTTCCTCAGCGGGCTCCCGGAGGAGTACAACGATGTACTGCTGCGAGTACGCGGTCTGTCGGCCGAATACTCTGATATGAACGCGCTCCTTGAAGCCTCACTCGAAATCGAGGAAGGCAGCAAGATTATGAGCAAGTTCCGCGACTCGCGACAGAGCACGGCGCCCGCGCGCACCACTCCCGGAAGTCGACCGCGACCTCGAGTGCGACTGCGCGGCGGGTAAGACCGTCCCGAGGACAGACTCAGACCGCCCGAGTCAACCAAACCTCGCCTCAGACACGCACGGGAAGTGGCATGGATAGACCACGCCCCGATAGTACTCCTCGCCCGCAGAAGCTACAGGGCCGTCCTGGTGGACAGCCCCGTACCGCGGTAGGAAAAGATGGTAAATCCATCACGTGCTTCGGATGCGGACAGACGGGGCACTATTCGAGTGACCCTACTTGCCCGCAATTCGGCAAGCCCCGCATGTTTGCCTCTCGAGTAGTCAATGACAACTCGGAGGACGACCAAGCGGGAGAGCCTGAAGCGCAGAACGATGAGTCATCCCCTGGGGACGACGAGCGCGCTGACGACGACAAAGAAGCCCCTGAGGAGCGCTGGGCGTCGTCAGATGATTACGTCGAGGATATGGAATACCTAGACACCCCATCCGACGATGATGAGGGGCCCCCACTCCGACTCGCCAGCATGCGCATGTTCTCCATGAGAATTACGCCCGCTAGCGACGAAGAAGACAATGTGTCGTTAGGCTCCGAATCTGACGACATGCCTGGGCTAGTCGAACTGGGCCCAGCCCCCTCGCAGCAAGCTGTCGATCTGGGACGGCTACTAGGGGAGGATGCGGTCCAATACTTGCAGCAGAGAATCCCGATGGGATTACCTGGCCCCGCATACCCTGGACCGAGCTTTTCACGCCCAGTGCCAGGGCCTTCTCGCGTGAGCAGAGTTGCGCCCCCAGGGCCATACTCCCCGCCTGACTCCCCGGGAACTGGGATCGAGAACATGATTCGCGCCGCGCTCTCGCTTGGTCGCGCCTCGAGCCCAACCTCCCGTGGTATGGCGCCAGGGGCTGTTGGTAGCGACGAGTTCGCCCAATACCCTCGGGAGTACGGATTCACGTACGCACAGCACCAAGCGGACGGTTTACGAAGGTGGCGAGGCACCGGACACGCGCTGCGTCCTGGGATACCTCACCCCATCACAAATGATGGGCACTTCCCCGCTCGCCTCATGTTTGACGAGGAATTCGCAGACAGCGTCCCTACGGACACTTATCTGCTGCGCGACTTCGAGCTCGGCTCCATCGAGACCGTGAACGTGCACGCCGTCGTGTGGCGACGCTACGTGGAGGACCGCGTGAGCGCGGCCCTTTTTCTCGGGGTACCGATTGAGCTCGAGCACACATGGATGTTTGACCCCGTGTACGGCCCCATACACGCAGCTGAATGCTTCATCTGCCTCGTATTCGTGAATCACCGGCGAAACGCGCGACACGGTGATGGATCACTCGACGCAGCGGAGGAACTCGGTCAATCCATGCGGAATGACCGATACGACGCCGGCTACAACGCTGGGTTGGCCACCGCCGCACGAGCCATCATGCACTTCTCGCGATCCGAGCAGGCAGAGGCTCGTCAGGAAGTAGCGTACAATGCGGGCATGCGCAACGCATTCAACATCGTCGCCGCCCTTGAGCGCCGTCGGCCCCGTGGACCAACGTTCCCCGCCGGCGACGACGCAGACAATGCATGGCCACGTCATGCAGGGGGAGGGGACGCAAATGCGGATGTAGCACCACCGGCGCCGTCATACGTAGCACCCCCAGCGTACATAGACGAATTATCACGACGCACTACGGGCATGATGCTATTCGCCATGCGCGCAATGCGCTCGCACCTGCCAGCAGTGACACCTGAAGTACCCCGCTGGGTATACAGTGCCAACTTGCGTCGTAACGTTCCAAATGAGGAACAGCCCGATCGCAACGCGACACGACATATAGTCCTCGCCGCCGATGTTAACATCAACGGCGAGACACTATTTGCGCTGTTCGACAGCGGAAGCACCACCAATGGCATAAGCCCGGAGGCAGCCACGGTATCCCGGGTAGGGATATTTGAACTTGTAGACCCAATGACGCTCCAACTGGGCGTCGTAGGATCCAAGTCAAAGATCAACTACGGGACCAGGTGCCGGATCAAAGTGAGCGGGCAAGAAGTCCCATGCTATCTCGACGTGGCCAATATAGACCACTACAACATCATACTGGGCACCCCGTTCCTCCATGGCAACAAAGTCGCTCTCGACTTTGGCGACCTGTCAATCACGATCAACGGCCAACGCATCGTTGCACTGACTCCTCAGGAGGAAGCCCAACGATCGCGACGGCACTGGAAACGTGACCGTGCTCCGATGGCGACTGCGCGTGTAAACGCGGCGCGCCCGATGCTGGAATGAGGGTACGCGGCGGGATCTACGAAAGTAGAGCCTGCCACCTCGGTGGCCCCTCCCATGCGGGAGAACCACACCAAGCACCGCGCACGGATGAAGATAGGAGAAGCGGAGGAAGCCCAAAAGGGACTCCCAGTGCCCGAGGATCCTGAGGATCCCCTGGCGCCACTCCGGAAACGATGGATGGAATCGGAGGCGGACCTGATGTGCCCAGTGCCCCCAGAGCTTCCCCCGTTCCGAGAAGTTAATCATCGCATTAATTTAATCGATGAGAAATTACGCAGCTTGTACCACCTCCCCCGATGCCCTGACTCGCTTAAACCACAACTCATGTTGAAGATAAAGCGATACGTTGAGGCGGGATGGTGGGAAATGCGCACAGCCCCACAAGCCGCCCCGTTACTTTGTATACCAAAGAAATCGGGGAAACTGAGGACTGTGGTGGATGCGCGCAAGCGTAACGACAACACCCATAAGGATGTTACGCCTTTCCCTGACCAGGATCAGATCCGAATGGACGTCGCACGCGCGAAGTTCCGGTCCAAGATTGACATGAGCGACGCGTACGAACAAATACGCATCGAACCCGATGATATTTGGAAGACAGCGTTCGCGACAATCTACGGCACGTTCGTGAGCCATGTTATGCAGCAGGGAGACTGTAATGCGCCCGCTGATACGCTATCACCCGGGACGGACCCTAGCGGGGCGTGCGGCGAGTGCCTCACAGGACAACAACCACCAACACTGCCTCCTATACGTCGCGATCCAGTCCGGGTGACTAGTCTTGCTGAGGGGGGAAGGTGTTCGTGTCGCTGTTGCGCTTCGTGCCCTCCCCGCGGTCGTGCGGGGCCACCTCCTACCGCCTAAACACCAAACTAAACACTCACCTGCCTGGGGATGCCCTCTACGGGATCCTCCTCCGAGTGCTTCGCACCCGTGTGCGAAGCGTCCGCCTATGGGCCGTCGCACCCCCTCTTGCCTGTCCGCCTGCCTACCTGTTCCCACATCGGTGGGGTCCTTCCTTCCTAAGTCTGGTAGCGCCTCAGGCTACAGTTTCTGTGAGGTAAAGGGTGTGGGTGGCTTGCGCCGCCCACAGGTTGATTGGGTTGCTACGTCTCGCGCAGCTCCCTAAGTAGTGGCTCTACCTACGTCGCTAAGCCCCCCCGATCTAGCCCGTTCCGGTGATCCGTTCCGTCGCCAGTCCCGGTTGCTCCTGGGTCGCCGGACCACGTTCCCATCACCCCCGCTCCCGCGACCCTGCGCCTCGCATGCTGCTTCCCCGTCTCGCGACGTCTCGCTACACGCTTGCCCGCGGCCTGAACCTATCATTTCTCCCCCCAACTGAAACTGCAACTGTCCCCAGTTGCCAGGAACCGTGCGGAAGCGGCATATAAGGGCTCGCGACCTTTCGCGATAACGTCGCTTGTAGCATCCCTTTGCCGATTTCTGTCCCGCGATGTCCCTCCCCGCAGCGTCTGCCACCGCCGACAACCTCGACCTCCTCCGCCTGTTGACGCAGGCCCCCTTCGCTGGTTTTGACCTTGGGGATGCCGAACGGGAGGTTGCGCTACGTCTAGAGTGGGCCGACAAAGTCAACCAGCTCGTGGTGCGTGCTGGTCCCCGACCGCGTCTTTTCCCGGCTTGGCTGATGATGAACTCAATTCCAGACCCTTTCTTCAATCCGCGCGTCCCGCAGCCTGCGCGATCTTGCCTTCCACTTCACCTCGCCGATCCTCGAGTTCATGGTGAAGCTCGTTCCAGCGTCCGCCCCTCTCGCCCAGCGCTTCGAGGGCACCCTCATGCGTACCCTCCCCGACTCAGCGCGCGCCAGCCCGCGGTGGCCCCAGATGTTCTCCCCTTTCCCTGCCGACGCTACCGACGCGGAACTCCACGTCTTGATCACCATCGTGGAGGCTGGGCTCTGGACCGTGTACTACTTCGGAGACGGTTCTGTCGAATCCTACCTCCATGAAATCACGGAGTTGCATGGCGCCTTCCCCACCCTGCGTCCTCAGGGGATGCAGAGCTGGCTCCTACGTGATTTCGACGCCCGGGCCGTCCATGGGATGTTTGTTATTACCCGCGAAGACGCCGTGTGCCGCGCCCTGGCCTACCACGTCCGTGGTGCCTCCAGCTCCCCCCACTCTCGTGCCTACGCGGGCCGCCTCACCACGGGCGTGGTGTACTACCTATTGGGGGGCCTCGCGGAGGACTCGGTGGATATGTTACGGGACTTTACCACCATTTCCGAGGCCTTCGACACGTTTCGCGATATTTGGGCGGACTGGCCACTGGTGTTGGATCGCCTCGACATGCGCTGGGCCGCGATGGCAACCTGTATGGGCGGGATGCTGGACGCATGGGGATTAGGGTCCCGCCTCCTGGCCAACCTCCAGCCCGCAGACTTCCTGGTCCAGGATATCAGCGTGGCCTCGATTCGCGCCATCGAGCAGATCAGTTCTGCGCGCCTCTCGCACATCTCCTCCTCCCAAGCCATAGCTGAGATACCCCTAGGCTTCGATGCCATAGTCCATCCCTCGGACCAGCCGGGCCCTCTTCCCTTCCCCGCGCACCCCACGGTACCAGCGCCGACGGCCCCCTCCGCGTCTCCTACCTACGCCGGGGAGACACCGCCGCCCATCGCCAGCTCGGAAGAAGTCGAGGAGGGGGAGGTGATCGAGCTTCTGATGGAGCGCGAGGAATAGGTATATTCCCGGGCCAATGTCTGTAGAATGTTCCATAGCTATTGAAATGGAACCAGGAGCCATGTGCGGCTTCCCCCTGTCCCTGTGCCACGTTTCGCGATGCCTTGCGATAAGCTCCTGGGCCCATGCCGGTGGCCCCGTCTGGGTCGCGATCTGTCGCGATAACCCACGTTGGCCGGAACTCCGGCGAGACCCTCGTGTTTTGGTCTTCGCGCTGTATCGCGACGCCGCGATGGTGTGCCTCTTTCCCTACTCGCGCCGCCTATATGAGGGGGCTGCGACGATGGCCTTTTCAAAAAAACCCTCAACGCCCCAGTCCGTCCGACTACCTCCTCCACATGCAGGCCGTCCTACTCCGCGCGTTTTCGCGTTTCCGGCTGTACCAGCTGTTGATACATCCGGTTGAGGTGCCCTTGCCTGGTGCCGACGCTTCCTCATTTCCCGCGGCCGCCGTTGCCTGGCTTCAGGAGATCTCCGACCTATTGGTGCGTCGTCCCGCGGCCCTCTTTTCCCTCATCCCGGCCTCGTACTGACGTTGTCTTCGCTTCTTCCCCCCTTTTCAGCAGGACCATCGCGAGACGTCGCATTTTACCCTACCGGCCCTCGCGTCCATGACCGTCGTCTCGACGCTCTCCTACCTAGCGGAGCGCTTTCCCGAAACGTTCGAACAAACCGCCCCCATTCGCGCGAATATCGTAGGAAATATTCCGTTCGGAGGGGACAACGCCCCGGGACAGCCACCCAGCGTCGCTCTGCTTCCTCACGTGGTCCATGTGGACTCCTTGGCCCACCTGGTGGAGCGCTCCGTTTGGTTGCTGTACCGTCACCAACTTCACGGCCGGGCAACTTTCGAGGTCAACTTGGCAGCGCTGTTCGGCCCCGAGTTTGCCCCCCGTCCCGACGGCCTTGCCACCCGTGTTGCCGAGTTATTCCTTCGCGACCTCGATCGTTTGAGTGACGACCTCGACCACGCCGACGGGCTGGTCGGGGCCCTCATGCTCCCCTTGAACCGCGCCGTGATCGGAATGACCCACCCCCGCGACATTGGCGTCCTCGACTTCCTTGCGGCCGCGAGTCCCTCGTTGCAGGCTGCCCATCGTGCGAACGTCCGTGAAGCCGCCGACTATCTCGTTCCCGGCCTCAAGTTGGTCGCGGAGCTTCGCGACTTCGTTTGGGCGGACCAATTGAACGCCAGCCACCTGCGCCACGCCGTCACTCGCCTCGAAGGCACCGCGGGAAAGCTGCTGTACGATGCCTGCGAAGTTGCCGCGGTCCTCGACCACCTCGCCGGTGCCGGTCCTATGCGCCGTATGCTTACCGCCCTTCCCTTCCCGCCGCTTACTCACCGAGTCATCCGCCGCGGCTCTATCGCGTTCTCGTGGGGGGTCCCCAACCTTGTTGAGGTCGTGGGCCCGAGGCCTCCTGATGCCCTGAGTCGACGGGCTGGTCGTAGGAATGGGGGTAACCGCGCCCGGACTCCCGCGCCCAATGGTGCGTCTGGGTCCGGTGCGCCCGCGTAGCGAGCGATTCCTGTAATTTGCCCAAGGCGCCCTTAGGGCCCAGTAATGCCATTCCGTTCCCTATCCCTTCTTCTTGACTCGCGCGCGAACGCTCGCTAAGCCGTGTGAAGGTAAGCGCCGCACCTGTCGCGGCCCGGCGGGCCCGCTCTGCTTCCACGTCGGAAGCAAAAACCCACACGCTGGCGCGGCGCCCCGTCTTAACGCGACGCGTTGCGCCTCGACCTCTCCGTCTCTCTCTTTCCTCCCCTCACCTCTCCCTATCTCCCCCCTTCCCTGGCCATGTCTGCGTTCTCCCGCCCTATCAACCTCAGGAAACGGCTGTCCGCCGTAGAAGCGCTCGTCGCCTCCCTCCCCACAGTCGACTCCGCCCACTACGGCGAGTTCGCCGCGAACTGGGAGTCGGCCACGGTGAGTGCCCACGGCCTCTCGCTCCCGACGCTCTGCTGACCCTCCCTTGTGTCCAGTCCGCCTATGCTGAGGTGTTGGGGGAGGACCCCCCGCCGTCCGAGGTGCTGGACAGGATCGGGGCCGTGTCCGCCGTTGTCGACGCCTGGCCGTCCTCCGGCCCCTCCCCCACGCCGTCCTCACCCGCCTTCCCCTACTCCACTCCCGTCGCCGCTCCCCTCTCCCGTCAGGCTGGCAAGCGGGCCCGCGCCGACAGTGCCCTCCCCGCGCCTTCTGTCCGCCCCCCGGTCTCCTCCACGCCTCGCCGCGCCGCCGCCCGCGCTTCCCCGCCGCCCACCAAGCGCAACCGCGAGTCCGCCCCCTCCGAGGCTGACGCCGAGGCCGAGGTCGACGAGCTAGATGAGGCGGGGGACCCGCAGGAGCCCGTCGCGCAGCGCACCCGCGGCGCCACCAAACTCCCCGCCCCCCGATCAGTCCCCGCCGCCGCCAAGTCGAAGGGCAAGGGCAAAGCCGTCCGCAGTTCCAAGCGCCCTGCCAACGTCCCCTCCGGCTCCCTCGTGCCTCCGCCCGCCGCCACTGTCCCCTCTTCCGAGGCCGGCTCCCCCGCGCCCGCCGCCGACCCTTCCACCTCCGTCAAGGGCGCCAAGATCCCCGTCGCTGACACCTTCCCGGGCCGCCGCCTTCAGGTACGTCGCCCTTTTCTTGTCCGTCGTGTTGCGCCGCTCACACTCCGACCCTCAGGCTTCCGCCCCCTGCTACCGCTGCGCCACGATGGACTCCCACCCCACGTGCTTCTTCACGGACGTCAGCGGCCGCCAGTGCCATCGCTGCTTCGTGGGCCACCACAAGTGCGACGACGGTGTCCGCGGGACTCACTTCTACGTGGTGGGCAGCGACGGAGTCTCGCAGGATGTCGACCCTGCCGGCATCCATGTCCGTCCCCGGTCCTCCGCCTTCGACTGGGCCGACCACCCCGACCCTGCCGGCGCCGTCCCCATCCTCCGCTACGACTCCCCGCCGCAGCTTTTCCGGACCTACAACGCGCTCACGGAGGAGCTCAACACCATCAGCGTCAACTACGCGACGCTCGACGCCCGGGCCCGCGGCATCGTCGCTGAGCGGAACTGGGTCTGGCGGACCCTGCAGCAGCTCGGCGACCCCGCGTTCCCCGCGCCTGCCGGGGGCCTCATCTCGCCGCAGGTTGGCCCCTTCGATCCGCCGCGCCGCCTCCCATTCCCTGCTCCCTCCGCGTCGCGTGCCGCTTCTCCCGCGCCGGCCAGGCCTGCCTCGCGCCTCCCCCTCGCGCCGCCCTCGTCGGCTCTCATCGCCTCTTCCCTCCCGCTGCTTAGCGCCGCCGTCGTGGCTCCCCTCGGTCGCGCTTCTCGCCTTCCTTCCCCCGTGCCTCCGGTTGCTCCCGCTGCGCCCTTCTCGCCGCTCGCCTCTGCCGCTCCTCCCGCGTCGGACCCTGCCCCCGGCCCTACCATGCCTACCGCCGCCGCTCCCTCCTTCGAGGATGTCGGCACGCCGCCCTCCGCCGCGGCTGATGGTCCCGCTGACCCCGCGCCCGCCGCTTAGCCGCTTGCGAGCCTTCTTCAAAAGGAGTCGCCCCTGCTTCAACAGCAGAGGGCCTTGGTGCTTCGATGCGGGGGGCGTTCCTCGTGTCCTAGGTGGGGGTTTCGGCGTCTCGCTGTCGTGTTGTCCGCTCGTTATCGGTCTGTTCATAGTTGTTCGCTATCCGTCGCTACCTCTTTGCTGTGTACATAGAATTCGCTATCCTGCTATGTTGTGAATAGAGTCCATTGCTTGTGTCACAGTGTGAGCGTGTCCTATCGCGTTTCCGGCGCGACCTCAGCCTTGTTCCAGACCCTTGAAGCCTTAGTCGGTGCCTGCCCAGTCCGAGCTTCGCTAGCGCTCGCGACCTCGACTTATCGTCCTGACTCGTCTCCATCCGTACTTCCAGCTGTTCAGTCCTAAATACCACCGTCTAATCCTCCCCCCAACTGAAATATCGACTGTCCTCAGTCGCCGTAGTGCTGGGCGGTACTTTTTAGACGGTGATCTCGTCGTCCTTGTCATCGTCTTCCCTGGTGGGGTCGTCTACTTCCTCTTCATGAATGGCATCGTGATCCTGCCTATCTTCATGAAGTAGCTCGTCCACCCTGGACTGTGGGACGTCCAGAAATTCGGGCAACTCTGGCAGCGCAATGTTCGTTCGCGCGAAGTAAGGCAGGACGCGAAACTCCGCGACCGGTCGGTCGAAGAGCGCACCGTGGAGGTCCGCAAGCACGTAAGGTCCTCCTTTCCGTCGGCCAATTACCACGAACGGTCCATCGTAGCGCGGAAGCATTTTTCGATCTAATGACTTCTCGTACCGCGTGAACCGTAGGAGGACCAAGTCGCCTCTCTTGAAATTGTAGTCGCGAATCGTCGCTTCGTGGTCACGTTCAAATTTTACCGCCGCGATACGTCGCGCTTCAAAGACTTTGTCGTGGATGGTCCTTAACTGGGCTTTTCTCTTTTGTAGGGCCATTGCCCTGCGCGCTATGAGGTCTGTGGAAGACAGTAGAGAGTCGGGCGGAGGCATCAAGTATGAAGCCTCGATGATATCCAGCGGCATTAGCGGCTGCGTTCCTGTTACCGCGAAGTATGGCGAGCAGCCCATCCTCCGCCTGATCGTTATCCTGTCTGACCAGAATACCGAGTACGCGACCGATGACCATTTTGCAGCATTTCCATCGGCTGCCTTGTAGAGCGCTTGACGTACGTCGAAGTGAGACCGCTCGACTATTCCGTTGGCTCGCGAATTATATCCCGATATTCGAATGTGCCGGACTCCATACTTATGCGACAGGGATTCCAAGGCCGACACGAACGGTGCGCCGTTGTCCGTGACCACTTCTCGCAGGGCGCCCCACCGGCACAAGACGTCTTCGAAAATCCATTTCGCGATGGCGTCCGCCGTCTCCGCCCTTAGCATTCTCCACTCTGGATAGTGGGTTACGGAGCAGCGTCCTTGCACGATGTATTTGAATCCGCCGCTTGCTGGCATATGCATGGTGTCTGCATACATCTTTGCGAAAAGGTTCGCCGGCGTTGCCACCGTTGGCGGTATCAGGCTGTGGCGAACTAGTCGGGTTTCGCAAATATGGCACGTTCTCACCCACCAGGCCACGTCTGCGTCCACGTATGGCCACCAGAAACGCTCCAACAGCATCATCCGCGTCGCGTAGACGCCTTTGTGTCCGACATCGTCATGAGCTGCTTTGAGGACCGCGATACGTCGGTCTCCTCCCAGCACGAGTTGGTGCCTGCCTTGGTGGTGCCTTTTGAAAAGGCGGTCCCCATCCCTGAAGAACTGGAGCGCGTATCGAGCGAAACGAGCGAACTGTTCGTCGGTCAAGTCCGCCGGCCGCGCCAGGGTCCCTAACCAGTCCCTGACTAGTTCCAGCCGCTTGTCAGCTTCATGAGCCTTGTCTGATCTGGGAACATCGCGATACGTCGCGTCCTGTACTGGTGCGGGTTGCATTTGGACCGTAGTTGCCCAGACGTCGGCCGGTTCATCGTGGGAGCGCCGGGCCTCCTCGCGACGTATCGCGTCCTGGCTTGAACCAGCCCCATGTTCGTCTGGTATGCTTCCAGGCCTCGTCCATCCATCTTGCCGTCGCGAGGCTCTCTCTTGCGCTGTCTTCGGGACTACCATGTTTACGATATGTGCGAAACCATACACCGCATCAACCCAGTCGTCGAAGTCGTCTTCCTGTTCCAGAGCGTCTCCTGGTTGCCTACGCCTCCTGGATAGGCCGTCGGGCCCGTGGAAGAGTCCCGGCACGTGCACTAGCTCAAAATGGAACATCAGGATGCCTATAATCCACCTGTTCATACTGGCCGATGGCTCGAGGTCAGGATTTTCCAGCATGCCTTTGATATACCTGGCGTCGACCTCAATGGTCAGGTTCCTCACCCCTATCAGGTAGACTTTAAGGGCCCGCAGGGCTCGAAAAAGACCATAGAGCTCCAGCTTGGGCTGCGAGAACCGCGCTTCGCGATCGTTTAGCGCGATGCTACCAAATCGAGAATATCGGCGTCTCTTCCTGTCTTGGGGAACGTTGGGGTCCGCCTGACTCAATAGGAAACCCACCGCGATGTACGAGGTGTCTACCGCTAGGATCACGGGGGCCTCCGACGTGTAATCAATCGGTAGGAGCGCTGGTGATGCGAGGACTGCCTCCTTGAGGTCCTCCATAGCTCGCGACTGTTCGGGTCCCCATTCGAACGGGACGTCCTTCCTCGTCAGGTGTGTCAAGGCATGGGCTCGGTGCGCAAAGTTACGGATAAAGATGCGCAGGACTCCGACTGTCCCCAAGAAAGCCCGTACGTCTGAGAGGTCCGTGCACGGCCCCCAATTGCGAATCTTCGCGACCTTTTCTTCGTCTGCCATCCTTCCTTGCGGTGTGCAGCGATGCCCTACCACGTAGAATTCTGGTACGCACAGCTGTGATTTCCATCCTGAGAACGTGCCATGACAGTAGCGCATTCGTTGGACTACCCTGTTAACGTTGTTAAAGTGTTCCCATACGAACCGCCTTATGCCGTTGTTGCCGGGGATCGTTTCGTATCCTCCGCCTTCCGTCCTGTAGTCCGAGTCCGGCCCCTTCAGGGGGACGTCGTCTATAAAAGGCACCGTAATATGCGGGATTTCCGGTTGGAGAATAAAAGTCACGTCGTCGTGGAAGATCGGGACGGAATTCGTCCACCCCATAGGCAGGGTCACCAGCCGTTTTGCGCCGTACGGCGTCTGGAAAGTCGTGAGGTCCCTTGAGGCTTCATCTAGTCTCCTTTCGTCATAGCCCACGTAGAGGTCCAGAATTCCCCCGCACGGCCGCCCCGCAAACTGCTCCGCCAAATGATCTGGGAAGGGGGGTACTCCTGAGTGCGCGATGGTCACCGCATTCAGGGGTTCCAGACTATGGACTATACGGAGGCTGGTCCCGTCCTTCTTAACCACACAGAACCACCTAGAGCGGTACGACGAGTTTGAGTCCTCGTAGACTCCCGCGGCGATCTTGGTCTTGATGAGCGCCATGACCTTGTCGTATATCCCTGGCGGAATCGGAATATTTCGCTGAACCCACGGCCGATGCGGAACTACTGGTATTGTGACGGGGGGGAAGAAGTCTTCTCGGAAGCGCCCCCGCTCCGAGTCGTCCCAGGCAAATGCCTCGTTTTGTGCGCACATAAACGCATGCATGAGCTTCCTTTCTTCCGGCCATAGGAAATCTCCGTCGTGGACTCGGTCAAATTGTTCGCGACGTTCCGCGGTGTACCTTCCCGTGGGTACGAAGTCCGGTGGCTTCTCTGGGAGCGGCGGCATATCCGCCAGGGGGTCCCCTCTGATCTCTCTGAGGATCCGGAAGTGCTCCGGCAGGTCCGTACGAATGGGCTTTACCTTGAGGTGTGCTGGCTTGTAACGCTTCTTCGTGGCCGCAAAGACTTCGCGCTGCATCGCGGTCGGCTGTAGCTCACCTCTGTCCGTTTCCTCCTCTCTTTCTCTCCCACTCTCGCCGTCTCCCCAGTCTGCCGCCGTCCAAATAAACGTCCCTGCTCTTGCTCGTTCCCCCTCTTCCTCTCCTTCTTCCGCTCGCTTCGCGAACACTCCCGCGTATTCCTCCGGTAGGTCGCACACTGACAAATAAGCTGACTGCACATCTTCGATTGTAGGCGAGGATTCGAGGTACACCAGGGATTCCATTCTAAGAGTATCAGGCTTATCGGGCTCGAACCCCACGACCAGCCCTACCTCCTCCTGGTCCTCCAACAAATCCTCTAGTCGCGAAAACCCTCCACCCCCTGCTTCTGGGTTCGCGAGATGCGCTTGCGGCCGCGTGGAATAGTGGGGATTGACGCCATGACTCCCGTGTTTGGGTCCGTGATCGTGATTGTCTGCCTCTCGTCTGCAAAGTTTTGCACGGTACTTCCCGTGAGAACGTCAAAGGGCCTCCCCAGGAGCATGTCGTACGCCGGGTTGCGGATGATATGCACCTGTACGTATAGCGTTATACCCCCAATCTTCATCGGGACGTTTCTAGCCAGGCCTAGCGACCTATCGCGACTTTTGTTGGCCGATATCATATCCAGGCGAACGTTCGGATCGTAATGCAGCCCGAGGTAATGGCATACGTCCTCGGACATGGAAATAATCTGCGACCCGGGATCCACGACTGCCTCGATGTGCGCTTGGTTGTCGACTAGTGGCAAGATCGAACGGAGGGCCAGCGATTCCTTGGCGACCTCCAACGGCTCAGGGTCTGGTTCCCCTTCTCCTGCTTCTCCTAGATCTCCCATCAGAACCTCCACAATGACTTCTCCTACACGCGTCCCCTCGGGCAACTCCGTCGGCTGGTGTCCCAGGGCTTGCAGAAAGGTTTCGGGCATATGGTCCGCGAATCCCCTCACCACCTTCTCGTCCTCTCCTTCCCCTTCGTCCTGGTCAAAGTCGAACGGAAAGAGCTCTGGTTCGCTTTCCACCATCGCCTGGACTACTGGTACTCTTGCCTCGTTTGGGACCCGCTTAGGGGTCACCACGTTGCGAACTTGAGCGCGTACTTCCGGGGCAATGGACATGAGCTCCCTCTGTGTCAAGGTGACCTCTGCATTCATGGCCCTCTCATAAACCTTACTTGCTATTACGGGGTCGCGGACCGGGGCGACCTTATTGTATGCTGGGTCCGCCTTGCGCTGCCCCGCGCTTCGTTGGTAACTTGCCGGCCCTATGTACGTCGCGTCGGGCACCTTCGCGAAAGGGTGGATCGGAGGTGTTAACGGCTCCTCACCCGCTGTGGTGTCTTCGTCGGCCTGCCTTTGTTTGTCTGCGCTATCCCCAGTCCCCCCTGGTCGGTCGACGGCCTCCGGCTCGAAGGAAACCTGCTTCTTGGCTTGCGTAAACGGCTTCCTCTTCGGAATGACCACCTCTGGAACTCGTCGCGATCTTTCGCGCTCGCCAGGCAGCAGCCCTATTGCCTGGGGAAACTCGCCCGCGTCCAGTGCGGCCTGCCGGCGTTCCTTCTGAGCTTGCCTTTCCGCTCGGGCCGTCAGGAGCACTGCCATCTCCTGCTGGAGCTCCGTCATTCTGTCTTCGTCGGTCAATTGCGGCGTCAGTTGGATTAGGCCGGCGACCGTCTGCACTTTGGCCGGCACTGGCTCGTAGTCCATCGTCGTCAGCATCATGGCTTCTGACTGTCCGTGTTGATTCCCGGCGTAGTACGCATCCACACGCTGCTTCAGCGGGCCTTCTCCTAGCGGGATAAGTCCTCCACCCTTCAGAACGACCCGGTTGTTGTGGTCCCTAGATACGCGACCCGTCGCGATGTAGTCCTGGACCACCATACACTCCCTGACGAAGTGCCCCGTTTGGCCGCAGAAAAGGCATCCTGACGGCCCTCCCTGTCCGCCTTGATTTCCTTGCGTGGCGCGCGGCTGTTGAGTTCCCGAGGTACCCCCATAACCCCTCTGACCTCCGCCGTTCCCCTGGTTGACGAGCATCCGCGCGAACTGTTCGGCAACCGCGGCTTTGATTGCTTCTTGAAACTGTTCTATTTTGATTACAGGCTCCGTCGTTGCAACCGCCACTGCCGGTCCTGCGCTGACCGCTGGTACGATTGAGGGAGTGCCCCTCAGCTCGTACTCTCCTGCCTCTAGCACGTCGGCCATGGGGTACGGTGTTTCTTTATCGTGGTCCGGCAATTTGATCTGCAGTCTCGTCGCCACCCTGTTCATGAGGCTGTCCTGGAAAGCGCGAAGGAACGCGATATCGCGCTCACGGGTCGAGATCCTGCTTTTCTTAACCAGGAAGTCGGTGATCGCGAAGAACTGCCGATAGAATTCGCTGAGCTCGCCGCCGGACGCAATGCCCAGACGGTACCGACTGCCTACGAGCGCGTCCATGTCCGCGATGGTATACTTGCGGTCCTCATCGGCTCCCGGGTACAGTTTAACAATGGCGTCCTGAAAGTCTTGGTAGGTCTTGGTGGGATCCTTAAACTCCGGCCTCGCTTCCCACTCCTCAGCCGTCGCGACGTCTAGGTAACGCACTGCATGGCCCTTCTTCGCCGTATCATCCGCTAGTTGAGCCCGGGCAAAGAGATGGTTCAGCTCGTCGAAGTAACGCGGTAACTCGCGGGCCTTCTGATTGAAAGACGGTGCGTTGCGGTCCCCCCGGGTAGGCATTGCGACTGGCGCGACGTTGGGCTGAGGCGGTATTGCCTGTTGTCCGCCGCCTCCCCCTCCTCCACCGCCTCCGCCTCCGCCGCCTCCTCCACCCGTTCCTGTTCCTTGTTGCTGTGTACTCATTCCTGACTGTGTTGGCGACTTTGGGTTGCTGGGGTTCGAACGGCTTGATGGAGCTTCTTGGGGATTGTTGCTAGCTTCCGCGACGTTTCGCGAAGTCCTATCTTGTAAGGAAACGGCCCGTCCCCATCCCGGACTGACCCGTTCGTTCCTCGAGCATTCCCCTTCCGGATCATGCCGTGTGTGATGGTCGCTATCGCCACCATCAGAATTCAGAAGCAAACCTTCTAGTCCCTCGATCGTGACGCGATCCCCTCCTGTGATCAGGGACCTAGGGTCCTCTCCGGCGCGTCGGATCTCCCTACTGAGGGTCGGTCCATGCGGATCCTCTTCTTCTGATGGCAGACTTGATAGCGATGAGACTTCCCCCTGTTCGTCTTGTGGTTCCTCGATTTCTGCCTCTATGGCCGCCTGTCGCGACGTATTGCGAGCGTCCGCCCTCGTGGTCCTCTGCGGCTGTGTTCGCGTTGGGAGGTGGGCTATCTTGGGTTTCGGCGCCATGTTGATCAGCGACCGGGTGCCGTCTACGAGGCTGATTTTAAAGCTCGAACACGATCGTCATCACCATACCCCTCGCGGTGGGCTCCAAAATGATACGCTATCACCCGGGACGGACCCTAGCGGGGCGTGCGTCGAGTGCCTCACAGGACAACAACCACCAACACTGCCTCCTATATGTCGCGATCCAGTCCGGGTGACTAGTCTTGCTGAGGGGGGAAGGTGTTCGTGTCGCTGTTGCGCTTCGTGCCCTCCCCGCGGTCGTGCGGGGCCACCTCCTACCGCCTAAACACCAAACTAAACACTCACCTGCCTGGGGATGCCCTCTACGGGATCCTCCTCCGAGTGCTTCGCACCCGTGTGCGAAGCGTCCGCCTATGGGCCGTCGCACCCCCTCTTGCCTGTCCGCCTGCCTACCTGTTCCCACATCGGTGGGGTCCTTCCTTCCTAAGTCTGGTAGCGCCTCAGGCTACAGTTTCTGTGAGGTAAAGGGTGTGGGTGGCTTGCGCCGCCCACAGGTTGATTGGGTTGCTACGTCTCGCGCAGCTCCCTAAGTAGTGGCTCTACCTACGTCGCTAAGCCCCCCCGATCTAGCCCGTTCCGGTGATCCGTTCCGTCGCCAGTCCCGGTTGCTCCTGGGTCGCCGGACCACGTTCCCATCACCCCCGCTCCCGCGACCCTGCGCCTCGCATGCTGCTTCCCCGTCTCGCGACGTCTCGCTACACGCTTGCCCGCGGCCTGAACCTATCACCGCCACATTCCAACGGCTTATGACAGTGATCTTCCGAGATCACATCGGCATTTGCGTGCACGTATATCTCGACGATATATTCATATTCTCAGACTCGATCGAGGATCATGAAGAGCACTTGCGCGCCGTGTTCCATATCCTAAGAAAAAACCACCTATTCCTCAGCAAGGAGAAATGTGATTTATATTCGAAGGACATGGAATGCCTTGGACATCGCATCAATGACCAAGGGCTGCACGCCGACATGGACAAGATGTCCAAGGTACGCAACTGGCCCAGGCCAACGAACACCAATGAGGTGCTTCAATTCCTTGGGCTAGTGCAGTACCTAGCGCAATTCATGCCTGATGTGTCCGCATACACCTTGGTGCTATCGAGCATGACGAAGAATGGACGCGCTTTCCAGTGGAGAGCGATCCATACATCCTGCTTCGAGACCATCAAGGCAATTGCCTGCAAGGTGCCCATATTGAAACCCATCGATCCTCGCACGGGAGAAATG
This sequence comes from Auriscalpium vulgare, assembly GCA_019915015.1. NCBI lineage: Eukaryota > Fungi > Basidiomycota > Agaricomycetes > Russulales > Auriscalpiaceae > Auriscalpium > Auriscalpium vulgare. Next base: position 104,133 of record JAHBBC010000014.1, read on the forward strand.
ATATGGGTCATATGTGACGCCTCCACTTGGGGAGTCGGCGCTATGTACGGGCAGGGCAAAGTCTGGGAGACGTGCCGTCCGGCAGGACTGATGTCTAAGCGGTTTACGGATGCTCAACGCAACTACCGTACGTTCGAGCACGAGACGATTGCGATCCTTGAGGCCCTCGCCAAATGGTCGGACAAGTTAATCGGTCGCCGATTTACTGTCGTCACCGATCATAAGGCGCTGGAATTCTTCCACCAGCAGAAAAACCTGTCGCCGCGACAGTCTCGCTGGGCAGAATTCCTGGCCAAGTACGACATGCAAATCAAGTACATTGAAGGCAGAGTGAACAAAGTAGCGGACGCCATGTCGCGCTACTATGCCTCCGTCCCGCCGGACATGCCTGGTACCGAGCTAGTCACCATCGACGTCCAATTGGACCCCGACATGGATGATCTATCTCCTGAGCGTGTACTAGAGCTGCGTGCAATGACTATGCGAAACCGAGACTCGGAAAGGGATCGCGCGGCCAGGGAGTTGAGGCAGTACGCTGCCCCGATCACCAAACCGCCAGCGAAGCCCTCTAAGACTCGCGCACCGCCACCGCGTCGCGTCGACCAGACAGCGAGCACGCTACCGACGTCGCCAATCACAGTGGAAACGCCACGCGAATCGGCCACGTTGGTGAGCAGCGGCGCAGAAAAGTTGCCTGTAACACTTGCACCTGAGGTGCAGGTGAAGGACGCGCTCACGGATGGACCCTCGCTGCCGAGACAACTGGAGGCGTCTCCAGGCTGGGAATCCGTCATGCAGGAAGCATACCACACCGATCCGTTCTTCGCGAAGATAGTAAAGTCCCCCGGGGAATTCACTACGTTCACGATGAAGGACGACAAGTGGTACTCCACGTCGCGGATGGGCCACGTAGTGCTATGCGTGCCCGACGCACTATTGCGACAACGTAAAATCCGTGAACTGATCACGGATACCGCGCACCGCACCCTCGGCCACTTAGGAGCCCATAAGACTGCCGAGTATATCAGGCGCTGGTTCTGGTGGCCCCGCATGGGTATTGAGATCGAGCAGTTCTGCAAGTCCTGCGGGACTTGTCAGATGTCGAAGCCGGGTAATCAGGCGCCCGCTGGGCTGCTGCATACCCTCCCCATTCCTGCACAACCTTGGGAATCGATTGGAATGGACTTTACTGGCCCATTCCCCGAGCAGGACGGCTATGACTACCTATGGGTAGTCATCTGTTGCCTCACGTCGATGGTGCACCTAGTCCCTATGCGCACCACTACGACAGCCGCCCAGCTCGCCGACTTATATCTCAAGGAGATAGTGCGGCTGCATGGGGTCCCCGCGTCCATCGTGTCGGATCGAGATGTGAAGTTCACATCGGCGTTCTCAGGCTGGCGCGAACTGCACCGACTACTGGGTACCAAGCTACTGATGTCCACTGCATTCCATCCCCAGACGGATGGAGTGACAGAGCGGGCCATCCGTATGGTCGGCCAGATGCTCAGGAGCATGGTCGCGCCCGACCAACGCGACTGGCGGGAAAAATTGCCCTTGGTTGAGTTCGCGCTGAACTCGAGCGCGAGCGCCACCACTGGGTGCGCACCGTTCGAGCTCAACTACGGCTACATGCCCCGTATATTTGGGCCCACGATACCGCAGACCACGTTCTCAGGTGTCCGGGACTTCGCTGCGAAGGCCCAGTCACACCTGGAACAGGCACACGACGCGATCATCGAGCGCAGGGTCTTGCAGACCGCGCAGGCAAATAAGCATCGACGTGTGGACGAAGAGGTGAAGGTTGGAGACTTGGTGTATCTCAGCACCAAGAACCTCAACCTCCCCAAAGGCCGGGCTCACAAACTGCTCCCGAAGTATGTGGGACCATACAAGGTCATAGCCGCGAACCCGGACAAGTCGGTGTACACGATCGAGCTGCCCACGGAGTTGCGTGTGCGTCGTATCCACCCGACGTTCCACGCATCATTGCTGCGACGACACCACCCGAGCGATGATCGGCTGTTCCCAAACCGAGAATCGAGGCGATTCTACGACTTCGGACAGCCCGACGACGACGAGTGGTTCGTAGACGAGATCACCAGCCATCGATGGGTCGGTGATAGGCTCGAGCTCCAAGTCAAGTGGTCTCTTGGAGAGCACACTTGGGAGGCACTCGCAACCTGCGACGAGCTGGAGGCACTAGATGAGTACCTCCGGCTACGCGGGGTCAGCGACCCTGGGTCGCTGCCACGCAGGCAGAGTGGCGGGAAGCAAAGAGGTGATCCTCGGGATCGCCAGGAATAGGATAGAGTAGCAAGGTACCATCAGGGATCATAGATCGCGATCCCGATGGACTGCCATATCAGATGAGATAAGCAGGGCGAGAAAAGCTTAAAGACGCCTACGGGCGCTTTCGACTTCTCCGTCCCTCGCCCATCTCAATCCAATATGACACGCACACCGCGCCGCAACAGCGATCCCCCCGCCTACCACCACCACACTCCTTCCCCCCCTCTGCCTCTGGATCGCGGGCCGTCACCTATGGTGACAGACCCGCCGCCCACCGCCGCCGCGACGCAGCCCGCCGCAGCAACGGAGGGCCAACCCCCTGCCACTCCATCCGCGAGAGGCTTCTTTTCTGGTGCCAGCTGGGCATACGACCCGGTTACGCGTATGGTGCGTCACCGTCCTTGCGACTGTGATACACTGTACGGCCAGCACTACGACGCCGCATTCGCGGCCGACCAGGAGGACCTGATGCGCGCCTTAGACGCGGCCAGGGCATATGAGGAGGTTCGGCTGCGCGAGGCCGAGCTCGCTATCGAGCGCTGGCAGACCGAGTCTGACCGACTTCGTCGCGAGCGCAACGAGTCGCGCAACGAGGCTCGGGAGCTCCGCCGTCAACTCGACGAGCGCCCCGCCGCGCCGCAAGAACCCCGTCCCCCGGTAGCGCCCGCCGCCCGTACATCCCCCGCGTCGCATCCGACGCCGGCAATAGTACCGGTCAGCGTGCCGCCTCCCGCACCACCCGTCGCACAGTCGCAGCCGACTACCGCTCCGTCAACGAGTGCGCCTGTCGGACAGAAGCGTGCTCGCAGCGTGCACGCGTACGACGACGACGACTACTCGGATGACGAGGACGAGGAAGACATCCGCGAGCGCGAGAAGAAGGCTGCGGACAGGGAGTACACCCTGAAGCTCCGCAAGGAGAAGAAGGCCCGCGAGCGCGAGAAGAAGACCAATACGCGCGCGCCGCCCTCCTCGTCTCCGTCCTCTTCCTCGCAGCCCGCCTCGACGACGGGAAGCTGGGGACAACCTGGACCGTCCCAATGGACCCGGTCTGCTGTGTCCCAGCCCACCACGCCGTCGAACAATTGGGGACCGGGAACCGTGGCAACCCAACCCGCCGCGACGTCGGAGAGCTGGGGACCGCCCCAGGCATGGGGTAGCTCCTGGTCCGCTGCGGGAGCGGGTGTAGGGCTGACACTCCCAGTACCGCCAGCCGAGCGCCCATACGACCCGTTCACGGGTATACTGGTCTCGCAAGGACAGGAGCAAGCCCGCGCACAGGTCGACAAGCAGTTCAACCGCGGCATCGCAGACGATGACGCGGCGGAGACGATACGCGACTGGCTGCGCGTCATCAACGATGCCAACCCCGCCAACCGCACGCCGCTCGCGCGGTACGTGCTGCAGCAGTACTCGCAACGCCACTACTTCCTCCGCCCGCCGCGCACGTTCACCGCCACGCAACACAACTTGGCGCGGTTCGGACCCCAACCCGCGCCAAGGGGGAGGGGTGCACCAAACAGGCCTACCGTTGTCCCGAGGACAACACACGCAGGCCCACCGACGAGAGGCACGGCCATGGGATGGTCGAGCGCGAACACCACGGTCCCGAGGACCGCGAGCACGAACGCGCCACCCAGCAACAATGCACAGTGGCCAGCCAGAACGATGGCCCCGAACGCTACAGTCCCGGGGACTGGACGCACGGGACAACCACTAGCACGCGGAGGCGCAGCGACCGGCACGGGACAGCGTAGTGGCGCCCCCGCACCGACGACTCAACTCGACGCAGACGTCGAGATGAGCGAGAAGAAGAAGAAGCGCAAGAAGAAAAAGGCGCGCCGCGCTGACAACGCGGAAGAATCCGTCCCATTGGACGGATTCGCTAGCGTGCACGATCTGGTCCCCGACGACCTGAGCGCCTCCATATACCCGCCGCCGATTCCACAACGTGTCGGTCCGCCTCAACTTGAGGAACCCGCCGCGCGATGGATGGTGTTCTGGAGGGCCCACCCCACTCAGACTCCTTCTGGAGTCGAACCACACGAGCAGCCCGCACTGTTTTACGTGCAGGCGTACCTGGACTTCAGGCGGCTTGCTCCCTTAGGGAACTCGGAGGACCAGCGCGTCGCACGGCTGCGATTCATGCACGCCGCAACGCAGATGCTGTCGATCCCGCACCTCACCGAGCACCTCATCCATGACCTGGGGTCTACGGTTGAATTCTCGGGACCTGGCGGCACTGGGGTCGCCTTCACGGGCGATACCCACAACCTGACGTTCGAGGACATCGCGGCCCACATTGCCAACGCTGGATACTCTGTCCAGCAGATCCGCGCAATGGAGCGCTTCGCTCGTGCGAAGCGCAACCGTGCCAGCGAGCGCGATCCGTCGGATGAGTCCGAGTGGGCCGACTATCCCACCGTAGGTGAGATGGTCGCCCGCCACGGCACGCTATACCGATTCCCGTCCCCTGCTCGGGCGACTCCATCCAGTCAGGTGAATCTGGACATTGCACCTCTGCCGGCGGGAGGTACTGCGCCGGTGGACGTCGCCACCACCCCATCCTCCGCCGTCCCATCCACGAACAACCCCGCTCCCATGGACGTCGTCAACGACATACCAGAGGGTGCGGAATCGGCCCCCGCCAGTGTTGAACACACTGCGGGGATGATGCCAGCGTCCACCAGCAATGTAGACGACATTGCGGTTGATGCTGTGCAGCCCGATTCCCCCTCACCCATGGGCGAACCCAAGGGGGAGTGAGTGTGGGATCGGGACAGGGGGAGGGACACGGCGGTCGTCTACAAAAAATATCATCACCACGCAGTGTCGGGATCATCACCAGCTGGAGGATCGCCATCGATCCCCAGGGGGAGGGTGTAGTGTACTCGGACCGGTCGTCCTACTTGGACGACCAGCATGTGCGGAACCGCGGGTTCCAGACAACGCTCGGAGCTGGGCTGAGGTGAAGGGGCTGTTCCTGGGGAACAGCCTCGGATCATTGATGGGATGGGATTACATAAGGGTAGCATATATATATCCGTCCTCTCCTTGGGAGAGGACATCTTTTGTACTTTCACTACTCGCGCCCCATCGAATCATACTCAGCCCACGTCGATATACGTGGGTACGATTCTACAGGCGTGATCACCTAAGTACAAGGGCATCGACGTTACAAGACGCCTGGAAATAGAAGGTGAGTTCGAGAAGTTGATGAGGGAGTTTACCGAGGCTTCGAGAAGCGAGAGATAAGGGTTTATCGAGCGAGTAAGGTCGAGAGGGAGGGATTCGAGTTGATGGTCGAGTCAAACTGTAACGGGGCGAGTGTTTCGAGCGAAGGGGACGCGAGAATGAACAGAGGAAGTCACTGGCGTTGACTCGACGAGGGAAAGGTACAGGAGCGGCGAGCGACGGAGTAATACGGGCGCACGGACCAACGGAGGCAAATGTACATAGCTAAGTCGGGATGAGCACGTGTACCGTAATGATGCGAGTCTGTCGTACGAAACCAGAGTCCGTGAGCTAAGTAGAGTGTCCGTTTGTATCTAGAATGGCCGTGCCCATCACACCACAGTGATGTGCAAGTCAACATAACAGCCCTTGCAGGCTGCAGCGCATGTACAAACTGAATAGCAGCAGATCTGCAATGTGGGGCACGCTGGATGATTGTTTACTGGCAAATAAGGCCAAGTCACGGTGATCGATGATCACTGGTATGAATACAGGTACATACACATCCCCCACCTCCGCTTGCCACTCCCTACATGCATGTCATGGGGCAGCTCTGCAGCCCGACCATCAAGATGGTATCTGCCACCAGGCAGCTTCTGTTCTGCTGCGATAGGCCAAGTGAGACACCCGGTTTCCCAAGTGACAGTTCCTCGTGGGAGCCTTACATTGCCCTGAGAGAATGAGGATCTTGCGCGCGATTAAGTCATCGCCATCCCCGGTCGCCAGGCAACGGGTTGCATCTTGCGGGACGGGAGGCCGTTCGGGTAGGACGGAGTGCACCAAGATATTTGAGCACGCAAACAGGACATAAGATAATGCGATCCAAGAAAGACAAGACATGGTTGAACGGGACATCCGGTACAGAGCAAACGAGAGACGCGGACAATGGGTAGTCGACAAACAAAACAGGAAGGATATGAGGATGTGACAGGAAACACAGATGGGATGGCGGAGATGATGACGGTACGGGCTCAGACAACAACGCAGCCCCCGCAGCAGCCGCCCGAGTTCTGGTCGAGCCCGTCGGGATGGCTGTACACGCCAGGCGCACCGGGCCCGCTCGGCTGCACGGGGCGGCCGGTCTGCTGCTCCTGCAGCCGACGAAAAAAGCGTGAGCGGCGAGCTCGCGGGTTGAGCCAGCAGGGCGGCGCACCTTGTTGTACTTGCGGATCTCGCGGACGAGGTTCGAGAAGGCCTCGTCGACGTTGATGCGCTGCTTCGCGGACGTCTCGATGAAGCGGCAGCCAAAGTGCTTTGCGAGGTCGCGGCCCTCTGTGCGGCGGGCGGCACGGCACGGCAGGGCAAGGCACGCGCGGGGGCGACGCAGATGCAGATAGGGACGCACACGAGGCAGGCAAATAGGCGGGGCTGTCAGCGTGGCGCGCTGGATAAGGCAGGAGCAGGACACGCACCATTCATGCCGACCTGGCGTTCGTACTCGAGGTCGCACTTGTTCGCCACCACAATCACAGGGAAGGAGTCCTTGTCCTTGACGCGCAGGATCTGCTGGTGGAACGTGCTGATTTCCTCGAACGAGTTGCGCGAAGTAATGGAGTAGACGAGGAGGAAGCCCTCGCCTGTGCGCATGTACTGCTCGCGCATGGCCCTGCACGCGATTACGTCGACTTGACATTAACAAAAGACAAGGCGTGGGAGGACGATGCGCACCCGTATTCCTCCTGGCCAGCCGTGTCGAGGACGTCGAGAAGGGCAACCTCATCGTCGATAACACACTGCTTGCGGTATGAGTCTAGGGGGGTGTTAGATGGCGGACAGGCAGGGGATTGATTGATGGGGGCGCACCTTCGATGGTCGGGTCGTACTCGTCCACGAAATGGCTTTGAATGAACTGAATCGTCAAAGCAGACTTGCCGACGCCTAGGTGATGGTGCAGAGTGAGCAGAGGAAGAGCGTGTGGGGAAGAAGAGACGGACCACCACCGCCGACGACCACCAGCTTGTACTCGCGCAAGAACTGAGCCTGTGGACTGGTGAGCGAGACGCGGGCAGCACGGGGGGTGGACGCACCCTAGACATATGTGCAGAGAGCGGGGGATGGGAGAGGGAATAGGATGGGCGGGGTGCGGGGGACTAAAAGCGCGGTGGTGGTCCAAGGAAGCAGCGCGCTGATGAATTCGGCACATGCCGCAGGCACATCTCCCGGCCCGCCACAGCTTTGATATTTCCTTCCGTCTCACCGCTGCGTCCGCGAGTCATATCCTAGTGTCATATCCGAGTCTCGGACACTTTCGACGCTTTCGTCTCTTTGGGTTCAATACTCCGTGCCTCGTTCCGTAAACAGGGCAAGGCTGTATGATGAAATCAAGTACTACGAGATCTCTCGCGCTTTCCAAAGGGCCTATCCTCCGAATAGCTTGTGCTTTACGAGTCGTCGAACTCGCACTCGTCGGTGGGAATCAAGACCCGGCTGCAACCTGTTCCATGATGATACACTATACCGTTCTCCTGATGCTGATATGCGCAAGACCCGTACGCGCCCATGTCCCGCCCACGTCTTGAATGACGATCATTGCTTGTAATTGCCTCGAGGCCACACCAGGGCAGCCTTCCCGGTATAGCAGCACGGGCGCATTGGCCATTACAAGAGGCGTTCTGACGTCGAAGCTATGCCGCTTCGCAACGTGGCGCTAATCCACAGGCTGTGCTCTTGGTGAGTCGCCCGGACGACACCCTCGGATAGTTTCCGTTGCTGACATTGCGCGGAAGACATTTGTGCCGCCGGAAAACCCTCAGAATAGTCCAATGCAGACCACTGAGTACGCGGGGGCGGCGGCGGCGTGCTTATTCCCTGTACTTGGGGCGCGTTGGATAAGGCATTTTTGACGTCGAACCCCCAAACCTTCGCTACCTCTCGAGAGCGTGCAAGTTTCATACTGCTTCAGCTTGCGCACCGCGCCTCGAGGTCCGAGGTCAAAGACATTCGTGGGGCGTGGGGTACAGGGCAGCGCATGCGCTATCCAGTATTGACATGTGTCACGAATGCGTACATGCAAAGCATAATAATGATACGGGAAGTCTAGCAAAAGAGTGTGTAAGAAAATGCGAAACGGATGGCGTAGCACCGAGGATCATCAACGGCAGTAAATGTACAGCGATATCGTCAGTGTCGTCAAGTATTTCTACAACAAATGCCATGCATGATACAAACGGACACCCCCCCAAGTGTCCCCCAAAGTCCAACAGTAACGCAATCACAACCTCAAGCCGGAAACCATCCACCTACAGATACCCACCGTACGCCTGGCTCATGCTCGCGTTGCTGCGCACGGACGCGTTGCGCCCGACGGTGTTCAAGCTCGCCATGCTCGCCTTGCGGATGTGCAGGCCGGGCACGCTCGGACGGCCGCCGGTCTCGTCAAGAGAGCGACGGGGAACCGAGTGCATCGTCGGCGGGGTGGGCAGCGCGCGCGAGCTGCGCACTGAGTCGATGGACGTGCGCAGTGGGGTGTGGCGCGGGAACGTCGGGAGCGGGGGCAGCGGCGGCGGGCTGAGCGCGATGTCCGAGTCGCTCGCGTACTCCGTGCCGCCGTAGTGGCTCGGCGACGAGAGCGCGGGCGAGGTGGCGGCGGGCGGCGTGGGCAGCGGCGGCGCGACGGGCGGGCGCCCACCGACCGCGGTGACCGACGCCGACGCCTGCAGCCCACGCGCCCCGCGGTGCGACTCGCGCACGTTCACGGGGAATGTCGGGAGCTGGGCGTTTGTCGAGGAGGTCCGGGAGAGGTACATGCTGATGAGCGAGCTGTGCCCGTCGCCGGAGGACGTGCGGTCGGGCGAGTACTCGGAGCCGGACGAGTCCGCGCGCGGCCTGAATGCCTCGTGGAAGAGATCCCGCGCCTGGTCGTCCTGAGGAGACTCGGGCAGCTGTGGAGGACTGACGATCTCACGAGACACGGGGGAGCGCATTTTGCGGGGCGCGGCAGGCAGGCCCCCTGGACCGGAGTGCTCGGTCACAGAAAGCCGGTGCAGCTGCGGCACCACGGGGATCTCCCTCTGTGCAGCGGCCGGCGGGGGAGCGAGGATCGTGTCGGCGAGAGGTGAGATTTTGCGCTGCAGAGAGCTGGCAGACACCATGCTTGCTGCACTCGCGGAGCGCGCGTGCTCTTGGACCGGCGTCAGCAGGCGGGAGGTGGAGTCGACGCTGGAGTTTGCCCGGTGATGCGAGACGAAGGGAGAGCTGCGCCAGTCTAAGGAGCCTTGGCGCTCCGGCTTGGGTGGGGGGACGCGGCTGGATTTCCGAGGAATGCTGCGAGGTGCGAAGGCGGCGTGGACAGCCGGCGCCGCGCTCCCGTTCTTCTCGATGTCCCCTGAGCGGGCCGTAAAGGAAGAACTGTTGGCGCGTACAGCGGGGCCGAGTACCCTCAGGACGTTGATGAGGATCAGGACATTGAGGACACCTGACGCTGCCGTCAAATATAGGCCTTTGTGAGATGCAACGAAAAGACGTACCGTTAATATGGACCAAGATCAAGGCAAATGACATAGCACCGACGGAGGCAGGCGAGCCAGAAATGTCCATGAGCTGTACCACTGACGACGGTAGCATGCAGAAAGAGTAAACTACACCAGCGCAGTCAGTACAGGCGACCAAACGTCGTCAGGGAGATGTACCTGTGGGGAACCTACAAGGACTATGTCAGCCGTAAGCGCATGAGGCAGCTACGGGACCACGCACCATAGCAATGAGCGAGCAATGGAGCTCACGAATCGCTGGTACTCCTCAAAGTCACCGGACTGCGAACGCCAACGGTACTGCGGGTTGAGCTTGAACTTGAGACCACCGTTGATCGTAAGGGTGCCACGAAGGACCAAGAAAATAAGAGAATAAAAGATAGTGGAAAGGAACGCGGCCAGATAGATCTGCGTGGAATGTCAGTCATTGTCAGGAGAAGATATTGTGCGGCGACGAACAGGCAAAAAGTAGAGGAGCATGTGGGCAACGGGATAGTTCCTAGAGACGCCGCAGTCAAGGCCAACGACGGCGTATAGTGGGCCAGAAACAGAGTCGGAGACGGCGGCTGGCATGGCGCCTATTGATCAGGGCGCAAAGTCAGCCACTCCTCAGTTGCAAGATACGCATAAAACGTCATACCAATCGCCAAGGCCCCAAAAACACCAAGTGCAATGATGGTGATGCCCACCCAATGAGGTTGCCGGTTACGGAGGACGAGCGAGTTGAACGTATGGATGCCCATCGCGACGATGAAGTACGAGGAACCGAATTGGCCCATTTGCGTCAGGACACCTAGTAAATGGTCATCAAAATAGACCTCTTGGCAATATCTCGAAGACACTCACCCTGCGCAGTGCACGACGATCCTGTGAGAGCGGCTCTGTCGTAAGACACACTTCAGAGAAGCCACAGGGCATTCAGACGCACCTGTCACGACTGCTCCCGTCGTTATCCAGTCAATCTCAATCATGCCCCCAATGCTGCTGAGCCAGTTGCTGATGAGCAGGCACAAGGCATATTGACCGAGTTGCGACCGGAAGAAGAAAGCTTCCCGCGACGTCTCGTTGGCGTCCCGCCTCCAAAGCATCGAATGGAGTGCAACATAGGCCGCCCTGATGAGCACCAGGGAGACTGCTAATGTTGAAAGGAGCGCGAAAACAAAGACGGCCTGTGTCGTTGTCAGCGCGTGGACTACGTGTGCAAGTGATGTGCGACTCACCGTAGCCCCCGACTTGTCTGAGCCGGCGTACACCATTGTGCGTGGTGGAACGGCCATGAGGATCAATGAATGGAGGAGATGGGACGAAAGACGGAGGGATGGACGACTCGTAAAGAAACTGCTGGTCTACAGCGACGACTGTTCCAGACAGACTTGGTAAGAGCAACGAGGGAAGAGGCCGTCCTGCGCCTTAGTCGTCAATAATGGCCTCAAGGAAAGAGAGGACCAAAAGGAAACCAGTCCCGAGAGAGCAGGTGAACGAAAGGAAAAGTCGTGAAGGAGGTCAACAGACAACCTGGGGAAGTACGTCTGCGCGGTCGAGCAACCGTCATACGTCTGTCCAGCCACATCACTCGATTAGGCACATCGTTGATGGACAAATCATTGCGCCCCGGAGCCCATGCGCTCGGCCTCGGGTGACGCGGTGCGATCTCTGCAGCATCACCAAGGCATCACATCACAAATGGCCGGAGGCTGTGCTTTCGCGACCTCCTCACGGGAGCGCGCCCTCGCGCGCCCTCCTACGTACGCGTGAAGAACTTTGCAATACCCTCTTCGCCCTTCTTTGGGCGCCCCGCCTTCTTGCGCTTAGCGGGTCGTGAGCGCGGACTAGTCGGCCGCAGCCCGCCGCCACCATCGTCCTTGGCCAAGTCTTCGGCAAAGTGGAAATCTTCGTGTTCCAAGCGCGCCCGCGCCAGGGCCTCCGAACTTGGATCGCCGACGCCTGCCGGTTCCGTGTCGATGCGTCTGTGACACCGAGGACACACATAAGCGCCATTATCTTTGTCACTTGATGCCGCCGCGTCTCGCATAGCCACTGGCGCCGTTGCGACAGACGTGGTGTCTTCGGTTTCAGTTTCAGGTTCATGTGCGGATCCCCCTGGTGTGGGCTCGCGTTTTCGCTTGGGGTACACAGACGGGCCCCAGGAGGGCGGCTTCGACGAGGATCGGAAGAACCCCTCGATGCTCTTCTGCCCGTTCTCCCCTCCCTCGAGCCCAGTGAAGCCCAGCCCGATATGCGTCACTTTGATGGGCGGCGCGCCATCTCGGCCCGCGCCAACAAATTCTTTCCACAGCTTGTCGGCGAAGCCAGCGATGACATCTACCGTGACGTTCCGCGTGAAGGGGAACGGCACCTGCTTCGACCGCGAGGTGTCGTAGCCTGCGAGCACAATTTCATTTCAGATGTCGACTGCGTGCGGAGCAGGTGTGCATACCATGCTTGACATGCAGCACGATCGTTTTCGGCCAAACGGCGGGCGAGGCTGACCGGGCATCATTGAGGCGCAGGGCTAGTTCGGCGGCGAGTATACGTAACCTAGGTGGGCCTTCAGATGCCTTGGTGATGGCTTGGGGTAAATTCTTCGATGCCATCATGCTCTTCGTCAATGTGGGCTTCTCCTTCACTGCCATAAGGGAATAGGCATGGGAGTGACAAGATGATCAAGCGTCGTGTACGTACCGTCAGAACGATCTATGCCTCTGTAGAAATCTTTGGCGTGAGTGAAGGGCGTCGTGAATGAACAGCGCACTCACCTAAGGACTTCGTAAACCCATATCGAACTCTCCCCGAACTTGCTCTGCAGTTCCTCTGGGAAAATGATGAGCCGTCGACAGAGTTATGGAACTCGACGCCGCATACCTAACGAGATCGTACTACCATCTCACACGAAGTGTGGATCAGCTGCGCCCTTCAATGCCGTTGACAACCGAATATACACGCACAGCAAGTCGCCCACGGTGGACACGTCGTACTGATCAGCGAGCGCCTGGCCCAGTTTGCCTCCGAGGAACCTGATCTGCAAGGGATTAGCGTGCCTCGTACTAGATAGGCGTCGCTGTAAAACAGAGGCACCTTCTGAAACGGCATAGGGCGCAAGTAGTTTGGAATTGCTGCATTTCTCAAGATATTCTAGGTCATCGCCAGGTGAGCTTCGGGTTAGCAAATGAACTGCGGGCTCACTTGGCTGTCGTACTTCTTGTAAGATGCGCTGAGCTGTCGCATTCCGGAATGAGTCCGGAAAGCTGCAATGTATGCTCGAATGAGAGTACGCACCTTCGCGAGGAACTTGTTTCTCGCAATCCCCTGTATGTATTCAAGTCAGCACACTGGCCAGCAGCTAAGAAACAGATTGGGCATACCGCGGACGTCGTATAACCTAACCTCGTGCGCACGTCCGCTCTGATCTTGTCCATCCGCTCAGCTGCAATGGACAGCGCCACATCGTGCCATGTAGGTCCCGCGTCGTCGCCATCCACGTCCCCCACCTCGGCCGCCTGCTCCCCACCATCCGCGGGAGGAGGAGGATGGATCGGCACAACATTGCCTAGATTTTGCCATGAGATAGGCGGGGGCGGTGGGAGGACGGTGTCGAGGCCGTGCGAGGCGTCAGGGGGCAACTGCTTGAGGTGGGGAAAGCGCGCAAGGATCTCGGTGTGCACGAGATTCGTAAAATCGATGAAGGCCTCGTCGATGGACGCCTTTTCTGCGGTTCGGTAAGACCTGGCTCCTATCCGCGGGTGGAGTACTGACCGATTTCACCCTCCGGGAGACCCTCTTTGAATATCGCAATAATCTTGGCACTCTCGCGCCTGTAGTAATCCAAGGACACCTACGAAGAGTCAACACAACGTCTTGTCAACCTCCGATGCTACCGATGCACCTTGTGCGTCGACGTATCCGGATTATCCCAATACTGAGGCTCCGCATCGCCCTCCTTGTACGTCGCGACGTGCACGACAAGAAGCTCGGGGCACTTCTTGACCGCATCGCGCCACTTGCTCATGCGCGAGATGCCGTACGTGCGCGCGGGGTAGTTGACGGCGATGAGCGCGTCCCACTGGCGCACGACGAGCGGACGTGCGGGGTCGGCAGCGAGGCGGCGCTGCTCGCACGCGGCGTAGAAGGCGTCGCTGTCGCACAGGGCGACGACGCGCAGGGGGTCGCGCGCGCCAGGCGGGGGCGAGAGGAGGTGGCGGTAGGTGATGGGCAGGTGGAGGTCGGCGAAGTCGTCGGGGGGCACGGCGGCGGCTTTGGACTTGCCCTTCCATAGCGAAGGGCGGGTGGACGACTCTGCGTTGGCCATAAGTAGTAGTGCTTGGGCTTGCGCACATACGTTCAGAGGGACGATGATAACCAACGTCGTCTTTATTAGGCACGTGACTGCCGCTGGACGCGACGCGTTCTCTTCAAATTCAGAGAAAACTGCTATTCGTACACATTCTATAACCAACTACTTGCTCTGGATGTTCGCCGACGTCGTTTCAATGTCTACCTCCAGCAAGTTCTGCGAGCCAGTCAGTGAGCTTGCCCAACAAATGCAGCGAAACAAGCACCGTGACTCACCTTGCCTGCCTTTATCTCCTCCGCCGACGGCATCAGCCCCAGACGCAACAGCTCGGACGCCTTCGATACGACTGGGTCATTTTGCATGCTAAACATGCCGAGAGTTAGGTGGGCAGCGGCCACTGACGAAGTGATGTACCACACACCTTGCGACAGCGACGACTTTGCCGTGCTTGATATAGTAGGCAATGAACTTCATCTCTCCAGGATCACCGCTGATGTAAATGTCGTCGTAGCCACTGCCGATACCACAATAGCGCAGCTGCTGCCCCTCTGGAAAGAAGAAATCAACACAACATCTTTGACGGCCGCGAGAGACAGACGTACGCGCACTCCAAAACACGGGTACCTTGACGAACGGTTGTGCGTCGCCTGCAATAGTCTTGCCGACTGCCCGACCATGGTTTCCAGCAACCTAAAAGACGAAGCCGTGAATTCCTGCACACTTCCTGCAAGCAAAATGGCCATACATTCCAATGCTCGACTCTGCGAAAATCGTTCGTGCCAATCTGTGGGTACGTCGCGATGTCACCGATGGCGTAGACGTTCTGCTTGCCGGGGACACGCAGGTACTCGTCGACCTTCACGCTGCCGTCCTTCTCTAAAGCCCACCCGCTGGCCTTGACGTAGTCGGTCGCCGGCCGCACGCCAGTGCCCATCACGATCACGTCCGCGGGCAAGACCTCCCCGGTGGCAAGCTCAACTTCCGTAGGCGCGTCGGAAGAGGGGCGGATTGCCTTGACAGAGGTTGACGCGTGGAAGATCACGCCTTGTGATTCGTGGAACTGAGATTGTCGGTGTGAGCGTCGTTCTAGATCTTGAAGAAAACCATGACAGACCTTCTTCAGACCCTTGCCGACCTCCTTGCCAAGCACGGCCTCAAACGGATACTCCTCCATTCCGATGACATGGATAGACTCGAGTTTGCGTTTGGAAACCGCCGCCACGAGCTCCATGCTGATGAAGGAGCTGCCGATCACCACCAGCTTTTTACCCTCCTGGCAAGCTACATGCGCACATGCATTGGACATGCCACAAAGGACAAGATGGACGAGACTAACCTGCGTCGATCTTCTGGGCGTCTTGTACATATCGTAAGGTGAAGACATTTTCCGCATCCGCACCGTCGATGGGGAGGCGGCGCGGCAATCCTCCGCTCGCCAAAATCAAGGTGTCGTAATTGATGACCTCCTTCCCTTCGTCTAGAGTGACTTCCTTTGTATCGGCATCAACCGAGGTGACCGTCTGGAAGCCACCGTCATTAAAAACCGCATCTCAATAAAATTAAGGTACCGACAACGCCTGTCCGCAATGCGGTACCATACTTGATCTTCAGGTCGGCCGCGGTACGCCACTCCAGTTTCGAAGCATCGGTGATCAATGCCTTGCTCAACTTTGTCCTGAAAGTAAAAGGTGAGATCATGCGGGTAGCCTGGTGATTCGTGTCGAGCATCACCTATCGATAGGCGAGTAGGTCTCTTTCGACAAAACCGTGATGTGTCCTCCGAAGCCATGCTAGAAGATAGCCGATCAGCCAGAGCGCACATCTATACAAACACACCAACCTCTCTCAAGCTCTCAATTGCATGGAACGCACCGGAGCCTCCGCCAACAATGACCACGCCGGCACCTCCGACCTCGGCCCCAGAGGCAAGCAGTCGCGGCGCGCGAGACATCTTTTCCTTCGTTGTATTTACTGGATCGGCGGTGACATGGATCTTGCCGTCCGCGACATGTGTCTTGAAGCAGTGCAGCGCTGACGGCGCAGGCGCATCCTCTGCCAACATAAATGAGCACATTGCTTCCGGAATAACGTACTGGGAGCCTCGTACCGATGTCGCCAGTGGCAACGCGGAAGCAAGCTATGGTGGTGTGAGCACGCAGCAGCACGTGTGCAAATTGCGCGTACCTCCATGCCACGGGCTGCGCGAAAACCGTCTGAGTGCCAATTGTTGACAGAGGTGGAAACAGCCACACACCAGACCACCCGTCCATCGGCGGTCAAGACGCCCTTCGACAGCGGGGCACCGTAGTGCGTGCAGAAAGCGCTCGTCGCGTGGACCTTGTCACCGAGCCGCGACAGCAGCACCTTGCCCGACGCAAACTCGACCTCTTTCCTGCGTACCAACATGTCAGTCTGCCGGTACTATTAGCCTCCGCAACGCGCTGACGCACATCTGGCCATCTTTGAGCTCGCTCTCGTCGAGCACGGCGATTGTGGTGGTGGACATGGTGCGGGTTGGGGCTGGTGTGAGGCGGCGAAAGCAAGGACTAGTGCGTAAGGGTCGGAGGAGTGTGGGGAGGCGCATACACGGGTGGGGGAGTGCATCCGATCTCTAAATACGAGCCGTCCAATCGCGGAGTGTCCGTTACGCTGTGATGTCATTGAGGCTGTTGGACCTCAGGATTGGGTTAGGGCTCCCGATAGAATCTGTATATGCCTGCCGGTCGCTACGTTCAAACGGTGCGTTGAGCAGTTGGCAAAGGGCTTACGGTGATCATTACTGTAGTAAAAGAAACTCAAAGACCTCATGCAACAACGGAATAAAATAGCTGCTGCCAGCTCACAACACATGGAGGTACTAATCCCTCTTATTGGCAAGGGGTACCGATTGAAGAAATACGTAGCGGGCGTTGTTATAAGCACACATATCACAATCTATCAAGCATCCTGATACGTGCGGTTGTTCTCCGCGGCCGCCAAAGTACCAATGCGGAGAGCAGTCCGGACATGCCGAGTGGCAGGGCGTCGGAGGAAGAGCCTGAGAGATACCAAATTCAAGGCAAATGGGTCGAGGATGCACACACGTCGCTACATCAGGCTGCATGCTTCTTACCGGAGTTGGTCCTCGTCCTGACCAATAGGCTCCGAATAAATGATGACCAGCAACAAGCTTGAGGCATGAGACGTGAATTGCGCCGACGGATCTGTCCAAGAAATCTCTCAAGTCCCGCAATCCAACGGCAGGAGGGCCTTTCGCCGGCGGGTGACACCATATACGATGCGGAGTCCAAGATATATATCGACCATGCGAGTAACTAGCCGAGGTGCGTCCAAAGATTCCTTGTGTGATGAGATAGAGCGTGTGGTAGGGTAAGATGGTCCATTCAGATCCATAGTGATGTCAATGTCATGAGTGCCGCCAGGAGACTCGCACCGATGCCTGCTGCAGCAACGATTGAATGAGACGCCTCCGAGGGCGCGCTACTGTGATGCCCTCCACTTAATCTGACGTTGATTTTCAGGCAGGAAACGCGACTCACGTTGTGCTGGGTGCCGATGTTGAGCCTGCGGACCCCGACGGCGACTGTGAGCTTGAAGATGTGCCAGAGCTGCCAACCTGTGCCGAGGCGTTGAAAGCCCTGGTCGTGTTAGACTGCAGCACCCAGGAGATGCCGCCAGAAACATGACCGAGAAAGAGATTGTCCTTGCCTGGCGTCAGCCAAGCGGGACACACCAAACGAATAGGCACGATGCCTCACCTGCCACGTCTCGTTGAGATGCCCGAGGCTGGTGTAGAAACTGCGGCCGGCAGTTCCCCCGGCGTCTACACCGGCGCCGTGCTCCTGATACCATGCTAGGCGGACGAAGGCGGTGAGCGGAGCACATTGGGACACGCAAGCGGTGCAACACACCTGTAGGGTGGGGCGTGCCCTGGTCGAAGTTACGTGGGCCGGGATCTCCATGAGACGCGTGACCTCTTGTGTTAACCGCCGCGGAGGGTTTCGTACCTGTATAAGAGGATTCGTTTGCTGACAAGACGACAATGGCCCCCACAGAGCGCGGATCCGACTTGAAGTTGTACCTGCAAGAGTGGAGCTTCAGAAAAGGCAAAAGCTGGTCCTATCGAAACATACATTTCATCTCGAACGCTCCACTGTGCGGGTAACATACTTGTGCTCGGATGGGTAGCGTCGATCACGTCTACGATCTTAAGTTGTGTCAAATCAGGGAACTGACACCCGAGAAGCGAAAGCAAGTACCGCGTTCTGTATCTGAGGGTGGTAGTCGAAGAACGCGCCTAGCAAAGGACATTGGCGCCGCACAAAACACTCGCAGGCACGCGGTGCTCACCGACCTCGCGGCCATAGAACGTCGTATTCCTCAAGCAGTCCGACGCTGAGTGGATGGCCACAAAGTTCCCGCCCAGGTCGAGGTACTTCTGCAGCGCGTTCTTCCCGTTCGCATCCAGGACTCGAAGCGCAGCGTAAGCGGCGGACGCCTCGGGCCACCAGGCCATGCATGTGCTCACCTTCGCCGGTGTTCATCAGGAACACGACCACGTCATACTGCGCAAGGGCGGCGTCGGTGAAGCGGGTGGCGTCTTCGGTCGCGTCGAACTGGACGTTCAGCGACGTTCCGCGCGAGATGAGAGCGTCGCGGGCGGTGGGGATGGAGTCGTGTCTGAAGTCGGCGGTGGCGGAGTAGATGAGGCCGCGCGCGGAGTGCTGGGCGAGTCCCACCGTGGCCAGGATCGATACAGCAAGGGCGTGCCTACAAAGGCGCATCGTTGAAGAGAGAGTAGTGCCGTTGCCGAATCCGGCATAGGCGCGCATCACCGAATCCTGGTGCCGTCGGCCGCGACGTCCGACGGATATATAGGCATGTATAACAGAACGACTATCTTCTGTGCCAAGGTCAGCCACGGAGACTAATAGGCATGGGCAGTATTTGGCGATCATTACTTTTTATCTGCGATGCAAGGTATACTAACTATGGTCTATGTAGATGAGTGGTGTAGATGTGAAGTGGGGAAGCTAGCCAGCCTGCACATCCCTGATGCGCCGCACAAAGTCGTCAAGGTCGTAAGATGACATCCCTCCAATGGGTCAGAGGTATGACACCGCCGCTCACTGCGTACGGCACTCTGTCTCCCCGCCTTCCTCGTCGTCCGCATCCTCCCACGCATCGTCGTCTGCGCCCTCACCGAACTGATGTCCGAATCCCTGGTCAAAGAAATCCGACCCCGCAGGGAATGACCGAGCACGCACTTCGACCATGTCGCTCTCCTCGTACTTCGCTTCATCCACTATAGAGGGCTTCGGCTCGACGTCGGCTTTTTTCGGAGGAAGCAAAGTCTCCAAAGTCTGCAGGTATAGCGCGGTCAGTATCTGCACATCGGCGAAGGCAAAGAACGGACCTTGACGTCGACATTTTGCAGCCATTGCTCCTCTGGCATTTCAATCTCGAGTACGACGTACATATCCCCCCGTTCGTCCGTTCTTTTGTGGGTTGGCATACCCTCACCCCGCAGGACGATGGTTTGGCCTGACTTTATGATTTTCCGCGGTGGTGACGCCACATGCAGTCCGCGCCCGTCCAAGTGGTTTAGAAGTATGCGATCAAAACCGAGGAGGGCTTCTGAAAGGGTGACTTTGACGGTAGTGAGCAAGTCGTTCCCGGACCGCTCGAATGACGGATGTGGTTGCGCTTTGAGGACAAATATTACATCCCCAGGAGGCAGACCAGGCTTCAACAAGACGTTAGACATGGTCTGGTTTCATATGGACGCAGAAAGAAACTCACTTCTTGGTCCCCAGCACCTGCAAGCACTATACGTTGGCCGTCAGACATCCCCTTCTCGACGTATATTTCCTGTCGATTTTTCTCCTTCACAGTCTTTTCCCCCTTGCACTTCTTGCATCTGTAAGGCGTGTTACAGCGGCAGGAGGGGAGTTACCACGGATAACGAACCTGTCTTTCTCCCGCAACTTCTCCCCTACACCGTCGCATTCATTGCACGGAGCGCGTGCAGTCCCTAACCGTCCGGGCGCGATCTGTATCCCAAATTTACTAAGTACGCAGGGTATGTGTTAGGATATATGCATACCTGTGTCTGAACGTGCGTCCATCCCTTGCCTTCGCAAGAAACGCACTTTTTGGGCTTTGCGTTCCCCCGCGCTCCAGTGCTAAGGCCGAGATAAGCGAGACGAACAGCGAAAGCGAAGCACAACGCACCCTTTACATGTCCCACATTCAATTTCCCTCTCCATCATCATCTTCACGCTCTTGCCGTTGTACAGGTCCTCTAGGGATACCTCGTACGGGATGACCGAGTCCTCGCCCTTAGTCCGCCTCCGCGATCCGCGGCCACCGCCGCCACCGAAATCGAACCCAAAGGGCATACCACCTCCGCCGCCTCCCATGCTACCCATGAAGAACTCTGCGAACATGTCGTCCATGTTCCTAGGGGCGCCGCCGCCTCCCGGTCCTGCGAGCCCCTCCATGCCGTACGAATCGTACGCTTCTCGCGAGTTGGGATCGTTGAGGATTTCATATCTGGGAGGTGATCAACGACGGGCTGGGGTGATCCAAGCGGGTGTAGTACGGACGCAGCGGCCATCTCTTGGAAATTTTGAATAGCTTCCGGGTCATTGGGATTCTGCCGACGTCTGTAAGCGCGAGCGGAATTGTGACAAGTGTGCAACGTACCTTGTCCTGGATAAAAACAGTATAACGCGTTTAGATTGAGGAATCCGCTCATAGCGAGCGCGCCTATGTCCTACGCACCGGGTGCAAGTCCTTGGCCTGAGAATGGTTATGACGAGAGAATTCGGCACTAGAGAAACGGTGCGCACCTTCTTACGGTATGCTTTCTTGATGTCACCTATACGCATAATTCTTCAGCATTTACTGGGATAAAGGACTCGGTGGATGGTACCTTCACTTGCATTGGGCGGAACGCCGAGCAGGTCATAGAGCTCTGTTTCGATGGGCACTGTGCCGCGCAGAGCGTCAGCTTCAATCGCGGACAGTAAAGGAAGACCGTCACTCTTGCGCTGAATCCTGACTACCGTGCCGTGTTCAAGAGTGGCTCGCCAGTGGCCGCGATGAGTTGTCGAAGGAAATGAAGACGCGCCTCCGAGGTCGTGCCGAACACGCGTTGGGTCGGAGTCCGAAACGCCCTTTGCCTTCCAACTCTTCCACTGCTCACTTGCTCTGAGCCAGCATCCGGCTTTCCGCTCTGCGGTTCTCTTCTTCGTGAGTTCCACTCTCTACCAGTTTGGAGATACATGATGCTCTTTCAAATACTTATCTACATTGTCTGATCGGGCTTGCTCGCTTGAAGACAATTTTCAATTTGCCTGACTTTCGTGTCCAATGCGCCAGTTCTCTCTCGTTCTGACCTCCTGCTTTTTAGGTTCTGTCCTTCTGTCCCGTCCACGCGATTGCTGCAACCTGGACGGCCTGTGATCATGACCTGACCTCCCTCGTCTGACCTCTTGCTCAATGCATGTCATCACACACTTGTCGTCCACCCGGACCTAATATCTTTCCCTCGCATAGTCATATACAATGAACTTCTACTTTGAAGCTGCTAAGATAATTGACCGTCTGGATGCGAAACAAGGCTCCGTCAAAAGTCTGCTCAGTACGCTGCCGGACAAGGACCGCAAGCGCACTGCGGCGCTGGTCATCGAGACCCTGAAATGTGAGGAACGCTCCCGGTTATTAGAGTGCATCTCAATGTATTGAACGGCCGCAGACAAGGCCGCTTTAGCGGACGTTATCCTTGCGGCGAAGCTGCTGGCGCTCGAGCGGAAACTTACGTCGCAGAGCCTGGCGCTCGTGCTTGTGCACGACCTCCTCCTTTCGTCGGGCATCCAAGCCGGCGACGGTCCTATCAAACAGGCAGTCCTGCGGCATAAGACGCGGCTTCGCAGCGAGTTTGAACGGATCAAAATAAAACGAGGCGCCCGGTCGAATGCGGAGCTGGCGCAGACGGGCGACAGCAGAGCCTGTACGTGGAGCCGCCAAGGTCTTGCGCACTGAATTACACCGTTGAATTATGTCATGTGAAGCTTTGATACCGCGATATGTCCGTGTCAATACGCTGAAGTGGTCGCTGGACGAAGCCGTGAAGGCATACCAAGCCAAAGGATATCAAATCGGCGACCCTCTCGTGCCCTTGTAAGCCCCGTACACGCCGTCCAGTGTGTTCCAAACATGATACTTACTCCCTTTCTTGAGACACTTCGCAAAGGACGAGCATATACCCAATTTGCTGCTGTTCCCGCCACAGATGCAGTTCCACGATGATCCCGCGTATGCCAGCGGCGAGATTATCCTCCAGGACAAGGCGTCCTGCTTCCCGGCGACCGTCCTCGCGCCTCCGGCAAGCGAGGACAGCATGGTCATCGATGCGACAGCCGCCCCAGGCAATAAAACGTCCCATCTCAGTGCGCTTATGCGCAACCGCGGAAAGGTGGATCCCTATCTCTCGGCTCCCCCCGCGCGCGTTCCATGCTGATGCGGGCCCCGTGCAGCTTCTAGCCTTCGAAAGAGACAAGAGAAGATTCTCGACGCTCCAGAGCATGCTGGCCAGGGCCGCATGCCGCAATGTCGACGCTGTCAATGCAGATTTCCTGAACACAGACCCCAGCAACCCTGAATATGCCCGCGCCACACACATGTGGGTTGACCTGGAGTTGCCTAGTCGGCCTTTGCTCATTAGTGCTGTCCAGTCTTCTGGATCCGTCATGCAGTGGCTCCGGCATCGTGAATCGTCTGGATTACCTCGTGGAATCAGGTACGCCCGTGTGATCCATCCACCTGTCGCCGCGCGCTCACCTGGCGCACCGGAAATAGAGCAGGAAAACGATGACCAGCTGGAGGAGCGGTTGAACAAGCTGGCATCGTTCCAGCTGATGATGATCCGACATGCGATGAAATGTCAGTTTTCCCTGCGGCACAATAGATCCGTTTCTGACCGCCACACGCGCAGATCCGGGTGTGGAAAAGATTGTGTATTCCACGTGCAGCGTCCATGCCACAGAAAACGAGCACGTTGTGCGCGCGGCAGCCGCGAGCGAGGAGGCTTTCCTCGGCGGCTTCACACTAGCAACAAGGGAGCATGTGCTCCCGTCGTGGCATCGGCGGGGGCTGCCTGAGATCCTCAGCAATGAAGGTGCGCAGTATGTCCGCTCCAGCTACGGCAGATGCATAAATTGACGGCGGGCGATACAGCGGAAGCTGATGGAATGGTGCGATGCTCTCCAGGGGAGGATGCCACGAACGGCTTCTTCGTCTCCTGCTTCCTACGAAGCCGTCCAATGGAGGATGCGCTACATGGCGAGCCAGGACGTAATAACGTTCAAGGGTTAGGGAAAGGCGCACCCGTGAAACGAAACATTTCGGAAGACGGGGAGGGCGAGGAGCCGGTAACATCGAGACGTAGACCCAATCGCAAGCGTAGGAAGAAGGCAAAATCAGAAAACCCCTGACATCGCTTCATTCACATGCACACATCGATGCTATGGAAACGAGTGCGTCGTCTAAAGTTTCGTTGGTATTATCGCTCACGGCACTAATTGTCGGACATCAGACTCCTTCAATCAGTGGCATTGCATTGCTCATGCCACAATTAACAAACAACCAAGTCGATGAGGTGAGCTACATTTCGAGAGTCATGTGGAAGGGAAAAGGAGTTACGTATGGTGTCAATCGTGAGGAACCAACAAAGTGGCCACGATGCGGAGCCAAACGGTACATGAGTACGAGGGTGTGAGAGCTGCCGTCAACCACATTTTCACGCGAAACCTGTGAGTGAAATGGATACCTAGAAAAAGGAAGGAATCGAGTATCGGCGGACGACGGCCGATGGTGTGCTGAGTAAAAGACTGGATGCTGTGAGAGGCGCGAGTGTGTCAGAATTGTCAGGAATTGTGCGCGGCCAGGCGTTAGGTGGTTGTCTGCTGGGCGTATTGGTTCTGGTAGTACTGGGCGTAGCCGAAGTCCTGTGGAGCCTGGTACGAGCCCTGAGAATAGCCATACGCTTGTTGCGGAGCACCATAGCCGGCTGGAGCACCGTAGCCGCCGCCATAGCCGCCTTGCTGGGGTGGACGATAGCCGGCCTGGGGAGTGCCCTGGGGAGGGCCGGTGTTCGTCTGCCACACCTCTGGTCTCCGCCACGGAGGAACGTTCGAGCCGCCCGCCGTGATATCGTGCCCTGCTCCACCCCCACCCCACGAGCCCTTGCCCGGATCGCCACCCGGACCCTTCCCACTCTCGCCCAACTCGGCCATGAGGCTTGCGTACTCTGAGTCGAAGCCGCCCTTGACCAGCGCGCTCGACTGCGATGGGCCGCTGGAGAAAGAAGCGTTCGGGTCCTTGTTGACAGTGCAGTCCCGCGCCATGTGACCAGCGCTACCGCAGACACGACATATAATGTTAGCGGTGAAGTTACGTTGCTCTGGGCAGTCGTATTTGCGATGACCGACGCCACCACAATTCTGGCAGATCTGATTCTCGTCGTCACGGAGGGTACCGTTGAGAGCCGCGAGCTCGCGCAACTGGTTGCGCTTGTGGTCGTTCTGACCTTCGGGCGTCGAAGCGGCCTATCGGAGAACGATCGTCAGAACAGCGGATGGAAAAGCCGCACTCAGGACTCACAGTTTCGATGACTTTATTAATCATTCTAACGCACGCAGCAACCTTCTCATCGGTCTCGGCAAGGACGAGGCAATGCAAGTCCTCCTCAGCATCTTCGGCGAACTGATCAGGACGCGCTTTGCCTTCCTTCACGCTGCCTTTCCCCCTGATGCTGATTTTCGCACCGCTCTCCCTCTCCATTTTCTTCAGGCTATTGCCACGGGGTCCGACGAGAAGCCCGAAGAAGTTGATCTCCGGGAACTCCTTGACAGGGATGTAGACTTTGTCGGAGGGACGCTGAGAACGCTTTTGCTGATGATACTCGACAGGAGGACGGAAATTCGGGTCGTTCTTCATCGCGCGGTCGACAAGGCGGATCCGTTCGTCCTCCAGTTTCTTCCGGTAGCGCACTTCGCGGGTATTCGTACGACGACCATGAGCATCATACGTTGGTGGGGGAGATTGCGATCTGTTCGACGGAACCAAGTCAAAAAACGTTCCGGAAGGTATGCATGGTCTAGGCTTACCGTTCACGCTCGGGGGGGATGAAGTCATTCAATCTGAGCTTGCGATTGATCTCTTCTAATCGGAGATGGATAGCATAGTTGTCTAGCTGCGCCTGTGATACGCCGGCGGCATTGATCGCAGTGGGCAAGCCAGGAATCTCGGTCTTGGCTTCGCCCCAGCGACTGCGCTTCTTGCGAGCACCGTTAGCGTCAGCTATGATGAAGGGATACCGAAAATTGCCATGATTAGTATGATCGTCAGGGTTAGCGCATGAGCCGAAGTGTAAACTAGGTGAAAGTCACAGGTCATACGACACGAGTACTTCCCCCGTCATCATAGGAGAGATTGAAGGAGCACGATGCTGCCTGTGCAGAACACGGACGGTAGGAGCGTCAGCGGGCGACTTACCTGGCGTCGGGCTGCCATTCGAGGGGGACTCCTCCTTAACCCTCCGGTCGTCATGCTGAGGGCGAGGATACGCTGACGGAGATGGCTGGGCTAGCTGCGGCGGGGCCACCTCTTCGACAGGTGCTGGGCCAAAACGACGACGATTTCCAAGCGGGACTGTGAAAGAATGAGTAAGATCCGCGCAAGCGAACCGAACATCGTACCATCATTCGTGCCCGTAATCGTCCGCGTAGCTGGTTTCCACATAACAAGAGACGGACAGTAAGTGTGCAAGGGAAAGGTTAGAGGAGATGTCAGAGGAACGAGATGAACGACAACAAACGTCTTGCGCTTGATGATGAGCGCCTTTCAAACTCAGCACGCTGACAAATCGTGGCGGATTTTCTCGACTTGTCGCGGTCCCGGCGGCAGTCCGAGCTCAGTCATCCGTTTCTCTCTCGTCCCACCAAGTGTCCGACCACCTCTTGCATCGGCGGTCAACAAATCTTCTACGTAGCCGCTTGCTAGGGAGTTCTAGGTCAGCTGTTTAGTGTTGATGGCCACGAAGCGTCCCGCTGCCGATGGTGCGCATGCTCTTCTTGGCATATCCTCATTAACTAGACGACGTAGGTTCTCTAGGCAACGCAGAAGCCTCGTCTAGCAAGCGGCTGCGTTTTGAAAGACCCAGTGATGACTATGTAGACATCGACGACGATGTTGACGACGCCGCACCGGATTCGTCTTTGGTTCCTCGTGGCGCGACTATCAACTTCAGTGCACTCACCCGCAAGCTCGCCCAGGAGCGTCGCACGGGTACGGTGGACGACGGGCGCACCCCTCACCGACGGCAGCAGGATGCTCTTGTCTCCCATATATTCATGGATCAGGACTTCTCGTGGCTGCACCTCAAGCCAGACCACGCCTCGCGTCCGTTGTGGATCAGCCCCGAGGACGGCCACATCATTCTGGAGGCATTTTCACCTATTGCTGAGCAGGCCCAGGACTTCCTCGTTGCGATTAGTGAGCCTGTCAGCAGGTATGCATAACTGAGCAGCGGTTGTATACAGATATTTACTCCGGACTAGGCCGAGCTACATTCATGAATATAAGCTAACATCATATTCGCTCTACGCCGCCGTGTCGGTGGGGTTGCAGACGGAGGACATTATCGAAGTTCGTGGGCACAGTGTCCTATATGTTCTTCGGATATGCTGACCTGCTGGTCGTAAGGTGCTGAACCGACTATCCAAGGTATGTGAGGTCGCATCGGCTTTCGGCACAGGTTTTTATTTTGAGGAAGGTGCCGGTACCGGAAAGCATCATATCGTTCATCCGCGAGCGCACTTTGTCTTACGGCAAAGTCAAGCTCGTCCTGAAGCACAACAAGTATTTTGTGGAGTCAAGTCATCCGGAAACACTCCAGATACTCCTGAAAGACAAGGCGATACGTGATGCACGTGTCGTGTCGCAGGGAAATGACACCAACAAGATGACCACCTTCACCACGGCGAAGGCGCCACTCAAGGGCAATCTTGTAATCCCAGGCACAAAAGAGGCCGAAAAGAAGCAGGACGATACGGCAAAACCCACCGGTGCCTCTGCAGGGGTGGCCACCGCAGATGTCGATCTGTTTACTTCTGTCGTCGGTGTTGATGCCGGTAGGTCGCTGTCCTGGAGTCAGGATGCCCTCATTGTTTACGTTTTGTGTCAGATGAGATTGATGAGGACGATGATAATGTCCATGCGTTCGAAATCGACGATGCTAAGATCGATGTGCGTTTTTGGCCAGGTTCCTGGGTGTCGATGTGCTAATTGGTGCTTTATCCGTCTAGGACGTCAAGAAGCGTTGCAACGAGTTGGAGTATCCTATGCTTGAGGAGTACGACTTCCGCAACGATACTGTGAACGCGAATCTGGACATCGACCTCAAGCCCGCGACGGTCATTCGGCCCTACCAAGAGACGAGCTTGAGCAAGATGTTTGGAAACGGGTATCTCCACTTCTGTCTGGTCATCAATTTACCACTAATGACGCTCATTGCAAGACGCGCGCGTTCCGGTATTATCGTGTTGCCCTGCGGTGCCGGAAAGACGCTCGTAGGTATCACGGCCGCATGCACAATCAAGAAGTCATGTCTCGTCCTCTGCACGTCTTCGTGAGTGGCCGTAACGGCGCGCCTGGCGTTTTTTCACGTACTTATCTGACATGATGCAGCGTGTCTGTCATGCAATGGAAACAGCAGTTCATGCAATGGTCAAACGTCACAGACCGCCAGATTGCGGTCTTTACCGCCGACCAGAAGGAGAAGGTGTGTCTAATCGGGTATCATTCTCGCCGTGTTGGGCCAACACACCTCGCCCTCTAGTTTGCGGGCGACAGCGGAATCGTCGTTTCGACGTATTCTATGGTCGCAAACACCCATAATCGGTCTTATGAGTCGAAGAAGATGATGGAGTTTCTCACCTCTCGAGAATGGGGGTTTATACTCCTTGATGAAGTACACGTTGTGCCGGCGGCTATGTTCCGTCGCGTGGTGACCACCATCAAGGCGCATTCCAAGCTAGGACTTACAGGTGCGCATACCAATCATGACTGATAGTCCCCGTAGAGCTCATGGTATGAACACCCAGCTACGCTCGTCCGCGAGGACGACAAGATAGCCGACCTGAACTACATGATCGGGCCGAAGCTGTACGAAGCAAACTGGATGGACCTGGCTGCGAAGGGTCACATCGCAAACGTACAGGTACGAAATGACAATCTGACTGCGAATTCTGGACGTTTGACAAGTTGCACGTCAGTGCGCCGAAGTGTGGTGTCCCATGACTCCAGAATTCTACCGCGAGTACCTTCGGGAACAATCCCGCAAGCGGATGCTTCTGTATTGCATGAACCCCAAAAAGTTCCAGGCTTGTCAATTCCTCATCAAGTACCACGAGGATCGAGGAGACAAGATTATCGTGTTTTCCGACAATGTGTTCGCGTTGGAGGTGGGTGGATCCTTCTGTGACGCAGTGGCGACCTCCGCTGATGAATGGGCTGCCGATTGCGCGTCTAGGCCTACGCCAAGAAGCTGAGAAAGCCGTACATCCACGGCGCCACGGGTCAGGTCGAGCGGATGCGCATTCTGCAGCACTTCCAGCATAGCCCGGAGGTTAACACTATATTCTTATCCAAGGTATGCGTCGGCACCGCCATCAGCGTTATTTGCAATAACTCGTGTGCTGGGCTGCAGGTCGGCGACACGTCTATAGATCTACCGGAAGCGACATGCTTGATCCAGATCTCGTCTCACTTCGGTTCTCGACGGCAAGAGGCGCAGCGACTAGGTGAGTTATCACGAGCCCCCCATCACGGCAACTCACCAAATATGCACTAGGACGAATTTTGCGGGCGAAGCGACGAAACGACGAGGGCTTCAACGCATTTTTTTACTCGCTGGTGTCGAAGGACACGCAGGAGATGTTCTACAGCACGAAGCGGCAGCAATTCCTGATCGACCAGGGGTACGCGTTCAAGGTGATCACTCACCTGGACGGGCTGGAGAGCATGCCGGACCTTGTGTACAAGTCTCGCGACGAGCAGATCGAGCTGATCTCCTCGGTGCTGCTCGCGAACGAGAAGGACGCGGAGCTGGGATCGGACATCAAGGCGGTGGAGGGCGACCTGGCGGGGACGGTTACGTCGCTGGACTTTGGCGGACCGAAGGGCAAGGTGCCTGCGGCGCAGCGGACAACGGGGTCGCTGACTGCGCTAAGCGGTGCGCAGCACATGTCGTACATCGAGCAGAACAAGTCGGCGAACAAGAAGCTGGCGAAGGAGCCGGCTGCTCGCCACAGGCTGTTTGCGAAACGCGACCGGGAGGTGGCTGCTGCGAAGAAGGAGGCGCGGGGGAAGTGAGGTGCCTACTAGACACGGGACTGATGGTCGCAATTAATGAGATGTTTTGTTTTGTGACATTGGGGGTGTCGTTGGGGACGCGGTCGGTGCGCCAAAAAGAGGGTCGAACCCGCTGGGCGGCCTGGCCCATGAGTTCCTCGAGATCGACGCGTCTAAACGCGGCTAACAAAGATTCAATAGCCTAGCGCCCCTCGGCCACGGTCCTCAATATTCCTTCTTATACTTATGTGTCGCATGACCCCCGCACCCATCATTTCTACTCTGCGCCGCCCTCTGCCTCGACATCCCCCCGCGAATGTCGTCGAAAAGAGGCAGAAAACGCAACGATAATCTCCCTCCCAACCGTGCCAGAGATGTCCAGCGCGCCTTCCGCGCGCGTCGAGCAGCCCATCTCGAGGTACGCCCGCCCCGCACCCCCGCCCCCCGCCCGCACTCACATCCCCCGCACAGGCCCTCGAGCAGCGCGTTTCTGAGCTCGAGGAGGAGAACCACACCCTCCGCGCTGCCCTCAGCCTCCCCCCGCGAACAGGCCCGCGCTGGGAAAGGGTCCCACCGGCAAGGACAAACCCAAGCCGGGGGCACCCCCAACCCCCACCTCCTCCCGTGGCCCCGGCATGGCATCGGGCTCGCTGGAGACCTTCAGCCGCGAGAGCTCCTCCGCTGATTCGCCTTCCTCCACACGCGCCCACTCTCTATCGCCGACGACCATTACGGCCCCCATGCGTCCCTCTCCCCACTCCGCTCACAGCCTTGAAGGCGGCGCTGGCGGCACCTGGGATCAACCCATGCTGATGGGGGAAGACGACCCCCAACCGGCTCTTCATGCGTCGCCACCCTCCGTCGGCTATCCGTTAAGCAGTGCGGTGGCTACCCACAAGCCTGCGTACTCCTCCTACCCCGGCCCCGTCGCCTCGTCGTCCCGCAGCGCTCTCCCCGGCTCCATGTACATGCCCTCCGTGCCTCAGGGCGCGCAAACTTATGCCGGTCCTCCCGACCGACCTATGCCAGACGCCTACGCCGCCGGCGGCGGCTACCCGCTTCGCGATCCCCGCGAAGAGCAATCCCAGCCCCAACAGCAGCATTTCTCTTATCCTGCGCAGGCCGCCTTCACGTCCCCCGATCCCAGCCACATGCATCAGCATTCGCCACAGGCACAGCAAATGCAGATGCACCATTCCCAGCGGCAGACGCCCCAGCCCCAGCCGTATCCGCATCGACGTTCCATCACCGAACCCGACCTACCTTTTCGCTCTTCCATGACGGGGCAATACCCCGGGCACCTCCCACCGCCCCAGCCGCCGCCCTCCATGCGTCGCCAATCGCCGCCAAGACCACCAGACAACGCGCCTTCATTGCGCCCCTTTGGCGGCCAAGGCGGGAGTTAAGGCCTTTTGCTACTCAGTGCGCCACGGCCGACACTTGCGATTCGCGTCTCCGTTGCCAAGAACTTTGTACCGTTTGCTTCAATCAATTTTGGGAAGTTTCCGTATCATTATTCCAGTTACCCATGCTTGTTACGGCGTCCTCGTTTCCTCCGCTCAGGAGGTATCTTCTAGACTCGTTCCCAGTCCGCTCGCCGGCGATGCTTACCTAACAAAAGACAAAAGAGGACGCGAGCCTGCGAGCGGACTGGGCCCACCTGTCGCGCTTTTGGCGGGACGCGATTTCCCCCCGCCATTCCACCAGCCTCGA
Organism: Auriscalpium vulgare; assembly: GCA_019915015.1. Taxonomy (NCBI): domain Eukaryota; kingdom Fungi; phylum Basidiomycota; class Agaricomycetes; order Russulales; family Auriscalpiaceae; genus Auriscalpium; species Auriscalpium vulgare. The sequence goes on from JAHBBC010000014.1 coordinate 135,552, forward strand.
AAGTCGAAAAAATCGTCTCTAAGTTGGTATATAGAATCGCATTTTCTAGCCCGTCTCTACAACTTTGAGTATATAAGTTTTTCGGAAATTTCTGACAGTGAGGGCGCCCGACTTCGAGCAAGCGCCAGCAGGCTTCGCGTGGGAGTTTCCACTTCGCCGTCGCGCAACTGGCGCCCGCGCTCGACGACCCTCTCCCTCGTTCCCAACACCTCTCATTCCTGCATTTGGAGCTCAGGATGCTCGGGCACCTCCATGAAGTGACCCTGAACCAGGAAATTAGCTCATATCATCTCTTATTTGACACAGGAAAGCTGAGACACGCACCACAGGAGCTATTTCTTGCGACACTGCCCTGCTGCGGCCGCTATGGGCCTCGGAGCTGTCCAAAGGGCGATCGTAGGGTGTTTTACGAGTCGGGTGAACGCGCCGTGGACGCGGCTTCGAGCCAGTTGCGACAGGTGGGTCAGATCGTGCTCCTTCTGCTGCGCTCGCACTGAGTGCACCGGGTGCCAAAGAATTTGGTACCACGAATGTTTCCAGGGGCATGAAGACATATTTGACGGCGTTCTGGTCGCCCTTGGGACCCTCGTTCTGGTCTGGGGTCGTGGGTTTCACGATGACATTTGGCGGCATGAACTCGATGTGGTCATACGCCGGCAAGTCTGCCGCACTCCGTATCTCCGTGGGTATGGCACGACGTGCCCGCTTGTTCTGTCTGAGGTCAGGATCTTCGCGGACCAGATTGGGTGCCGGTATGTCTTGAATTTGTTGATCGTCGTGGTCCGTGTTGTTGACTGCGCACGATTGCGACAGGAGCTCGAAGAGGTCAGACCCGAGAGTGTCCCAATATGCCCAAGACGTTTTGAGAAGACCGGCAAGCTTGTCGATGGAGTCAATAACGAGACTTGCTAGCAACTCGCAAGTGTCGTCATCGAGGATTGCGTGTGGGGCCCACCGTGCGCGAGGATATTTTGACTTCTTCACAGCTCGTCGCCAGGCGAAAAGGCGTTCGCGCACATGTTCATCGGCTTCGCCACGTTTCGCATTTCTTTTGCGCCCGAGCTTCGGTGGTTGACCGGCCCGAAGACCGTTGAAAAGGGTCGGGTTGCAGAGGTCGCAGCATTGCGCCTTCGGAACATCTGTATACTCGGGTGAGCAGACACTCGCTATCCTTCGTGGGACACAAATACCTGACCGGTCATTCTCAAAGACCTTGACAAGAATATCTCGACGACAAACAGTTGTTTGAATAAATGCATACAAACCTTCTCCAGGTGCTTCGTCTACGAGTTGGGGCTCCTCGCGGACCTCCACTGCGTCGTGCTGCGCATTCATAGAACCTCGGAGCTGCCCATGTAGGACAGCATATACGCGACCGCGTTTTGCGGCCGATGTTGCGGATTTCCGAAGCCGCCGTTGTTTTACCTTCGACCCGCGGATAGGCTTGCTGATCGCTGCCTCAGGTATTGCTCCGCACGGGTCAACCTCAAATGCCGACTTCTCCGCGAGGAGGATGGCTTTCCCTGATCGTCCAGGAGCGCGGGCTGCTCGACCGGCACGCTGCACCCATGCACTTAACGACGGTGGTAGCTTCCACTGTACAACAAGGTCGATGTCTGGTATGTTACATCCCTGAAATTCATCAGCGATACCGAATCGTCTAATCATCCAGATGCTCACCATTCCGGCGGCGTCCGTACACACAAGCACGCGGACAATACCTGCATAGAATAACTTCATGACATCCCGACGATACTTCTTTGACATTGCAGCACTGTACGGGCGTACGAGCCCGAGGTTCTGGAACTCGTTGGACACCCGCCCATTCAAGTAATCAACAATGAGACTGCCGCCCTGGATGTCGTCTGTATACAAGAATGTCTTCGGTATCTCCGAGATCCGGGTGAGACGCGCCGGTATGACGAAGTCGAGGTCGGCGAATGTGTTCAGGGGGTGCTCGATGGCGCGGACAATCTGCGCGACTGCGGGTCGGTCGTTGCCAGTATTGATGTAGATGTAGTCCGAGCGGTGGAATTGCAGTTTATGTGCGATGTCATGCCGCACTCGTGAGGTCATGGTTGCAGACACCGCGATGAAAGGTGTCGACTTCGGGAGGAATGCGCGCACGACACCGACGGTGCCGTACTTCTTGCGGAAGGAGGCTCCCCAATGCGAAACACAATGAGCCTCGTCGATAAAAACCGATAGGCAGCGCGAGCCAAACACTTTCTTGCGAAGCACGTTCTCGGTAAAGCGCCTGGACTGAAGCATCTCCGGTGAGAGCAGGACAATCTGCCAGTCACCATTCACAATTTTCTGGCCGGACATGTAAGAGATGGGCTCGTTGTGGTACTCTTGAATGAGCTCACCTTCAACTTGTCTATAGTGCACCCACCATGCGAGCTGTTGATAGCTACAGCGGCCATGCCAAACTCGTCCTTGAACGTGGCAACCTGAGGATAGCGGGGAAAAAAGATCAGACACGGGATATGCATTGCGTGAACACGGTGATACCTGTTCGTCTTGCAGTGCAATCAATGGCGAAACCACAAGAGTGACTTTCCCTTGCTTGACGGCAGGAGATGCGGACCTGCAATGATGCCTGTCTTTCCCGCACCTGTAGCGGCATGAATGATCGTGTCGTGTCGGAGGACCTGCGCCGCGATGCCCTCGAGTTGAAATGGTTTTGCCCCGGCAGTCCAGCTCTTGAAGTTTGCCTTGATCAAACCAGGAAGTAACTTGAGTTCTTCCACTCGCGCAGTGCTTTCATCGGCGGTAAGAGGAGCCGCTGATAATTTAACAGCATTGTATGCGACGCTGTTGGCACGCTTTCTCTTGTGACGGGTGCCGACTGGCGATTGGCGTTGAATAGGATGAACACGCCGGGCAGTGAGATTGGGAGGTATAGACGACATGTGTGAGTGTGAGAGTGACAAGAGGAGTGGCTCCTAAATGTGCGGCATCGCGCCACAGCCCACCACCGCACCCGCTCCGCCCTTCGATGGCATCCCGACACCGAGGACTCCGCATCCTGTCCTCCGAGGTCAGCACAAGTGTTGACCACGACAATCTGATCGAGAACCTACCACCATCCGACATTCCTTCGCCCAACTCATCCTCGGGCAGCGAGCCACTGTACCAGCCCACAGCAGGTACACAGAACCCTCTGTACCTTCCTGCAATCAATATTCGCGGCCAGGCAAACCCTCTTGCAGCGCTTCTTGCTGGTGGTCGAGGATTTGCATCGGCGGATGCAACGCGCCGGCTTATCGAGGACACCTCTGAATCGGAAGGAGTCCCGTTGGCGCAGCAGCTCTTTGTGAGGCGGCCCGCAAGGGATCCCTTGTCGAGTCCCGAGAGACGTCCATTGCAGCGCCTGCACCGCAGGGGCCACCTACGAAGCTCATCAGCACCGGCAGCACCTACTTTCGAAGAACCTGCTGCTCCGTACACACCTGATGTGCCGACCCCGGATGAAGTCCGCATGGTGAAGTCTACTGCACGAGCAGTCAAACGAGCTGCGACCATCCAGCGTCAGAAGGAAGACGCCGCTAACGAAGCGGCACGACTTGCCCTAGAAGAATCTGTCGCGAGGGAGGAAGACCGGAACGATTTCTTCGAGAACCTGCTAGCGCAGCTGTCTGCGAGGGGATATGTGCTTGTTGAGCTGCTAGAGTATGTGTTCAACCCTAAGAACCGACTCGCAGGTGAGTTGTAACAGCTACGAATTTCTGGCGCAACTTACAGGTATAGCAGTTGATCACCGATGGCTTGGATTCTTCAAGAGAAAGCGACAGGTTGTTGAGATCCTCAACTACTGGACGACGTCGAGTTACCCAAAAACTTCCCGCGCAATAATATTTGACTGGGCAGTCTCTGTATCCAAGCGCTTGGTGCGTAGAGAGGCAGCCGAAATCACGCGGCGCGGGATTCTGCGTACAACAGGACGCGATGTGAACCGATCGTTCTTCATGGCGTACAGTCTGGCAGGACTCACCCGGAAACTGCGCACACTGGCGCCATCAATGTTTGAGATTGTTCGCGGGTTCTCCACAACAATCCGTCAGGCTCATGCTAAGAAGGGGCTGTCAGCGAGAGGCTGGCACCGGAAAGAACTGGTACGCACGATCACGGTGGAGCTGATTGAATATGTTCAGCTAACTCTACATAGGTTGAGGGCTCGGCAGTCATGGCCTTGTTGAAGGCGCGGAGCATGCAAAACAGCTATCCAGGTGTCGTCCATGGAACTTATCTTATGGCCACCGGTGCGCAGCGCCAGCACTTCAGCGTACTCGGAGCCATGGGAGTGTCTTCGGGGTACAATAGCATTATTGCACCAGGGAATCTTCGCAAACTGGGATTGACCGTAAGCATTTATCGCAACTCGAATGATGGATCATGGAACTTACCGGTACGACGCGTTGTCGACAGGTTCCACATACTGAGTCGGAGGCAGATAAAATAGTACGCCCAATGGCAGGGATTGAAAGCGTCATAGAAGCACCTGTAGAGCCGAACAGCACAGAGCGGACAAAGAAGCAGGCTCGGACGTACCGCGCAGGTGCGCTGTGGGAGCTGTCACAGTCGTGTCGCATGGATGCTCGTCGCGTTGCTTCCGTCGGACTGTTCTTCACGGTGTACGACAACATCAACCTGATGTTCCGTGTTGCTGAACAGATCCTCGGCAGGAAGAGTGAGCCTCGAAGCCGATACCAATGACCTGCACTTACACGTGTCATGTAGATGCGCAAGAGAATGGGACATGCGCTACAATCTTTCGGCTCTTCGAGGCTGCGCTTGACAAAATGCTCACCGCAAAGATCGATAAGTGCATCATGAGCGCGCCACCACTCTCAATTGAAGATTTGGAACTCACCGACGCCGAGTCAACTCTCCTTGACCAATGCATGATTCACACCATCCTCCGCATCATTGTCTTGCATGGTGGTGACGGTTTCAAGAAGTGGGAAAAGGAACTAAGTGCCAGTCAGCCAGCATCGGCGGACAAGATACCGATCCATACCACGGACATCTATCCCTTGCCAGCGATGGAGATTGAAGAGGCGTCGATTGTGGGCAACATCGAAGTGTTGGAGGCCATCTACTCTGAGCTCGAGTTGAGCATGAAGAGCGGGGACTTTGTGAAGTACGCGAAGATTGTCGCAGGCGATCAACTCACGATAGCGCGTCAACGAGCTATCCTAATGATTCGCCTGGGACACGAAGACGGGACGGAGTCATGGAAGCATGTCGTTCTTATGCCTGGTCTGTTCCACGCGAAGATTGCGGACTGTCAAGGAGTCTTGGAACTTCACTTCGGGAAGCCGAACGCCGGTACACGTAGCCCTGGCGGCCTTGCATTCCATAACACTGTTCTGGATCGCCTACCCATTGTCCTCACGTCGCTCCCCAACTTCCGAACATGCCGCGACCTTGTCATGGTATCGCTGTATGGGCGCATTTTACACTGCTTGCTCCTGGTATCCAACAAGGAGTCACTCGCTGAATATTCTGACTCAACCGAATCGTGGACACTCCTCGTCCACCATGCACGGTCAATATATCGCACGTACACTGACGCGGACTTCGTACAAGAGCTACGTGAGCGGCGGATCCCGGAGGAACGTCGTCGAGAGTCTGCAGCCGCAGCAGAGGCTAAGGCGGCGAAGAGTCGGAAAAGTAAAGTAAGACCCGGCGCAACTGAAACAACCGCCACCCCGCTTGCAGCACCCGATAAGCAGGCAGATGCTGCAGCTGCACCAGCCGGGCACGTTCAGGCTGGTGACATGGTCTACGAGAACGCCGTACTATTCAATCGGGACGCGCTGCTCTCGAGAATGTTCGCGGACACCATCAAGGCTGGTGATTCGGGCCCGGTAATCATTGTACTGAAGCTATGGGCGTTCGCGTTTCGAGGTAACGGACGCTCGAAATACGCGCACGAGATGCTACACATTATCCATAACTTGGTCAATGTATGGCCCGACGAATTTCGGTATGCTGTCGCACATACCTCACATGAATCTTCTCCTGATGCCAATTGTGCTTGCCCAGCGATATTGTGATCAAGAACTGGTTGATCAATCCAACAGGGAAGGAAAACGCGTGGGTCGAGGTTGATCTAGCGCAAGAACATCTCAACTTCTGGATAAAGGTACGTGAATTTGCTTACAGGGGAGACGGCGGTGACCAACCGAGACGTCCAGCGTGTGTACAAGGCCGACGGCGATGCACATTCATGGGACTGGCTTGCCATGGTGGCCCCTTGCATCGATGTTTTGCGACACCTGGCTGCCTCTATCAACGCAGAGATTGGCGCACACCAAGGGACTCACCATACACACCCGGACTTGAAGAAAGACATAGCTGCAATCATGCAAAGCTTGAAGGAGCATGAAGTCTACGTTGTCAAAGAGGGACGCGTCTTCGATGCCGACGAGAAACCCGCCGTCGACGCCCTTTCCATGGGCCATGCAGCACTTGTACACGGGTCGGGCACCAACCCTCTTGCGGAGTTCAATGCACAGCTTGAACGAGCGCGTGCGCGCCGCCAGCTGAAGCCTGTGTCGGAGCTCCTCGAGGCCTTGGATCCTGAATCAGAGATGGGCAAGTGGCTGCTTGGAGAGCCGGATGACATACCGGCATCGTCCCTTGCGCCAGTGCCTACCACATCGTCCCCTTCACCCGGTGCACCTCACGGCGATATACCTCCGAACGCGGCCGACCTTCCTTTCGTGCGCGACCATGATGTTGACGTTGGGGATTGGGAAGATGTCGTCAGCAACCCAGGCTCCGACTCGAGCACTCAAACCTCGGACACTGATAGCAGCAGCCATACCAACACAAATGGCCTCCGTCTTGAGGGAGAGAATGATGTTGCACTTGACATGGACACTTTCCGTCTCGATTCAGACGACGCAGATGAGTGGCAGTCAACGGACTCCGAGGGTGATGATGGTGTTGCAGGTCTAGATGTCAATACAGATGTAGATAGTGAAGAAGGGGGTTAGAAAAGAGAGATAATCAGTCATATGGTTCCAAAGACTTCCCTATGTGAGCAAGGAGCACCGTGCGGGTGTTGGGAACGAGGGAGAGGGTCGTCGAGCGCGGGCGCCAGTTGCGCGACGGCGAAGTGGAAACTCCCACGCGAAGCCTGCTGGCGCTTGCTCGAAGTCGGGCGCCCTCACTGTCAGAAATTTCCGAAAAACTTATATACTCAAAGTTGTAGAGACGGGCTAGAAAATGCGATTCTATATACCAACTTAGAGACGATTTTTTCGACTTTCGAGGCTGGTGGAATGGCGGGGGGAAATCGCGTCCCGCCAAAAGCGCGACAGGTGGGCCCAGTCCGCTCGCAGGCTCGCGTCCTCTTTTGTCTTTTGTTAGGTAAGCATCGCCGGCGAGCGGACTGGAACGAGTCTAGGTATCTTCGTCCAGGCTGATCTATACTGTAGACCAATGGCAACACGACCGCGTGGAAAGTCTCGTTCTTCGGGCGTCTATGACAATCCTGCCGACGTTGTGAGGTTATCAGGCACGCCTTTTTTTACTTTCTATCGGAACTAACTCAATTCTAATCACAATGCTTGATATAACTCCATTATCCACAAAGCTAATACTCAATATAGGGGAGCTCAGAGTAGACCGTTTTCGTTTCCGTTTCGTTTTCAAACGCTTTCGTTTTCGATTCGGCCCGCGGCATAAGTGACCCGATGTGTGACAATCGTGTGACTTTAGGTGACGCTCGCGTTGTGCGGCGTCTTCGTGTCTCACACACTCATTCCCTCGCGATACCTCCTTAATCTACACTCTCCTACTCTCTAATGCCCCGGAAACGCGGCCGCTCGGACTCCGACCAGCCTGAGACAGCTCCGGGCAAGAAATCCCGTGAGGAGAACATCAGCTGGGCACAAATAAGAAGCCAAATGAGCTGCTCCTGCAGCTCATCACGGAGCTCGAACAGCCGCAAAATCGCAAGGTTATGTTTGGTAACAAGCGTGGTGAGGTATGCAGGTGGCCCACGCATCATCTGGGCTTTGTTACTGACATCTTTCCAGAAGAAAAGCGGAGAAAGTAAGGTCGCAGCGGGTCAGCGGCTTGCTCGCATCCTCTGGAAGGATGCTCCGGACTCGGATTTCGTCAGTCTGGGAGCAAAGGTGCTCGGGAAAATAAATCAGTATGTCCATACCCTTATTGGATGCCTCATACGTGCTCACAGGCTTGTGTAGGCTACGCATCACCTATCACTCCAAGGTTCGGCGCATTAAGTGCACGGGTGGAGGTGTCCTCACTGGGAATGAGGCCATCGTCGACACAGGTGATGCCGACGATGGTCCAGATGAGTATTTGGTCTGCTACATAGGGCCAGATGGCCCATCCGAGGATACCGATGCACGCCACAAGAATATCTGGCGTAAGTTCATTTTGTGATCTCCGATGAGCACGCTGGAGGCTAACACATCCTGTGCAGAGGAGATCGAGGCCGAGTTCGCTGTCTTCCCCCGAATTCACGCGATCCTTGCCACCCGCCCAATGAAAACCCGATCATCATCACGACTGGGGTTGGTCCGGACGGTCACCGCACAGTGCACTATCAGCCTCCCGACGACGCGCCACCTGTGCGGCAACCGCGCGAAGAGGACATAGACCCCGTCCTACGCGTTCACGATGGCCCGGCGCCTCTCGCGCAAGACTCTTCTGCGACCGCACCCGGCCCGGGATCGCCACCGCAGACGCCACACACTCCCAAAGAGAACCGCGTGCCGCCCTCGTCGCAAGCAAGTGCGAAGAAGACTCCCGCACACCTGTCGGAAGAGAAGCTGGAGAGCTTGAAGGGTCGCTTCAAGCCCACGTCACGCACCGGCATTCAAGACATACTGAAGGAGTCCATCGAGTAAGTAATACTAGTTGTTGGTAATGCACGTGGACTAATTCATGTGGCAGGCGTAGCTTTGCGGTGTCAAAGGAAGAGAACATCCGCAAAGCTGTCGACAGGCTGCGCGATGACATGAATAGTCTTCGCCAAGACGCTCGCGATCGCCACGACCGCCTCTTTCGTGAGCTGCAGATTGGCTTGTGGACGAACGATGAGTATCGCCGCAAGTCGGAAGCACTTGACGATGACCTTCAGCTGCAGCTTCAAGATCTCCGTGAAAATATATCGCGCCTTCAGAATCCTCCTCTGGTTGTCGCCGCCGCTACGCCCGCTCGTTCCATCTCACGCACGGGCTCTATGTCAACCGCTGCATCGACGCCTTCATCTCTGCCGCGCGCATCGACACCTCCGGATGATGAGCCCGAGAGCGAGATGACAAGCCAGAGAGAAAATAGTCCTCCCTGGGATGAGAGCCAGTTGGACAGAGATCTTGGACGAGGATCATCTGTGGTTCCAGACGAGTTGGAGCGAGGCTTAGTCTGATCATTTTGCTTTTGTCCTTTCTAACTGCAGCCTCTCATTAATGCTACACAGTCCTTTCTTCTTTCTGATTATATCTCTCTTACTCTTTACAATCTCAGATTTAATCTTGTTCATTTATACAAGTCCTGCTCGTTGAGCGGCTACTATTTCTGCCACAAGGCCACGTCTCCTAGCCTCGCAATCATCATCCTCTGTGATATCATCATCTATAGGATCATCTGGCTCCCCCTATCGTCTCTTCCTGAGCACGTGAGTGCCAAGTCGCAAAGCTTGTCCCACTCGCCCATCCTTCGATGTCGAGCACTGCGTTGTGCAAGATGATGCAACATGAAATCCACCGACACGCTCGTATATGGTCCCGATTGTAACGGATATTGAGCCGTAAGCCACGAAGGGATTGCCATCGGCCCTTGAGTGCACCCATGGTGTGTTCAGAGCGAACGCGTAGGCGAGCTACGTGTTTGTCGAATAAGGCATTTGAGCGGTCTAACGACGCTGGTTTCTTGTGAACTGGGATGGTCCGCGAGCTGACAGGGTACGCAGAGTCACCCCATGCAAACTCGTCACCTCTGAAGAACCAGTCGGTATGCTTGACAGCTGCAGTATGCTCAAATGCAGATGCATCATGAGCAGAACCGGTCATGCCAAGCGAATAGTCAACGATTCGTAGATTCGACGGTGTATTGCCAATCTGTGTACAGATATGTCAGTCAGGAGCTATTAGAAGATATCCAGCATACCTGGACGTTGAACCCATAGTTGCACTTCCTTGTGTAGTACGCGTCACCGTCGAGGCCGGGGCGACTGTACAGGACAACAATTGTCCCGTCGTACATCACCCATCCCTCCCTCCAGGTGGATCCCGTGAAACCAAGCTGCTCATCAATCCACCTTTTCTCGACCTCTTTCTCCTCCTCTGTTAGCGGCCGTACAAACATCCCATGCAAGGACATCAGCGCCTCCTGACATCTCTCCGTGTATAGCTCCACAGCGCCCTCTGAACAGCCCGCTGCACGGCTGATATCCTCGAGAGATGCGCCATTGCCATAGCGACCCATACGGTACAGGGTCACCGCTAATTGCGTTCGGATATCCTCCTGCGGGGTGTTCGAGTTGTTCTGGAATACGGGATGACCCTCGATGAGGCCAAGGATAGTGTCGAAGACGTGGGGAGAGACACGGAGCATGTTGATAAAGCGGTGGTGATGGGCAGGATCCTGTGCATACTCCCATGCAAGCTGGAGATTGCCGGCTTTAACGACGGGAGGACGGGGGTTGATGTAGCGGGAGGATAGGATGGTGTGAAGGATTGAGCTATCGCGTTGGAGCTGCTCCATCATAGCTGTGGCTGAAGATGGAGGCATGAGTGCCATCTGGATAGCCATATATGTGATGTATGCGTCGATAATCTCATCGTGGTAGGTAGCACGGGCCATGGCTGGTGGAAGAGCTCGAAAGCAATGGCGGCGGTGTCGCGCAGCGGCGTAGATTGAGTGACATTATGTAATATCACGCCGGGGCGCCGAATCGAAAACGAAAGGCGTTTGAAAACGAAACGGAAACGAAAACGGTCTACTCTGAGCTCCCCTATTGCTGAGGTGCGTGAATGTGAGATTTTTGGCTCCCACTGGATGGTTGTGCTCCCTCTGATAGCGGCCGCAAATCACGCCAGTGTGAGGATATGTCTTGATGATCAGCGTGCAGCTGCATCCCGTGCGCTTGCTGTCCTGTTTGCGCTCTCGATCGGGGAACTTCTTGACATAGCGAGATTTGCCGCTGGTCCCTTGCCGTGAACAGATGAAGGTTACCTTCTCGAGCCAGAGCGTGCCGTCACCTTGTTGGGTCTTGACCTTCCGCAGCTCGATGACCTGAGCACGCTCCTCATCCTGCCGCCACTGATCAAACTCGTCCATTGAAGACCACTGCTCCATGTATCCGCCCTTGGGACCCGTGTCGTAGATGTAACTGCCCTGCTTCTTCGACGTGGCTGGGTCGACGGGAGCGCGCGGTCCAGTGCTTCCCGAGGCGGGACCCCGAGAACTACTCGGCGCCAATGACGTGATTGATGCGTGTTCGTCGTGAGAGCCATCAAGAGTGAATGTAGAGAACATCGGGGGCGGGAGCAGCAACGGCGAGGAAGTACTGGGAAGAGGTTCAGATGAACTGTGGCCTGCTTGCACTGTCTGAACAGTTCCGGCCACACGAGAATATCATTGATTTATTATATTTTATTATTAAGGACCGGCCGCCGGCGGCGCGGCGGAGGTTATGTAAGTACCTGCCTTTTTGGGTGCAGGTTGACCCGCGAAAAGACAATAGCTCATAGTACCGTACTTGATCAACTTCCAGCCCCGGCGGCAAACTCCGGCGCGCTGCCGCCTCTCGCTCGCTCGATGAATCGCACATAACTTGTCATTCTCTTCATCGTGTACGAGGCTACATGATTATATCGAACTGGGTGCCCCAGTAAACCGACCAGTGAAATGTAATGTGAAAACTTAAGACGGAGGCCTGCGGATGCATGTCAGTTTCGAGTCAAAAGAATATCGAGGGACGCTTACACGGCGGCCACGGAGGTCTGCGGGCCCGGAGCGACTTGCAGGGCGGGGAACGGTGCCGTCGCGCACTGACAAAGCGACTGTCAGCAACCGACGCGCTCCACCAGAATCGCAGGAATACTCACCGCCTGCTCAATGTCATTCTGGGACAAACCAGCCGGGATTGTTGCGGTGCCCGTGAACGGCTGCGGGACGGGGATCACCTCGGAGCAGTCCACCATCGTGCTCGTGTCCTGCCCGAGCACGGCGAGCTTGGCCATGGCGGCCTTGAACGACGAGGCCATGTGCGCCTGCTGGTTGACGTTCGCCTGCCAGAAGCACGCGGTGCGCGAGTCTGTTGAGCACCCGTCACCTCAGCACAGAGTGAATAAGTACGCGGCGAGCAAGCATACCTCGGGCCAGATCGTGGTCGGACTGGAGACGGATTTCGCCGTGGAGGGGAGACTGCACTTCGCCCTGGTTAGGACCGTCGCTAGACGGGAGCAGATCAGAAATGCGCGCGTATAAATCGAACGAGCGCGCATACCCAGGGAAGAGGGTGCCGCGCAGCTGCACTTCAACGAAGACCTGAGTATCGAACGTGAACGGCGTTGAGTCGAACGGCGTGCCCGGGATCGACGGGTCGACATGGTCGGCGGCAGCGACCGTGTGCCTGCGAAGTACGAAACACCCATCAGCGCTGCGGTCTTATGAGCGTCGGAGCAAGGACGTACGAGGCGAGAAGTGCGACGACCTCGGCGGGGCTGAAGCCAGTGTCGGCGAAGCGCGCGAGGATGTCCGTGATGGTGTCTATTGTGCGACGGTCAGTCCGAAAATACAATATCATCATCACAATGTCACGCACCGAACGGCTCTGGTACGGTCAAGTCCGGAGCGGGGGCCGTGGCGGCTGGGCGGCCGAACAGGAACTCGAGCTGCGGAGCACCAGGGCAGTTAGACACGCCAACAGCACCCGCAAGCTGGATGCTATAGAGGACGAGGGTCAGCGTCGTAGACATAGCTATGCTCGGGTGTCGGCTATGCTTACAAGTCGCCCGCCGTGATGTTGTGCTTGGCGATGAAAGGAGCCTGCTCGCCCACGATCTCGTCGATACCGTTATTGGCGTGGAAGTTGGTCTCGATATCAGCGAAGGTGATCATAGACCCGTCCGCACCGCCGCCACTGTTACGCAATGAGACGAGCAGCGCGGGAAGACAGCGGGATATGGCTTACCCAGCAGCGCCCTTAGAGAGCGAAAAGCCGATGGCGTCGTGGAACGTGAGGCGCAGGGACTCGTGCGTCTCCTCACCGCACTCTCCGCCGTCGAAGAGGTTGGTCTGGATGTCGTCGACGATCGGGAAGAGCGCGCAGCACGCAGCGTTGGTCGCTGTGTGCACGCCGTCGGGGCAGGCAACGCGGCGTGTAATGGCGGCTACAGAGACGATAGTCAGCACGTCATTCTAATGGCGAACGGACTATACGATGCCACTGACCGTTGGCAGCACCGATGAAAGCGGCGAGGATGGCAAGAACCTTGAACGACATCGCTAGAGCTGCTGAAGGCGGGGGAGTAGAGCACTTGAGTGTCCTGAGGTTCGAGAGGCGACAGTGATCGTCTTTTATACGCAAAAGCCGGTACCTCCATTGTCTCATGGCCTCCCGGCCATCCAGCAGTGTGAACGCTGCGAGACGGGTCTGCCATGCAAGACCAATACCGAACTGCTACCGAGCTCGTCTGGGACCCTCGTGCATCGTTGAGAGTACCCGCTTGACCGACGGCGCACCAATGCCAAGCGGCGCATTGTTGAGAGAACAACAGAAGGTTCCGCCGTTGGGGATTGGACGCATGCCGGCACACCGAAAGACGGGGAGGACGCTGCTCGGTGCGCGGACAAACCTACGACTGTACCGCAGTGTTGGTATCGGCGCGCGAGCGCGAAAATGACGGTTCCATACTGTGCATCACGTGTTGGCCCGGAGCATGAAATGGAATCGATTCGTGCGGCTTGAAGGGCTCATTTTCGCCACGGTGAACTTCTTGAATTCAAAATAGATTATTGACGATATCCACGAGACTTCGTGGCGCGCAATTTAGTGCTGGACGGGTGTCAAAAGATAGTGACACTCACAAGGCATACAAACAACAAGTTGTGAGCGGGCTCGGCGCAGTGGTCCGAGTCATAGTAACAGGGTACACAAATCCAGGCATACGCCAGCATACGGACGTCGACTTATACCGGAGGCGTCAGAAGAGCTGGAGAGTCAGGACTGTCTCACCAGCCGGATACCGACGCGATGCGTCGTTCCATCCCTTCCCACATCCATCCAGACCCGTCCAGCCGACTGCTCCCAGGCTTCTCCCCTCCTGTGCACCCTCGACCAGAAGCATGCCCGGCATGGACAGCGCATTCTTCGCCTGGAGACAGCCTCCAGAGAGGTCCCTGGCCCGGACTGGACGTGGAAAGCGCTAGATGGGGTCCGTTTGCGCTGCCCACGCTGCCCGGGTAGCTCCACCGTCGCAAGAGGCGCGCAGCGACCGCAGTCGATGCCGAATCGAACAATTGACTAGCCACCGGGGAGCTAGCCATCGAAAGGAGGGAAAGTCCATCATCCTGAAGTGAGTTCCTCGAGGGCCGAGGCCAATGGCGGCCTGCGCGATTGAATAGAGGCACGTCCTAATTCAATGCATTCAGAGCGAACTAGCGGGAGCGATGGAAGGATGCACTGCACAGGAAGACGGCGCAGAAAGTATTGATGAGGAGTGCGAGACGGAGGCACGAGCAAAGACTCAGACTCAGAGGCAGGGCGGGGCCGCGTCATAAACGGCCCGTGGCTCCCGGCAACTCGGAGCCCTTTCCTCAGTCAGTCTCGGCGAGTCTCGTTCCTCTCTTCGCACTTCGCACTTCAAGCTTCAACTCGACGCTTCAACTTCATGATTCAAGGCTATAGAGAACACGACACATACAGTTCGAGATATAGATGGGATTTGGAAGTGTCTGGGCCAAAGCGGCGTGGCGGCCTTCGAGTGGGTGACTGCCATCCCATTTCCTTCGTCGTCGCGCTTTCCTGCTCCTCACCACCGCCCGGCTTGTTCCTGCACCTGCCCGCTCGCTCACTCTTTTGCTCGCGGACGGCAGCAGCCCGTCCTTCGCATGGCGACAAATCCTCTTAGATCTACTTCGCCTGACGACGTGTGCTCAGACTCTGCGTCACACGCAAACCCAATGAAAGAGTCGGACGAGGACCTGGACGTGCTCTTTGTGCCAACACGGCCGTCACGACTTCACGCCGTGCTCGTGCGACGCAGAAGGCACGTTTCTGGACGTTGTATCCCACCATGAAATTGATGCTGTGACGTGCAATTTTCGCCTGCGAACGACCGCCTTCCGACGACGTGCAGGTCTCGGTGGCGCCCTCAAAGCCTGCACTCCCACGATTTCATTGCACGCCGGGCTAACGAAGGAATGCACAGAGACTAGGTGCGCTACGTGTTGTCTTACTTTCCCGGATCGACGTAGGAATTATGTTTGTTTTTCAGCAATTTCACTCTGTCCGCCACGTTT
This sequence comes from Auriscalpium vulgare, assembly GCA_019915015.1. NCBI lineage: Eukaryota > Fungi > Basidiomycota > Agaricomycetes > Russulales > Auriscalpiaceae > Auriscalpium > Auriscalpium vulgare. Next base: position 151,071 of record JAHBBC010000014.1, read on the forward strand.
ATCTACTAGGTGCGTTGTCCCGTTGATTGGCCATGTGCATGAGCGCCAGTTCCGACACGTCTCAAAGACAAGCGGCCATTCAAGACGACGTTCACGCTACGCATCCTGTAACCACGACTGACTTTCCTCGCACGTTGGCATTGTGGCCCAGCTGCGCTTATACTGGGCCACCACCGTGCGGTATAAGTATATAAATGCGCGGGTTCTGCACAGTTTCCCCACTGATTGCTACTACGCCAGCATGGCAGAAGGATGTTGCATCGAGTCGTCGAGCAGCAAGAAGACTTCCGGCTCATCGGTGCGTGCATCCGACTTCACACCTCTGTCGGCCTTGTGTACTGATCCCTTCACGCACTCATTCTTCTGTAGGCTAACCAGTCAAATGGGTTAAATTGCATGTACCCGGGGTGCAATAACCCGCGGAAACAAGCACCGAGTTTAGCCTGCTCGGATCAACACAATCAGTGTCTTGAAGTGCGCAAATCCGCATGGGGAGTGCTCTGGACGCCAGGAGGCGTGCCTGTTCTGTGCGCTCTCGTGACCTGGTACGCAGCAAGTTATTGGCTCCGTTCGTAGTCTCTTTGTGTAGATTTCTATTTCGTACTGTAGTACAACAGTAGATTTTAGCGATGCGGCTCACGTTCAGCGCTCCCTTCGCTGGCCGCGTGTTCGTTACAACAACACCCTGCGGATTGTCATTGCACGCTCGGACCTGGCGTTCGCGATTCCCATCGCACTATTCCCTACACCAGGCGGACCGCCCGATATAACGCCCTCGCCAAAATTGCTCTCTCTTCGCTTGCACACTGCCGCCGCAATTTCCGCTCGACCCGCGTCCCGTTGGACGACTGATGTCTATTTGACCAGCGCGGCAGCGCGGCTAGATTTTCAAATCATGCCGCAATGGCGCGAACACGCTGCGAGTCCAGTATTTTGATCGTCTGCTCAGGGCACCGGCGGATCGCAATATATTGGAAAGCGATCGAGGGTGACGCGGCGCGGTCGGATGGCTACCAGCCTTGAGCACGACGTGATGGATCAGATACGCAGGGAGTTCTCGCAGCACACGTGGGACGTACCGTGCACCAAAGGCTCGAATGAGTGGGGCGTGCAGCATGACAGTCTTAACGAGTTCGAAACGGTGGTCCGTTCCGGCCATCTGCAAGGTTTATGTACGATTGCGAGTTATCGTAGCACTAAGTACATGGTTTGAATGATATTACGGTCGCATGTAGCGCAGCGAGCGCACGAAATATATGCGCACCTCGGTGATAACTAATGATACTTGGGTGCGTAAGATGCGAGGGGATGCTTCTGTCGCTATAGCGCGGACTGAGCACATACAATGCAACCCCTCTGTGTATACATAGAGCCGTTGAGTTAGCATAGAGGCAACGAGAGTGGGGGCTCCGAGACGACGCACGAGGAACAGCACAGAAGGTGTAGTCATTGTAGTAGTCCACCAACAGGTCGACGCTCTCGGACGCGCTGCTTGATAAGAACGGCACGAGTATCAGCAAGTGCGGGATAGAGAGAGCCTGCGTACGCACGGACCAGCATCACTGATCTTATCCACCTCAGCGGTGTCGACACGTCCTTACAGTTTGAGGACCCAACGAGTCGGAAACTTCAATCTTGGAGTGGAAGCTAGGGTGTTATGCGAAGCTTCTGTCAGGGAATTAATCGAGCTCGACGAGACGTATTGAAGCTGGATAATGACAACGGCGGAGCTGGGCCTCTGAGTGACATCGCCCTCTCGCTGGCCAGTTCAAACGTTCGTCGCTCAGACGCGCGATAGACCGGACGCACACCCAAGCATCTCGAGCCACGCGGGGTCGCGCGCATCGATGTGTATCTCCAGTTCGTCGAGGTACGCCAATGCATACGTGGTGAGCGCTGCCTCGACAAGGCACGTCGCCAGAAATTTAGCCCCATGTCACCGCTACAACCAACGCAGGCCCCTCGGCGTGCGAATCGCCGGCACGCCATGCAAGCATCGTCACGAGCCGTCTACGAGGGAAATGCCCTTGCACAACATCGCCAATGTGCATGCGGTCGATTGGGGCGGCGCAGGAGTCTATGCATGTAGTCAGGGCATCCAATATCGTGGCGATCGAGGCTGCCGTCACGTTGTTGATTCCACAATCTATTAAGATGGACGCACGGATATCGGGAGGGAGTGAAAGGTGCGCGAGGAGGCGGCATACATGTGCGGGGGCGGAATCGAAATGAGAATACTGCAGCTTCTCGAGCGCAACGATGCGGTCCGGCTCAGCGCCTGCCTTCGCGTACAAGCGGACATCCAACCGCAGCTCCTGCAGCGCGGGCATCCTCGCCAGCCCATCGAGGACATGGGTTAAGTCCACAGATATGTCGGCGCGTTGAAAGATCTCCAGCGAGACGAGCTGGGAGAGCCGGGACCACATCCATGGGACCACACTTCGGGCTGTGGGGAATACGGCAATGCCCAGGTGGTGCAGTTGTGGGGTGCCCGCCGGTCCGCCAAGCATCTCGTCCGGAAAGACGACATGCTCATCTTTGATTCCGGAGAGCACGAGGCGGCGGAGAAGCAGCGCGGGGGAGGACAGCGCGGGGGAAGATGGGGGAAGGAGGTGGAGGCGCAGGTCCTCGACGCGTACAATATTTTCGCCGATGAATGCGACATCGGAGGGACTCATGGGCACGAAGCCATTGGCGGCTCGAATTGTCAGGGCGCGTCTCCGGTGCGGGAGAAGAATGTGTCGCGCCAGCGGTCGCCGAGCGGGAAGGGCAGGATGATGTCAGAGGCCCAAAGCGTGTGCTGATGGAGTGCGATGTGTCTCCAGCGCTGGCATACGTGGGTGATCCAAATCCATCCGAGGTGTGCCCAACGAATGGTTGCGGCCGCTGGCGGGTCGGGAGAGGAGAGGATGGTGAAGATGGAGTTAAGTATCTCGGGGAGACGGAGTGCGAGGGGGGGTTGGGTATTATTGTGCAGGACGGCGCCGAAATGGTCAAGAGGGCCTGCGATGTTGGCCATATTCCGTGCGATGAACAACGTAGAGAGAGGTAGAAAAGAGTCGTTGCACACCGAGATCTAATCGATGGATCGAGCATGGGTTGGCGCTGTCCCGATGTAATCGCGAGCATGCGCGGGCAGCTCTAGTTGCGATGGAAATTGGACGGACGGCAAAGCGACGTGGCCGGGCGCGACGACGGGCTAGACGTGGGACTTGGATCGGGGCCGGCTGCTGACGACGTTTGCGACAGGCTCGCGAGGTCAAATTTGTTCTATTTCAATCGAGGATCTGTATATATGCGGCGTCAAAAGGACAAGGTCGTTGACGGTCGACGTCCAAGGAGATTCTTCCCTTGTAGCATCCATAGAGTGGGGACTGCACTGAACGCTCTCCTTGAGTGCTCGCGGCGGGTTTCAGGGCGGAAGGTTGGCCTATGAGCGCAGATTGACGGAGATTTACGTCCTGAATCTGACAGGCTACAGCAGGGTCAGTGCGCTGCACGAGCAAGACCGTTGACCGACACACCTGATCACTCTGGCGGAACGTTTGTTGGGTTTTTTGGATGGTGAGATGTCTGGGGAATGCGTCGGTACACAACCTTGCGGGTCACTTGAAACAAATTCGACGCACATGTGACGCCAACATCAGTCTCCCCGAGCGACGGAGCCGCAGTGTCGTGAATCGTTACCGTAGACTTGCAGGGTGCCGCACTGGATACCTTCTGGGAGTCGTCGCGCTGTCGTAGATGACATCGCGGTGCAGAAGGTCATGACAGCGGTGTTGGTGCGTGGAGCTGCAAAGATGTCAGCAAGCTCCTAGTCTAAGGTAGACGTGATGGGGAACATGCAGCGCACCAGACAACGCCCACCCGGCTCGTATTCATTCGTCTGCCTGCTCGCTCGTCGTGGCCCTATGTGTCCACCACACTGAACGCGCCTGTTATGGCAACATCAGGCTGAACATTCCGGGTACGTATGTCAGAGACCTGGGTCCAAGGAGACAGTCCTTGGGGTCGATCAGAGCGCGATTTCGAACGGGAGCTTGTGACGTACGCCTTGTCCCTAAACTCTCTCCAGCCCATCCTCGCCATCCATGACCCGTCGTTGGAGAATGCAGGCACGATGGTGTTGAGCAGCTGCACGCGTGCGCACATCGAGGATGTCGAGGTCGTCCAGTGCTGACACGGGGAGGCTGAAGCACGCGGTTGCAAATGAACCGAACGAAGGGAGAGCGCGAGAGGCAAGGGAAGGCGGGAGGAGTTGTCGGCAGGTTCAGTTGGGAGATTTGAGGACTTGGCAAATCCGCACGTGTCCCGTCGCGTCGACGCGCGTCACGCGCCCTCACGCCCCTCAATCCTATGTACGGACAAACGCTATATAACCCTCGCCCTCTCATTTTTCTTCGGCGTCCCGCTTTCCTTCCCCCCATCACCACCAGGCTCATATTCACCGCCTGGGCCCTGCCCGCCCAATACCAGGAGCTCTCTCGGCGTACTTATCGCTCCAGCGCGCTGTCGGTTGGCGAAAGTACTCTCCTATCCATGCATCCTTGTGTGCTCAGACTGTCCGAGATTCGAGGTTGCTGCGCGCACGGACGGCGTGAAAACAGGCCCATAGCAACGCATACGGTCACCTGATGGCAACGGCGGGTTTGGCGCGCCTCGCGTTGTTGGACCTTGTGGGTCCACCCTATTTGCGCCGTGTTCGTTTTTATCTCTCTTGTTCCTCCCCTCCGTGCCCTCTGCGCTCACGACCGCTCACGCTGGTTCTCTGTTCCAACAGCTTCGACTTTGTCCCGCTCGAACGCTCCCACGAAGGCCTTACGCCCTAACGCACCCACGCAATCAACGCTCTCTTCAAGAACGCCCGACGATTCAACATGTTCCCTCTCATCCCAACGCTCGCACTCGCTTTCGTCTCCTTCCTCTGTTCATGTTTTGTTATCCTTCGTATTCTCATCCCTGTCCTCCCTCCTCACCCCTTGAGCAAGCGTGTCCGTCCCGTACGTCCCTTTTTCTCTCCACACAAAGCCCCGCTCATATCTGTTTTCAGTCTGAGTTCGGCCTTCCCAACTTCCGTTCGCTGTCCGCTGCCGACAAGAGCCACGTCTGGCTGGCGGGTTGTGACATCCTGGCCCTCGCCATCTTCGTATGGGAAGCCATCTCCGAGTACAAAGGCAGCGCGGAAGGTTTCGCCACCGCGTCAGACGCTGGCTCCGCCGCTCGTCTGTGGTTTGCGCTGTCGCTGCGCCAAACCTGCCTCCTCGTCGTGTCCGCCATCACCCTCCTCCACGTGCGCCTTGGCCGCGCGGTGACCTTCGGCCCGCGGCACTGGGTCATCTGGGCCCCACTCGCCGTCCTCATCATCACGTCCACCGCGCTCGCAGGCGTCCTCGCCGGCGCCGACTTCACCGGCTTCTTCATAGGCTACATGGCGTACTCCGCGACTGTCGCCACGCTGTGCACCGTCGCCTTTGGCTGCCTCATCGGTACGCTCCTCGCCATCAAGCGCAACCTCGCCGCCATCAACGACGTGTCGGACCCGTGGCCGCCGGCCCAGGTTGTTGAGGAGAAGCCCCGCCCGTCGTTCGCGACGGAGGACATCGACGGCATGCGCGAAGGCAGCTCGTGGATCACGTCCCGCGCGAGCTCGCGCCACGACTCCATCTCCGCGTTCTCCTTCTCGACGCACCACACCCACACGAACACCGCCATGGCGTCGAATCCATCGCTCCCCGCCAAGTCGTCCTTCTGGTTCAAGCCCGGCACGCCCGCCGCTGCGCACCCAGCTCACGATTCCATCCCGCCTGTCCCGCAGATCCCGTCCCCGTACCGCAACCACGTTCTTTCCAATGACCCTGACCCGTTCCGCCGCTCCGAGTCCCCCCTTGAGCACGAGGCGCGCAGTCGCATGGGCTCCCAGAGCTCGTGGCTCACGTCGACGTCCGGGACGCGCCCGACCGCGACGGCCTGGTCCTTCCCGACAACGCATCGCAACGGCGAGCATGACATGGACCCGGCGGTCGCCTCGACACAGGATCTGAATGCGGAGCTCCTCCGCGAGCGACCGGTCACCCCTGGCATGGCTGGCGCGCAGGTCCTTGGTGGGTATGGCTACTCCCAGGCTGAGATGGGGCTTGCGGCGCTGGCTGCGCCGTCGACCGACATCGACATCTCCGTCACGCGGATTCTGGGCTGGATGGCGGGCATTTGGGTTCCCTTTGTGAGTACATTTGTGCATATATGCATGCGTTCCTATTGACCGTTGACGATAGGCTCTTGCTTTTCCCTACTTCATCATGACCACGGCCTCCCACCCTGTCACGAGCAACATCATCTCCATCCTGCTGGCCGTCAGCATCACGATCTCCTCGCCTATCCTCGCACTCAACATCATCTTCCGGCACCCGATCCCAATCCCCAGTGGCCTCTTCGAGACCCCGAAGCAGCCGCCTTCCGCTGTCAGCCGCGCGCCGTCGCCCGCGAGCACGCTGCCCGCCTTTTCGAGCGAATACAAGCGCAGCACGAGCATGACCGTTGTCGATGGCCGCCGCAGCACGGACGTATGGGTCAGCAAGGGCGACGCCGTTGAAGGCAAGAACCGCGTCGGTCGCGCGCTCGGCATGCTTGCGCCTGCACCTAAGCTGTCTGTATTGCCGATGGAAGACCAGGACAATGTCGAGCCACTTACGCCTCCGCTCCCCATTCAGGACGATGAGGACCCGCCACAGACGCCGCACTCGCTCGACAGCGCGGAGCTGGGCCGCACGCGCACGCGCGTGCCGCGCGATTCCAAGTCGTCGGCGTACCTCTCGAGCGCGGACGAGTCGCTCGCATTCAACACGCGGATCATGGTCGCGCAGCGCCACTACTCGACAATGGCCACCACCGTCGTGCTCCCCGCGTCCCCGACGTCTCCCGAGCGCCGTTTCCCGGGCCTCTCGCCCGCCGACGCCAACGCCGCGCTCGCATCCGGCGTGTCTCCAGCGCCCACGTTCCAGCAGATGCACCTGCGCACGCGCTCTGCGTCGTCCGCATCCGCGCGGTTCCCCGTGAGCCCACCGCCCGCGTCGCCGCTCCCGCCCACGCCGCCATCCATCAGAAACGGAACAGCACGCCTCTTGCACAGGAAGTCGTACTCGTCCGGGTTTGACTTTGGGGCTGTCGGCGGGCAGGATGCTGGCGAGATCGACGCGCTGTCGGCGGGCCTGCTGCCGCTGCTCGTGCCGGGGCTGCGCGTCGGCGCGGACATGCGCATCACCGAGGGTACACGGATCCCGTCGCCCGCGGGCTCCATGGGTGCGAGCAGCAAGCGCTCGCGGCGCTCTGTGTTGAAGAGCTCCTTTGCTCCCGAGGCCGAGTTCGGTGGTTTCAGTTTCTCTGCAGGGTCCCCGGAGTTCCATTCGACCCCGCATAACAGCCAGCGTGCGAGGAAGTCATCTGGGCACAAGCGCTTGCATCATTTCAGTCTACCCAGGTCAGTCTGTGTGCGGCATGTGACTGAGCGAGCTCTTTACTGACGTGCCATTTCTCCCGTTAGCTTATCGCTGGGCAAGGACGGCCTCAATGCATGGAAGAAGGACGCCAACACCGACGGCCAGTTGACGGCCGCCAAGGCCGCCACGCTTGACTCGCGCCGCAACACCGTGTGGGGCGGCGCCGAGTCCGCGCTTGCCCAAGCCTCCCCCTCCGCACTTCAGACCGTCCAGGAGACCGCCGAGCACCTTTACGCGGCCGCACCCTTCGCTCCGACACACCGGCCCACGTCGAGCGAGCTGTCGGACATGCCACAGAACGTCGGCACGGCGCGCTCGTCGCTCGCCGTGCTCATCGCCGCGCTCGAGCGCCCGCTCAGCGTGCTCCCGTCTGCGGGGTCGGACATCACGCTGTTCGACCTGGAGGAGGAGGGCCCGCTCGCGGAGAGCACGCCGCCGGACTACCGCCGCCACAGCGCCGCGTCGAGCCAGCGCTCGAAGAACACGCGCCGCTCCAGCATCATGTACATAAAATCTGACGACAACACCGCCAACGCCAACAACAACAACGCGGGCCCTCACGCATCACCTACGCAAATCAGAACGAGAACGAGAGCGCGCGGGCTGGCGCGAGCGCCAAGCCCGAGTCGCCGCCTACCGCAAGTCGGTTTGCGCAGTGGTCGACGTCGACGCGCGCGCTGGTGCCGAAGCCCAGCAAGATGCTGGCGAAGCTGTCGCTCGCGTCGACTCCCGAGGCCGCGCCGAGCTCCCCCGGCGGGGGCCTGCGTCCGCTCGCCCTGCTCCAGGAGCGCAACGCCGCGGAGCCCCCGGCGGGCACGCGCGCGCTGTCGATCGGGAAGAAGACGAAGCAGAAGGCGCCAAAGGCGTCGAAGCGCGACCAGGAGAATGCGGACCAGGAGAACGCGACGCCGACGCGCAAGCGCTTGCGCTCGCTGAAGCTCGGGCGCTCGGATACGACGAGGGAGCGGGCCGTGCTGCGCGCGACCGAGGCTCTCCCGGATGTCGTCGTGCGCCCGCCGTCGCAGAGCTACCACTCTGGTTATGCGTATACATTCCGCTGATCTCACCCTCAACCTCACCTCATGATTGTACATATACCCCATCCGCCCTTGTTGTTGTGCTTGTGCCTTTCTTCCTTGTTTGATATCTGACAGTTTCCGTTGTCTGTTCCCCGTGCATATACTTACGCTTTGTTTGTTTGCTTTGCGCAGTGCTTTCGTGCGATGACCCCATCCGCTCACGCCCGTTCTTGATCGACCATGCTTATGTCGACGTATCATACGTACCTCACGCACCTATATTGCTCTGATTGTCCCCCACGTACGTCGTTATCCTTGCTATCCTGCTATCTTGTCTCTTATGCTGTCTACTGCTCTCGAATATGCTCTCCGTCGCTCTGATTTACTGATTTACTGCACTTGCTTTCGAACCGTTCTCGACGAACACTTACCGCTCTGCTTTCGTTCTGCTTGAACTCTTGACGGGTACATGCGTTTGCGTATAATTATCCTCTTTGGATTGTGTAATTGTGAATGCTTTCTCGTCGTAACCGGTGCTCTGGCAAAGTGAATCATGATCGAGAATAAAGCATAAATATGTATCGAGACGATGTAACTGTAAGTACAGCACGCTGATATTATCCCGACCCTGGGCCAAAAAGACCGAGCACGGCCACGGGCTGCGGGCCTCCCTCCTTCGCCTTCGTCTGTCCGCAGTACGCGATGACGTATTTTGACGGGTGCCAAGTGACGGTTGGCGACGGTGCAAGGGCGGGTACGCGATGCATCGGGGCGCCCGTTTCCGTAGCGCACTGCAGGATGTCAGCGACGGGCACGGGGAAGAGAAGAAGTAGACGCTCACAATGTCGATGTACGGCCCTGTCGAGGCGATCGCCAGGAACTCGCCGTCGTGCGAGAAGCTCAAATCGGTGATGGAGTGTCTAGCGTCGCAGAGCCGTTAATAGCCGCCGGATGGACATAGATGAGCACGCACTCGCATGAGGTGATCGTGCGCACGCAGATCCACTCGTCCGTGTCGAAGATGTTGACGATGGAGTCGTGGCCGCCCGAGGCGAGGTAGCGGCCGCGCGGGTCGAGCGCGGCGGCGACGCAGCCGCCGACGTGCGCGGCGGGGGACTCGCGCACGGCGAGTGAGGGGTACGCGAGGACGCGGATGGTATGCTCCGAGTGGTGTGTGAGAATGATGCCTTCGCCGGAGGGCGCGAAGGTGCCTGTGGACGCGTAGGTGGGCTGCCTGTGGGCGTAAGAGGTGTGTGGAGAAGAGGCGGAGGGCGGGCGTACCGCGTCGCGCTCAGCGAGGTGCCATTGTTCTTTGGTGTCGTCGCCCTCTCTGCGATAGGTCATGAGGAAGAGCTCGTTGCGCGAACCGATGTAGAGCAGCGTGCGCCCGTCGGGGGAGTAGTCCGTCTGCATGGGCGAGACTTTGAGCGTCACTTGCTGGACGTGGCGGCTCTCTGCGGGCGCTTTGATCAGCTGTGGACGAAGGGTACGAGGTTGATGACATACGGCGTGCATCCCAGAACACGATCCGCCTGTCCTTCTGGGACGACGTGCAGAAGAGCTCCGGATGCGTCGGGTTCCACGAGACGTAGTCGACGTCGTCCGCGTGGGCGCCGGAGAAGAGCGTCGCGGAGCGCATGTCCATCTGCGCCGGTCATCAGCCTGCGCGCGCGCGGGGAAGACGGGGACACGCACTCACGCTCTTGTCGGGCTGCCAGACGCGCGCGATGCGGTCGATGCCGACGGCGGCGAGCTTCTTGCCATCGCAGCTCCACGCGACGTGGGTCATTGCCTGCGGGGACGTGATGCGCATGTCGCGGGGGCGGAAGGCGGAGAACGTGGGCGTCTGGAGAGGGGGTTATGAGAGGACGCGGGGCGGGAAGGGACGGTGTACGTGCACGCCGCGCGCGGCGAAGGTTGTGTGGGGCGGCGGGGAGGGCGGCTTTTGCGGTGGGGGAATCTCGTCTTCGTCTTTGTCTTTCGAGGGTGTTGAGCTCGCCATGGCTGTGAGACCACCGATCCGTCGGGGAGGCGTCGACGTTGGCTATGAGCCCGCTTCAGCGCGCGTCCAACGTCTTCTGGTGTCCGCGCTTGCTGGGCAGCTGTGTCGTGCAGGTGTCCCGGGAGGTTTATGGCGGTCGTCGAGAGGAGCGGAGGAGAACGACTACACAGACGGCTGCTGCTGTACAATAGTGCGCACGGACCCCGACCTGCCCTAAACCACCCATGGCCCGTGCGCGGTCTCCCAGCTGGTATATAATCTGCCCGCCTCCGGACAGAGAGTCTTCATACTTACCTTGATGGCACAAGCCCCTTCACAGACCTGGGTCTGTGGGCCGTGGGGATCCTCCATTGCACGGCGACCCTGTCCCCAGAGGGTGTCTGCGGTTTGTATGCGCTTCGGCGCATGCACCGTCTCAATATTTTCCTGTCCCGGTCCGGCCCTCGGGCTGGCCGGGCCATTTTTATGTTACACCGCTGTTCTAACCCTAACCCCAATACATATACTTTACATATATTCATTGCATTTGCTTTCTGTCAGTACTTGTCCCGGACGTGCGTCCATCGTCCAACTTGCAATCTTCGAGCGTTACAACTACTCGTCCTCGACCATGCCCGGACGACGCTGACCTCGACGCCCAAGCTTCGAATTGTCTCCAAGCACGTGCCGTCGCCTTTTCACGCGCATCTCGCATATCCCTGCTTCCAACTCCTTGCATCCCACTCATTCTCTACGTCGACGACGACGTCCACACCTCCTCGAGCAAGCCATCCGCCAGCAACATCGAGGACCATCCGCGCACGTGGCTCAGGCGCTAACACCCAACGCAGCACTTTACCCGAGGACAACCGCGTACGCCTCTCACCACCACGTCGTTGACAGTCGATGAATTACCTCTGGGGCGCCGTCAATGCGATCAGCGCGCCGTACCAGTACTACAAGGAGCTCCCGCCCATCAACCCCGCGACACTCACTGGCGCCATTGATGTCATCGTCGTGCGCAAGCTCGCCCCAGACGGCCGCACGGAGCTTGCCTGCTCGCCATTCCATGTGCGATTCGGAAAGTGGCAGGTCCTCAGGCCGGGGGAGAAGAAGGTGCGCATATATCCTCGTCCTGGCTCGCGTCAGGCGTTGACGAGTTTGCCCAGGTGAACGTGTCGGTGAACGGCAAGCCCAGCCCGTTCCACATGAAGATCGGGGAGGCGGGTGAGGCCTTCTTCCTCTTCGAAACCGAGGGCGACGTCCCCGACGACCTCATCACGAGTCCCCTGCTCGAAGCTACCAAGCCCGCCGAGCCGAGCAAGACGCGCGAGAGCAGCCAGGAGCCCGACTTTCTCGACCTCGACGCTACCTCGTCCACTCCACCCTCCACGGCACCACTATCCGGCCTCTCGCTGTCCAAGCCATCCGACCCATCCTCTTCCTCGAACCAGCCCTCCGACCGCGTCTTTGCGGACCAAGGCGGGCGCTTTGGCGCACGTGAAGAGGGCGACCGCGCGCCTGACGAGCAAGATCCGCCCTCGCTTCTTACGAACCCGATGAGCTTGGGAAAGGCGGTCGTCGGCGCCGCGGTAGAGACGGAGAAAGAGCTATCGGCGCGGTTCAGGGACCGTGTCGAGGCGGCACGCAACATGACGGAGACGATGGTGCGCGAGCGCGATCATCGACCAAGTCACAGGGAGCTCAGGCTGCTGGAGGAGCAAGGCGACGAGGCGCTGCCGTCGTTCGAGGAGGCAGATTTGCAGATGCCGCAGGTTGTGGACAACGGAGGTGCGTGTATGCGCAAGATACGCGGCATATATCCCCTTACAATGCCGATCAGACGTCGTGCTCGACATGGGCGGATATCATTTGCAACAGCCCAGGCGCGCCTCCGGCTCGCGCGACAGCACGCCCTCGCGCACGCCCTCCCCCGCGCCGATGCTCGCCGAGCCCACCATCCAGCCCCCGTCCCCGGGCTCCTCCCCCCACCGCCCCGTCCCCTTCCCCAGCCTTCGCGCACCGTCCGCACCCCCACAGGCCCTCCACCCACCGCAGCCGCTCACCCTATCGCCCGCGCCGCCAGAGTACTCGTGGGAGTGGGGTGCGTTCCCGCAGAAGAGCCCCGCGCGCGAGCGGTTCCCCAAGACGCTGTCCAAGGCGCCCGCTGCGCTCGGGGCTGCGTTCGCCGCGGAGGAGCGCGGCGGCGTCGACGACGCGGAGGATGCAGAGCAGACGCCCGCCGCGTTCCACCGCAGCAAGAGCCTCCCGCCCGAGTTCGAGGAGGACGCCGCCGGTGCGAGCGTGCCCGCGGCGCCGGCGCGCGACGACTCGGAGGAGCTGGAGGTGCGCAGCGACGGCGGGCTGGAGCTGGAGGTGCGGGGCACAGATCTGATGGATCTGGAGGACGCGGCGGAGGAGGCGGCGCGGAAGCGGCGCGTGCAGGAGCGGCGCGGGTCGGTCACGGACGTGGCGACGAGCGAGGCGCGCAGCTCGTGGGTGCGCTGGTGGCGCCGCAGCGGCGGGCGCACGCAGAGCGTCGACGTGCGCGCGCGGGAGCGTGCGGGAAGCGTGAGCGAGCGGCCCACGCTGAAGGGGTCGAATACCTCGCCCTCGGAAGCGGTGAGTTGTCACAACGCTGGCAGATGATGGATGTGGGCTGACGGCGAGGGTAGGAGCTCAGGCGTGCGTCGGCGCAGGACATCCCCGTCCTGGAGCGCGACGATGTGAACGCGTCCGCACCCGCGTCGCTGCCGACCGAGGATGCGCCGCTGCGGCGCGAGCGCAGCGTGTCGCCGCCGCGGGCGCCCGAGGTGCCCGGGAAGACGAAGCGCTTTGCGAAGACGCTGCGACTGACGTCCGAGCAGCTGGTCAGTTGGTTGATTCTCTTTGGTAGGCGCGTGTGCTGATGGCGCGCGCAGCAAAGTCTGGACCTGCACGAGGGCGCAAACACGATCACGTTTTCGCTGAGCACGACGGGCGCGGTGGCGTGTACGGCGCGGATATTCCTGTGGGAGCACACGGATATGATTGTGGTGTCAGATATTGATGGGACTATTACGAAGTGCGCATATATCTCCTGTTGGATGATTGATACTGACTTGCCCACAGGTCGGACGCTCTCGGCCATGTATTCACGATGATTGGGCGAGACTGGACGCACCTCGGGGTCGCGAAGCTGTACACAGACATCACACGGAATGGGTACAAGATCATGTATCTCACCTCGCGCGCAATTGGTCAAGCGGACTCAACAAGATACTACCTTCAAGGGATCAAGCAGAACGATTACCAGCTGCCCGAGGGCCCGGTGATCATGAGTCCGGACCGGTTGATGGCGTCGCTGCATAGGTGCGTGCTGCGCTGCGATCTCAGAACGAGGGTGCTCATGAGGCGCGGCGTGCAGGGAGGTCATCATGCGTAAGCCGGAGGTGTTCAAGATGGCGTGTCTTCGCGATATTCAGCGTCTGTGGGGGACGGTATCTTCGGGGCCCTTCTACGCGGGCTTTGGCAACCGCATCACGGACGCGTTGTCCTATCGAAGCGTCAACATCCCGAGCTCGAGAATCTTCACGATCGACTCGAATGGCGAGGTCAAGATGGAGCTCCTCGAGCTCGCTGGGTACAAATCCCCGTGTGTCCTCACTGCCTATATTCAAGCGTCGCATGTCTGCTAATTACATACGTGCAGGTCCGTGGCAAGCTACATTCACATGACCGACCTCGTCGACCAGATGTTCCCACCCATTCAGCACAAGTGGGAAACGGCGTTCACAGACAACAACTACTGGAAGGCGCCCGTGCAGGACTTCCCGCTGCCGGACCTGACGCCGCCGTCGCCGGCGCTGTCCGCGCGCTCGGATACGTCGAACCAGAGCACGCTCGCGCGGCTGCGGAACTTCAGCTTGCGTAGCACGAGCGCGTCGACGCGCACGCTAACGCTGCCGGCGCCCGCGACGAGTGGGGAGCGGCGCGGGCGCGAGATGGGGCCGGGGCATGGGGCCCACACGCACGTACGCCAGCTGTCGAGCATCGAGCGGCTGGGCGGCGTGCTGTCGAGCTTCACGCTGTCGCCGAGCCGGAGCGTGAGCCCCGATGCGTCGTCGACGCGCTACTCGGTGTCGGAGGAAGATGAGGAGGCGTTGGAGGACGAGGACGGGGGCGAGGGACGTGGGGGCGCGCAGAAGCGGCGCAGGCGCAGACAGCGCCGGACGAGTATGCCCGGCTCGCTACCCGGCTCGCGGGGATCGTTCTCGGAAGACTCGGATCTGGAGTTCGGGGCGCGGGAGGGCGAGGACGCGCTTGGGGAGGGCGAGAGCGAGGAGGTTGCGGAGCACGCATTCGACGAGGATCTGTTCGCGACGGGCGAGATGCAGAACGTTCCTTTCTTGTGATCGCGGCGCACATGGACAGTAATATAGAGCAGTACACCAGATATATAATCGAGATATCATAATGATGCTTGCAATTGGGCAGGGTCTGCTGTGTACACTGGTCGGGCCATCGCCTTGTCCTAGGCAGCGTCGCGATTGATGCCCTGTGTCCGCACCGCTGTCCTCGTGGAGAACACGTCCCAAGCGACGGGCAAGCTGCTCTCCGGTGTCGCGGTTGTTGAAGACGGGGGTGCGCGCGCTGCTCCCAGGCGTCCCACGCCGGGCCCGTCAGCCGCCCGCACCCGACGCTCCTTTTGTGCGTACTCCCACCATCCCCTCCCCGCCCTCTCTGGTTCATCTGGCATCTTGTCTTTTCATTGCATCCAGATGCCTGCTGGTGCAGAGGTCCCGGTGCCGAGCCGTGGAACGCCTGGTGCCCATGCCAAGGCGAACTCTCGCCCCCGTGCTCTCCTCGCGCAGTAGGCACCTCGCAGGCCGCAGGCACGTTGTGTGAGCAATTGCGGGGTGCGCATTGGCTGGAGGCACGGGTCATGCAGTGCGCGGCGAGCCCGAGCCCCACGACGCTCGACGGCCGCCGGGGGCTATTGCTGCCACTCCTCTGGCACGGCCTGGCCTCACGCGCTGCGCGCCTCCTGGCGCACGGAAAGCGTGATGGGACGTGTTTGGCGGTGAGGGCAGCGTATGCGGTCGTACTCTCTCAGTTCCGTGGAATCGTTTGCACGGGGCCGAGGGCGGGCGCACCCACGCAGCGGTGGCGGCTCTCCGCCCTGGCAACTAGACTAGATGTACGTTATCATCTGTACCTCTATGCGCCTAATTGCTGATGACAGTCTGGACCAACAGAAATAGGGAACGTTGCGGTCTTTGTGCGCACCCGGCTCTCTGAACTCACCCCGCGTCTACCAGGAGGCACACCATCATCGCTGCGTTGGACTTTGTCTTGCGACCTCGCATGCCGTGTGCGCTCATGCTCGGGACTCTTCCCTCACATACATTCCATACTATGGTAAGTTCCCTCACCCCGCTCCAAAGGAAGACCCCCCGTGGTACGATTTTCACCTGATGGTCGTGTCCTGCACCCCGTCCCACGTTCTGCGCGTTCCCGCAGGACCCGTGCTGCCCTCCCTTGGGAGGGGAATCTATTCTTTGCTTGCTCTCCCCAGAACTGTGGTATCAGACAGGACACACTGCTTGCGCATGTCCCGCCTTTTGGTATGCGCACCCGTTACACACCCTCGGGAGCGGTACGACCCAGAAATGCGACGCCCCGCATTGGCGGGTCTTTGTTTTCCTCGCTCATTTCGTCAATTAACGAAGAAGTTACAGTCTCTTGGCATTGTGGGCGCTATACGTATGCGGCAGACACGACGGTACGCGAGGGAGGACAGAGTAATACCTCACATTCCTTGTTGCTGTGTATAAAAGGCGAGCTTGGATACCAGCAAAATTTCAGAACGCTCCGGTGCTCGAATCTCTTGGTCTTCAGCCAGTTATCGCAATGTCGTTCAAGGTCCTTGCCGCTCTCGTCGCGTTCATCGGTGCCACCAACGGTAAGGAGCTCCGTCGCGCTGCCTCTGCACAGAACGATAATGGTTGACATCGGTATTTGCAGCTGCCATCACCCGGCGCGTCGCCTGCCCCGACGGCGTGCACACCGCGACCAACGCAGCATGCTGCGCGCTCTTCCCTGTCGTCGCTGATATCCAGGAAAACCTCTTCGACGGCGCAGAATGCGGCGAGGAGGTGCACGAGTCTCTGCGGCTCACTTTTCACGACGCCATCGGCTTCTCGCTCTCCAAGGGCGCTGCTGGGCAAGTCGTCCTGTCCGACTGCCCGCGTACGATCGCAGGAGCGCTGACTTGGTCGTTATCTGACTTTAACAGTGGTGGAGGCGCTGATGGCTCCATTGCGACGTTCTCGGACATCGAGACGAACTTCCATGCGAACAACGGCATCGACGACATCATAGACCAGCAGGCGCCCTTCGTCGCCGCACACAACATGACTGCCGGAGACTTGTACGCGTCTCTCTGCCGTCCTTATTTTTTTCCCATTCTGACCGTCTCGTTACTATCTAGCATCCAGCTTGCAGGCGCCGTCGGCGTGTCGAACTGCGCCGGTGCTCCCCAACTCGATTTCCTACTCGGACGGCCCACTGCCAAGGCAGCCGCGCCCGACCTCACCGTCCCTGAGCCGTTCGGTATGTTGCCTTGCGCTTGAAATGTGTGGCGAAATGCTGATCGATTGGTACAAGATACGATCACCAGTATCCTGGCCCGCTTCAGCGACGCGGGCTTCAGCCCCGCCGAGGTCGTTGCCCTCCTCGCGTCGTATGTGTCTCTGACCGCGCACGAATCCGGCGGAGGGCTGACGTTTTCTTCTTTCCTTTGCAGGCACACGATCGCTGCTGCCGATCATGTCGACCCGACGATCCCTGGCACGCCGTTCGACTCGACGCCGAGCGTATTCGACACGCAGCTCTTCGTCGAGGTGCAGCTGCGCGGCACGTTGTTCCCCGGGTACGTGCGCGCCGTTATCTCGAGCGCGCCCATGGCTGATTGCTCGCGGGCTGTATAGCGCGGGCCCCAACCAGGGCGAAGTGCAATCTCCTTTGCACGGCGAGATCCGCCTCCAGTCCGACCACGACTTGGCACGAGGTATGCTTGCTCGCTGCGCATCGACTTGGTGTGCTTTGTGCTGACGTTCGGCAGACTCGCGCACGGCGTGCTTGTGGCAGGCGAATGTCAACCAGCAGGCGCACATGGCGTCGACCTTCAAGGCCGCCATGGCGAAGCTCGCCGTGCTCGGGCAGGACACAAGCAAGATGGTCGACTGCTCCGAGGTCATCCCCGTGCCGAAGCCGTTCACGGGCGCCGCGACGATCCCCGCCGGCCTAGCGCAGAACGACATCGAGCAGGCGGTGAGTGTTGCCTGTGGATGTTTAGGGAGGCTTTGGGATGGCTGACGATGTGCTGGGTTAGTGCGCGTCGGCGCCGTTCCCCGCGCTGCAGGTCGCGCCGGGCCCGCAGACCTCCGTGGCTGCTGTGTAAGTCCACTTCATAGAGTCACTGTCGGACAGCTTCTGATCATTTCACCTCTAGCCCCCCGTCCTGAGTTATCGATCTTGGTTCAATTTGTCCTTTTCGGCGGGTAGAGCTAGCGGGCTGCGTGTAAGAATGGAGAGGAAATACTATGTTTTTGCACTGCAAGGGCGTGGGAGGGTCGATTTAAGTAGTATTGATAGCACGCTGGATTCGACAGCGAATGAATACAAAATCCGGGCGCTCTGATGGTGTCTATGCTCGCGGTTCCGGCCAGCCTGAGCGCGGTCGCCTTGAGTTTGGCTCGCGCTGGAGAACTTCACGTACACTTGCGAAAGACAAAGTTTGCTGAATGACGGTGGAGCAGGCGAGAAGCACCGGCGTTGATGTGTTGTCGTTCTGTGAAATGCCTGGGGCTTGACTGAGTTGACGAAGCGGAACGAAGAAGGGGTCGGTCGGGGACGTCGGACCATCGCGAACCGTCGCGCTGCCGTGGTCGGGGCTCATCAGTTTCTTCCAGATGTCATGATAGGCGTCCAATATGAGCATTGTGAGCAATCATCAACCGTGTCAGCGGGAAGTCGTGGTAGATAATTGTTGCATCAGTCACCGAGTCGGACGCCGCCACGCCGCTTTGGGATCGCCCTCAGACGCTTACCAGTCCCATCTGTATCACATAACATCGTCTCAAAGGCCTTGAATGACGATGAAGTATTGGGTTGAAGTTCGACGAATAAACGGATGGGAGAGAACTGGAGGAAACTTGAAAGGCGTGGGCACGGTTACTGGCCGGGCCGGCGGCCGGCGCGGGCCGCCCTTGCATGACGACGCGGCCTCAAGAGTCAGTGTCCGCTGGCCTCTTCGCTCCTCCGTCTACGACTCGCAATACTTTTTGCGTCGTCTTCAACTTTCTCCGCAATGCAACCATCCATTTCCTCTGTTAATATTCTGTGGTACGTTTGACTCCAGCGCACAGCGGCCCATGCGTACCGTCGGCCTGAATGCATTGAAATAGGACATGCGGCTATGTATAACCTCTCTTCAATCTCGCAGGCCGTCATTGGCCTCGAGGACTTTCCTCATCAATGAAGGCATTTCCCCTCTTTTCATGGCCATCTCGCCGGTGACTAGCCAATCGTCGAGTGCGCCCGCTGCCGCATGTGAGGAGGAGCCTGCGACGGTGGAGCTACCTGTGCAGTGTGGGCAGCACATACGCACCCCATATAGCGCACTTACACGCGTCCGGTCCGGGCCAGGGACCCCTCTGGAGGCTGTCTGCAGGCGAAGAGTGCGCCGTCGATGCCGGGCATGTTTTTGGTTGAGGTTGCGCAGGAGGGGAGAAGCCTGGGAGCAGTCGGCGGTGCCGAAGTGGGTGGGCCTGGATGGATGTGGGAAGGGAAGGAACGAAGCACGGGTCGGTATTCGGCTGGTGAGACACTGCCGACTCTCCAGCCCTTCTGACGCCTCCATTACAGGTCAACGTCTGTATGCTGGCGTATGCCCGGATTTGCATCCCCTGTTACTATGACTCGGACCACTGCGCCAAGCCCGCTCGCGACTGCGACTAGTTGTATGCCTTGTGAGTGTCACTTTGTTTTTGACTTCGGTTCAGCACTGAATTGCGCGCCACGAAGTCTCGTGGACATCGACTGAGTAGCATGATGATTATGTTCCTTCCAAGCGCTGTACTGACACAACGCGCCTCCAGAAATGTCTACGGACATCAAGGATTACTACCCGTCCAAGTCTGTCACGCTCGTGCACTCGCGCGACCGCCTAATGAACAACTTCCATCCGCGGCTTAACGAGATCATTCTGGAACGCGCAAAGGAACTCGACATCGAGGTCGTTCTCGACGATCGCGTGGTGGTTCCTGCGGACGGCTTCCCGCTGGACGGTTCCGAGTTCGACGTCAAACTGCGCAGCGGGCGGACGCTCACCGCGGACTTTGTCGTACGCCGCCCAGCCATCGACCGCGCCCCCGCCAACGACCACAATCTTCTGCGCCTGCGCAATCTGGTTCTGGTGTTGCTGGAAGTATGCAATGCCGTCCTGCTTGCCCTCAGTGTGTAACGTCCCGGGCGGCGAAAGGCGCGTGCCCGTCGCGAGGACGAGGTACTCGTAGGGCACGCTCTCGCCGTTCGCGAACTCGACCTTGTCCGGGTGCACCACAGCCGCGCGGGCCTGCACGACGCTCACCGCGCCTTCGGGAAGATGCGCGTACATCGCAGTGAACGGGATAAACGCCATGTGCTCGTATCCGGGTACAACGGCGTAGCGAGGGAAGGCGAAGAGGTGCTGGAAATGGGTGTTCTTCTCGATGAGCACGGTGTGGTGGGTCTGGTGCAGTTTCTGGGCGATGAAGTCAGCCGCCTTTGTGCCTACGCGGTACACCGGTGAGCAAGTAACTTCCACGCAGATATTGCCTCGAACGTACCGACGTAGCTGCCTCCAATGACGACGATGTTCGGCTTGCCGGTCGAGCTGACGGTCATGATGGTACGGGCGAGTGTTCTGCTGTTCGAGGAGGTCGTCCGAGCGAGAGAGATCATCAATGCAGTGATGCAAGTCCATGGCCGCTCTTATACGCGACAATGAGTTGGACGAGGAGACGAAAAGGCGCTGAGCTGCTGCGCGGCGGTAGCGCTCCGACGGTCGGATCATCTTATCTGATAAAGCAATCCACACCGACACTCCGACGAAAACCCACCTGCATTCCGTCTATGACAGTGCTAGCACATGGCAATAGGATCAGCAAAAAGCCACTATCGACAGGCTCAGCTAGAAGACCTGTGCCCAAGTTGGTGCAAGATATAGTAGGAAGTCACTGGCAGTAGTGTTACGTGGTTCGTGACGAACAGCTTTCTGTTCCCCTTCTCTGCGCTTGCTGCGGTTTTCTGACCACCGGTAGGTAGTTTTCAATTACATCCCTTTCGGCGTTGTTACGGCTCATCGCGTTCAAGAAGGCACCAGCTCACCTGAATGGGGATCGCGTCATTGCAGTCCGCCTTTGGTCCGCCTTACAGTACAGAAGTTGCTTACCACTAGACGCTAAAAATTCACACACATCACGCGCGGATACTTAGCTGATTAATGTGATGGAGGAACAGGCCTAAGAGACGAAACAAGATCTACCAACCGGTGCTAACCACTGCAGGGTGACTAGTTATTTGCAACATCGACACCCTAAGCGCGGCCCTACATACTACCATTTTTCCATTGCATATGTATAGGCAACTTGGCCGAGCGGTCTAAGGCGCCAGAATCAGGATCTGGTCCGAAAGGGCGTGAGTTCGAATCTCACAGTTGTCATGGGATATCTATTTTTCCTTGCCGACAGCGAGGTGTTTTCATTCGACCGCACAACGCGAATTTTTACCATCCTACGTCTACAGCCTCTTATCTGACTGTCAACCTCCCGTCTTCAGTACTCAGTGGTGCATGAATGTGCATACCTGCGCCGTGATGCATACCTGCGCCGTGATATGCTTGTTGCTGGAGCTGCGTCGACTGAAGATCAGTGAGTACTGGTACTAGTCACTGCTGGCGAGATGATGTTGCTGGTTCAACGTCGTTTCTGGCGTGTGTTACCAGACGGAGCGATGCGAAACGGCGAGCTGTACTGTCTCATTCTGCCTCTTCAGTCTCCGCAAAATAAGAGATTTCTTATTCGACGACAATTCCTGGTGAACTCTTTTGAAAAACTTCATAAGGGCAATGTAGGTAGCCCCGCGGTTCACTCCACTATGCCTGCCATACATCATATGTTGTCCTCCGGGCCGTCGTCAATCATCTTTGCATAGTCTTCGTAGCTGGCGAACGTCGGCAGCGCCCTCTTCTTCTTCCTAGCCCTGCTCTTGTCGTCGTCTTCGTGCTTGCGCTTGCCGCCCGAAGCAGCCCCGAAGCCCGACCACTCTTCCGGCGCCGCGTCGCTGGCAGCCGACTCGGGGCCCTCAAATTCGACGAGCCCGGCGGGCATGTCGTCGAGATCAACGAGGTCGTCCGCGTCGGAGGCGTCCGCAAGCGAGAAGGCGTCTTCTCCGTCGCTGTCGGCTATTTCCTCGTCCTCGTCGTCCTCCGAATCGAGGTTTTGCTCTGACCCGCCCGCGTCTGAGGCGTCGAGCTCCGGCTCGTCGTCGCTGTCATCCAGACCAGATGGGAGGTCGTCACTATCCCCTGACAGGTCGTCCTCGGCCTCAGCACCGGCGACAACAGGCATGGATGCCTTCATGGCCTGCAAGACCCTTGAGATTGCTGTCGCAAACGCGGAGAGTAACAACGCACCTTCCATATCTCGTCCTCCTCCACGTCGCTCTCGTCACTGGCGTCCTCCGCGCCGCCGCCGCCGGCCGCGTCGAGCTCGGACCCGCTCTCCTCCTCGTCGGACCCCCGCTTCTGTCTTCGCTTGTCCACTTTTGCGGCCTTCGCGGTGTCCTTCTCGTGCTTCTTGGAGAAGTACTGGTGAAAGAAAAGCTGTGCGACAGCGTCAGCGACATATGCACAAGTCATCTCTCGCACGAGCGCTTGCCTGGTCGACCGGCACACTCCCTTTACTGCGCCGCCACCACCCCTCCTCGTTGACCGGGCCCTCCTGCAGGTCACCCTTGAGCTTCCGCACACCGTCGCCGTCCGCGGACGTCGGTTGCATGATACTCGCGCCCTTCGCCTTGAGCTTCTTCGGGTTCTTGTACACGAACCGATCGAGGAAGTGCGTCAGCGTGTGCAGAGACAGGTCGGGGCTCGACGTCAGCGGCTGGCGACTCAGCAGCTGCCGCGCGAGGAGCGAGACCGTCGGATGCGCGTGATGGAGCAGCGGCGTCTGTTAGACACGATCAGCCTGCGCGGCCGTTGCGATGGGCGAGCGACACGCACCAGCTCCCAGAGGGGCGACAAAGACGCGTGCGCATATTGCGGGTCTCTTTTCCGAGGGTCGTACGCATCTTGTGCTGCTGCGTCGGTAGACGGCGCCGGAGGAGCCTTGCTGACGACGTTCCTCAGGCCCGGCACGGCGTCGAAGAGCTACACAACGCGTTTGAGTGTTTCGTACATGCACCAAAGCGGGGGGATATTACCTCCCCAAGTAGCCACAGGCCGCCAGCGATAAACTCGGTCCCGCCAAAGCCACCCACTAGCACTTGGCAGAAGCGCTTCACGAAAGCCTTGAGGCGCTCGAGGTTGGTATCGTTCTTGAGGCTCTTGAACAAGAGGTTGAGGTACATGGCATGCTTGTTCGATATGAACAGCCGCGGGTCCAGTAGGGTAGCATAGAGCGTGCGGAAGTATCGAGCCGCTACGGTCCCTTGAGAGGACGACGACGGCTCCGCTGACGCAGTGGGCGGAAGAGCCGCGACGATGTGGCTGATCAATGTTAGAGCTTGCAGCGTGATGTTGAACGTCGATGTGTGGACAATGAGGAACAGCGTATCCATGTGCCGATGGAACCTGCGACCCATTTGTCAATATAGCAACATTTTAGGGTGCAGGCGCACGCACTCGACGTCTTGCCCACCAAACCGCGCGAAAGGCATGGCGCGGTTGACGCCTGTCAAAATGGCGCTGACCAGCCGCGAGCTCTCGTCCTGGACCTCTGCAAAGCCCGCGGCTCCCAGCACCTCCTTTGCCTTGCCCTTCGCATCCTTCGGGCGGGGCGTGCGACCCTTGTCTCTTGACTTGCCATCGTCCTTCGCAGACATCTCCTCCGGCTCGTCGGCCTTGTCGTCCGCATCGATCGCGCCACTGTGCTCGCCGACTACCTCCCTGAATAGCTGGAAATAGACATCCATGAGGGACCGCGCGGCCTTCCTGTCTTCTTCTGAAGTGCTCAGGACGATCTGGTTGAACGTGATCGCGGCGTAGTACCGCGCGTGCGCGTTCCATGTGCTCCTCTCCTGAGGTTTCGCCGGCGTGGGTTTCTTCTTATCGTCGTCTGCGAATTTGATGTGGATTTTTGGTCCGGCGGTAGTCGGCTGCGAGAGAGCGGATGCAGGGGCAGCGGACGAGGGACGCATGATGAGAGCCGTCGTTTCGCGGATGACGATCGACTTCATGGCGGGATGCGCTTGGAGGAGCTGCAAGAGGTGGTAGGAGGCCCGCGAGCATATGGATTTCTCGGTGTCACCCTGCGACACATGTCAGCGATGTGCCCAGAAGCGCGCTGCGAGTACTGACCAGTTTATTGACGAGAAGACGCATCAGATTGTGCTCCTGCTCCGGCGTGTCGCGCAGCAGAGTGAATATGAAGCTGAGTGCCTGCGTCCTCACGTAGATCAGTGTGTCCAGCGAGAGTGCCTAGCCGGAGGTTAGCAGTATGTCACTGGGTTATGGCGCGGCTAACCTCTAGGATTTGAAGAAAGGAGAAGAAGAATTTTTTCATCCAATCTTCAAAGTACCAAAGCACCAAATGCTGATTCGTGACGTCGGGATGCAGTAAAGGCTGATCGCGAAAGTACCTATACTTGAAATCAGGACCAGAGGAAATATGATATCGAAAATCCACTCACTTGAGCTTCCTCCCAGGTGCACCGCCCCCTACCCACCAATCCACAATCGCCCTCGCCGCCTTTAGCCTCTCATCCCGACCGCCAGGCTTTCCTTGGCCCTTCTCGCCGTCCTTCGCACCCGAACCACCTCCTTTGCCCTTCTCTGCCATGCCCTTCAGCGTCTCTAGCGCGCGCATATTGTGCACGGGCGAGCTCTGCACCATGAGAGTGAGCGCGCTGAGCCTGTCGCTCAAGGTGCCTGACGCGAGGATGTTCTTGAGGAAGGCCTGGTCTGACGAGGAGGAAACAAGGCTGGCATTTGGAGCGGCGGAGTGGGTGGCGAGGTCGGCGGAGTGGAGGGTCGCCGCTCGCGTCGTGAGAGAGGCGATCTGAGCAGCGGAGGGAGTGGGCACCGAAGGAGCTGGACCGAGAGGCGCGACGACGTTATACCAATCATTAGCGGCTGGTACGAGCAGCTTCGAGGAAGACGCAGGAGGGGCTGCGGGGGCAGAGACACGCTCTGGCTTAGAAGTGGAGGGTTCAGCATCTGCAGGCTTCGCCTTGGACACCTTTTCGGGTTTTGGTGCTTGCTTTTTGTGCGTGTCTTTTGCGGGCTTTTTGGACTTTGTCTCGTCAGCCTTCTCGGGCTTGGTCTTCTTGCCCGACTTGTCCTTCTTCGTATCGCCTTTGGTGGGAGAGTCCGAAGGTTCGTGAGTCGACAGGTTAAGCCCTTTGAGAACGTTTGAGACGTCTCTGGCCAAGTTTTTCTGCGCCAGGTCTATTTCGCGTCCCAAGAAGAGAGGAGGGTACGCACATCAACACTGCCTCCCAGCTGCACACCACCAGCATCGTCTACATCCTTCAAAAGCTCCATGTCTCCTTCATCGCCGCCCAGGGCGAGGATCTGGTCGCGGAGTAAATCAGATTTTAAATCTGCATCGCCTGCCGACTTGCGCTTCGCTTTCGCGTGTTTTGCGGGCTTTGAGGGACCGGCCGCAGCGACCTTGGCCTTTTCGCCTTTTTCTTTCCTGAGACGGGCCATGAGGAAGCGTCGATGGCGGACGTGTCGGTCACACTGTGTCACCGACGCGGCGACGCGATATGAAATTCGACCTACTTCGTGCTTACGCAACAAAACATATCGGGTCTCCCGGTGAATCCTGGATCCATCATCACGCGCGCGTCAGCTCGGGCTCAAATTGCGTATCTACCGTCCTTATTTATTCCGGACCTCCTTGCTTTTCTACCACCATCATCCTCTGCGCTACTTACAGAACTCACGATATGCGAGCGTACTACTTTGACAACATCCCCGGCGACCAGCGCCTCGCCCACGACTCTGGGAAGCCCGTCTCCGAGGAGCATCTGCGGGAGCTCGGTGTGCTGTTCTGGACGATCCCCGTCGACAGCCCCGACGGCTGGGAGCCCGCGATCAATGCCGTCGCGAAAGAGCGCAGCTACAAGAACCGGGACACCATCAATGTGACCAAGGAGGGGCTGGGTGATCTGTACGAGTCCAAGCTCAAGACGTTCTTCGAGGAGTGCGTGCAGCGCCGTACATCTGCTCGTCCCTCTGCTGATACGGATGGGGATTCAGGCACATGCACGAGGACGAGGAGATCCGCTACATTCTCTCCGGTGCAGGCTTCTTCGATGTCCGAGGTGCGTCCATCCGCTTGCCCACCTCATACTCCGTATGCACAGCTGAGACGCTTGCACCGCGTTTTCAGAGCTTCCGACAGACGCGTGGATCCGCATCCATGTTTTACCGGGGGACCTGCTCGTTGTTCCCCCAGGTATCTATCACCGGTTCACCCTCGATGAGCTCAACGCGATCAAGGCACTGCGTCTGTTCAAGGTTTGTTTTATCCGCCTCTGACAGAGCATGCGCAGCGTCCTCACATCTCCACACAGGAGGAGCCCAAGTGGACGCCACACGTCCGCGGCCCTGCGACGGAAGAGAACCCATTCCGCGTTGACTACGTCAAATCCGTCGCCGTTGCGTAGAGCGGAGGCGCGAGATGATGCGAAATCTGTATATGTGAGTTGATGTAGGAGAACTCAAATGTAGCTCTAAGCTGCCATGGGACTTAGCTGCGTGGTGGGAAGCGATAGCAGTCTGAGCCCGCGACCTCTACTAAGCAGCCTGTCGGCCCGGCTGGCGAGGTCATCCATTGACTTCTGACTTTAACGTTCCTATCCTTCAACTAAGTCGTAATCGCAGCGACAGCTCTACTATGAACCATTCTATCGCCACGATTCTGAACAAGCCGTACGGTAACTCCGCAGATACTGGATTGCGCTGTGCCCGTCTGTTCTACGGCTACCGGCCCCGACGTCAAATCGTCGACGCCTCGCGCAACAGCGACCTATTACGACTGGTCTGCGCGCATCGTCTACAAGCATTACGAGCTCGGCACGGGCTTCAGCGTGCCGCTGTTCTTCGACGCTCTGAAAAGGGCTGATGCGGACTATACGCCGGTTCACACTACGCGTTCGTGAACAGCGAAGCTGCGCAGTCACCGCCGCCGCAGTGCGATCGCCAGGCGGGGAGCGACGTCGGGTTATACGAAGTGCGTTGGGCGGCCGATTCTTCTACCTGAGCCGTCATAGCTAACGTGTCCTTTCACAACTTAGGGCTTTCACAACTTCAAATAACGTTTCCTGGTCGCCAATCAAGGCGAGAGCTGGATCCCCATCTTATCCGCTATGTCCCTCCACAGCAGCGACGAGAATCGTGAGGATCCCATACGCGTGGCGGATTGACGCAAACCTGTGTCTTATTTCTCATCGGCGATGCTCAGTTTAGGGACACTACACATCCGTCTTCTCTAGCGCCTCGACGACCGCCACCAGCCGCCATCTTCGCCCGTCTCTGCCAACACGATCTCCATCGCCTTGCGCCCACTTCACAGCGTCCGCCCTCCGTCCATGCGTACAGTCAGTACGTATGCACCAACTCCCCCACATACATGCGCCATTGCGAGGGATGGCCGTCCTCCGCGATCTTCATTTTACTACTTCAGTTCCCCCAGGGCCGTCGGGGCCACTCGGTGTATGCCGCTCGGTCACTGCGTGGTCCAGCAATGATGACCGGGCGGACTCAGGCGCGCCCAGCCATTGCTGGGGCAGCCGCGCAGCGCAGGGGACACCGCGAGGACCGCGCGCCGCGAGGGAGCAGCGGCATGGCGCTTCGTCGTCGACGCCACTGCCAGTTCCATCTGCGCCCCGCCAGAGACCTGCGCGCCCGCCAGGGCCTGGGGCGGCCGGAACTCGAACTGAAGTCCCTCGGTTTGAACCGGCAACGAGATATGGGGCAGTCCGAGGTATCTCAATTCTTTCATGCATTACTCGTTATTGTACATGCATTATTTGGTCGCGAGAGTTCTGAGGGGTGGCGCCGCCCACCGAGCCCTATTCCATAGCCACCTCGAGGAACTTTCTCTGCCTCCTGATCCTGATCCTGATCCTTCCTTCGCACTCTAATGCGCAGCCTCGTTCCACTTCACGCGCATCCCCGGCCACGTCTCCCGCACCCTCGTCACCCAAGCGTCATCCACGTCGCAGCGTGTTACGTCCAGCTCCTCCAATGGATATCCGGCCTCCGCGCGCGCCGCCAGGCAGAGTGGCAATACATCGTCCAATTCCGCCGCCGACTTGTCTGCGAGCACAAGGATGGAAAGCGCAGGGAGGAAGCGTCGCGGATCGAGTGTCTCGCCGCCAGAAGGTGTTTCGGAATGATGGGCGTCGTCGAGGTGTAGCACGGTGCAGAGAGAGACGGCAGCGCCGCCTTTGGCCGTGAGGCACCGCAGGGCGGGAACATGTTGCAACGAGCGCCACGCTGGCTCGTCGAAAATACCATCGTCGCCCTCCACCATGAGCTCCTCCAAGTGTGCTGAGGAAAATGTCTCCAGAGCGAGTGGCACGAGCGCAACGTAGCGCCCAACGGAGTGCACGCAATCAAATTTTAGGGACAACGCCGGTTCCCTCACCCTGTCGGTGTCTTCAATGCGCGCGATCACCTCGACTGTATCCCCAGGCTCGACCGTATCCCCAGGTGGCTGGACAACATCAAGGCTGACTATGGCGTTGGATCTTTCCAGCATCGAGTCGGTGTGGGAATGGACGGACTTCAGTGTGACTTGGAAAAGGTGTTCCAGATGTTCCCGGTCCCAACTTCCGCCGTGCCAAATATATCTCCAGTCGGCGTCAATATGACAGCGGACGATGGCATGGGACGGTAGTGAAATTAGGGAAAGGAAGACCGCGGCGGCTACGGTATTGCCTGTCGTGACCTTCAGATGGGCCAAGTTTGCGGGCGCAATTCTGTGGTATTCCCCTGAAGATTGGGGCCACAACAAACGTATTTCAACGGACAAGCGCTCGAGTGCCGGCATATACGCCACCGCATCAAGGAGGTTATTGAGTGTTTTTTCGTCCCACTTGCAGTGTTTGGGGTCCTGAAGATCCAAGGTGACGAGGTGTTCGAAAAGTGGCCACCTCCATGACAAGTCGAAGGGCCATCGCACTGCCTCAACGTGCCGCTTCGGCCTACTCATGTAGTCCCATTGCACTGCACGAAAGTGCCGCAGCGTCGGCGCACTCCCGCCAAGAAAACGCGGACCAAGACAGTCGTGCCAGTTATGGACCTTTGTTTCGACGTGGAGCATACGTAGAAGCGGCGCGGGCTCAGTGAGTCCCCGTACAACGTCGCCGCACGCCTCAATGACGTGAAGACACTCCGTTCGTGCGATGTTTTGTTTCAGGAATTTGAGCCGCCAGTCGTGCTCGGGCTCCCATTCATCCTCGGGGAAAATGGAGAGCGACAGCGGCGCGCCCCGTGCACGCGCCAAGAATGTCGCTGCACGTTCGGACGAACTTTGGAGGTCAATGCGTGCCCACAGGCTCGAGAGGCCAAGAGCTACCCGTCTCCAGCGCTGGCAGACGAACGACACTGCCAGCCAATTGAGGGGGAACATCGGCTCGCCAGATGCGGCATGCCATCCGACAGCATAGCTGTCGGAGCTGTCGGATAGTTCTTGGAATATGGCGGCAAGGGTTTCGTGAGGGAGGCGTGCGACAGGAAGGCTGTGGTTATGCTGCTGGAGGAGGCCACGCAGTGCCGCTTCATACGCGTCGGAGAGCTCCTTCTCGGCACGGGCGATAGCGGCCTTTTCGGTCTGGAACTTTGCTTGAAGAATGCGCGTCGCATCACGCAGAGCTCCACTGGCAGTACGGGCCCCGTCGTGGAGTGGAATCGTGTCGCGGGGAAAGGGAGTCGGGCGCAGGGTGTCCTCTGCGAGCCGGGATATCCTGGAGTGCACCACGGTATCGTGCCAGAAGGTGTTGCACTCCCGGGTGTGCAAGCTGTGTGCGCTGTCAGCAAGCTTCGCGGGCGGAAAGTGGCAGTGGAAATTGAACCTTATGCTTGCGGGGATTTCAGGCTCAGGCATCGTAAAGTCCATTGTTTTCGTCAAGATATTCGAGTCCGAGTCGATAACTCAGCAGACGGCTTCGGAAGCCGCCAGCACACGGCCAGAGTATAAGAGGGGCAATCTCGCCGGCAGGCCACGCGTCCTGCATGCAATGGCGTCTCCTCAACTGTCAGCAACGGCGAGCTCGGCCGTATCAACCCATCACAATCACTGCGTTCAGGGCCCGAATTCCCTAATATAAAGAAGACAAGCTACTTGAGGTGTGCGAGGCGGGTGTAGTAGATAGTGTACCCAGAGTAAAAGTACTCGATAGTAGCTCTGAGTAGTCGACGTGCTAGGAATTCAAGTAGATGGACGCGGTAAAGGCAAGTAGTTTGGCTGATCAGAGTTGAAGTAGCTGGATTAACTCCCCGGTTATATATTCTTGTCCTTGAATATGTCTGAGTAGCTGATGTACTACGGGTTGTAGGAGGTGTGGAGCTGTGACGCAATCATTTGGCAAGAGATTTCGTCAAGTCGCGCGCCGGCGCTCTGCTTGACTCTCGACTTCTACCTTCTCCCATCATGCATCTCCGGTCACGACCAACTTCCCGCCCCTTTCCCTGGCAACGAGGACCATTACACGCGCATCCGCATCAAGGACCCGTGGACGAGCACACCCGTGGAGTAGGGCACGCAGGCGCCAGGTCATAGCCCCTGACGACGGCTTCGACCTTCAGTCGACGACAACGAGCAGGAGGGAGCCTCGGAGCGCACAGACAGCAGGAGGAGACGCGTCAAGATGCGCATATGACGTTTGGATCGAAATACAAGGTGCGTAAATATGTCGAACATCTATGCTCCGAGCTACATAACGCGCGCCCACTCGGACCTCGTCTTGCACTGCCAGGATATCACCTCTCTGCTGTGCTCTGAGTCCCTGTCTGTACTACGCTACTGCGCTCTTTGCTACTGGCTTGTCTTCCTGCGGAGCTTGCGTCGCGATGAGAACCGAGGACTCCTTGGCCATCGGAGCTAGATATATGCGCGGTAAGTTATTTCCTATGCTCTTAGTGTTGTTCTCACCTCGTTGTTTCACCAGGCTAGGCACGAGCACCCACGGCCGAACGCCCAGGCGCGTCAAGATCCGAATTCCCTCCCACCCTTCGAACGACTTCTTCGAGAGAGCGACGATGCGACGCGGGCCTGCGGGGTCACTGGGTTATTAGTACATGTATTAATTATATTTGAGTCAATTAAATGATTGCTGTTACATTTGGGTGATATAAGGATCACTGAAAATGCACGAGAGCCTACTACGACCTGGTCCCAGCTAATTTGACTGTTAGCAGGCTACCTACTTGCGGTCCGAGCAGGCTGTCTACTCGAACTCTAAGTATTTGACGCGATCCCATCTTGTTCGGTCTACTTGCCAAGTTTCACTCCCCGCTTCCGGGACTCCAAGTAGCTGACCTGGTCGGAGATACTTTAACCTATAGTATCCGGGCCCTGAACGCAGTGAGTCACTGCGTTCAGGGCCCGAATTCCCTTATATAAAGAAGATGAGCTACTTGAGGTGTGCGAGGCGGGTGAAGTACCTAGGGTAAATGTACTTGGTAGTAGTTCGGAGTAGTTGACGTGCTAGGATATCAAGTAGATGGATGTGGCAAAGGCAAGTAGTCCGGCTGATCGGAGATGCTTTGGCTTCAAGTAGCTGGAGCAACTCCCTGGGTATTTTCGTCGTCGAAAATGTCAAAGTAGCTGGTGTGCTACGCAATCGTTTGGCAACTTGAGATTTCGTCAAGTCGCGCGCCGTCTGCTTGCGACTCTTACCTTCTCCCATCACCCCATCATGCATCTTCGGTCACCACCACCCTTCCTCCCCTTTCCCTGGCCCCCACGGCGATTTCACACGTACGGTGTACACTTACGTTTGTGTCCCATGATCCAGGACCGCCGTGGACGAGCACATGCGTGGAATATCGGCGCGCTAGGCCATAGCCCCTGAAGATCGCTCCGACCTTCAGGCACACGACAACGAGCTCGGGAGGGAGCGCCTCCGGTTTCAGTGAGCAGGGGGAGATACATTACGGTGCTCATATAACGTTCGGAGGATTGAAAAACAAGGTGCGTCGATATGTTGAACATCTATGCGCCGCTAACGCGCGCCCGACGGTCGCGTCTTGCCTCCACTGCTACGCTATCGCTTCTCTGCTGTGCTCTGACTCCCTGGTCTCTGCTGTCTTGCTGCGCTCTTTGTTACTGGCTTGTCTACCTGCGGAGCTTACAGTATGCCACGATCCGGAGAACTGAGGGCTCTCTGTCGGTCAGCGGAGCTAGATATATGCGCTGTAAGTTAACTCTCCTTTCCTCTTGCTGCTGTTCTCATCTCGTTGTTTCACCAGGCTAGGCATGAGCTCGCCCGTGCGTCGCGTTCAAACGCATACAGTAAGCGCGTCAAGATCCAATTCCCTCCCACCCCTTGGACGACTTCTTCGAGAGCGCGTCGATACGATGCAGGCCTGTAGCTCATGTGCATTACATAATTAGTTTTGAAATAAATTCAATTATTGCTATGTCATATAATGAATAATTAAGGGGAAACACAAGAGCCTACTACAACGTGGTCCCAGCTACTTTGAATCCAAGCGGACGAGGTACTTACGGTCCGAGCAGGCCATCTACTCGAACTCTAAGTATTTGACGCGATCCCATCTTGTTCGGTCTACTTGCCGAGTTTCACTCCCCGCTTCCGGGACTCCAATTAGCTGACCTGGTCGGACATACTTTAACCTATAGTATCCGGGCCCTGAATGCAGTGAGTAGCTGACCGGGTCGGAGATACTTTAACCTATAGTATCCGGGCCCTGAACGCAGTGAATACCCGTATATTAACCAGATTACAGCTTGCCGTTGTACATGTTTGGTCGCGAGAGCTCGGAGCGGAGCGACGGCATTTCTTGTTATCAATAACAGATGTTACGCTGGGAGAAACGAAGCGTGCGAGTAGATGGGAGTATGCTAGCACCGACATACGGTTCATGGCAGGAGAACAGAAAAAAGAAAGAAGAGATGTTGTTCCGTGGGAACTTTGTTCACCTTCACGACTCTGACGACACCGCTCCGAATCTCCACCGGCCATCCTCCAAGCACCATCTCAAGTCGTCAGGCAGACGTTCACCGGTCTAGCTGGATTCATTGTTATGGCCACGCCGGTCTGGAAGATGACAAATTAACAAGGTTGCACGTTAGCTGCACGCCACTGGCCGTCTGGTCACGGAACGACCATTCCGCATCATCTTTTGAAAAGATGACGGGCACCATGAAGAGCTCATGACCTTCTTCTGGCTTGCTTTATGTCACTCAGATTCCCAGGGGTACGCTATATGGCGGTATAGCGTCTTGGACTGAAGGTGCGTCGCAACATCTTCATCATCTTTTCTGTCTAATGTTTCCATGTCATAAGTTCCTATGTCACTCTATCTCAGTGCCTGAGGCTGCGGCCTACGGTCATGGTCAGACCGTCGATGCATCGCATCGAGTCGACGCAAGCGGCAGTCATGCTCGATCACGACCGTTTCCGTGTCGCCATTTGGGGGATGAATCCCAGTCAAAAGTCAAAAGTCCGGCGGTCCCGTCGCGATCGTGTCCTTTCCTGTATGCCTGTCAGATGGGAACGGAAAACCTGCCATATAGCGAATTTGAACCGATGGTAAATATGACAGCGTCCATTGACAATGGTTCGTAGCGTACACAATTCCGATGCCGTGCGTTCCCAGTGATTGTCATCCGCATTTCCTTTGTTTGCTCTCAGGATCCACTGGGATCCTCTGGTAATCATTCTAAACCACTGTCATTCAACGGTAACGATATACTTGTGCGCTACTGCGCCTACTGGGCCGCCCCCGCCCGCTCGCCCGTGCCCCCGCGCTCCCGCTCGTCCCCGCCGTCCCCGCCGTCCTGCTCGTGCTAGCCATCCTGCTCGACCTGCTCACCTGCTTGACCTGCTCGACCCGCTCAGCTACTTGCCCATGCCCCGTGCTCACGCTCGTCCCCGCCGTCCTGCTCGTGCCAGCCGACCTGCTCGACCTGCTCGACCCGCTCAGCCACTCGCCCGTGCCCCGCGCTCCTGCTCGTCCCCGCCGTCCTGCTCGTCCCCGCCGTCCTACTCGTCCCCACCGTCCTGCTCGTCCCTGCCACCCTGATCATCCCTACATCGGCCGCTCCCGCTCGTCCCCTCCGCTTGCCTTGCTTCATGGAGCTCGAACCATGTCCTGAGCCCTGCATCTGAGCCAAGCCAGAGCATCACACAGCATTGAGAGTTGTCTAGAAAACCAGCCAAGTCATAAGCCAAGCTGTGAGCGCAGAGCTGCAAGCAAGTGAGCCAGAAGCGAAGAGGAGATAGCAGAGAGACCATCGATGATGGTGGTATGGGAAAGAGAGGAAGCGACACGACTTGGCGACGAAAGTAGCGACTCGATGACGTCGCGCGGCGCGGAAGATGCCGACAGGTTGTCACACCGTCCTAAGGAGCATCCTGTGGATGCGATCTTGTCGTTTTAATGCACAAAGATCAAACATGCCTCTCTTGAAGTTATTGTAAGGCCATCAGCAGCCTTTCTGCAAATGAGGCCTCCCATTTAAGAGGTTGTTAGGCCAAGTCACATCTGGGTGTTTTAAAGTGACATGTGTGACCGCCGCGCGACACGGCTGCGCGACTTCTTCGCGCCAAAGGCGCGCTTAGTCTGAGCGGTGTCTCCTGCCCAGTCGTCTCCTCTCTCGCTTTATTCTCTTTCCTCTCACCCTTCTCTATGCCGTCTACGCGTACCCTCCGGCATTCTCGGGCATCCCGCAGTCGCGCTCGTCCGAAGTCGAACTGGGCGATGCGCTGAAGGAACCTGTCCGCATGCGCCGTGCGACGTCCAGCTTGCGGCACGAGGAGCGCAGAGCCGTGTTGTTAGAGGGACCGCGCAGCTGCAACAGGACGGGGTCCCCGCCGATGGGCCATCTGCCCTTCCCCGGCGAGGAAGACATTGATGTCGAGGAGCGGACGCCCACCGGTGTCCAACCCCACCCACACCCGCCGACGCACCGCGCGCAGTCTCAGCCAGGCATCGTCGCCCCCCGCCCCCTCCCCGCGCGCCAGCTGTCCACCTCCCGCGCTCCTTGCGCCCCACCTCCAGCGCCGGTGTCTCACGAGAAGCCGCAAAGACGCCGCGCCTGCGATCTGCGCCGTCTTCTGTGTTTCAAGCCTCTGCGCTCTCCCGACTGTATGCACTCGCTGCGCCAGCTCGCTCGACTGCGCAGCAACGACGCGCTGTGCGGGATCGCGTGCTGCTCGCACTGACCCGCCTCGCGTCCTTGTGCCGCGGACCACGTGCGCTGTGCCAGCTTCCCCGGACCCCGCCCATCCGCCCCGACGACTCTCTTCCCCATCGCGCGCGCGGTCTTTTTCCAATAGCGCCAACGGGGTTCGCGTAGACCGGTGTGTCAAGGCCGCGTAAAAGATCGGTTGCTGACGCAGCGCGTGCATCCATGCCGACGAGCCTAGGCAACGCAGTGGTCGGGTCAGCGCGCGCAGAACGCGGAAACGGGACAACGCGAAGGCAGCGGCATACACGTCGAGTAAGTACCACGGGCGAGCTTCCATTTTGTACTGCATATCATAGTAGCCTTAATATGAATGCTATTTATTTATCATCTTCATCTGCTGCCCCTCCCAATTCTGCGACCTCGAAACTCATCTTCTCACACATCGAAGCTTCGAGGTGAGTTGCGTCAGGACACCCCCGCGGCAAATTGCAGTGCAGTCATAAGGGAAGGTTTCCAATATGCTGATGGAGAGCGGGGGAAGATGGTGCAGAGAGGATGTGTCGGTCTCGAGCAGCTGGTGGACACATGCATGTCTACTTGGGCTATCGACACACGCTGCTCCGTGTGCAGGTTTCCAAGTAAGCAGACACAGTGCATGTCGATTGCAATCGACGTACGTACGGTGTTGTAAAGGTTTGTGTTGGTGCCGATATCATTATGAGCAATGCGCACGATGCACGTCGGAACTGGTGTGAATTTTGAGCACTCTTATATCACATGCTAAGTACGTCGCTACGGAATGGATCCCAACCCTTGCGAACGCATTTGCGGTGACAGGTCCTCTGTGAACGGACACCATCGGTAGGGAAACACCGGGCTTTTGACTGGGGATGAATATTGAATGCAGAGACATGGAAGACTGCGGTATAGACGCGCGAGACGTCGTGGCGTGCGTCATATCAGCTGAAGCTAACAGGTGCTGGTCATACTAAATTGAGACCTCCATGCGTGGCCTTACAGGTCCCAGATCGCGTTCGACATTCTTCACGACTATCATAGGCTTGCCCTTCCCAACGTTGAACATTCTGCAGACTCGTTGCCCGCGCTTCTTGGACGTTCCATATCGTGGATGGCGACGCAGTTCGAGGTGCGCACTCACGAGGTGGTTTTTCGCAGTTCAGAGGCTGCGCCTGTACTCCATCTGGCTACCAGTGGTCATCATGCCTCGGGGGAAAGACACGGCCGGAGGCAGCTAGTGGCGAGACTGTGAATCTTCGTCGAGCGTGCAGGGAACACGGGACGTGCGCTTGTCGTATAAAGGGGAGCACGCAGCGCAGACATTGACCTCCAGCTTTCCGAGCACTCCCTTGAGACAGCACACTCCATCGACATGTCCATCATAATTTCTGGCGCAACCTCTGGTGGCATTGCCAACCGCCGCGAGATCCGCGACCTCATCGGGGACCAACGCCAGTTCTCGCTGTACATCCAAGCTCGCAGTAAGTTTGCCGATCATGCCCGTGTTTCCGATCGGAGACTCACCTGCAATATGTCTCAGATGCGACGTACGAGGTCCCGCAGAGCGACATGACCTCATTCTTTCAGATAGGCGGTATTCACGGCCTGCCTAATGTCCGGTACTGCCATCACGGCGACATATTATTCCCTACGTGGCATAGGCCCTACATTGTATTGTTCGAGGTCAGCTATACTCTCCATCTATCTATGCAAGCGTAGGCTTATTAAGATGTCCGTACTAGCAAATTCTCCACTCGCACGCTGAACGCATCGCCAGTGGATACAGTGTCGATCGTGAACTCTGGCAGAGCGCTGCGCGCAGTCTCCGCTCGCCGTA
This sequence comes from Auriscalpium vulgare, assembly GCA_019915015.1. Classification (NCBI taxonomy): domain Eukaryota; kingdom Fungi; phylum Basidiomycota; class Agaricomycetes; order Russulales; family Auriscalpiaceae; genus Auriscalpium; species Auriscalpium vulgare. The sequence continues at coordinate 188,060 of JAHBBC010000014.1, forward strand.
TTGGGATTGGGCTGCCAACTCCGTGCCTCCAGAGGAGGTCATCTCTATGACCGTCGTCACCATCACCGCTCCGAATGGGAGAAGGACGAGTGTACCCAACCCTCTCACCCACTATCGTTTCAATCCGATCCACCCGTCGTTCCCGCCGTACGATCCGAATTCGTCCGCGGCCTCGTACAATATTTGGCCGACGACGCTTTCGTTACCCAACCTCTGCCACCGATCCCAATGCTACCTCGGACGTAGACAGATTGAGGAGGTTGGTCGATGCGTACGATTGTCAAGCTGGTGCAGACGCTGACTGCACGGCACAGTGAATAGAGGAACATCCAGGACCAACTTCGCGACAATGTGTGCCAACTCTTCGCTCGTGTGCACACTTGGCCTGAGTCCAGCAACCACACGCGTGGCGCCGGTCTGAGTCGCAACACCGACTCCTTGGAAGCGATCCACGACCAAGTCCATAACGTCGTTGGTCGCGGCGGACATATGAGTAGTGTTGATCTGGCAGGCTTTGATCCCATCTTTTACCTCCACCACACCAACGTCGATCGGCTGCTCTCGCTGTGGTCTGCGAGCAACCCGGGGGTCTGGGTGTCCGGAGCCGACACTAGAATCAATGCACATACTAGTAAGTACTCCCCTTTATCAATGTTTTGATTCTTATGCTGATCTTGTGACGTTGTATACAGGTTTGACACTATTCTCTCAGTCACAAGCAGATTATTGGACCTCCGCGGGGGTGATTTCGACCCAACGACTTAACTACACATACCCTGACCTTAACGGTAATAATGCGCGCGACACGTCCTCTATGCAGCATAAGGTCGCCGGGATCGTGAACCAGCTCTATGGCGATCCCTCTCTCTCCGCCGCAGCTACCCCAGGAGCTTCCACTGAGGCCGTCGGATCCACCATCCCCAACGTCAGGTCCACGTCGGCCCCTCGCGTAGCCCCGGACTACTACGACTGGACTGCGCACGTCGTCTTCAAGCATTACGAGCTTGGCACGAGCTTCAGCGTGCTGCTGTTCCTCGGCGCGGTGCCAGAGGACCCAGAGCAGTGGCGCTTGTGCGAAACAAATGTCGGCGCACACTGCGCGTTCGTGAACAGCACGGCCGAGTAGTGCGAGAACTGTAGTCGCCAGGAAGAGGCCGGGGTGGAGGACGAGGGCTTCGTACATCTCAACCGCGGTATCTCCAAGCACTCGGGCTTGGACTCGTACGATCCCAGCGTTGTCGCGCCGTATTTGGAGCGCGAGCTCTCCTGGCGCGTGCAGAAGGTATGGCCTTTGTGCTGTATACTGAGTGTTAGCTCATGACTTGGTCACAGGAGGACGGGACGGTCGTCCCGCTGTCGGAGCTGCCTTCCCTGGAGATCACGGCCAGTTCGTCCACGGTCACCATGGCGCCAGGCGCGGACTTCCCCACGTATGGCGACCCGCAGTACCACCGCAACATCACGAGCGGCCGGGAGGGAGGGGCGCGGGATATATCTGCTTGAGGGTGTTATCGATCTGCCTGCGTCGTGCCAAGTGGTCTGGTGAGCTGCTAGTACACCGTGACGTGCTGGTCGAATCTTGAATCGTTGTACTTGTGTCGTATCCAATGAATGAATCCCAAGAGCCTTGTTGCTCAATTATGTGTTTTCCTTGGCCGCTGCTTCAAATTGCAACGAGAGTCTCCCTTCGCCCTCCGAGAGTGCTCCTGCGGCGCATCTCCCAATATTATAGCCAGGCGGCCTTCCGCCTTCTCAGACGTCGGCCGTCGTCGCACCGTACCAGTACTTGGAGCGCAATCTCTCCTCGCGCGTGGAGAAGGTATGACATTTGTGCTGTATGATCCTGAGGAGCGTTCGCTCACGGCTCTGTCAATGGGGGACAGGACGGTAGTCCCGCTGTCGGACCTGCGTTCACTTGAGATCGTGGACATGTCCATCGTCATCAGGGAGCTAGGCGCGGTCTTCCCCACGCGCGCGCGCGCGGGAGGTGCACGCGACGTTGCCGCTTGAGAGACTATCAAATTCCCCGTGGTTTGAATTGTGGTCGACGATGCTAGGTCTGCTATCTGTGCTGCTGAATCGCGCCGTCGTACTTTGCCGCTTTCCGGTGAATGATTCTGTCGCACTGCGTTCCAGAATGATAGCAGTACAAATACAATGGGAGTGATATACGATCATATGTAGGTTGGTATGATCAAGCTACGAATGGATTATCTAGTTCCTCCAAGGCAGCTTCAGGCCTCGCAAGCTCAGGATCAGCTGTTTGAGAAGCATCGGACCCTGAAGATATAGGTATCGACGAAGACGATGACTGGAACAATTTTTTGGGGGTGACTGCGTCCTCATCCTCGCGCTTGCGCTTGCGCGGAGGGTATGCATCGCGAATATATTTGGAACCGTCATCTGGCCACCACTCATTGCCCCTGCTCGAGTCCAAACTCGTGTCAAAGATGACCTGTACGGCCTCGGAACTTGGCGTATCAGCAGTCTGCTTGGCGCTGGCGTAGAGGGGTTTGAACAACGCGCGAAGTGCTTCAACTGCTTCTATGCATGGAGCAGGCAAACGGTCTTTGAACCCGTAGGGCTTGAGGACGCCTGCGTCGAAAAAAGCCTCCTTGCCCATGCCGCCGACAATACTTCCGTCGTGCATCTCGACGAAATTGTCGAAGACCAAATCAATGGCTGCGTACAACTGGAGGAAATTTGTCGGGCGATGCTTGACGAGATTGTAGACGAGGACGTGGCAGAACGACTCCAGGTCGTCACTCAGTGCATGCTCCTTGTCGGCTGGACGCATGAGAATAGCAGCCGAAATGAACTGCCAAGTTCCCTATTCGACCATTTCAGTTTATCGCTGATAGCAGCTCAGGCGAACACTCACTGTTCGCCACTGACGACGGGGCTGTGGTGGGGCTTGCAGATCCTTACACAGATCCCAATCAATCAAGAACCCACGTCCGTCCTCGTCGATCAAAATGTTGCCGGTGCTGACATCACGATGGAGGACGTGTGACTTCTTGTACGCTTCGGTATGCGCTGATATAGACCATGAGTACGGCAAGGCTCTTGTCGCAAACAGATCCTAGACTTACCCGTCAGCGCGTCAGAGATTGCGGTGCAGAGCTGCTTTGTCGTCGCGAAGTTTTCGAGCGAAGACCCGATGGTCTCTAAGACAAGCCGAACGTGCGTGTGCTTCACTATGTTTGAAGACGGGCACGCCCAGTCCGCCGCAATGAACTCCTGAGTACGCGTGGATTGGTCGGGCTTGACGTCGCCTCCGCACCCGAACTTTGCGATTCTGCTGACACCATCGCGGGTAAGTCGCCCGTAGATGTTGGCTTCCTTCTCCATTCCGGGGACATCGATCCGCCAAGAGTCCTTCAGATACACAACTTGGTGGTTGACGTTGTCCCAAACGTAGTACCCGAACGTTCCGCGCCCCGCCATCGACCGACTCCGGACATGAGCGCTGGGACCGACATAGTACCGCGTTTCCTTTTTGTCCTCATCGTACACCGCGAAGGTGTGAAGCTCGGTGCCCTTGAGCTTGAGATCGGGCAGGTAAGGCTTGCCATTCTCCTTGGCCATCGCAAAGCCGGCACGCGCCGCGTCGGCCTCTTCCTCAGTTGCTTTTCGAACAGTCACGTCGTGGCCCCGCTGCTCTTGGGACATGTGATCGAAGCGCCAAAAGAATTCGGCCAACTGGTCGGGAGATTTGAACCAATTGAATGATTCAGTGACCACTGTTCCAGCGCGGTCCCAGCGCAGGAAGCGTGCGTATTCGCCCGTGAGGAGGATAGAGAAGCAGCAGGTGCGGAACTGGGCAGTGAATTGTGCGAGGGCGTACGACGTGATCTGGCCGAGATTTTTCCGCGCGATCTCGGTCTTGCGGACGAAGTCAGGACGCGTGTGATTCGGCTTGTCAGACTCAGAGGGATCCGCGAATGGGTCGCCATCGTTTGGCTTGCGCTCGATGGTCATTTCCATCCGACGCCAGGGTGGCAGCTGGTCGGTGGATGTCGACAAGACTCCGCTGATATCTGGCTTGAGGTCTTCCACGTACTCGGGGTCTGACTTGGTGCTAGTGTTCACCAGGCGAAGGCTTGGGCAGACTCCGCTGGCTGCTATAGCATCAATCTATCGACAGGCTGTTGAGCACGACGACAAAGAGGACTGCAATAACAACATACGAAGCCGTCCTCCGTCTTCTTGGCAGCTTCTTTGAATGACACAGCGGGACGAGCCACAGGCTGCCCGTTGTCGTCACGCGCAACGACGGCCGGCATGAACTCCGCAAGGAACTTGTCAACGGGCATGGGCCCGATGAAGCGTGTCTGCATCTCCTTCGCGATACGCGGGTACTTCTCGCTGGCGTGAAGGCGTTCGTGGCTGAACGAGTAGGGCTCTGAGCCAGAGTTCTTGTATTGCACCGGAGTGCTCTTAACGCTGGGGGTTGTCATGATGGTCGGTGTGTGTGTATGAACGCGACGGGGGACGACTTACTGAAGAAATCAGCAACTTGGCTCTTATATACGCGCAGAGCCAAGCTCGTGTACACCTCGAGGCTTGAGTTTGGGATATGATATAGATTGGATATGGATCGATACGGCGCAAGTCAAGTTGCAAGGCGCGTTCCAGTGTTGAACTTTGCGCCACAGCGTTTGTGTTCCGGAAAAGGAAAGCCGCGTGTAAAGCCAAACTCAGCGGCTGTTCCAGTTCCTCCGCAGAAAACCGAAAGGAATAACAAAAGAAAACAATTGTACCCCTTCCAGGTCAGGTGAACCAAGTCGTCAGCTTTGGCCGTGATTGCAGACAGCGGTCTGTCTCTCTGAGTTGAAGCCACGGCGCACGGCGCTCGCACACTAGACGCTGGCGCGAACGCAAACTAACCTTTCATCGTGAGGTATACTCTACCAGCGGTCGGACTCAGATTGGAGTGCGCTCGGACAAACAATTTGCCCTCGGGCAATCCCATGGACGCAAAACATCCAGACTTCCACGAACACCGCGAGGCGACACTAATACCCGTTTGCAGAACAGCGCGTGTGCATTGAGTGCCTCGATAGGCCGTGATAATGAACCGGCCACCCATCGCTACGCCGAAAACACCACTGCACTCGCCGAGTCACACCTACCACCCACCAGTATATCCGCTTCTCCTTGAGCTCGCTCTCTGTCTGACCAAGGCCCATCTGAGCTAACTAGTAGCTACCATGATGCTCTGGATGATACTCCTGGTGGTTTTGAGGTGCCGGCCATGCCGCCGCCGCCGCGGGGCAGGAAGTCTATAAGTCAGTCGCCATCTAATGTATCGTTGAGTGAGGCTGGACACGTACTACGATGGTGACGGTCGTGACCCGGCGTCTGACACCCGCCTGCGCTTGCGCGGAGGGTATGCATCGGAAATATAAAGCGAGCCGTCATTTTCCCACCAATCACTGTCTCTGCTCGAGTCCAAACTCGTGTCGAAGATGACCTGTACGTTCTCAGAACGCGGCAGAACGGCGATGTCCTTGTTGGGACCGGCGTAAAAGGGCCGGAACACAGCTCGAAGTGCTTCAACTGCTTCCAGGCCAGGGGGAGGCAGTTTGAAGCCATCGGTCTGGAGTTCGCCACCGGCAAAGAAGTTCACTTTGCCTCTGCCGCCGACAATAGTTCCGTCGTGCATCTCGACGAAATTGTCGAAGACACAATCAATGGCTGCGTACAACTGGGGGAAATTCGTCGGCCGATGCTTGACGAGATTATAGACGAGGACGTGGCAGAACGACTCCAGGTCGTCACTCAGTTCATGTTCCTTTTCGGCCGGACGCATGAGAATAGCACCAGAAATGAACTGCCAGGTTCCCTATCCGACCATTTTGGCAGTTAATCGCTGATAGCAGCCGAGGCAAACACTCACCGTTCGCCACTGACGACGGCGCTCTGATGCGGCGCGGATGTCATTGGGGAAATCCCAATCGACCAAAGAGCCACGTCCACACTCGTCGAACTTGATGGTGCTGGAGCTGACATCTCGATGAAGGATGTGCGCCTGCGTGTAAGCTTCAGCGTGCGCTGAGAATTACAGTCAACCCTGCAGGCGAATATCGCAGAGGATTCGTAGACTTGCCTTTCACCGCGTCAGAAATTGCGGCGCAAAGTTGCTTTGTCGACGTGAAATTCTCGAGCGGAAACCTGAGCGGTGCTAGGACCAGCCGGGAGACAGTGGACGGGGCACCCATCTCATGCCAGCATGATTTCATCCTCGATATGGGCTGGTGCTCCGCACAAAACGTCACGGTATAGGCCGATCCAGAGCCCACAATCTTCCTTCGCGCCGTGCTAAGAGTCGTCATAGTAGTGTCGCCTGTGGGAAGCTGGACTGAGCGCGAGATCGTAAAACCTGTCCCGTACGCACGCATGAGTTGAAGTGTTTTCGAGGTGAAATGAGACGACTCGGATATACTGGATGGATCGATGTCAAGATGCGAGTAAATTGACAGTAGTACGGCTTTCATTTCGGGCTACACGCCGGAATGCGGCCGGTGGCGCGCGTTATCGGAGGGTAAGGACCTGTAAGGACCTCGGCTTGCTCGGCAGTAATGTGGAATGGAGAGCATTAGGGACGCGTAAAGTGGTAGTTCCAACTTCTGTACTCATAAGTGATTAGACACGAATCGATTGTACTGCCGCTAATTCAGACATGTGTTTGATTTCAGTTCTTATCCAGCAATTCGGGTAGCACAAGAGACCAATGATAAACTAGACAGTGGTTGTACAAGAATGTATGTGTGTGCGAGCGAGATGTACAGATGGGATGAGGCATAAGATAAGAGGAGACCCAAGACGCCGACGACAAATATACGGAGATGTATCGCTAAGAGAGACTGGAAAGAAGTAGGGGGGAAAGATAGGAAGGAAATGCAAAGAGGGGTGAAGATGAGCCGGGTGAGAAGCGAAGCATCGGCGAATTCGAACGCTGTCCGTCGCTCTGGTCTATAGCCGCGAGGTCTCCTCTGTGGGCGACACAACCGCTACGAGGACCGAGATATCTGTGGGCACACGATCAGCCTAGCTCAGCACATCGCGCGCTGCGAGATCGCTCACCATCGGCCTTGCCGCCCTTGAACACCCTGCCCTCCTCCCGTGCGCGCCGGCCGAACGGCACCTCGTCTTCCATCGACTCCTTCGCGGTCCGGCGGCATGCGACCCCGCGCGCGCGCGAGCACAGCGCCTCGCTCAGCATGCCTGCCATCGTGCGCCGCTTGACGCTGCCCAGCAGCCCCGTGTTGCCGCCCTTCAGCGCAGCGTGGCGTAGCCGCTGCACCTCGTCGAGAACGTCCTCGTCCCACAGGTTATCGCTGAGCCCGTCAGACGCGAGGATGAGGATGTCGTCTTTCCGGACGGGGAGTGTGTGCACCTGCGCAGTGCTGGGCGATGTCCGCGAGGACGGCCCCAGCTGCAGCGGCGTGTTGAACTGGACCAATGTCAGCGCGCGATAAGGGCTCTAAGAAGGGCTACGCACGCTCCACCACATTTCTTCACTTCGCCATACGATCTCGTCACCCCGCACCAACATTCCCATGCAGTCGCCCAAATGGGCAATTTTGATAACGGCGTCGTGCGCCTCGGCCGGCGGCGACTGTGCCTCGGGCACCCGCACCTGCGCGTCGAGCACGGCAAGCAGCGCGGTGCTGGACCCTGTCAGCAGGCGCTCTGGCGTGCTGGTCGGTTGTCGCGATGGCGATGTCGGCAAAGGGGTCGAAGGCGCGGACGAGGCGGAAGGCGAGGGAGCACGTGGCGGGGTGACGACATGCGCAGAGAGCGCGCGCTCGTAGGCCCGCTCCAGGATCATGAGCACGTCCAAGCCCTCTTCGAGGTCATCGAGAACGTCATCCTCCTCCTCCTCCAATGCCTCGAGGTTGGGTGGTGGTGGAGGGACGAAGGGGACATAGGGCTCGCGGAAGGAGAACGCCTGGGTCGAGCACGAGCAGCGCTGCTGGTGCTCCTGCAGCTCCGCAGAGCAGTAGTGCATGAGGCGGCGCGCAAACAGCGCAGACGCGGACGGCGTGCCCGAGGGTGTTCCCTTGGACCAGCCGCCCACGCCGTCCGCAACGCCCATGGCGTTGTCACGGACAAAGTAAGCGTCCTCCCCGACCTGCACGGCCAAATCCAGGCCCTCTACGTCCCTCGACGGCACTCCCCATGCAGCCGCGCTGCCATGGCCGTCCCTGCCAGCGACCGCGCCTGTTGGATTGCGCTTGGGAATGCCGTACGCGCCGACGTCGAAGTGATATCGGAGTTTTGTCGCGGAAGTGGAGGTAGACGGCGCCGGGGACGGCGCGTCGAGGGACGAGTGGGCGATTGGTGTGTATGGAAAGAACGTTGGAGGAAGCAGAGCGGTGCTCGGCACGCCGTTGAGGGACGACTGGGCGTTTGCGTGCGGGGAGGTGAGGGCTATGCTGGAGGGCGGCACTGGGCCACCGTGATGTCCGTGGCCGTTGTTCGGGGCCTCAGGCTCAGCCTTGGCCTCGATGGGGAGACGGGTGGTCGACAAAACATGGGAGTTTGGCCGCGGAGGAGGAGGGGGCGAGTCGAAGTAGGCGAGAGGAGGTGCGTAGGAGGTGTAGAGCGAGCGTGCTGCGCTGCCGCTGTTCGAGCGTACGCGGGTGGGGACGGCGCGGGGGAGGACGGTGTAGAGGCGCTTTTGGAACGTCTTCATCGTCGAGCCCGGCGGCGACATGGTCGAGGGCGTCGAGTGCGGCGGCGAGGACGAGCAGGGCGATGCGGGGCAAGAGACCGAGAAATACGGGAGCAAAGCCTCCACCGGCAAACGCCGCACTCTCCGCATCGGCTGGACTCGGGTTGCCGCGCCGCGCCTCTCCGGAGCGCCGCCCTCCCGCCGCGGTGGGCGCTCGTCAGCGCTCGTCCCCCGACGCTCGTCGTCGTCGTCGTCTACGCTCCTTTCGCCGTGGTGTCGACCTCTGCGCCCTCAGAAATCCCTGGCCGCTCTATAGGAAAGCTGCGCCAAGAACCGGTCAACAACTCACCCGCGGACATGCGGAGCGCTCACGGGTACGTATATTAGGACCACTTGACCGCGACGACCTGTCAACGAGCGGCCTCCCGCTGCGCCACCAGACTTTATACACAGTCCCTGCTGATTATTTTATTGGTTATTTGATGGTCGACCAGACGAGGCTGCCCCAGGCTCTCCTCAAGCCTCCTTTCCTCGCATATCTCTCAACTTCCTCGGAGTCGTACCGCAGGTATTGTCATGCTGATGATGCGCCTCCGGGTTTGACCCGAGTACGGGCCAGACCGCCTAGCCAGCCTAGCTTCCCGCGCACCCCTCTCGAGTTTCTACTACGCAAGTTAGCTTAGGCTGATCGAGTAGGTCATCAGACATAAGCTCCGACTCCTGGTCCGCAACATCGTGATGACCCACCAGTCGCCAACTTATAGCTGCCCGAAGTGCCTACACGAGCGTTCTCAACTTGCCGTCACACTCGTTCTACCGTTCGCATGGAGACCGCATCTCGCCTTTGCGAAACTCGTTGCTGGTGATTGGACGTTATCGAGCTCTCAGCTCTGCGCTGCCATTGGTCGACCCCGTTAACTGAGATTTGGCCTCCTTTGACTATTGGCTCGTTGGCTGGGAGTCCTGGGACACCGTTGATAGGCTAGTCACTCTCCGTTGCGGAACTTGCCGCTTGCGCGGAAGAAGAGTCATTCCGCCGACTGACATTGTCCTCCTCTTCCCCGTTCTCTTCCTATCTCGACGTTGCCTGTGTGCGAACTGAGCGTCCCTTCTCCGCGGTCTGAGGATGTCCGCGCTGTCTATGTGCAGATGGACTCACCCAGATTCCAAACGGAGACCGCCAGCCGCAGTGACCCGGTGTCGTCTGCACTTCCCCCGTCATCTTGGCTCGGAACCAGCACGGAATGACTCACCAGAGCACGAACGAGGTGAGCCGTGCGGCGTGCACCTCGTGTACTTACCGTGTCATTGTCCGCCGTCCAGACACGTGCCCGCACGAGTACACGCGTCTACAGCGAGGGCCACCTCTACTCGCGCACCCACAGAGCTGACACCATGGTCATTCCCTGCGTCACAAGCGATGGGGTCCACTTCATTACCAGCCTCGAACAGTCACATCCATTCAGCGCTAAGCACACATGCGTTGGGCTTGAGGCCGGCGTGCCTTCACGCAGGCTTCTTTCAAAGCCCAGTTTCTCTCCGATCAAGAACTTCGCCTCAACAAAGAAACTCTGCACTGTCATCTCCGACGCTCTGATAGGTGAGGCTAGGGTTAGTCCCAATTTCCGAGGCTGACGGGTATTCACAGCGCACACCGAAGCTTATACCAAGGCGGACGTCCTTCATCGCGACGTCAGCTCCAGTACTATCAAGATCGACGAGCACGGACGTGGCTTGTTGGTCGACTGGGATCTCCCTATGGCCGTTCGCGCCCCGTCTGAGTTTCGAGCAGTGAGTGCTTGCCTCTGCTCTACTACGAGTGAGAAGCTGAAAACGTTCAATAGGGAACCTGGCAGTTCATCTCAGCTGCCATTCTCTTCGATCCCCTTGAGAAGGAGCATGGACTGCCCGACGACCTGGAGTCGTTCTGCCACGTCCTCGTTTACAATCTCGTCAAGCATCGCCCGACTAAATTCAGCCAGCTGTACGCACAGATCGAATTCGTCTTTGACAATTTCGTCGAGACGCACGACGGAACTATCGTCGGCGGCAGAGGTAACATGAACTTCTTTGCCGGCGGCGAACTACCGCCCAAAGGCTTCAAAGACTCTCTGCCTGCTCCATGCGTGGAAGCAGTTGAAGCACTTCGCGCGTTGTTCAAACCCCTCTACAACGATTCCGAGCAAGATGCCCCTAGCCCCGAGGACGTGCAGGCGATCTTCTACAGGAGCCTGAGCTCCAACAGGGATAACGATTGGTTCGCCGACGACCAGTCAGTCTATGCCCGTTATGCATACCCTCCGCACAAACGCAAGAGTTCATCGCCGTCGATATCTTTGAGATCTGTAATTTGTAGCCCACAACGTGAACCTATCATGCGCTATCACTCGCATCTATCTATGTACTCCAATCATCTGTTAACGGCGAGATGGCAGAATTTGAAGACCTCGCACCACCGGGCCGCCTTCCGACGCGTGAAATCATGTCAGCCGGATGGCCATGCAAGTGTACTGTATCCTCTCACCTCGAAAACACGTCACCCCATGCGTACGTACGGACCAGGCTTTACAGTCAGTCCCTCATTTAAGCTTCCCACTGCCAAACCTAGTACCGAATCCTGACACGGTGCGAATGAAGAATGCTATACGTTTTGCGCAGCGCACCAGCTGATATCGAGGACGAAAGCATGTTGCCTCCATTGGCGTGAGACGTGTGCCCAGTCAATCTCCCGGCTGGTCCTAGCACCGCTCAGGTTTCCGCTCGAGAATTTCACGTCGACAAAGCAACTTTGCGCCGCAATTTCTGACGCGGTGAAAGGCAAGTCTACGAATCCTCTGCGATATTCGCCTGCAGGGTTGACTGTAATTCTCAGCGCACGCTGAAGCTTACACGCAGGCGCACATCCTTCATCGAGATGTCAGCTCCAGCACCATCAAGTTCGATGAGTGTGGACGTGGCTTTTTGATCGATTGGGATCTCCCCAAACTTGAAATCCTCGCCGCATCAGAGCCCCGTCGTCAGTGGCGAACAGTGAGAGCTTGCCTCACCTGCTATCAACGATACACTGACAAAGTCGAATACTAGGGAACGTGGCAGTTCATTTCTGGTGCTATTCTCATGCGTCCGACCGAAAAGGAGCATGCGCTGAGCGACGACCTGGAGTCGTTCTGCCATGTTTTCGTCTACAATCTCGTCAAGCATCGCCCGACAAATTTCCTCTTGTTGTACACAGAGATCGAGTACGTCTTTGACAATTTCGTCGAGACGCGCGACGGAACTATTATCGGCGGCTTCGGTAAAAGGAGTTTCTTTGTCGGCGGTCATCTTCAGATCAAAGGCTTCAAAGGCTTCAAAGACTCTCCGCCTGCTCCATGCGTAGAAGCAGTTGAAGCACTTCGCGCGTTGTTTAAACCCCTCTACCACGATTCCGAGCAGGCTGCGGATACCCCAACTTCCAAGCACGTGCAGGTCATCTTCGATACGAGTTTGGACTCGAGCAGAGATAATGAATGGCCTGTAGACGACCGTTCACTTCAGATTTCCGATGCATACCCTCCGCGCAAGCGCAAGCGCGAGGTTGAGGAGGCAGTCACCGCCAAAAAATTGTTCCAGTCATCGTCTTCGTCGATATCTGTACCTTCGTCTGTACCTTCAGGATCCAATGATGTATTCGTAGCCTGAGCATACCTACCTCTACATATACTTACATATAACTCTCATATACTTACATATAACTCTCATCACATTTGCACTGTTGCCATTCCCCAGAGCAGTACGACAGAATGATTCACTGGAAACCGCAAAGTACAACGAGACGATTCAGCAGCACGGATAGCAGACCAAGCATCTCTACCTCATTTCAAAATGCGGGAAATTTCAAAGTCTCTCAAGCCGCAACGTCGCACTTACCTCCCGCCCGCCCGAGCGTAATGTTGAGGTGGTACTGCCTGCGGGTTGCGCCATACGTGGGGAAGACCGCGCCTTGCTCCCTGGTGACCGGTGACGACGGACGAAATGACCACGGACTTCGACGCGGATCTGACGTTGGAGACGGAGGAAACGATAGGCATATAAGCAGGAGTTACCGGTGTATCTGCAGACAGAGACATGGTGATGAAATGCTGCACAGTGACAGAGGAGATGAATAGGAGAACCCGTTGAAAAATGACGTCAGCCCGTAGGCCTGGACGGCCATTCCAACCGAGCGGCTGGATAAGAGCTGGATAGGCAACCACGCAACATTGGCATGCACTGCAGTCTTGTCCGTCATCGTCTTTGCGTCCGAATTCTTGAATCTCTGACACCGCCGACCGCAAATACACGTCGGCGTCCCACAACTCAATTAATTCACAGTCTGGGAATGGCACTTTTGCAGTCAATGAAGAATATGCCAAGGATATTCGATCACCTCACATTTATTTGTCAAAACTCCCCCGCCAGGCGTTCGAGCGTCGCCTTCTTCCACAGCGCGTCCGAGACACGGTACACCGCAGGGAAACACTCACTGAGCTGCATCTCGTCCTCCACCCCAAGGATCATATACGCAAGTGCGCGACCGCACATCCATGCATGCACCATTCCCTCGCCAGAATACCCCGCAGCCATCCACTCACCCCCACCGACGGCACCCACCCCATTCGAGCGCCCCGAGATCTTGGGAGGGACGCGGCCCACCCATGGAAAGTCGTCCGCCGAGGCCCCCAGTACGCCCGTCCACAGCGCCATTACTCTGCTCTCGCCCCACCCTGCTTCCCCTTCATCTCCGTCTAGCACGCCCTCCGCGCCCCAGTTCGCGTGCCCAAAGTACTCCGGCATCGCCCCGCCAACGTGGCTCGCAATGCCCGTGTGCGTGTGCGCGTCGTCCGCACACCCGACCTCCGCCAGGACCATGCGCCCCGCCGGCGCAGAGCCGCCGCCGAAGAGGAGGGTGCCGTGTGCGCCGGGCAGTTGCGTGAGGTAGTCCATCCCGTGCGGGTGGCCGTCGTAGAAAACGTGCGCACGCCCGCTGGAGAGCACCGTAGGGGCGAGCGCGCGCCCGGCGCGTTGCGCGCTCATGTGTGCGCGCACGGGCAGTATCTTCGGGCGCATGCCAGGAAGGAGGTGTGGGGCCCATCCGTTCGTCGCGTGTACGACGTGCGCTGCGGTGAGAGGACCACCGGGCGTATGGAGGATGTAATGCGGGGAGGCGGCGGATGGCGGGTCGATGGCGGTGCAGGGAGTCTGTGTGCGAAGGCGGAAGCTGTCTGGGGAGTGAGGTGGGCAGCGAGGAAGGCAAGGGTGACTTACGTGTCTGCGTATCGTGCGAGTAGGTTCAATAGGATGGAAGTAACCAGGCGATACGGATGTAATGCTCCTGCAAACACAGCGATCACGCCAACAATTTGGGGTGACAGAAGAAACCTCTGGAGAGACACGATCATGTACATGATCACGTTCAAAAATTGAACGTCCTGACGTACCTTCACGGCATCCTCACCATCCACAGCGTACACATCGCGCGCCTCCTCTGGCATATCCGCCTTACACAACTCCAAAGCCGCCTTCATCTTTTCGTACCTCTCCAGCTCAAAGTGCACATCCAATCTCTCCACGGCACGGATCTGCGAACACTCCGTAGCGCCCTCCTCATTCGCGACGCGCATAAGCTCTTCCAGGTGCGCAAGCCGGAAGCGTACTATCTTGCGCGCCATGTCGATGCCATGGTCCTGCCTCAGCTCCGCGTAGTCATGGAACATGTCCGGAGCGATGTGTCCGCCGTTCCTACGTACGTACATTAGCCCCTGGTACAGTCGCACATATACTGCAAGAAGGTACGACATACCGCCCAGTCGCGCCGGAGCACGTCTCACGCGCTTCGAGCATGACCACCGAGAGCGGCGCGCCGTCACACTGGCGTGCGAGCAGCGCGCGAGCGCATGCGGTACCTGTGATGCCAGACCCGATGATTGCCACGTCCACGTGGGGCGGGAGCGTGTCCTGGCGCGTCGCAAGGGGCGAGGCGGGTACCGTCCAAAAAGAAGTGGTCGGGTTATCGACAGGCAACCCAGGCGATTCCTTCAGGCGCGCCTCGACGGCGCGGAAGTCTGCGTCTATATCTGCCAGGAGACGGTAGACAAATTTGATGCGGGACGCAACGCTGCCCATGGTGGCAAGCGGGACTGGGACCGGTGGCTGGACAGTGCAGCAGGGCTTTCTGGGGTAGATAAAGAGGTTAAAGTCTAGCACTGCATATGCAGATAACTCGCAGGCACCGTATATCAGACCGGCAGCGAGGGCGCCCTGGGATACCTGTCCTCAGCCCTCCTCAGCACAGCCAAGTCGACAAATTGAGATGCTGTACTGCAACGCACCATCGGTTCCTCTTCTGCAGTCGAGCTGTCGCCTGATCTGTTCGGTAGACCATGCGTACGTGCGAAAGCCTGAGGGAGACTGATTACCAGTCACTGCGCGGCCCGCTAACCAACATGTCTTGAGCAAGGATTGCGACCTAATCGTGTTTGCCCAGAAATCGCTGGGTACTTTGAGTGGGTCAAATTGATATGATATGGGAAACAACATACCATATTGTACTGTAGCCACTGCAAATTGTCCGCATACCAAGTCTCCGCAGTGCGCACTGCCCACAGCACAGCTCCCCCGCACAAAAGCCGTCCCTGACACGCGCGCTAGAAGGATCTTTGGTGCCATCTGCCTCCTACCCAACATCCGTTCGATCTTCTCGGAAGATGCAAGGCGACCTCATGACGCCGACACCGCACCTGAGGGCCAGTGCTGCAGCTTCTCTCACCTCCGACCCACAGTATGTACTTCGGGGCATTGTAGCCGTGCCATTACTAGGATCCAAAAAGAAAGCAGTCAATGGCTGACCAGCTGCCCTTGACGAGATTGTCCTCGGAAGACCGCCTTGCGCAGGGCAGCGGCATCGAGTAGCTTACGCTGAATGCAGGCCTTCGAAAGAGTCCGAACGGCGGCTTGTCAACTCGTATATCTTGCTGCAGGCAAGCACTTCGAGGAGTATGAATGGGGTGAGATGGTAGTATGCTCGCGTGTCAAGAAGGGGCCTCTCAAAGTAGGCTGCCGATCTTCGCGGTCCAAAATCGCGCTGGAAATCACGACGCAAGATTGGTCACTGTGAGAACTCCTAATATAACAGTATGGAAACTCTTGCAATGCCGCTCTCAGCACTCACAGACGTTTCTGGTCTTCCACGCTTACATGTACAGCCCATCGCCATCGCCATCGCCCTGCCCGTCCTCCTCCCTCTCGCCATCGCCCACTCCATCCGCCTGTATCTCTATGCTCTTCACCAGGCGCCACGGGACCATGAGCTGGCCGACAAATCGCCCACCCGGGTTCTCACCAGGGCCGAGACGAAACTCGTCCGCGTTGACGAGGAGAACATTGAGGGCCTTGTCGGTGCCAACGAAAGTGCCCAAAAACACGCGACCGTCCGCAACCGCGATGCGGAGTGTCGATCGCAAGAGTGACTTGAGGAGCTCGATAGACGGTGTGCGCGGGGGTGTGGATGGTGAAGGCGGCGCGGACATCGTGTGCGGTCGAGAGATCGGGTGTGATGTGACCGCGTGACCGCAGGGAACGGCGTCGCGACGTGGCCGCCGTCGGCGCGTCCGACGTCGACAACACCTCTGACCCTTCCCCTCACCGTGGATGAACCCGTTTGAGAGCACTGCCGCCCTCACCATGCAGGGCCCGCACACCACCTCCAACACACACAAGTACTCGGTCATCATCCCCACATACAACGAGCGCAAGAACCTGCCCATCATCGTCTGGCTTCTCGCCCGTGTCTTTGACGAACAGTTCGTGCTCACCTGTAGCGGAGGCCCATGGTACTCACGCGCGCGCAAGAATGCAGTGCGCTCGCATGGGAACTCATCATTGTGGACGATAACAGCCCGGACGGCACCCAGCAGGTCGCGCGCGAGCTTGCGCATGCGTACGGCGAGGACAAGATTGTGCGTGCTTCGCTGGCAGCTCATCTGGCTGCTCAACAGGAGGTGAAATATTAGGTGCTGAAACCGCGGGCGGGGAAGCTCGGTCTTGGGTTCGTGCTCCTTTGTTTTCGGCGACAGAGGCACTGACGATGTCCCAGGACCGCATATATCCATGGGCTCAACTTCTGCTCGGGTGACTTTGTGATCATCATGGACGCCGACTTCTCCCATCATGTACGCAAACAGTAGTCTTGCACACCGAAACGAAGCTCACAATTACACTCTGCAGCCCAAATTCATCCCCCAATTCATTCGGTACGTGCCCTCACCTCCCTTTCCAGCGACCCCTCATTCATGTGCGCCCGGCAGTCTTCAGCAAGCGCACAACTTTGACATTGTGACGGGCACGCGGTACCGCGAGACGTCGCAACCCGCTATGACGGGCACCACGCCAGGAGGCGTGTACGGCTGGGACCTGAAGCGCAAATTCGTCTCGCGTGGTGCCAACTTCCTCGCAGACACTGTGCTGAGCCCGGGCGTCAGCGACCTCACGGGTAGCTTCCGGTGCGTGTTCCTACGTCATGCCGTCTCCTCTACTGACATCTCTCTGTTTCGCGTATCGTATCGTCTGGCCACGCAGGCTGTACAAGAAGAGTGTTCTACAGCATATCATCACGCTGACACAGTCGCGCGGATACGTGTTCCAGATGGAGATGATGGTGCGCGCGCGCGCGCTGGGGTACAGCGTCGGTGAGGTGCCGATTACCTTCGTCGACCGCCTCTTTGGTGAAAGCAAGCTGGGCGCGGATGAGATTGTGCAGTACGGGAAGGGCGTGTGGTCCTTGTTTACGGGGGTTTGAATGTGCCCCACACTGATAACTTATTCGTGCGCGTAGATGAAAGAAACCCTTTGCGACCCTTGAATGTTGAGCTGACCATATATTATGCGCCTTTCAAAAGCGGAGATATGTGTCAATGCAGACGTTGAGAGCAGCGAGCGTCAGAGACTCGGTATATATATTGGCATTACTCATCGCGCGTTAACTTCCATGGCCTCCAAGCTGCCACCTAGTCAGTGCGCCGCCTGCTGCTACTGGCCGCGTTTCCTTCACCATCCTCCCGCTTGCGCTTCTTGTCCTCCACGCGGCCCAAGCCCTCCTCGACGCGGTCCGGATACATGAGCGTCAGCATGTCCCAGTCGCGTTGCTTCGATATTAAGCCAGACGGTGAGGCGCCCTTGGCCCACTCAATATCTGGATTCATGAGGGCTGAGTACCGGGCCTCACCCTCCTTGCCCGCCCAGTCAAAATCAATGAGCATCGCGCGATTGTCGGCCGTCTTCAAGATATTCGGCCCCCGAAGATCACCATAGACATATCTGTTCTTGTGCAGGACGTCGAGCGCGGTTTTGACCTGGTCGTGTAATGGCGACGGCAGTCGGACTTTGGCCCCCTTGCGGAACGCCTTGGACACCACGCTGCCCTCGATGTAGTCCATAACGACCATGTACAATCCTCCGACAAGGCGCGTGCACAAATGCAGTGTCGGCGCGAACTTCCGGTCGTGATCAGCGAGTAGGCGATGCGCGTCCGGGCAGTAACGCTCGCAGAACTTGACAACCACCTTCTTGCCAGAGAGCAAGCCAAGGTATAGCGGGCGCCGGAAGTCGTCCGCCTCTCGGTCCTCGTACTCGAGCAACGACAAGTATTCGAGGTGGTCCACCACCGCACGGTGCTCGGCGCTGACATCCTGGGGAAAGGTCGGTTGGGGCACCCACCCTATGTACGGCGAGTTTGCATCCGGGACCAGCCTCAGGTAGTAATCCCGGAGGGCGCGGTTCGCCCTGCGATATATGCGCAAAATACTTGCGAGGCGGAGGGCGCGCGTCTCGCAGCGCGGGCCAAGGCCGATGTGGATAAGGTCAGTAAGGTGCTCGGTCACTGGTCTTGGCATGAGGACAGAACCCTGGATGCCCAAGATATTGCCCCTGTAGTGAAACCAGGAAGGATGGACAAGCCGAAACCATGCGATAAGGCTTGTACTGTTGTAACGCAGTCAGTAGATGAGACAGATAGGATAGAGCAGGCATACAGCGTCTCCGAACACTTCATCGCGCCATATTGCGCTTGCTTGCACGCCGGCATCGCCCCTGTACATGCCAAGCTTTCCTTCGACCACAGACTGTAACGCTGCCGTCGTAGGTGCTGCGTTCGGCGTCACATACGTGCATCCAAGTTCAGACTGGGGCGTATTGATAACGGGCGCGCCAAAAAGCGTAGACAGGTCGCCACGAATGGCCTCGAAGAGGTCGTTCTCGCTTTCATGGATGTCCGGCACCGCTGCGATCACCCGGGCGAGGGCCGCTGTGATGGTACCGTTGGTCGACTTCGTCGTCGCCGTCGCCGTGACTCAGATCGTCGAGGTATTCTGCATCGTCGACGCGTTTCATGTCGGCCACAAAGTTGGCGAAGGCGCTATGGAACAGTGTCACTGAAGGGCCAATGCGACCCAGGCAACCATTGTAGATCGGACGGGTCCTATGGGCCCAGATGAAGTTGCTGGCGTTTCTTGCTATGGTTGACGGCGAAGAGGAGTCCTTTGCTTTTGATGTGGCAATATCGAGCTCTGCGCAGTCCATGGGTGGCCGTGGAAGGGGCTTGAACACGACACGCTCACCTTTGGACATCGAGAGGAGACCGCCCTTCGCCTCCGGTTTCAGTATTTTCTTGGGCTCTTTCTCCGACACCTCAGTCAGAAGGCGCGCTCCAGCTGCCGCAGAAACAATGGCGTACCCTTGGTGCATTGGAAAATAAGATGTACCTGCTCATCATCGAGCGTTTCTCCGTCGAATATCTTCGACAACCTTTGGAAACCTATGTCCAGCACATCCGCGCGTTGACTTTCAAGGAGATCGATGACTCGTTGCTTCAGAGTGTTTGTTGGAAGGGCGCGTAGCTCGTAATCGACAGGCTAGCGGCCGAATGTTGAGTGAGCCCTGCGCACCACAAGGTCAACGAGAACATACAACACGATACACGACGATGTCCTGCGGGTGGGCACCAAGCTCTCGGAACTGGTCAGAGTACATGGCGAACATTTCATCTGCAATGTTGGAAAGGTTGACGCGGCTCTCGGTCACATTGAGGGTGGTTTGGAGGTTGTAACGTTCGCCAACACGGTACAGCAGGTTGATGTCAGACATGGAACGTAGCCGTAGTCAGCGTGGGAGAGTTCTGAGTGGCACCACCGCGCCTTCCACCGTGTTTGGCATCCATCACACGTGTGCGCGCCTACCCTTTCCGCAGGGTGACAGAAAATTCGTTAGACCCTCGAGGGCTTGCAGACCATTTAAATTGATAGACATATTCGCGATAGTAGAAGTTACATATACTTTACAAAGTTATTTAAGAAGAAAGTTATTTTCGTCGGAACCGCCGCCTTATCGTGAGAGAAGTACTTGTTATGTCGCACACCTTTGTGGCCTAGGCCTTGCTGCGAGTGATCTTCCACAGCACGACGAAGATGGAGGCATCGCAGTGCCTGTACTCCGCGCCGAGCAGTGACTTCAGCTTCTCGGTCGCGGCAGGTGCGTTATCTATCAGCCTCGTTAGCGAAATCTCCGATTGTCAAATAAAGACGGCGTACAGAAAGGCAACTCGGGGAACAAGTGGTGGACGATGTGGCAGTGACCCATCTGTCAGTAAAACCGTGATGAGCACCCGGTGCACAGAGAGAGCCGAATGCGTGCTTACATTGTGCAGGAAAAACATGCCCTGCCAGCCGAGGAAGCTCCTGTCCATCGTTGACAGCTGCCCCTCGCGGTGCTCCGTCGGCGCGCCTCCATCGTCAGACTCCGTGTGCTGCAGGAGCACGGCCATCGAGATCCAGAAAGAGAAGAGCAACCACGGGACGAAGTACACCTTGCACATCGTTGCCACGCCGATCCGGGAGCATGCATAATACAAGAGGCCCGCAACGCCGAGCAGTCCCGCGTCGGAGACGACGGGGGCTGAGTAGCCCCCGGGCGCACAGGATGAGGCTACAAAAACCGTGAGGGTGAGTGGCGCGGTGAAGTTTTGATGCGCGAACTTACGGGACTGGAAGGTAACAGCACGCCACAAGCTATTCAGGCGCTGCAGAACGAGTGCCGGCACGAGGTAAAGCGGCGTATCCTTGATGGACTCCCAGGCAGTGTCGTCATCCTCGCCATGTTCCTCCAGAAGGGGAGACGACTCGGAGTCGTGACCGCTGAAGTCCGGGACGTGTTAGAGCCATGATGTAGGATATACTTCGTACTCACTGCTCGGGTTTTCCTCCTAATGCATGGGCATGATTCATGTGGTGCAATATGTGCGCATGGCCCCAGCTGAGGTACGGCATACCGAGCGCCGTGTGGACAACCTGCGCAGATGTCATGAGTCGGGTCTTTCGCGGAAAGAGATGAGAAATTCGCACAAAACCCACGACGTCGCTAACTTTCTTCGAGGATGAGAAAGCAGAGTGACCGCACTGTCACAACTCGGATGAGCACACCGACAGACAGTAATTAGGATGCTAGGGCCCACCTCGTGCCCCATGACCCAGAGACCGGCAAAGACGAGGCCCTGGAACCACCAGCTGCGAGTGCACGTCAGAAAACAAAGTGAGGCGGTAGGAGGACAGTGCTACTCACTACAATCCCCACAGCACAACGCGCGCTGCGGTCGTAGGCGCCTCACCTAGCTCGGCGACATGAAGCCAGTTGTCGGCGAAGTAGGCTCCGAGTCCAAGCGAAATGGCCAGAACCAAATCACGAAGAAGATACAGGCAGCTCTTGAAAGTCGAACGGGCGAATAGCTCAGGCGGGATAGCTGCCTTGATATCGCTCAGCGTCCTATCGCAAACCGTCAACATCTCGTCGTAGGACCAGTAAAGGCGCGCATACCTGCCACCCACGACAAACGGCTCATCCGGTGAAACGCCCATTATGATTCTTCTTGGTTGGGTAGTCGAAGAGATATGGCTTGGGGGTAGTGAGGGCTGAGGGATGAAGATGTCTGAAATAATGAGGTTTAAATACGTAGAAGCCCCCTTCTCGGAATTTGCTCTCGAAGATTGTACTCCAATTGGAATTCAGTTGATCGCGCCCACATCGCTCCCAGCGGCACCCTGGTAAGCACAGCGTGTTCGTCGCTTGGTGCTGCCGCCCGCGGTTCGGTCCCGCCGATCGTATAGAGTCTGCGAAGCTCTCACCCTAAACGATCTCCGCGGCTGCGAGTTTCCAACGTCATCCAATAGAAAGATCGCAAAGAAGAAGCGAGCGGCCGCGCGCAATTAACCTATCTGTATAGGAGCCCCTTAACACGCGCGCGAAGTTGGATTAGCATGAGACACGGGCAGGAACGGGACGTCATCGTTGCCACTGTCCCGCGCGAGGTGCGATGCCAGTCAGAAGCAGGCATTGAACTGAGAATGTCCTGCAGAGCTTGAAAGATACACTCGCAGAAATGATGGTCGCAGTTGATTCTCAGCCCGACAAGGAACGGCCGCAGGGAAGAAGCATGGAGCACGAAACAGAAGGCGGCTTAAGCATTGTTCCGAACCAAGGCCAAGTTAGGGCTCGACGATCGCGCAATTCTACGCATCCCAGTGGACGATAAAAGAACGGCAGATAGTCGAATGGCCGCAGCGGAGTTCATGTGATCAGCGGATGTTTGGGAGCCACGGCAAGGTGACTTGAGAGGATTTGAAAAACCAAGAGGAAAGGAGCAAGAGGGCGCGCCCATTTGTGCGAGATAAGATGGATTATATAGAGTTGCACTGTCGCGGTACCGGCGGAGCACCAGAAACTAAGTGTATGCGCTGTAGGATATCTGTTCGATCGAGGGTGTCAAATTGCCGCGAGGTTTGGCCGAAGGCGCAGGGCTGAGGGAGGAGACAGGCCGTAGCTTGAACTTATGCCATATGGTATCAGAAGATAGTCGTCCTTATGGTGGAGGCAGGTGGAGGCATGGCTACTGAGGTGACTGAGGCCCGACTAGCGCCCGCGTGCACGTGGCACTCGGGCCAGCGCCCGACCACGTCCGACGCTGTCCGACGCGTTCGATCAACAGCTGCAGTTCTCTTTCTATCACCGCTACAACTACAGCATGGAGTGGGAGTAATACGGAGAGCAGGACTGAAGACGGAGCTTGGCCTGAAAGACTAGTTGCATCGACTCATCGTTAATGAAGATCAGACAGAAGGATACCG
Source organism: Auriscalpium vulgare (assembly GCA_019915015.1). Classification (NCBI taxonomy): domain Eukaryota; kingdom Fungi; phylum Basidiomycota; class Agaricomycetes; order Russulales; family Auriscalpiaceae; genus Auriscalpium; species Auriscalpium vulgare. The sequence continues at coordinate 210,929 of JAHBBC010000014.1, forward strand.
CACATCAAGAGAACTGTACTTACCACGTAAGCCCGGTCCTTCGGCGCAAACAAAATAGTGCGGCCCCTCACGGCCTCAATCATCATGGCAATTTGCAGCGAAGACATTCCTCGGTCACGGCTCACAATCTGATGAGCGAAAGAACGAGCGACTCTTCAGGCGACACGGAGGCAGTGACAGTTCGTCGGGTAGTAGTCGCCCCTGTCAACCGCCCCAGCGAGTATGCAGCGAGTATATGCCTGTTGTGTTTGTGAAGATCATTGCGGGGAAGTGTGAGAGCATGTTCGACGCAAGGGTGTACGACGTCGTCGGACTCCGCTCGGCTGAAGCTGCTGACAGTCTCCCACGGTCGCGAGACCGTCCATGTATATTCTATACGATTTTACCAAGATGAGGGAGGTAAAATTGAGATCGAAATGAAGGGTATCAGGCTCCTAGTCTATGCGCCCGTGCTGCCTGGAAAGCTTCTCCGACGTCAAACCATCAACGTTTCAACTCCAGCAGCGGGTCACCCTCTACTGGGCACCCCAATCCCGCCTTTTTCGGTCTCATAATGACCATCCTATGCTTATGGATATCCAAGCCGTCTGTCCCGAAGTACCGCTGACTTTCGAAGTTCCACGAGTCGTTCGAGCGCACCCACCCGACAAGGCCAAGGAGGTACTCGTCCACATCGTCGCGGATGACCTCGTTCCACACAGGTAGACTGTTCCACGTCTCGATGATTGCCTCGTTCAGTTCCGTGTGCCGCCTTTCCAGCCAGTCCAGTGCGCCATTGAGGTCGATCTTGAGCTCTGCCATCACGATCGTGAGGATGTTGTGAAGGTCCTCGCCGTTCGCTTGCTCCTTGTTGTACGAGCATAGGTCCTGCAACCACATGACAATTAGCCCCGGAGTACGTGAGGAAACGCAGATTGAGACGTACATTGTCGAGAATGATGACATCGGTGACTAGTTGCGCCAGTTTCACGACCATTGGGTGGAAGAATACTTCGTCCGGAATGTCCATCGCGAGCTCTATCGGAACGTACGAGGGCTCGGCGCCGATGGTGTACCGACGAATATTGAAGTATTCTTCGATGCTCCGGACATGTGTCTCGTCTCGGTCCTGCGCTTCCGCAACCACGGCGTCCGTGTACCTCGTGAAAGCATCCACGAAGTGTTTCTGGGCTGTGGGGGTCGCCGTCTCGACAGCAAGCTCCCAGAACCTGGTCCAAATATCATGTACTTGAGACTCTTATGCGCAAAGAGTGTGAACGGTAACGCACTGTCTGGCCACCTCGCCGAGAAGGCACTCTCCCGCAGGACGGGGCTTGTGGGGGTTACGAAGGGCGTCCATGACCATGTCCGCATAAACGCGGACGTCGTCGCCGTGGGACAGGTCTGTGTACCCCTCAAAGACGAAAAAGAGCACCATGAGATCGCAGCCAGTTCGAAGCCTCGCTACAATTCGAACATTTCATTATTCGTGGAGTACATCGCATCGTCGTGGGCTATTGGACATACCTTTGTCAGTGAACGCATACGACAGAGACGCAAGCAACCCTGCGGAATATTAGTCCCCAGAACATAATCAGATAGGTTATGAGCTCACAGTAGTCGCCATTGTCGAAGGCGTCTTGAGTCTTGGGACCGAATACGCGGAAGCTGTGAAGCCATGCTCGACTCTCAGCCTTGACCGCCTCGTAATGTGGGTTGATAATGCGTGGCCACGGCCATCCTGCAAGCGTCTCAGGCAATCGATAAGAGACTTGCGTTGGTGATTGCATAGTGGGGTGGCGATTGAAGCGCGGGCAACTCACAGGACCACTTTTATGTCTAGCGAAGGTAAAGAGCGCATTAGAAACATTTCCTATGCTGCGGGGACGCGCATTCCGTTCTTGAATAACGGGCGGCAGGACGATCGATGTCCCGGTCTGACACACGCGCGTCCGATAAGACACTGGAGAGACGCAAGCGCGTTCCGACCCCTTGAGAAGCTAGCGTAACATCCGCAGGCACCTCACAAATATTAATGACCGGTCAGCAACGATATAGAAGCAAATTCCTCACTACTTACCAGACCGCATACGGAACCCACCCACGCTGTGCCAAGCTAAGCTGTATGGGTAAGAAGTCCCCGTTCCGTCGCATAGATATAGCCTTCAAACGCGTCGAACCGACGGGAATAGTAAGCCACAACTCGGGTCATGAAGCCCACAACACATCCCATGAAATTGCAGATCCTGATGATAGCTCGGAGATCTGCTGTTCAGTTCATCTCTGTGAATAGCAAACCCCCAGGTACGTAGAACTCCTGGCGGTAATTTGTGAGCCTGAGCGCCTCCGGGATAGTCCGACCTACATTTGGTCATCAGCGTCGAACAGTCGGACGGCGACCTGCCGACGCCGAGGTCTCAAGTACAATAGACGTCGCCCACGTACCCGAAGATTCGTCGCGAAGTTGTGGTTCCATTACTCGCAGTGGATGCGCCGGCGCTTGCGCGACGGTGCTGACGCGGAAAAGATGTTCTGACCTCGCTAAGCGTTCGATTTCGGCGAGGACGATTCTGATTGGAGCCTTCGCGCAGGACTTGAGGCAGCATGTGAGCCAATCGAAATACAACCGAAGGCAGCGCTTTGATAGCACCCACTGCCGAGAAGATGGTGGCACGATCCTGCTGTAAGTATGTAACATAGATGATATCGATGAGTGCGCATAATGGACAGTACTCGGAAGGAAGACGCACCAGATCGCACTGATCATTGACTCGAAATGACCAAATTACGCCCTTCAAGATTCGAACACGAAAATAGGGTAGAAGTACGGCGGTGAAGCCCACATAAGGTTAAGCGTGCTTTTCAGGATCGTTCAAGGGCCGATGAGGTTAGGTGCTTTGTGATCAGTCTCGCCGCTCGTGGCAGAGTGTCGTCTTGTGCGGTCTGTTCGCCTTCGGCGAGGCGCAGGGCGATTAGTACTAGTGGAGGAAACATAGGAGGATAAAATAGAGCAAGCATGCAACGTCGCCAAACACTTCTTGAGTCGCGCCATATTGCGCTTCCTTGCACGCCGGCATCGCCCCCGTACATGCCAATGACCACAGACTGTAGCGCTGCCGTCGTAGATGCGGCAAAGGGTGTCACATACGTGCAGCCAAGTTCAGACTGGGCCGTATTGATAACGGGTGCGCCAAAAAGCATCGATAGGTTGCCACGAATGTCATCAAAGAGGTCGTCCTCGCTTACCGATGTGATCACCGGGCGAGGGCCGCTGCGATGGTGCCCTTTTCAACTTTGTGGCCGATATGAGTCTCAGCGACGACGTCGACAAAGTCGGCGAAGGCGCTATGGAATAGTGGCATTGAAGGGCCAACGCAACCCTGGCGACCATTGTAGATCTGGTGAGTCCTCTGTGCCCATCCGAAGTCGGCGGCGCAGAGCAACCCTTTGCTTTCGATTTGGCAATCTCGAGCTCTGCGCAGTTCATGGGTAGCCCTAGAAGGTGCTTGAATATGACACAGTCAGCTTTTGACATCGAGAGGACACCGCACGACGTACCTTTGGTGCATTGAACATTCATTGGTATCCAGTGTGACTCATTCTCATCGAGCGTTTAGAATATCTCAGACAACTTTGTAAAGATCTATGCGCAGCATGTCCGCGTGTCGACTTGCAAGAAAACCATTGGCTCGTTGATTCAGAATGTTAAGAGACTCGGCATGTAGCTCGACTACGACAGGGCTAGCGGCGGAATGTTAAGTGAAGCCCGCGGGACCGCAAGTAGAGCAAGACGAGGACGCACGACGCGATAAATGGCAATGTTCCCTGCGTCAGCATCAAGCTCTCGGAAACTCGGTTTGTGCATGGAGATCGGTGAGACTGGTGGTCAGGACTGCGGTGTGTAGGCTGCGGCGTTCGCCAACACGGTCAACAGGTTCACCTCTGACATGACGGGAACTCAGTCGTGATAGTGGTCGTGTGGACACTGGCGATGGATGGTCATGAAAGTTGGAAGTATAAATTTGAGTTGAACCACGGTGCGACTTTCTCACGATGACTTGTTATTTATTTGGTAACTCTTCACCGGCGTGTATGAGAATCCCGAGTGAGACAATTATATACATTCGCGATCTCAGAAGCGAAGAGAGTTTACATTCTAGTTACATACTTTACAAAGTCAAAAAGAAAGTTACTTTCGTCGGAACCGGCAGCTAGGACGTGAGTACTTGTTGTGAGCTAGGCCTTGCTGCGAGTAATTTTCCACAGCACGACGAAGATGGACGCATCACAGTGCCTGTACTCCGCGCCGAGCAGTGATTTCAGCTTCTCCGTCGCGGCAGGTGCGTTATCTACCAGCCTCGTTAGCGCGATCCAACAGTGGTGATGATCCGGCGTACAGAAAGGCAACTCGGGGAACAAGTGATGGATGATGTGGCAGTGACCCATCTGTCGCAAACCGTGATGAGCACCCGCTGCAGCGAGAGGGACGAATGAGTGCTTACATTGTGCAGGAAGAACTTGCCCTGCCAGCCGAGGAAACTCCTGTCCATCGATGACAGCTGCCCCTCGCGGTGCTCCGTCGGCGCGCCTCCATCGTCAGACTCCGTGTGCTGCAGGAGCACGGCCATCGAAATCCAGAAAGAGAAGAGCAACCACGGGACGAAGTACACCTTGCACATCGTTACCACGCCGATCAGGGAGCATGCGTAGTACAGGAGGCCCGCGACGCCAAGCAGTCCCGCATCTGAGACGATAGTCGCCGAATAGCTCTGGAAATTTTCGGACGAGGCTAAGGACTGTAAGGGTGAGTGGCGCGATGAAGTCTTGATGCGCAAACGTACAGGACTGGAAGGTTACAGCACGCCAGAGACTATGCATGCGCTGCAGGACGAGTGCCGGCACGAGGTAAAGCGGCGTATCCTTGATGGACTCCCAGGCGGTGTCGTCTTCCTCGCTATGTTCCGTCAAAAGGGGAAAAGATTCGGACATCTTGACGTCATGACCGACGCTAAAGTCCGCGACGTATTAGAACCATGATGTAGGAGAAACTTCACACTTACTGCTCAGTTTTCCTTCCCACAGCATGGGCGTGTGTCATGTGGTGCAAGGCGTGTGCATGGCCCCAGCTGAGGTACGGCATACCGAGCGCCGTGTGAACAACCTGCGAAGATGGTCATGAGTCGGGTCGGGTATCGCGGAAAGAGATGAAAAGTCGCACAAAGCCCACGGCGTCGCTGACTTTCTTCGAGGATGAGAAAGCAGAGTGACCGCACTGTCGCACCTCGGATGAGCACACTGACAGACAGTGACTAGGATGCTAGGGCTCACCTCATGCCCCATGACCCAGAGACCGGCAAAGACGAGGCCCTGGAACCACCAGCTGCGAGTGCCCATCAAAAAACAAATCAAGGCGGTAGGAGGGCAAGGCTACTTACTACAATCCCCACAGCACGACGCGCGCTGCGGTCGTAGGCGCCTCACCTAGACCGGCGACCTCAAGCCAGTTGTCGGAGTAGTACGCTCCGAGTCCAAGCAAAATGGCCAGAACAAAGTCACGAAGAAGATACTGGCAGCTTTTGAAAGTCGAACGGGCGAATAGCTCAGGCGGGATAGCTGCCTTGATATCGCTCAGCGTCCTATCGCAACTCGTCAACATCTCGTCTGAGGACCAGGAAAGGCGCACATACCTGCCACCCACGACAAACGGCTCATCCAGTGGAGCGCCCATTCTTCTTGGTTGGGCCGTCGAAAGAGATGATCGGGGGGTAAAAAGTTCTTAGGGATCAAGATGTCCGCACTGAGGAGTTTTAAGTACTTAGAAGCCTCACCTTCTCTGGAAGATTGTGAAGATAGTGCTTCAATTAGGAATGATCCCACCTGCATCAGCCTGCATCGCTCCCCACTGTCTTCCGCGCAAGGTCGGCAGCGGAGACTAGGTAAGCACAGCGTGTTCGCCGCTGGCTGCTTCTGGTCCGCGTATCAATACCGCGCCCGCGGTTCGGCTCGCCGATCGTATAGAGTCGGATAGGATACGGCAAACACTCTTATCACTCTTACCCTGAACGGTACCGCGGCTGAGTTGCCAACGTCACCCAATAGAAGGATCTCATGTAGAGTATCTAGGCTTGAACACTGCGGCCGCGCGCACGCAGGATCAGTACCTGTCCCTTTCCTCGAAGTCAGATTAGCAAACAGATAAGAAAGTGGGAGAGATAGTGATGACACGGACAATGAATTGGACGTCATCGTTGCCACTCCTGTCTTTGTATATACAGCGCCGTCTAAGTAGCGCGGAACCCTGCTCTGTCGCGAGGTGCGATGCCAGTCAGAAGCAGGCATTGAGCTTGACCTGTATCAAGCCTCAAAGATAAGTACACTCGCAGCAAATGGATGGTCGCAGGTGATTTGAAATTCCCAGCCCGGCCGCAAGGGACAAGAAGCATGGAGTACGGCCAGAAGGCGGCTTAAGCTAATTGTTCCGAACCAAGGCCAAGACCAAGGACAAGACCTAGGCCAAGTTAGGGCTCGACGATTGCGCAATTCTACGCATCCTAGAGGGCGATAGAAGAACGGCAGATAGTCGAACGCGGGCCGCAAATGGTTCTTGTGATGGGCGGATTTTCGGAGCCACGAGTGGGTGAGCTTGTGGCATCTTGCAGGCCGCGCGCATACGCTGGCAGTCGCGACGATGGGTGTGTGCGCTGAGTTTCCAAGAGGATGCTCGATCGAGAGGGCTTCAAATTGCCGAGGTTTGGCCGAGAACGGGAGCGTCAGTATTATCGCTGAGCTTTGGAAGTCGGATGAGGGCGAGAGTACAGAGGAGACAGAGTGTGCCAGGATCGAGCCAGCCGCAACGTGCACGTGGCACTCGGGCCAGTGTCCGACCACGTCCGACGCTGTCCGACGTTGTCCGACACGTTCAGCAGTACTTCGCATTCTCTGTCTATCATCCCTTCAACTACAGCATGTTTGGGAGCAGTACGAAGAGCAGTAATCAAGGCGGAGCTTGGCCTGAAAGACTCGAAGCAGGACAAGATGAACTGTTTGTGCGTCGCAATCTCTTTCTTCGATGAACGCGCTTGACTTCGCAGTTCTGCCCTCCGATCTGGTCGCCATCGCACCACAAGAGTACTATGCTGTTGGCCCCAACCGGTCGCATGTACGCCGCAGAGAGGCAGCATCCACGACGTCGTCGCTCTCAAGAACGAATCAGCCACGATACAGTTCCCGGGGTGGCGGAAGATGGCCTTCATGTACGTGCAGTTCCACCCACGTTTATCATATGCACCTTGTCTTTGAGAGACGCCCCTCCCAGGTTGTGAGGCTGGCGACGCACGACAGCAACGTGGACCGCCCTGTCGCTGCGGCCCACGACTCCGAGCGGCCCTAGCTTGCGCTTGTTGGTCTTCCCAGCCGAGCATGGCTCGCGTCCAGCTCCTACGTCGCCAACGCGAGGCTTCGCACGCTCTCTGCGGCGTCAACGTTGTGGCCACTCTCCGGCCGTACGATGTGGCGACGGCGTCCCTTTATATATGAGCTCCAGTTGAGCCCTCGCACAGCATCTTGCAGCCTGACCTTGACATGTTCACCTATGACCTCGACTTTGGCCGCCACGCAGCTCAGACTGTTGGCCTTGACTCTCAAGCGTAAGCCTGTCCTTCTGGTGACCGGTGAAGCTCAACATCGTGCTGATTGATACACCAGCTGTGATGCATCTTGCATACCCTCGCCACTGCACAGTCCCAGATCAGTTTATCAACTTGAATGCAGGGAGAACCTTGGCCGCTTCGCTCCGACCTTCATCCGGCGTGACTGCTGGCGAGGCCACAACTGGCAGACACCCGATGTCCATCTGTTGGTCGTCTACAATCCTTTGGAGACCCCCCGTACAGTCCCGACCGATATTATCCTTCCTGACGCCCTTACTATCGTGCTTTTTCTGGACCAATCGAAGTCCTGGCACGACAGCCTTGCTATGGGGGTCGAAAATTTGGAGGTCTCCCCACCGGCGCTTTATCTTCAAACACGGGCTGTGTACCCGGTTGAAGAATATTCTATCAACTTGAAGATCCCAACACAGCAGCACCCGTATTGGACCGAGCGGAAGGACGGGGAAGCTTCGTGGAAGCTGACGTTCTCGCCGGGAGGTGACGTTCAACCGTCGAACAAGGACGACCGACGACTAAGGATTCATATCGCCGCACCGCTGCAGTTTGACGTTCGACCTCCCTTTGTGGTATACCACAAGCCCTCCGTCAAGTCCCGCGTTTCTCAACAAGAACTCACTCTCGTCCCTCAACCTCGCTCTAATTTTCGACGCGCTAACCGCGCCTCCTCTGCGGCATACTGCGAGCCTTGTTGGCTACCCGCCTCACCAGTGCGTCTGTCGCTTCCCTACGTCCCACAGATAATAAATGTTCACTGCTTTGCAGCTGGACGGTAACTTCACATGCGAGTTTCCCGCCGCTCGACGGCTACCCTATGCCAATCAAAAAATTACTCTTGACCCTCTGTATATCGCGAAGATTTACTTTTCTGAGGCGTCTGCCAGCTGTTATCGCTGGTCCCATGGAAGACCGACCCTTGTACCGTCGGGCGCCGAAAGCTGAATAACGATGATGATGAATATTTGAACAACTTATGGATACACCTTGGTATATGAGGTCGTGTCATGCTCCTGCTTCTCCGTACACGTACACGTCCGGTCAGTATAAGTAACGTCTATAATATGAAACGTAGAGCAGTCCGTGAATCATGAAGCAGAACATGGCATCGAGCAAAACGCGGGTACCGAGTGTAACGCCACGCACTAGCTCGGATTGCACCACACGTTGCCCCAGCGGTCCTGCGCAGCACAGGTGCTTGGCAGACGGGTGACCGGGTAGCTTACGCACCAGACTTCGTGGTGAAGTACGTCGGCCCGTTTACCTTCGTGCCGTCCTGGATCGTGTACGCCGTGACGTTCGTGAGCGGCGTCAGGCCGTCCAGCAGCCAATTCGTCCGCCACCCCTGCTCGTCGCGCAGCCAGTTCTGCTGGCGTACAACGTCGCTGGCGGTCTTCGCGTCCGTGTGGCTACGTAGGGCGCACGCGGTGTGGTGAGCGCGGATGAGCGTGGCCCGTCGGGCGGGGTGGGGAAGGCGAGCTCGGCGAGCGGGAGGGTGTTGCGCGAGCGGGGACGCCCCGAAGGAGGGGGAGTAGAGGAGAGTGTGGTGAGCATAGATTGGGAAGAATGACAACGTCCATGTGTCGGGCCCCAAACACGCACAAATATCCACATGTCCGAGAAACCTTGGCGAGCAAGGTAAGCCATCCACGACTGCGTTACCGCCATGTCTGAAGTGTCCGTGTTTTACCGTATTGGCGCAAAGTCCAGCACATATACACACGTTGTCAACACCAGCCTCGACGACATCCAAGAGCACTTCAAAGAACGATATTATGAGAGTTTCCGACGTCTCAGGGCCGAATATGGAGACACTGTCGTTTATCGCGTCGTGTGTCCTCTTCAGCTTGCAGTCAGCGGACTTGACTGAACACATGATTGCTAGCCTGCCCATTACAAGCTGCACTTGGAGCCAGAAGACACCCTGGCACAACGAGTTGATGCTTTCCTTTCAAGTCCTGACGCGACGGACATGCTGCGTCTAGGTCGTCAAAAGTTATCTACGATATTCGACGGAGAAACGCTCGACGAGGATCATATACGTCTGATTTTCCAATGCACCAAGGGTACGCCGTTGTTTCTGCGGCAGCTGGACCGCACTTTCTGACTGAGGTTAAGTTAAAGAGACGGAGATAAAACCACCGGAGGACAATGGCATTCTTCTCTCGATGTCCAGAGGTGAGTGTGTCGCACGCCCCTTCGACGGCAGATGGACTGTGCAGAGCTGGATATTGCCAGAGGTTACGCAGCGGGCACCTCTGCGCCGTCGACTATAGCAAAGTCCGTCACAAACTTCATCAAATCGCAAGAGGGTCACCCGATCTACAATGGTCGCCAGGGTCGCATTGGCCCTTCAGGGACACTGTTCAGTAGCCCCTTGGCCCATTTCGCAGAAGACATGAAACACGTCGACGATTATACATACGAGGACGAGACGGATTATGACGGCGACAATGACGAAGGCGACAGCGAGGCAATCTCAAAGGCCCTCCTCCAGGTCATCGCAGCCGTTTCGGACATCCACACGAAAGAGGTCACACTCGCCAGGGATATCAACGACAACCTATCATTGCTTTTGGGCGCACGCATTCACCAATCTAAAAATTCCAATTTAGACCGAGAACCCGATGGCCGGACGGTTGCAAACCCGGCTTGTGCTCCTTCAAAGTCTGCGACAGTAGGCGTGATTGTATTCAAGCTGGGCATAGCCGCCGGGGATGCTCTCGTGCAAGCAAGCGCAATATGGCGCGATGAAGCATTCTGCGACGCTGTATACCTGCTCTATCCTATCCTGTGTTCCCTATGCTGATTGTGTTACAACAGTACAAGTGTTTTCAAACTGTGTCGGCCTGCCCAGCCTTCCTGGTTTCATTACAGGGACACTATCTCAGCATCCAGGGGGCCGTCCTCATTCCACGACCTGTGACCGAGCACCTCACGGATACCATCTACATGGGCCTTGGCGCTCCCTGCGAGCAGCGCGTTCGCCGCCTCAGGCGTATCCTCCGCATATTTCGCAAGGCACACCGCGCGCTTCGGAATTACTATGTCAACCTGGTCCCGAATGCAGACGCGCCCTACATGGGGTGGAAGCCGCAACCAACCTTTTTTCAGGACATCGGCGACAAAGACCGTGAGGTGGTGAAGAACCTCGAGTACTTGTCGTTGTTCAATCACGAGGATCGAAACAAGGACGACTTCCAGCGCTCGCTGTACATCGGCATGCTATCTGGGAAGAAGGTGGTTGTCAAGTTCTGCGAGCGTTACTGCCCGGACGCGCATCGCCTGCTCGCTGATCATGACCCGGAGTTCGCGCCGAAACTGCACATGTGCACGCGCCTTGTCGGAGGGCAGCACATGGTCGTGATGGGCTACGTTGAGGGCAGCTTGGTGTCCTCTGCGTTCCGCGAGGGGAAAGAAGTGCGACTGTCGTTGCAATTCCACGACCAGGTCAAAACCGCGCTCGACGTCCTGCACGAGAATGGATATGTCTATGGTGATCTTCGAGGGCCAAATATCCTGAAGACGGGCGACGATCGGGCGATACTGATCGATTTCGACTGGGCGGGCAAGGAGGGCGAGGCCCGGTACTCTGTCCTCATGAATACAGATTTGACGTGGCCCAAGGGCGCCTCGCGGGGCGGCTTGATACATAAGCAACACGATTGGGACATGCTGGCGCGCATGTATCCGGGTCGCGTCGAGGAGGGCACTGTCGAGGAGGGCACGGGCCGCGTCGAGCGCGTGGAGGAGGGCATAAGCCGCGTCGCGAAGCATACCCTGGAGGATGGCGATGGCGGCAGCAGCAGCAGGCGGCTGCGCACTGACGGGGACGGCTTGGGCAGCATCGAGGACCCGCAGGACATCATGGAAGTCGACGTTGAAGCCCAGTGAGAACTCGTCCTGCCACGTTCCTATGCCCAGTTGTGCCTGTATGCCCTTAGGTGCCGAATATGCGTTGAGATGTGATTTTGCTGATCGGAGCTGTCGTGAACCGACGGGTTACGCATTGGGCGGGATCGGCTAGCATGGGCCAACCATAATACCATCGTAAGCAGCGCTTCGATAGCACCCTTTTCCGAGAAGGTAGTGGCACGCTGTCCTGTCGGTATGGGAGCATAGATGATATCGCATGAGTGAATGAGCATAGTGGACTGTACTCGAAAGGACGGCGCACTATCGACTTGGCCGGACAACGTCCTTCTGCCAGCAGCTATCGCTGGTCAGTGGTCAGTAGGAAGCCGACTGTTGTACCGCCCACACGTTCAAACTCCAGAACGATATAAATTGTGATGTTCATCTCCGACCCAACATAACGGAATCGAGGTCACGAGCGGAAGAAAGCTTAAAGTGATTGAGGATCCTACGAATTAAAACGAAAGGGAATTGAGAACGGAAACCGAACTTGTTAAAGATTGGGCCAGTGTACAATGTACTTAAGTCTGGTGGAACTGGATCAAATGGTATCCTGGCGTATCGCACAGATCAGTGTGGGCGATAGAAATGTTTAAAAGCCTAGGACACCTTGATTTTCGACCACCTAGAGACGAGGTCAGTGATCCGCTCGTGCAGAATCGCGCTGCACCGAGGGCATGTCAAGTAGTTGCCTAAGGGAAGCAACGTGTTCTGAATCGCCGCCGGAGTTACAGCTTTCACGATGGCCATTCAGGAAGGTTGAACAATATGCATCACACTGATGACCACGCACCTGCGTTGCTGTCCCATGCCAAATAGGCCGACGCCAGGGACCACGCCCGCGCGAGTTTCTTCTGCTCGTTCAAATCGCAAATCAACGAAGGCTCGTGCGACCTAAGCGGCATTTCCAGCAGGCGCTTGAGTGCCGCCGTGCGCCCGAGGTGGAGGAAGAACAGCCGCTTGAGGTAGACGGCACCGACCTCCGCCGCGACGTCGTCGGTGATGCTGTCCAGTGGGAATGACAGCAAACGCGACGACACCGCGACGGCGAGCGGGTACGCATCCAGCGCGGCGGCGAGCGCGTAAAATCGGAAGGGGGCGTACGATGCGACCGAAACCGCGACTTCATAGAGCGGGGCGCCCTGCGCCAAGTAGACATCGCTCGCAAGCCCATAGGTACGGGTGGATTCGATGGCGGCAAGCACATCGTCTGTGGTTGGAAAGTAGTGGACAACGGGCATGCCATAGATAGCGTGGAGGAGGATGTTCAACACCACCGACTCGAGGGGTATGCTCACGTGCTTGCCATTCGGCTCATACGGCACGTACGAGGCGAAATGGTTGTCCGACGCACCGAAGATCTTGTGCCGGTGCACGTAGAAGAGGATGTTGTCGCGGGAGAGTATGAGCAGGTCGGCCGGGTGGACGTCTAGGTTTGCGCCGGGGTGAAAGGCTGTGGAGATGGGCACGAGGGCCTCTTGATGTTCACTGAGAGAGCCCATGCCAGACGGCTGCAAGTGAAAACATGGAATGAGTACAGTATCAAGGGTTTGAGTATTCAGGTAATCATTGGCGAGAGAGCGTCGTCTGCAGATGCAGCTCTCCCAACGGCCTCGCCCATCTCAACGGCCTCGCCTAGAGCCAAAGGGTCCAACTTACCGGCGGGGTGGGGACCTGGGGAGACGACACAGCTCGTGCCAACCGGGGCCGGGTCGGCAGCGGGCTCACAGGCTCCTCCTGCGCAAGCCTCGAGCTCGTCGGGACCATCTGAAATATGGAGTCCCAGTCGTCGTAATCCATGACTGTGCCAATGTCAGCTCAAAGACACCGTTGAGAGGCAAAAGGGCATCAAATCGATGGCCATCAAATGGACGTCAAGGTTTATATGTGAAATCTCGAGGAGAGAAAGAATAGATTGTCGCGGACAGCGCAGAATCATCGAGAAAAAGATCGGTCGGCATTCGCCGAGCCTGCGCCTGTCCAAGGCTCCAAGCATTCGTACACATTCGCCTACATTCGCCCCATATTCGCCCCCGTTCATGAGCCTTCCATTCTCGCATCTGCGGCTGTTTGGGGTGATAAAACATTCTGGGTGCCACAGCAACGCATCTGCGTGGTATTCAAGCCAAATTCAAGCGGTGAAAGTGCCGTAAGTATCTATCGTCTCGTCCATGTCTCGTCCATGTCTCGTTCGAAAACCTGAACCGCCGTTTTCTACATGTTTGCTATCTGCGAACATGCTCCGACCGATAAGGCCGGCGCCGTTCGATATGGCGCCAGCGAGCGAGTCTGGATCGCCTGTCACCAGTCATGCATCATGCAGCATGTACCACGCCTCCGAATCCCGGATCCGAGTCCTATCTCTTAGATCTGGCAATGGATAGTCCGGACTCCGGACTGGCACATCGTCGCCGCCGTCCGACTCCCGCTCTGCGGAGTCCTCTGAATCGTCGTCGGGAAAGGGCGGCGCGCTTGGTTCGGATCGACGACAAGGACTCCCCAGCCAAAGTTAGACAGCAGCCGCTCATCGTAGGCGTCGAAGCCGGTCCTGTAGAACGCGGCGGCCACTGTGCCTCGACGCAGTTGAGCCGCCAGGGCTTGCCGTAGTTCGTCGGGTTCTGGACGATGAGGTATGGCACTGACGGTCCAATCAGTGAGATGACTGCATTGTGGGCACAGTGCGGGCAGGCGATCTTGGAAAACAACACGTCTGCTTGCCCTTCGGACCGTCCATCTCAGGTAAGAACGCGGCCGATCAATACACGACAGGAGACATGTTGAACCGCGTGCCGACGCGCAGATCCTGGGCTCCCCCAATTCGCGCGAGCTTCAGCGGAGCGGATCGCAGTCGGCGAAGTCCTGTGACACCACCGAGACACTAGCAAGGAAGATGAAATTACAGGCACCTAATCGCGACGGACACCCTGATCCAGTCAGGTTCGGTCACTGTCCGCCTGACATCCGGTGCAAACCAGGACAACAGCGCACTGCTGCCTAAGAAAGCGCGATCGTGAGTAAAGATATATATAACCAAGAAAGATGATGGTGACTTAGTATCCTACCATAGTAAAACTATGAAGTGAAAGAGCGCACAGAGACGGATAACCGAACTTGAGGAACGGGATTGAAACATATAAGTACAGCACTAGAGTCTGCCTAAATGCGGCCTGGGTCATCTCCTCCCGAATGCCAGGTGGAAGCGGATTAAATGGTGTCCTGGCGTATCACACTGGTCAATATGGAACAAAAGAAAAGACGGACGATGCAAGCCTAACGCACCTTGATTTTCGACCACTCCACGAGCATGTCCGTGGTCCGGTCGCGCAGTATGATTCTGCATTGCGAGCATGTCAAGTGGGTGGCTAAGGAACGTATGGTTGTCTCAATTGTGTTTGTAGTCACATCTGTTACGATGCATTAGGAAGATCGAACAACTTACACAGCACCACAACAATGAGCACGCACCTGCCTTGCTGTCCCACACCAAATAGGCCGACGCCAGGGACCACGCCTTCGCCAGTTTCTTGTGCTCGCGCGCACCGCATATCAACGAGGGCTCATGCGACCTAAGCGGAATTGCCAGCAGGCGCTTGAGGGCCGCCGTGCGCCCGAGGTGGAGGAAGAACAGCCGCTTGAGGTAGACGGCACCGATCTTCGACGCGTCGGCATCGGTTATACTGTCCAATGGGAATGACAATAACAGCGACGACACCGCGACGGCGAGCGGGTACGCATCCAGCGCGGCCGCGAGCGCGTAAAATCGCATGGGGGCGGACGATGCGACCGAGACCGCTACTTCGTAGAGCGGGGCGCCGGGCGCCAAGTGCACATCGCTTGCAAGCCCGTAGGCACGGATGAGCTCGATGGTGTCATGCACAGCATCCGGAGATGGGGTATAGTGCATGACGGGCATGCCGTATATGGCGTGGAAGAGGATGTTCAGCACCACCGAGTCGAGGGGGATGCTCACGGGCAGGGCATTTGGCTCGTGCGGGAGGTACGAAGCGAAGTAATTGTCCGACACGCCGAGGACTATACTCCGGTGCACGTAGAAGAGCACGCCGTCGTGGGAGAGTACGAGCAGGTCGGGCGGGTAGAAGTCTAGGTTCGCACCGGGGAAAAAGGCGGTGGAAATGTGCACAACGGTGTCTTGCTGTTCGCCGGATGAGTCCTGGCCAGACATCGATGAGCATCAAGGAGTAGGGTATTCGGGTGAGCATCGGCGAGGGAGAGTCACTCGCCGTCTGCACACAGAAACGGATGCAAAACAGAAGCCTCTCTCTAAGACTCGCCTAGAAATAAGTGCCAATGTCAAGCTTACCGGAAGGCCGGGGGGCTCGTCCGACGACACAGCTTGTGCCAACCGGGGACTGGTCGGCGGAAAACTTTTCACGGGCTTGTCCTGCGCAAGCCTCGTCTCGACCATCTGGAATATGGAGTCCCAGTCGTCGTCGTCGAAATCCATGGCTGGGTCCATTCGAAGAGGCAAAAAGACTTTGACTCGGCGGCTGTCGATAGGGGTTTATATACACACGCCATCTCGGCGAGGTCGTTAGCGGGAGAACTAGAATATGTCGCCGACATCATCCAGATAATACTATGACGTCGTCCGGAAATCGTCCGCATTCGGTACGTAAACGCTTAAACCCTCCTTTAGGGGCAGCGCATCGCTCAATGCCATTTTTTTGGAGTTCCAATCAGAGTCCATTAATCGCGGCGTACCAATGCATTAATGTGTATTTATTTGAGCTGCCTCCGATAGACCGTGCATTATCTGTTTCCTGCAACGAAGGTTTCTTGGCATTCGAAGGTCCGAGGGGGTGGCCTGGGTTGGCCTGCGCCTGCGTCATCGATGACGCGGGGAAAGACTGGTACTAGGCCTTCCGCGCAAGCTGATGTCGGCAAGCCGCAACATAGACATGTGGCAAAACAGGACAAGAACGGACCGCCAGAATTTACGCTGGCTAAATCTTCCAGTCTCTCAGGACGATCGACTGCGCGCCATGTTGCCAGACGTGCGGCGATTGGAAGAGCGCGAGGAGGCGGCTTGACCTAACGATGTAGTATGCAGCTAGTCCCAAGTTTCGCAATTTCAAGGATCCCTAGGATTACTTTTGAATGAGACTCTGGCCTCAACGGCAACAGGCGCCTACTGTAAGTCGCGGCCGATTCGAAGTTGACTCAATGGTACAAGAAAGCGGGAGCGTGTGTAAAGGTATACATATATAGACAACTGAAAACCCCCATAGTGACCAAGTATCCTACCATAATAAAAGCTACCAAGTGAAAGAGCGAGAGGAAACGGAGACGGAGACGGAGACGGAAACCGACCTTGTTGAACGGACTGTAGTACACTGCATAAATGCGGCCCGGGTCATCTCTGAAAGGTCGAACCGGATTAAATGGTGTCCTGGCGTTTCACACAAATTAGTAGGGAACAAAGACAGATGATGCACGCCTAGCGCACCTTGATTTTCGACCACTCCATGACGAGGTCCGCGGTCCGGTCGCGCAGAATGACACTGCATTGCGAGCATGTCAAGTGGATGGATAAGGAACGTATGGTTGTCTCAATCGCGGTCGGAGTCACATCTGTTACGATGCATTAGGCAGGTCGAACAATAGGTACCATGCCGATGGGCACGCACCTGCCTTGCTGTCCCACACCAGATAGGCCGACGCCAGGGACCACGCCCTTGCCAGTTTTCTGTGCTCGCGCGCATCGCAAATCAACGAGGGCTTATGCGACTTGAGCGGCGGTGCGAGCAGGCGCTTGAGAGCCGCCGTTCGCCCGAGGTGGAGGAAGAACAGCCGCTTGAGGTAGACGGCACCGATCTTCGACGCAACATCATCGGTTAGGCTGTCCAGCGGGAACGACAGTAAACGCGAAGATACCGCGACGGCGAGCGGGTGCGCATCCAGCCCGGCGGCGAGCGAGTAGAACCGGATGGGGGCGGATGACGCGACCGAAACCGCGACGTCGAAGAGCGGCGTGCCGGGTGCAAGGTGCACATCGATTGCAAGCCCATAGGCACGGATGATTCCGATGGTGTCAAGCACAGCGTCTGTGGATGGACGATAGTGCATGACGGGCATGCCATATATAACGTGGAAGAGGATGTTCAACACCACCGAGTCGAGGGGGATGCTCACGGGCAGGTCATCCGACTCGTACGGGAGGTACGAGGCGAAGTAGTTGTCCGAGACACCGAGGACTTTCCCCCGGTGCACGTAGAAGCAGACGCCGTCGTCGGAGAAAACGAGCAGGTCGGGTGGGTAAACGTCTAGATTCGCGCCGGGGAAAAAGGTGGTCGAAATTGGAACGATGGTGTTTTGTTCGGTGGACGACTCCTGACCGGCCTGACCAGACATCGATGAGTATGAAGGTATAAGGTATTCGGGTGATCATTGGCGAGGATGCGCCGTCCGTCTGCACAGAGACGGATGAAGAGCAGAAGCCTCTCTCAACGGACTCACCTAAAAATAAGTGTCAAGCTTACCGGAAGGCTAGAGGGGAGGGGAGGCGGGGAATTCACGCGATCGTCCTGCGTAAGCCTCGTCTCGACCATCTGGAATATGGAGTCCCAGTCGTCGTCGTCGTCGAGATCCATGGCTGTGTCCATTACCGTGAAGAGGTAGAAAAGCTTCAAATCGGCGGCTATCGAATGGGTTTATATACATACGACATCTCGGCGAAGTGGTTGGCTGGCGAACTAGATCGTCGACAGGGCAGAATCATCCAGAAGAAAGTCGTCCGCATTCGGGACATAAATGCTTAACCCCTAGTGTAGGGGCAGCGCATTGCTCGCCACGATTTTTTGTAGAGTTCGAGTTAGAGTCCATTAATCGCGGCGTACCAGTGTGTATTTATTTGTGCTGCCTCCGATGAAGTATGCTTTATGTGTTCCCTGCAGCGTCAAGAAAGCTTTCCCCCGTTTGTTGGCATTTTAAGGGCCGAGGGCATGGGCAGCGTGACTGCGTCTGTGACGTCATCGATGACGCGCGGCCTTCCTGCCGTGGCGGAACGACTGTCTTCCATGCAAAGGAGACTAGTACCGCTCGGAGTCGGAGGCCGGACTCCCTCGGTGATCCTCTGACCTTCGTCGCACCGCCAGTATTCATTGAGTATAGCAGGTCCTCGTACTTATTACAATGGTTCTGTGGTTCAGCGAAATTATCATTAGATCTCTATCCTTAACCCGTGTACCGCCGCGTTCGCAGACGTTCAACATCCGTATGTATGTAGCTGGGCAGACTTTTGAGGACCCAGGCAACTGGAAAGCTCGTTCCAGGCCGACATCTGCAGCTTCCGTTCCAGATGCGCAGTCTCTGCTCCACCTCTCCAGCGCAAGCTGTATCTGGACATTGCTTTCCACCAGCTCACTCCTGTGACGGATACCAGACGTACGACTAGATCGCAATTAAGATCTCGCTATGATGGACAAATCACAATGCTACCCTGCATTGTTTGCTGGGCGGGCCCGACACGCTGGCAGCGTGCTGCTTCCAATGGGTGAGCCATTTTCTTTGCTATTGGCGTACATGGCTCCGGCCCAGAAGGCCTTAGCTTCGACCATGGATCATCCTCGTTCTCTCTTGGCAATGGGTGGTCAGCGCTCTGGACTTGGCCCATCGTCGCCACCGTCCGACTCGTGCTCTGCGGCATCCTCTGATTCCTCGTCTGAGGACGAATCCGGGGGCGGCGCGTGGTTCGGGTTGGCGACAAGCAGGTCTTCCGGCTCCGTATTTTCAGGATCTAAACGGGCGGCCAAGTGAGGCGCGCCGCACACAACGTCGCAAGAGCCATGTACACACCTATGGGGGCCCGCGAGAGCACATAAGCGGTCTCCAGCTCCTCGAGAATGCGATCCTGCATCGCTTGCATGGATGCGGCGTCCGTGCATGTCCGATAGCGCTCAATCAGGTGCCTGCGCGATGCATGAGTAAAGCGTCACGTCGACGAATGCCGCACGCAAGTCACACGCACTTGTTCACGCGCCAGAACGCGTCCCCCCAGCCAAAGCCAGAGAGCAGCCGCTCAGCGTAGGCGTCGAAACCGGTTAAGTAGAACGCGGCTGCCAGTGCCTCGACGCAGTTGAGCCGCCAGGGCTTGCCGTAGTTCGTCGGGTTCGTGGCGATGAGGTAGGGCACTGACGTTCCGACGTAAATTACCAGTGAGATGACTGCGTTGTGTGTAAGGACGCACAGAGACGTTCGTGCGGGCTGGCGATCTTGGAAAACGGCACGTCGTCGAGGCGCGCCCATGAGCACTCGACGACTGCGAGGCCCCCCGCGAGCACGACCGCGCGGTCGGACGGCGAGATCGGCTGCTTGCCCTTCGGACTGTCCACTTCAGGTAAGAACCGGGCCAGTAAATACACGACAGGATACGTACGACAGGACAATCCCCCGGAACCGCGTGCCGACGCGCAGATCCTGGATCAGCCCAAGTCGCGCGAGCTTCTTGCCAGAGCAGCGGCGCGGATCGCAGTGGTCGAAGTCCTGTGCCCCCACCGCAACAATCGCAACGTCAGACTACGAGAGCCTAGATAGTGCTGAGCGTGCACGTACCCACATCGCTACTGGAACCCCGATCCGCTCAGGTTCTGTCCGGTCGGTCACTGTCCGGCTGACATGCAAGCTAGGACAAGAACGCACTGCTGCCTGTGGGCTCCTCGTCGGCATTTTCGTTGGGAGATTCATCAACAGCGCTCTCAGGGCGTGTGTCATCGACTGTGTGTCGTGTTGGACGTGAGGCATGGGGACGCTTGCCGCGGCGAGCGGAGGAAGGCTTCGAGCGCGAAGAGGACGGCTTGACCATAATCAGAAACGATGTTCGCAAAGGGATGTCGTGAAACACGTTTGGCAGCAAATATATGGCCCCGACGGCGTCAAGATGCGTGCCGGTGCCAGTAAAGAATCGGTGGAAGAGGGTGGAAGACTACGAGGAAACGGGCGCCTAGCTATGTCAAACCCGGGCCGCCGGCTGCCGTGCCCGAAGTTGGTCGGAAGAGTTGCAGTTTTCTTCTCCATGTTCTTCTTTACATCTCTGCGACGACTTGGACTTGCACGCTCGTTCCCCGTACTCTGACGTATTGCGAGGCGGGTGGAGAACCCGCTTGAAAGGGACGTCCTTATCCGCAAGTCCCTCATGTGACAAGTACACCAGTTCGCCGCAGCAACTCACTTCAGAAACCTTTATCTCTATCGCTGCAGGACTTACGCATGCCAACATTTCGGGCTCGGTAGGCTTCAGTATCGCTGCAGTTGTAACTGTCTTGAATTCTCTCGAGCTGGCTGCGCTCAAGTGCCGTGACCTTCCCGCCGTTCGTATCCCACTAGTTGCTGGCGGGCGGTCTCGTTTCACGGCGATGCTGTAACGCATGGCCCACGGAGTCTTCCTGGTGAAATGCTATCCAGCACACGGATCCCTTCTCCTGTCCTTGTTGTTGTCCCTTATCCCAGTGTCCTTGTTGTCCTTGTTGATCCATCGCCCTTCTGTATGAACTAATGCGGGACAAGCTGCAGCTAGCACATCCGTTTTGGCCTTTGGCCCCTGCCTATGCGGGCTCCGTTCCCCTAATACATCACATACAGCACGTCATGCGCCCAAACCTCGTCCCTCCTCGTCCTCAGCGCCGGAGATCTCGATCAAGTTTGAGCGTGAGTTTTACTTCACCGTTTCGTACGATGCCGTCGGTAGGCGCCGCCGGTCCGTCGGCAAGGTGGTCATAGCCAGCGGGTCATTCGACTTCTCCGCCCCGAGGCGCTTCACGCACAAACCTAATCTTCGTGGCTAGCGTTTGGCTTTTATATCCAGAACGACTGTCTCCTGATACCATAATCTCAAGATACGGAGACTAGCGCTTCGCCATATAGTCTCCGTATCTCGCGAGACCTCAAGTACAAAGCCAATTTGATGCACACGTAGGCGAAAAGAAAAAAAAAACAACACTGCTCGCGATTGCATTTTATATGGATCATTGTCGCTCGCACTCAAACTACTGCATGCAACACCAGTGATGAGTGCATCATTTGGCATCAGCGGGTCAATCCCAGGTCTTATCGCAAAACCAGTTCATCAATATTCGTCTTTCCGACGTCCGTCGGCGTTAGCGCATGGGGCTGGGTTTATCATTTAATACGATACGCCGAAAACGCCGGGAGTTAGAGTACTGCCAGGCTTGTCGGTTGCGCACATAGTATAAAGTTGAATAAACCGCGGGACGAGGCGGCACGTTGATCGCGGCTGTGAAGTTGGTAGAGGCGTGGCAGGCTTCGATCGCGGGGGTGGCTGGCTGTTGGGGCCTGAACCGAGATGCCGGCGGTGTGCCTCGGTGAGGCTGTTTGCTCAGCCTCACGGTCCTTGAACTAGGGTAAAAAAGCTGCGGAGCAATACACAGCACCAGTCATGCCGACGAAGCGAAAAAGGTAGTCCAAAACTCGATGGACGCAGCGGTGCAGAGGGCGTCACTGTGGCAGGAGGAGTGTTACATAAGAGAGCTTACGTGTATGTGTTGTCTGGCGATATAAGCCTGGCGTCTGCACGGCGAACTTGGCCACAAACTTATGGTCCCCCCGCCTTCGTTCCCATCGAATTCCTCCCTTTCCCCTCTTCTCTCCCTCTCCCGGCATGTGCCATCCTTCTCCCAGCTCTTCTCTTCCGGCGCAGACCAGGTCCTGCACACCCTCGCGAAGCGCAAAGACGAGCCACACAATGGCAGGTTTATCGCCTTCGCCATCCTCATGCCCGTGCTTGTCATCCTGTCGGGAGTCTTTGCCGGCCTAACATTGGGCTACATGTCCCTCGATGAGACGCAGTTGCACGTCCTGAGCATCAGCGGCACTCCGTGCGTATCCACCGCGTCGCGTCATCGTGCCGCTCTGACCCTCAGCCCACAGCGAGCAGCGCAAGTATGCAAACAAAATCAAGCCCATTCGACAGAACGGCCATTTGTTGCTTGTCACTCTCCTCCTCGCGAACATGATCACCAATGAGACCTTGCCCGTCATCTCCGACCCAATCCTTGGTGGCGGTGTGCAGAGCGTCATTGTCAGCACGGTTCTCATCGTAATGTGAGCATCATTTCCCTGCTAGTCATCGTACCCGTCGTACACGCGTCAACGTCGTGTCGGCATCATCGCGACACTTGCATGTCGCGTGACGTCATCCGTAAACGTTCGCGCTGATGCGGCGCTCGCGACGACCACCTCGTCCATGATTGAGGGCCACAACGCCTGCCGTGGGCCAGCACGCAGACACGGGGATCGCCTCTCGCCGCCGAACATCCATATCTTTCATCAGCCGCATAGTAACGTAACTGATTTCATATCATCCAGATTCGCGGAAATCATCCCTCAGTCCGTCTGCACTCGTCATGGGCTGTATATCGGCGCGAAGATGGCCCCTGTTGTGCACGTCATGTTGTACACGATCGTATGTAGTAAATCTGGCACCTGCGAAATGTCCGCTGACTCTGCCACAGGGCATCGTCGCCTGGCCCGTCGCGAAGCTCTTGGAATGGACTTTGGGGCCCCACCATGGTATCATATACCGCAGGGCTGGTGAGAGGACCACACTCCTTGCGCATCGAATGCTAGTTTAACACACTGCGCAGAGCTAAAGGAGCTGATTGCACTCCACTCCTCGGTTGGCGAGCACGGCGGTGACCTCCGTTCCGATACCGTCACTATCATCGGTGCCACCCTCGACCTTCAGGAGAAAACGGCTATGCAGGTACGACGCCACAGTCACGTCCGCTATCCATGCGACTCACTCATGTCTATCAAGTCTATGACCAAGATCGAGGATGTCTTCATGCTCTCCATCGAAGCCAAGCTTGATTACGAGACCTTGCGCAAAGTCTGCTCCACAGGTCACAGCCGTGTTCCGGTGTATGAGGACATTGAGCTGCCAGACGCCAGCGGAAAGCTCGTCAAGACCATCAAGATTGTCGGAATTCTCCTGGTCAAACAGGTCAGCACGGCGCGATGCGACTGCGCCCACTTACACTTGCTCATCATATCGCAGTGTGTTTTGCTCGATCCGGGTGCTGCGGTTCCCGTTCGCAGCCTGCCCCTAAACAAATTCCCCTCGGTCCCTCAGAATGCTCCTCTCTTGGGAATTCTCGACGCCTTCCAGGAGGGTCGCTCCCACATGGCAATCGTGTCGCGCTTCAGTGTCGAGAAGGCTGCAAGTGTCAAGAAGGCCGTCAAGAGGGGTCTCACCAAGCGCCTGAAGGACCGCGTCGGAATCAGCGACTCCAGCGACTCCAGTGACTCTAGCGAAGATGAGGAGCCCCCGAAACCGAAGGGGCGGCGCAAAACCCAGCGGAAGGCCTCCGATGGATCCACGAGCGTCGCGAGCACCGGCGGCGCAGACGGCGCAGAAGTTGAGCACAAGGACTCCAGCGACGATGCGCATAGCCGCCACTTTTCCTTTAGGAAGAAGCGCAAAGGGAGCAAGAAGCGCGTGCGCGTCCAGGACGTCGAAATGGGCGCAGTCGAGCCTGCTCAAGATCAAGCGGACAACGCCACGCCTAGGAGCGGCAGCTCCGAGCCCCAGTCGAAGAAAACCCTCGTCCAGATGGCGTTCGCGCCGGGTCTCGAGGCGAGCATGCCGGCCGATGCGGTTCTCGGCAAGGCAGGTGCAAATGAGGTGGGTGTCATGCTTCGGATAGGCATTATCATGCTGATCCTCGTCTGCGCAGTTCCTTCAGGGCTTCGACCCCAACGTGGCTCCGCTTGGTATCATCACCCTGGAAGACGTTTTGGAGGGTTCGTGATCCCCTTTCTCGCGCTCATGATCACACTGACGAGGAATGTAGAGGTCATCGGAGAGGAAATATACGACGAATTCGACCCGGAAGGCGCCCGCCACGGTGAAGTCTCGAGCTACGTCCCGCCGCAGTACAGCGCGATTGTCAAACCCTCCTTGAGACGCAAGGGCTCCGCTCCGCAGCTGTCCCCGCACAAGGATCCTGTTATAGTGACGCCGGCTCCTCCCGCCAAGGTCCCGAGCGCGTCCGGAACTCCCGTCCTCCGCCCCATGGCCATCCCCGCTCTGAAGGGCCTCAGCTTCCTCACTGGCCGCAGCAGGAGCGCTCCGCCTGTTCCCCGCGACGCGCCCACCCCTCCGCCTGCGCCTGCTCCCGCACCCGCACCGCTCGCTGCGGACTTCCCGGTCGACGAGAAGGAAGCGGAGAGCGAAAAGGAGCCACTGCCCGTTGACGACACCCCGCCGCCCCCGCCGCTCACGGCGTCTCCCGAAGAAATACCCGGTGCGCAGGGCGAGGACCTGTTGGGCGCGCGCCTGCGCCAGACACCGCGCAGCGCGTCGCCGGCCCCGTCGGTCGACCGCAACCGCAACCGCGGCAAGGGTCGTTTCAAGAGCAGTCCACTCGGGGGCAGCGGTAGCGCAGTCATCCCTGAGCATGTCAAGCGCCAGGAGGTCGAGCGGATACCGGAGAGCACTGACAAGGAGGCGCCGGATATAGGTGCGAGTAAGCCGGCGGAGTGAGGGACCAGTTGTGTGAGAGATCTCGAGCGTCGCTCGATGTGTATACCTTTGGCAGTTCTTGAAGCTCGCGTGTAAAGTACTTTGCTTGTGTTCGTTCACTAGGTTTCGATGATGAACATATGTTTCGTTTTGCCTTCTCGTTTCCTGTGGACGTCGACGGCTGTCTAGGCTCGTTTGCCTGTTGCAACACTCTGAAAAATTGCCCATGCAGTCAGAAAAACAACAAAGAATAGTCTTGAGCCGTCCACGGTTTGCATATCAGTCTTTTCAGCATGCATGGGAGGGCAAGGCGATGCGTTGTGGGAAGTGAATGACCCGGTAGCTAGGCTGGCACGTCGCGCTGTCGGGCGATCCGTTACCACGTCCCGCCGCAAGCTTGTCCTCGACGCCCACAGCACATCGACCGGGGCCTTCGTCAGTCTAGTGACAAGGCAATAAATCAAGTTATGCTCCCCGACTCTCTCTGGCTCCTCGTCTCCGCGCTCGCACTCTCCCTCCCCGACCGCACAGCCGCCCAGACGCCCTCACGAGCACTCCTCCTCAACACCCCGCTCGCCCTCGCCGCCGCCAATTTCTCGAGCACATCGACACCCCTCCTCTTTGCCCTCCCGGATCCGCCTAGCTCATCCTCCCCGCTTACCGTATCCATAGCGCTATGTTCCGCAGCATCATCGGCTGCGCCTCGTTTCTTCATAACGAATGACAGCCAGGTCGCAGTACCTGGCCCCGGCGGTGGGACGGACGTGTGGGAGCTTGTCGTTGACGACGGCGGCCTGGCGAATGTGACCATGACCATGGACGGCGGTGCTGGTAAGCTCGCTGTCTGGGGCGGCGGCGCGTCAGACAGCGTCGAGATCGGCGCATCAGACAGCGGTGCGTGCAGCTTTGCCGAGCGTACCCTGGTCACTGATTTTCTGCCTAGGCCCGCTACACGAACGCCTCCCGGAGCCCCCCCTGCTCGGCGACTCGACCTCCAATCAAGCTCTCCTCTACTCCCCGCCCTTCGGCGCGTCCCCGCTCGCCCAGCCGACCTACCCAAACTACACCCTCCCGCCCGCCGAGCTCGCCTTCCCCACCCCGCCCGACGGGCCCCTGCCGAACTACACACTCATGCTCGCGCCCCTCACAGCTGCGCTCACCTCACAGCCACAGACCGCTTGCGCGCTACGCAGCCACGCGGACGCGAAGACCGCCGGCGACGTTCTGCGCCAGCAGAACTGGCTGCGCGACGAGCAGGGGTGGCGGACGGAGTGGTTGCTGGACGGCCTGACGCCGCTCACGAACTACACGGCGTACACGATCCAGGACGGCACGAAGGTGAACGGGCCGACGTACTTCACCACGAAGTCTGGTGCGTAAGCTACCCTTCTCTGCACGCCCGCGGGCTGACGGCCCCCATCCAGCGTCCTTCTCCTGCCAGCTCGTCCACTCGCTGCCGTTCTGCCCGACCACGTCCTACGCCGTCCCGCTCCCGCCGCCGCCCGCGCAGAGCGCCGCATACGACTCCAAGTCGCTCCCGCCCGCGATCTCCACGCCGCTGCTCGCGTACCTCACGAACTTCACGACGTCGCTCCTCACGTCCGCGTGCGGGCGCGACCACTACTCGCCGCTCAAGTCGTGCGCGGACTGCCAGCGCGCATACCGCCACTGGCTCTGCGCGGTGTCGTTCCCGCGCTGCGGCGAGTTCCCGCACGTCGCGGCCACCGCGACCACGAGCGCATCCGCCGCGGGCGCGACGGGCGCGCAGCAGCCGTTCGCGGTGCCCGCCGCGCTCGTGCCGCAGCCGTCCGGCGTGCCCGCGCGCAACCCCGCGTTCCCGGCGTTCAGCCAGCCGTACACCGCGCTGCTGCCGTGCCTCGAGACGTGCTACGACGTCGACCGCGCGTGCCCCGCGTTCATGGGCTTCAAGTGCCCGCGGCCCCAGTTCAACGCGAACGTGAGCTACGGCGTCGGGTTCGTCGACGGCGTGCTGGGCAAGGAGGGCGTCGTGGGCGGCGGGAGCACCGGGGCGGCGCAGGACCGCTGGGGCAACGTGTGGTGCAATCCGAGCTAGTGCGTGGCGCTACATGCCGAAACCGCGTTTTGCTCGATGCCACGCCCTGCTTCATGATTCACGGACTGCTCTACGGATTCATATCATAGACGTTACTTATACTGACCGGACGTGTACGTGTACGGACAAGCAGGAGCATGACACGACCTCTTATACCAAGGTGTATCCACAAGTTGTGCAAATATCATCATCATTTTCGAGCAAGTAGTGGGCCCTTGTACAATGTACAGGAAAGCAGGCTCGTGAGCAAGAAAGCTGATAGTACTAAGCATCGTACCACTACGAAGTAAACGAGGGAGGGGGTAAACGGAGAACGAAACCGAACTTGTTAAACGGGGACTGTACGACGTATATAAGTGTATGGTGGAAACTACGGAATAAAAGAGCGAGAGGCAAACGGAGAACGAACCGAGCTTGTCAAACTGGGACTGTCGCACCATATATAACTACAGCACCATCTGCTCCGATGCGGCCTGGCTCGTCTCCTGCCGAATGCAAAGTATAACCGGATCAAATGGTGTCCTGGCGTATCACACAGGTCAGTACGGAACCAAAGAAAAAACGGAAGATGCACCTTGATCTTTGACCATTCCATGACGAGGTCCGTGGTTCGGTCGTGCAGAATCATACCGCATTGAGAGCATGTCAAGTGAGTGGCTAATGAACGTATGGTTGTCTCAATCGCGGTCGAAGTTACATCTGCGACGATTCATTAGGACGATCGAACACTATGCAGCACCACACCTGAGCACGCACCTGCCTTGCTGTCCCACACCAAATAGGCCGACGCCAGGGACCACGCCCTCGCGAGTTTCTTGTGCTCGCGTGCACCGCACATCAACGAGGGCTCATGCGACCTAAGCGGAATTGCCAGCAGGCGCTTGAGGGCCGCCGTGCGCCCGAGGTGGAGGAAGAACAGCCGCTTGAGGTAGACGGCACCTATCTTCGACGCGACGGCATCGTTTATGCTGTCCAGCGGGAATGACAGCAACAGCGCCGACACCGCGGCGGCGAGCGGGTACGCATCCAGCGCGGCGGCGAGCGCGTAGAACCGGATGGGGTTGGACGATGCGACCGAGACCGCTACTTCGTAGAGCGGGGCGCCGGGCGCCAAGTGCACATCGCTTGCAAGCCCGTAGGCACGGATGAGCTCGATGGTGTCATGCACAGCGTCTGGGGATGGACCGTAGTGCACGACGGGCATCCCGTAGATAACGTGGAAGAGGATGTTCAGCACCACCGAGTCGAGGGGGATGCTCACGGGCAGGGCATCTGGCTCGTGCGGGAGGTACGAGGCGAGGTGATTGTCCGACACGCCGAGGACTCTACGGCGATGAACGTAGAAGAGGACGCCGTCGTGGGAGAGCAC
The DNA here is from genome assembly GCA_019915015.1 of Auriscalpium vulgare. Classification (NCBI taxonomy): domain Eukaryota; kingdom Fungi; phylum Basidiomycota; class Agaricomycetes; order Russulales; family Auriscalpiaceae; genus Auriscalpium; species Auriscalpium vulgare. The sequence continues at coordinate 239,428 of JAHBBC010000014.1, forward strand.
GAGCAGGTCGGCCGGGTAGACGTCTAGATGCGCGCCGGGGAAAAAGGTGGTGGAAATGGGCACGATGGTGTCTTGCCGTTCTCCGGACGAGTCCGTATCATGGTCCAGGGTATTTGGCTGATCATTGACGAGGGAGAGTCTATGCGCCGTCTGCACAGAGACAGATACAAAGGAGAAACCTCTCTGAACGGACTACCCTAGAAAAAGGTTTCGAGCTTACCGAAAGGCTGGGGCAGTCGGCCGACAGTACTGCCAGCCGAGGGCGGGTCGGCGGGGAGTTGACAAGCTCGTCGTACGTAAGCCTCGTCTCGACCATCTGGAATATTGAGTCCCAGTCGTCGCTCGTCTGGGCCATCTGGAAGATAGAGTCCCAGTCGTCGAGACCCGTGGCAGAGTCCATTCATAGACACCGTGGAGAGGCAGAGGGCCTCGAATCGGCATGGGGTTTATATACATGCACATGTCGGCGACTCGGAGGTGGTTGGCGGGCACAAGTCGCGGACACCGGGACACGTCGCCTGTGAAAATCGCCCGCATTTGGTGCATCAACGCCTAAACCCTGCTGTAGGGGCAGCGCATCAGCTCACCGCCATTTTCTGTGAAGTTGCAATTTTAGGCCATGAATCGCGGTACCCCCATGTGTGTTTGATTGTGCTGCCTCCAATAACGCGTGCTGTACTTGTTCCCTGCTCTGACCCGAAAGCTTCCCCAGGTTGTTCTTGTTGGCATTTTAAGGTGGCAAGGGGGTGGCCTGCGCGACTGCGTGTGACGTCATCGATGACGCCCCCTTATCAATTCTCTCTGTTTTCTACTTATCTGCGTATATGGCTCCGACCGAGTACCTTCGCAATGGGTAGTCGGTAGTCCGATGTTGCCACCGTTCGACTCGAGCTCTAACATTTGGGGGCGTGGTTCGGTTTGGCGACGAGGAGGTCTTCAGGCTCCGTGCAGTTTTCATGATCTACATGCGCGGCCTGATGAGGCGTTCACAACGTCGCGAGAGCCATGTACACACCTACAGAGGCCCGCGAGAGCGCATAGGCGGTCTTCAGAATGTCATCCTGCATCGCATGCATGTATGCGGCGTCCGTGGATGTTCGACAGTGCTCAATCAGTCAGGTAGAACCAAGGTAGAACGGCAAGAGCCTCGAAAGCAGTTGACTGTCCTCGGCCGCTGGCGGAGTCGCCGGTCCGGTTTCCTGCACGTGATCGCATCTGAGGACAATGGAGAAATCACTGCTGGTCTGAGCTGTTTGCGGCCAACTCAGCTCTTGTTTTCACCCTTCAACATCCCCTCTCCTCATCTCTTTCCCAAACTACATCTACCTGCAACATCCGGATTTTTAGCGATGACTGTCGTCCCTCACGCGAAGAGGATCTCCGAAGAGCCCCAGAAGACCAGCAAAAAGCGCGCTCGTGAGGACGAGGGGCGCGACGACGGTGGAAGGACCGAGCACGGTAAGTAACGACTTGCTGCATGCCTCGCATGCCGCTGACGGTGACTACCCAGGTCAAAACAAACGACCGCGACGCGTCGACGCGCTGCAGAGCTCATTAGCAGCCCAGACCAAGCTCTTCGACGCCTACTGCACACGACAGGTCACTGCAGCTCACACGGCCACTGACCCCGACGTCGTCCACGCCCGCATTGAATCTGCCCGCGCCCAGCTGTCATGGCACCAGCTGCCACCGGCACAAGACGGCACCGACGCCGTGCGCCACCCGCGCTGGTGGTTCGAGGACGGCGACGTCGTCATCTCCGCGCCGCGCGACGCGTCTAACACACGCAGCCGCGTGCTGTTCAAGCTGCACAAGGAGGCGCTTGCGGAGAACATGGAGTTCTTCGAGAGTCTGTTCGAGATGCCGCATGGCGGAGACAATGTCGACGGTGCGCCGACGCTCGAGGTGGGCGAGACCGCCGTGCAGTGGGCGCTGATTTGCGTGCTTCTGTATACTCCGTAAGTCCTGTGTTTGTTGTCTCTGTACAGTGCGCTCATCGTCTGGGCAGACAAGAATTTGGCACGACGCCCGTGCTCTACTCGGACATCGCCACGCTCCTCGACTTCAGCAGCCGCTTTCAGTGCATCCACTTCCGCGAAGCCGCCGTCTCGCTCCTCTCGACCCTCCTTCCCACGCGCCTTGAGAACTACCTGCAGCGCCGCAGGCTATGTAAGGTCGTCGGCCCGCAACACCTGCACGCGCACGTCCACGCGCTGCTGCTCACGCACAAAATCCCCGAGCTACTCCCGCTCGCGCGCTTCCACCTCGCATGCTCCAGCCTCGAGCAGCTCTTCAACGGATGGACAGACGCGAGCACCGGCGAGACGCTGCGCCTCCCGCGCGTGGAGCTCGCGCGGGTCCTGCGCGGGCGCGACGAGGTCCTGCGCGTGCGACGCGACATCGCGCTCAGCTGCCTGCGCCCGCACATGGTCTTCCGCTACGACTTCCATTTCACGACCACCTGCACGGCGCGCCGCACGCCGCTGGACAACGACTGCAGCATCGCGCTCACGGACCTCGTCACGGAGATGAGGAAGGACGCGGACACGGTGTACGCGCCGCGCCTCGCGCTCGCGCCGCTCGACCGCGCAACGAGGGAGCGCCTCCGCAAGTTGCTGTGCGGGAACTGTCGTGCGGCGCTGCGGTCGCGCATGGCGCGCGGTCAGAGGCATATATGGATGTGTCTGCCGCAGATGTTTGGGATGGGCGATTGGTTCGAGGTTGAGAGGCACGGGGCGACGGTGCGGAAGCTGGAGTTCCAATGGGCCATGAAGAAGGAGTTTGGGGATGAGGAAGAGCAGGAATACTATGACGAAGATGGGGAGGCATATGACGAGGAGAATGGCCAGGAGAACGATGCAGATGGGGTCCAAGAAGGGGACGAGGCGTTCGGAGACGCGGGCGAAGCGGCTCCAGAGGGCGCAGGACAAGAGCATGAAGATGAATGGGGTCGCGACGACTGGTCCGCTTCCGGCGACTCGGATTCCACAGCACAATACACGGACGACACGGAGTTTGCTGAATTCGATGGGCCGATGGACCTGGGTCCGGGCCCAGGAAACACAACTTTTCCGGAGGGGTTCAGATGGCCGATAGAGGAGTGGACGCATGAGTATCCCGAGCCCGAGCCCCATCCGTGGCAAGACGAAGGGTCGGGCCCGGAATGGGAGGAGTTGCCAGAGGAGTAGATGTATGTGTTATTTTCGACCATGTGCGCACGCGATTGATCTCTGGCTTGTCTGACTCTTGGGTAGACTGGAGTAGACTTGCGGCCTGACTGTAAACAATAAATCAAGACTTCTCGATGACGGGCAATGTGCTTTTCTGATCACAACATCACAGACTGAATTATTGCAGCGACTAAACAATCTGAGGTCCATCCCAAACCCAAAATACAGGAAAGCATCCCCGACCCTTTTTCACCCGCGAGTTATCCTCTGCATTTACGCGTGACTCGCCCTGTACGCATCGCACAGCATGTCAGCACTGCCTCAGGAAGCCAAGACACTGTCCATGCACTCACGTAATCGACCAGGTACTGTCGGTCGACAAGCACGTTCCCTCCGAATTGACGGGATGCACAGGCGGGAAGCACGCATTACCAGCCGCCGACGCGGTGGTATTCTGCACTAGTTGTCAGCTAGCCATCCCTCATTGAACCCCGCGGAGTGACGCACAAAGTCAAGCCAGGTGTACGAGAGCGGACTCGGGTTCGCGGTGTTGGCGAAAGAGTAGGAACACGTTTGGTAGGTCAACTGCATGACGTGTGCTGGCTGTACGACGAACGACGGGGACAGAGTGTTCTGGAGAACCCCAATGGACCCCTGGAGCACCTGGCAATCTCCCTCGGTGGGAGGCAGCCTGCCGACGTTGGTACTGCAGAAGGTGTTGCCTGTGATCGCCGAAATGAGTAGATGAATGGGAGAGAGTTTGTATACGCACAGGTTTGATCGTCAACGCTGATGGCCGTCGGCGTGGGCGGCGCCGCGGTCACCGTCAGAACATCCGTGGTCGTCGAGGTGGACGTCGAGGTGTCGGTCACCGTCTTGACGACGGTGGTCGTTGTGGGCTTGGGCGGGGGAGGCGGGGGGCAGCAGAGCCCCAAGAGCCAGCATAAGACGTTGGTATCGGTACTCAAGCTGGTGTCGGCGCTCAAGCCAGAACTGGTGCCGGAGCAGGCGAGGTTCTCCAGCAGGACGGTGGCACCGCCGACATATGCGGTGGTGCTCGAGACCGTCACCAGGCTCGAGCAGCCCCCTCGGGCGCGGAGGCCCTCAGAGCGTACCGGGCGCGGCGCCTCAAGGACGCGCGGGCTGGCGACTGCAGAGAGCACGAGGGCGGAGAGAAAGACGAAGGACTTGTAGGACGGCATGCTGCGATGAACGAGCGGGTGTGTGCGGAAGCAGGTGTGCGACCGTAGAGTACCGGCGAACCTGGTTTGTGGGCTTTATACAAGACGCATCGTAGATGGTAGTACGCGCACCGTGATGCACAGACTCGATGTTCAGAGGATGCCAGTCACTGCATTTGTTTGGGCATCATCTCACGGGGCATGCGCGGCCTGTCGTTCGGCGATGACAGCAGGCACACCGCCGCGGAAGCGGGCCCTGAGCGCCCATCAGATGGCCAGTACTTACGCATGTGTGCGCGTGAGCCTTGAGGCAGGCGTACGCTTGACGGACACGGGGAGAAGAATGCCGGGACGATCTACTACGTGAAGCCGCCATCGAGGCTGACGTGATTGGCGCGTATTAACGGCGCATGTGCGGCTGGGAAACGCACCGGTTGAACATCCGATTTAGTATGTCATTCACGTTGGCAGAGTAAATGAGCGTCGGAGGCGGGCATCGGCTCAAGAGCGCAGCGGAGACAGATCCATGATGGTGATCGCATGCCGCTGTCTACACTTGGGATAGCGCGGCAGGAAGCTGATCAGGTCAACATGGCTGCAGCTGGGGCTGGGCGTTGTGGTTTCAACTTCCCAGGCAAGCCAGAGAAGATCGAATATTGGATGGGAGGTCGGCAGTGCTGTTATGGCACAAGGAGATCTAGAACAAGGCCTCCGAGCAGAATTCGAAGAGAGAGCGGAGACGGGGACGGAGCGGCTCCTGTTGATTGTTCCCAGATGTAGGGACGAGGTATCGTGTGTCAAGTGCGCAAAGCAGTGCCTAGGCATGCGATTTTCTGCATGCTTCAATGCAAGCCATCGATCCTGACATCCCCGCTGGCAGCCGGGACGGGTTCAAGCTGCCGCACGCGCCGGGACAGGTTTGAAGGATGGGAATCCGCCCGGCTTTCGTGACAGTCAAGCAGGGTCGGATACGAAGTATACGATATCGCTGATGGAGGTAGAAAGAAGAGAATCAGAGAATGCGCTGCGGCAATGTGAGCCGGCATTTAGCGCATGTTGAGGGCCGGCAATTGCTATCCTTGACTAGAGTAGAGTTCTGTGACAGAGCGAGGAACGAGAAGCGTGAGCATCGCCGCTGCGCGCCGAGTGAAGCACATTCTTCACGACATAAACCACCAAATCAATGACTATAGATTGTTTCCGTCCGTACTTAGAAGCCCAACCCGTAAATATGGAAACCCAAACAAACCAAAATCCATTTCCAGACTAATCCGAGTCGCCTTATCTTTCGTCATCGACACAGCAGACCAGCAGTCTTACGAATGGCTCGCCCTAGACAAGTTATATCAGCAAGAAAGACGGAGAGCCAAAGCACATTCGGAGCACTCACCCGACCTGCCACGTCGAGTCCACGGACTCGCACAACCCAAGAGAATTAACAGGTTGCACGGGAGGGAAACACGATAACCCGGCCTTGGATGCGGTCGCGTTCTGCAGCGACGGACGTTAGCCATGCAGTTCACAGGTTACGCCCGGTACCCACAAAGTCGACCCAGGTGTAGGAGAGCGTCTTCGGATTTGCAAAATTCGCGAAGAAGAAGCGGCATGTGCCGAAGGTAAGCTGCTGGATACTCTTCGGGGCGACGGTGAACGAAGGCGCGGTCGTCCCCACGAATGTGGTGATAGCGCCCTGGATAACCTCGCAATCCTCAGCGATGGGCGGCAGTTGGCCGACGCCGTCGCTGCAGAAGGTGTTGCCTGTAAACATCAGGCAAGACATGAGCAGGTGAAGATCGCTAGTACACAGCCAGCGTATATACGCACAGGGTACCTTATCCACGCTGAGAGGTGCCGGAGGAGCTACGGTGGCTGTCGCAACCACGGTGCTCGTTTTCGCGACTGTCGCGACGCTGGTCACCGTCTGGAAGACAGTGGTCGTGTTGGGATGAGAGTCCGGCACTACGGCGGGCAGGCTGCTGGCACTCAGGCTGGAGCAGGCGAGCGTCTCCAGCAGCACGGACGCGCCGTTGACGTCCGCGGTGGCGGTGAAGACTGTCGTACAGTCTGATCGGGCCTGGATGCCGCGCAAAGGCCCTCCCGGCGTAGTAAGCACGCGTGGCCTGGCAGCCGCGGAGAGCACGATGGATGAGAGTAAGAGGATGGACTTGTACGACGGCATGACAGTGCAGACAGCGGGGCAAGCTGATGGGGATCCACGCTAGGTCGGCAAAGCGGACCAAGCACTTTAAGCAGTGTGAAAGTTTCTGCATATACCCTGAGACACCTGAGCTAAGTGTTCAGCTCGCCTTCACTGAGTAGATAGCATCCGTTCGAGCGAGCCCATCACGCGGCGCGCGGAGTATCTGTTTCTACAAACGGCCCAGTCGAGGCTTCGGGGAAAGAGAGCGAGTGGAAGGCACGCAGTCGCGGAAGCGGACCCAGACCGCGAATACGGTCAGCGCGAGCCTCGAGGCGCACCCCAGCGACCAACCGGGCTGCGCGCTTTACGAACGAGGGGACGTGGCGTCCGGCGTTCCGGGGTAATCTGGCTGGAGGCGCTGCAGTTAACCGTCGAAGTCCCCCAGCGTGACCATGCCCGGAATTGACGGTGCGTGCACAGTGCGGCTGAGAGATGCGTCGTATGGACATTCACTTCTGCCATTGACTTGGCGTGCTAAATGCGTGCTGAAACGGAGAGTCGGAAGAAGAGCGCGGGGAGGGCCACGAGGTGGGCGTTCACGCTGGGACAGGACCTACAGACAGATCAGGTCAAATCAATAGAGATGATGCTTTAAACTTACCGAGACAAAGAGCAGAAGCGCGTCCGCGAACTGGGATGTCGGCCTGGGTATGATGGGCCTGGTGATCCGAGCAGAAGAAGAGGAATGTCTCGGCCCAAATTCAACGGGTCAATCGGAGGAAGAGGCGGAAGGTGGCGATGGTCCGGCTTTTCCACCGCAGTCGGGTGAGCACCGTACGTCAAGGATGCAAAGGTTCCTGGGCCTGCGGCTTCGTGCTTCAATGAAAGCGTAGGCGACGTCTCAGACACAAGCTGAGGCGCTGGGAAGGATCAGCTGCAAGCGCATCGTCGCCTAAGAACGCGCACAGATGAGCAGCACACTTCAGATCCTACGAGTCACGTCAACGCATACGAAAGCTATACGAGACGGTTGAATGGCACTGGTATAAGAACTTGGCAGATGTCGAACTCGCGTCGCTGTAAGACTGATTGATGGCTCGTCGGAAGAGAAAAAGGGCGTCGGACCGTCGGAAGAAGAGTGTCCTGTAGGAGCAGCATGGGCAGGAAGTCGTCAGATAGAGTCCGATTATACGTACACCAGGGCGAACAGAAGAGCACCAAGTCTGATCGATGTGATTGGTATGAAAGCAGGAGAGGACCGGCCGACGAGCGTGGGTTTGGACTACATGGGGCAAACGGCCCTTCATATCCTCGGGCTGAGCAGCCAGTTGAACACGAGCATTCCAGTGGGATCGATGCCCCGCCTTGTGGAGCAAACGAGATGAAATGAAGGCATTTTGTTGTTCTGGGCAGTTGGTGGGCAGAGACAAGGTCCACACGGCGCGTGCCGCTGAGTTGGAACGTCGGCCACTCCGCTTCTCACCTCTTCACCGTACCTCCATCATCTGCGCATGCTTGCCTTGTACTTTCGCTCGCCAAAAATGTCTGCTCAACCACGAGAAGCGTCCGCATAACTGGCACTCAGCACCGCCTTGTTCTCCCATTGCGAAGTTGTTCAACCCGTGCAGAGGGTCTGGACTGTCCTCAATTACTTACCTCCGAGTTTCCCATCCTCTTGCCATCGACTTCTGCTGAGCCGTCAATCACCGCAGGCGGATCCACATCAGTTCTAGGCGCACTGCCATGCTGTCTAGAGGGTCCGTGTCGTTCAGCACATCTCCCAGCCATACAGAGCTCGGCCGCCATACCCGCGCAGCACCGGACGGTAGCCTGAGTCTTGTGCTGCACTCGGGTGAAATCTACTACCGGCCCCCTGCGTAGGTGCGTTACTAGAACATATCACGTTAACGGAACAGACAGACAGACGGCCGCGGAGGACGTCGTGGCGTTGGGATATGGCATGCCCACGCGCCCATCCATCCGCGCTGTCGACACCAGCCCTTGATCCTGACTTTGATCCGAACGAACCCCAGTCGCGCCGACAGTCGATGCAGTTCAGCCCTGCCAGGACCTCACGTACATTCTCGCCGTCAGTCCTCGCCCACCTTACCCGCGCTCACTAGCCCACCTGCGCACACGCAGCCCGCACACGTGTAGGCACGCCGCCGTGCTTCGCGCATCGTTCCCAAGTCAATCCCTCGCATCTGGCGCGGACCAATGAATCTCGTACCTCGGCCGTGCAACCTTCCCCGTGGTGATGCCCGCGTCCGACTGTACGTGCGAGGGGGCTGGACCTGCCGGTGTTCTTCCCTAGGCTTTCCTCCCGCGCACTTCCGGCCGTGGGCCGCAGCCGCGCTGACAGCTATGCCGGCCATACGCGCCCTTCGCCCGCGCCCGCGCCTGGCGTGCGCATTTCCGTATCGCACAGAGCCCCCCGTGCGCGCATGCGCCTACTTAACGCGCCGCGTCCCCGACCGGACGGACCCCAGCAGCCTCCCACGAGCCCCTGCAGCAATGTCGCCCTTCCTTCGTCTCGCGTCCCTCGCCTCGCTCGCCGCGCTCGCGCTCGCTACTCCTATCGAGCTCGCGCGCCGCGCGTGCGCCGAGCCCGTGCTGCTCAAGACGCTCGTGCTGAACGGCGTACAGCTCCAGACATTCGGGTGCCCCGCGCTGACGCCGGCGCTCGCCCTCCAGCCGGACAGCCACCCGACCACGAACACCGTCACGAGCACCGCGACCGTCAAGAAGACCACGACGGTGGTCAAGACGGTGTCGTCGACGACCACCGAGACCGTCACGCCGACGCCGTCGCCGACGCCGCCTGCCAGAAACGTCTGCGGACTGATCGGTTGGTGCCATTTGACTCGGAAGATGCTGAGCGTTGACTGATATGGTCTCGCAGGCAATACGTTCTGTGGCACGCTCACGTCGTTGCCCCCGATAACGGACGACTGCAACGAGATAGTCAACTCTCTCACCATCTTCGCCTCTGAGCTTGGTCAGTGCACTTCATTCAAGATATTGTGCGGTACTGACAGACAGTATTTCCACAGGGACTACCTACACCGTCTCACCCGGCGGGAGCCAAGTCCTAACCTCCAACACGTGCAGCTTCTCGTTCGTCAATAAGGACACCGTCACGCTCGAGGCCTGTTGGCAGGACTTGGTCAGTGGCTTCTTTTTGGAGTACAGTCATCGGATGCTGATGGTGCGCTTGCTACTATCACAGGCGCAGGACGGTAGCGAGGTCGCGACGACATGCTTCCCGCCGACGCAACCCATCAACACGCTGGCGCAGTACGAGGCACCAGACCTCACCTGGGTGATCAAGTTCGTGTTTTCCCGTCTTGATTTGATCTCTTTTTTCTGACTTTTTCTGTCAGTGTGAACCACTCGTAATGCACGCGTTTAGTGAAAATGGGGCAGTGGTGGAAAGAGGGCCTCGGAAGCTTTTTGCGGACTTATTTTTGTTCAACTTGAATAATGGGATTTCGACGCCGGGCAATTCGAGGGTTATGTATGCCTGAGTGATTCTTTCGAGATTGATCTCATTGATGAGTCGCGAGCGTGATTTGAATGGGCAGATGGTGCATTTAACGTGGCGGACGCAAGTACATCAAGAACAGAATAAACGACAACAACTATATGGGCTTGATTTTGAAGTGCAGAGAGATGAGCGAGAAGATGAGGCACTGCCAAACAGGACATGTTAGCCACGGATTCTCGCCCCCTGACAGAATACAGAGAATTCTGTTCGTGGGATGATCTGCGCCACGCACCTTGAGATCCTGCACAAGGTAGTAGAACACGCGGAGGCCCTCTGGATCCTCGCTGTCTTGGATGTCCACGAGCGACCCAATTTTCGCGGTCTGGGAGTGCAGAGAGAAGAAGAGGGGACATATAACAGAGCGCAGTCAAGGACAAAGGTTTCATGAGGATATGTTGATGCGCCACGAGGAGAAGCACGCACCTCGAACGCGATGTGGTCGTTTCCAACTCGCACCTCGAGCTCCTGCTTCCCAACGATGTTCTTTTTGGGCCAGTTCGTGTCATCCTCCCTGCGGTGGCGAGGGGAAATCAAGTACAGCGGAGGAGAAAATATGAGTACTTGGTCAAGTAGCAAATATTATGAAGACTGCGCACTTGATTATCTCCGACTGCTCCACGATACGCTTGAGCTCCTTCACGACAAGCGGCGAGACCCACACTGGATACAAGGCAATGCGTGAGCCAAGGCAACGTTGAAAAAGAAAAGCACAGGAAACGCACTCTCTTTCCGGATGAGCGCGTCGTTGCGGTAGTTCGAGTTGTTTGCATAGCGCAGGCGCCCGTGCGAGTACTCAAACTCGAGGAACTCGTGGCCGTGCTTGCCCGAGTGCCCAGTGCTGCAAAACAGACATCGAACCACGCAACGAACGCGAGGCTGTTAGCGCGCGCGCAGACGAGTTGAAGAGCCGAGGCGTACTAGTATCTGTGGGTCAGAGCGTCAGCGTCAGTGCACATGCGAGTACCATAGAGCGTACCGCAGGTAGAAGGGGTCCTTGTCGTAGGAGGTCATGACGGCGATGGGGAAGACGAGGAAAGCAACGCGCAAACGCGCAGGCTCCGACTGCTTTCGCTTACGTGAGCACAGTACTCGGAATTTGGGCCGGCGCGCGCTGGCAAGGACGACCACGACCTGCACGCTATGCTCGCCCCTGCCCTCCGTATCGCGTCGCGCATCCCGGCGGCGAGCAGGCGGCCGATATACGTCTCTGCCGTGCGCTATGCCAGCACCAGGTACGTGTCGAGAGCCTGTTTCGCGTCCACGCTCTAACAGCAGGATGTTTCTTAGCTCAAAATCTGCGTCTACCTCCGGCAAGAAAACGAAGAAACTGACCAAAAAGCTGGATGAGAATTTGTCCAAGGAATCCGGGGCGAGGTAAGTGCACTCTTTTGTGGTTGCGGCAGGATGCTGACTCGTCCAGCAGCGCGGCATCCGTAGAGTCTCCACCAGAGTGAGTGTGGTGTACAACTCATTGAAAGCCGCATCCACTGACTACGCTATACACTGCTTAGCTCCGAGACCATCGCATCTCTCAAGACTGCCCCCGCCCAGGCAGAGCCTGTCTCTGTCAAGGCCGATTTACCGCCGTACGTACCATCATCCAAAACTCTTCCACATCCCGTTTCAGCTGCTTACTGACCTCATGTACGCTGCAGTGTCTCCGAAGTACAGAAGACAGCTGCGAAGGTCGAGACGCCAACAGAGACCGCTGTGCCGACAGAGGTAGCGCAGGCCGGCACTTCACCAAATACTGCAGAGCTTTCGCCGACGTGCGTTCTACATATTCTTCTGTCGAGCACTTTGACTTACGCATCGAAACAATCTCCACCAGCACACCTTCGAGCACCGCAGAGGCTGCTATTCCGACGGCGGCCTCTGTTCCTACTGAGCATTCGTCAAAGACTGGCATCTTGTCAGAGACTTCAAAGCCTTCCGTCGCCGCCCCAACCACCCCTACTCCCCCTCCTGCCCCGCGCCCCGCTGTCCGCCGCGTTCCTCGGCGTGGCCCAGTCTACGAAGATGAGCGCACCTGGCACGCGACCGTCGTGCGCGGCCGCAGCGCACTGACGCCCTTCCAGCACCCGCCCACGCACCGCATCCCCGCCGCGCTTCTGCATGTGCGTGGGCACCACTCCGTCCTGCTCGACCTCTTCCTCCACTTCGCGCTGCACGCGGCCGCCGCGCTCGGCATGCCCGCGTCGCGCCCGTTCGCGATGCCCACTCAGCGGCGCCTGTGGACTGTCCCGCGCGGCCCGTTCGCGCACAAGAAGGCTCAGGAGAACTTCGAGCGCAAGACGTTCAAGCGCGGCGTGCTCGTGTGGGACACCGAGGGCAGCGTCGTGGAGCGCTGGGTGCGCTATCTGGAGCGCTGGGCGCTGGGGGGTGTGGGCATGCGCGTTGTGAGGTGGGACCGTGTGCCGCTGGGGGTTGGCAATTTGCTGGGCGGAGAGGCGGTGGCGGGGAGACTCAGCGCAGAGACGAGCAAGGCCCAGGTGGAGAAGTTGGGCAAGCAGATTGTGAAGGAGGAGTTGAAGGCCGCCGAAGCTACACTATGACCTAGTGCTCTAGAACTCATTGCTATGTCCGACACCCGCCCTCATGGCATGCTCCTGGCAGTGAAATAATGTCCTTGCGACACAGCTACGGTAATTATGCAAGCCCGAAAAATCACATAATCGTACACCATCCACCGTCCTGCTGCCTCGCCCTTTGGTCCCTCGCTCTCCGCTCTCTCTCCATTTCTTCCCTCACCATCTGCGTCGCCCTCTGCGCCCTCTGCGCAATCTGCTCTCTCCGCTCTCTCTCCCTTTCTTCCCTCGCCCTCTCCATTGCTTCATACTCCTCCCTTGCTGTTCGGGGCACCTGGTGTGCTGCCAATGGTTGCTGCCGCCAAGGATTGTACTGATTTGCGCGCAGCCGTTGCAATCCGGCTGCTTCGCGGAGACGCTCCGCTTGCAAACCTTCCTGCAAAATTCTCTGCCATTCAAGGTTGTCCATGCCCAGCGGCTGTGTGAGCTGCGCGGGAACGCCTTCAACGGGGGCTCTATGCTGGTCAACGAGCCGTGCTTGTCCATTAGTATTGGCAACAAACGGCAGCTGCGGAGGCTCTTCGCCATGGATTCCGCCATGGGCCGTATGCATATGAGGGTAAATGTCGTGGGCACCGAAGACGCCCATGCAGCGCCAGCATATATGGGCGTGGCATCTGCATAGTATGTGTGAGTGGATCACCGAGACATAGACGCGGCGCAATTTGGCTTACAGTCTGCATTCCATATGGTTGCACCCTCCTGCCTTCTCGATGAGCGCACTGCAGTTCGGGCACTTCTTCACACGCCCCCCTTGCTCCGCGATCCACTGCTCGTTGAGAGCTTCCTGGCCCTCGGTGCTCTTCAACAATTTCTGTCGTTCGCAGGTGATACCCTCGTGCGGGTCTTCCTGGCACGACGAGCACACCGTTGAGAAGCAGGACGGACACTGGAGCGTCTCGGCCGCGTCGGGGCCTGTCGAGCGATAGATTTGCGTACAGTCGGGAGTGGTGCAATATTTCAATTCTAGCGGATTCCGTGCGACGTGCGAGATGAATGCCTTTTCCTGCAGGCGGTCGAAGGAGGCCTTCGGAAGGAACCTCGAGATGACGGGTAGGGCAATCGCGGCGCCACAGCGCGCCTCGTCGCCCATGCAAACGAGCGGGAACTGGTCTCGGTCCACCGCCCCAACCAAAAAATGACGGAGACATGCAGAGCAGAAGACGTGTCCACAGACCAGCTGACAAGGCGTCGAGGCGGCGTCATAGCAGACCGCGCACGTCGCCTCCCCCGCGAGCGGGGCGGGCACGCCGGCGCGCAGGCTGTCGTCGATGAGACGGTGCAGGTTGTGCCGTGCTTCCTCGCCGCCTGACAATGTGATGATGCGCGTAGACGTGTCGAGGCGCACGCTGTCCTCGCCGAACATCTCCTTCAGCTCCGGCACGCCGCGGCGTACAAAGTAGCCGACGGACTGGCGGCTCAGTGTGAACTTGTATTCCAGCGCGAGACGGCGGTCGAGCTCGGCTTTGATGGCCGAGCGAGCGCGTTCGACGCTGTCGGGGTCCCCGTAGACGCGCAGCGTCAGCTTCTGCCAATCCGGACGGACATAAGCACTAGTATCCTGTGAGACAGTGCGCAAGAAAGCAGAGCCGGCGGGGCCCTGGAATGTTGCATGCCAGCCGTCTACCTTCTCGCCCCGGACGAGATTCTCCACCCTGACCTTGAGCGCGCCGACGGCCTGCTTGACGGAGCCGTTCAGTTGTATGCGGACGAATACGCCTTGCTCGTTCGTGACCAGGTTGCACGCCCTCCTGTCTTTGATACTGTTCGAAAGGGAGTTCCACTGTTCCAGCTGCGCGCGATACTGCGCAGACGGGATGTTGACTGTGAAGAACAAGGGATCCCGGAGTTTGAGCCACATAGGCGAGTTGCCGAGAAAGTGGAACTTCTGGCCGTCGATTGCTTTCCGCGCATTGTCCGCGTCCTCCCAAGATGTGAAGCGTGCAAGGACAGACATATTTCCGCGATCGTAGTTTGGCGCGCTTTCAAACTCCACCAACGCATGATGAGGAGCAGTGCTCTCGAGAAGGTCTCGGAGGCGCTCGAGACCGAATTCGACATTGTAGTCAGTGGCCCGCAGACGCCGCAGGATGGGTGTGCCAGAAAACGCTTCCACCTCTGCGTCAGATACAGACGTGGGAAGGTTCATAATCTTGATCGACTGGGGCACGAAGTACTTCGCAGCGGCCCCGTTAGGGCGTGTGTTCATCTGGACTTTAACGATGCGCCCGCTGCAGCGCCTGCGATCCAGGTCCCGCACTTTCCTGTTAGCCTGAGGAATATCTTCGTACTCCGCAGTGTATGCCACCGATGGTGCGCGCCAAGAGATGGAAAGGACCTCGACGTCTCTGCCGGACTCGCCGGATTGTCCCATGCCGCTAGTGCCGTTGTAGGCGCTTACCTCCACCTCTAGGCGGTCGTCGTCCCAGAGTCGGTTCGCATCAAGCCAGGTGGAGAGGTTGCGACCGCACTCAGCGTCGGCGATAACTTCCGCGTCTTTCTTCCCATCCGACCCCATTTTCACATTGACGATCTGGAACCGCCCGGCGTCGACGCCATACTCGGTGAACAGGGCGGAAACGTCGTCGCGCTGTGTGTCGGCAGGGAGCTTCTTGATTCGGATTGTGCATGACTCGAAGCCTGTGATGATGGTCCGGATGTCCAGCCCGGCTGCGAAGGTAACGATGGAGCCCGAGATGACAGTTTGATTTGTTCCGGCAGCCTCCTCTTGCATGATAGCGGCCTGACGGGCTTGCTGCTCGGCTTCGCGTGCTAGGCGAGCCGCCTCCCGCGCCTGGCGAGCAGCTGCTAGTTCGACCTCCCGCAGCTGACGGGCAGCTTCTTGCTCCGCTTCGCGTGCCAGACGAGCAGCCTCTTCCTCCGCTTCGCGTGCCAGACGATCAGCCTCTTCCTGGGCCTCCCGCGCTCGACGAGCAGTTTGTTCCTGTTCGAAACGAGCAACTTCCTCCTGTGCGCGACGCTCAGCTTCTTCCCGTGTGCGACGAGCGGCTTCCTGCTGTGCGCGACGAGAGGCTTCCTGCTGTGCGCGACGAGCGGCATTCTCCTGTGAGCGACGAGCGGCCTCTTCCTTAGCCTCATGGGCGCGACGAGCTGCCGCTGCCTCTTCAGCCTCCCGCACTCGCTGGATGGCCGCTTCTCGCTCCTCGGCTTGGCGCTGCCTCTGTTCAGCCTCTCGCACAGCTCTCTCGTGGTCGCGCCGATCAGCCTGAGCCTGAGCCTGTTGCCGTCGTGCTTCTTCGTGGACCTGGAGCCATGCGTGGATTAGCAGAGGATGGCGCGATAGCACCTGAGCAACTTACGTCTGGGTCATGGCTATACCAGCATTTCTCTCCCTTCTTGCACACGCCAGCTCGCCAAGCGAAACACGGGAGCTCCCCTCGGCGCGGACGAGCGTCCCGCGAGGCGGACTGGGCCCCAATCGTTTCGATTCGAGAAGCTGCTTCCTCCTCTGGTTGCTTGCCTTTCACTGCTTCGTGATTGTGGAGCACTGCATTCCGTATTTGCAGCGGCGTGAGGGTAGGTGAGCGAGTCACCTCGGGATCATGTTGATAGTAGCACTTATCGCCCTTCGCGCACGAGCCTGCTTTCCAGGCGAAGCAAGGGAGCTTCCCTCGACTTTGATGAGATGGGCCTGTGGCAGCGTTTCGCGAGGCGGACTTGTCCTCTGCGGCGCGGCTCGGAGAAGCCACGTCTTCCTCAGGTTGCCTGCCTCGCACCTCGGGATCGTGGCGATACTTGCACTTGTCGCCCTTTATGCACGAGCCTGACTTCCATGCGAAGCAAGGACGATCCCTTTGGATTGAACGAGCAGGGGCTGTGTCGGCATTTCGCGAGGTGGATGCGTTATCGGCGGCGTGTACTCGAGAAACCACTTTCTGTACGGGTTGCATTCCCGCGTATCCCGTCTTGAGTTCTTGATCATGGCGCACTGTGGTTTGGATCTACAGGAGTGCAAGGTCAACGTTAAGAAGGCCCTGAACTAGGGATAGAGCGCACCTCAGGATCGTGACGATACTTGCACTTGTCTCCCTTTGCACACGATCCTGCTTTCCACGCGAAGCACAGGCGATCCCCTCGACTTGTAGTACGTGTAGATGCTATGGCAGCGCTTCGCGAGGAGGCGTCATCCTCGGATGCGTGGATAGTAAGTGCTTCTTCTTTGGGCTGCTTGCCTCCGCGTGCTGCTGCTAGTCCTTGATCGTGGCGCACTGTGTCCGGAATCTACAGGCACGAGGTCAATGTTGATGAGAACGCGCAGCCTCATGGGGTTAACCTCAGGATCGTGGCTATACTGGCACTTGTCGCCATTCGCACACCAGCCTGTCTGCCACACATGGCAAGGGACTTTATGTGTCTGAGGGCTCGCCACTTGTTTGCCGTGAGAATCGCTGAGCGTGCTGAAGCTCGATGGGTGTGGCGAGCTGAGTGGCGTTGGAGGGTCCTTGATCGTATTGCCATTGGACCTACGACTCGGAAGTGCTCGATAGCCTGTGAGGTCCTGCATGTATGCACACATTCAACGCCTCGCTGAAGACGACATCGCGAGAGCCACTCACGGGCGATGCTATGTTGGCATGTGCAAACTTGCACTTCGCGCCATAACGACACTTGCCGTCCTGGGCATAGAACCGGCACCGTGAGGGCGACTCTGGCGCGGTGAGTGGGGTGGACATGGCAGTAGGACGGAGAGCAGCATGTCGGACAAGAGACGGCGCTTCGAGCCATGCATAATCCTAGGATCACCCAATCTGGCCAAACGGCGTGCATACAACGACGTGATATGGTCAGAGTTGGGCAAGTGACAGCCCACTTGAGCGCCGCCTGCAGCCTGCAGGCAAAAGTGACGGAACGCGGCATCGCGCCGGCGGGGCCACAGCACACGTCGAGGCCGCTAGGACAAGGCTGTTGAAGCAGTGGATAGTAATTGGATAGGATAGTGCAAACGTCGCAGCTGGTGGAGAGGTATACAGCAAGTGCCGTCGCCCTGCTGTGCTGCCAGTGGTCGGACGCGCTTCGGCAAGTCTGTCGGGCCGAATGCACGGCGGACCGAACTTCGGCACACAATCGGCACGTGTGCTCCGGGCTTTCGCTAACTTGTCAGCATGGAGTCACTTCTGGAGACTAGATATCCCGGCCGTCCTATGAGTCACCTCAAGTCCAGATTCCGAGTCGATGGGGCCAATCATCAACAACAAACCGCCCCGAATCCTCTGAGCCTCCTGACGTTCTTGGCTTCAGTCACCAGTGGCAATACAGAAGACGATGCTGCCAGTGGACGTGACACGCTTCTTTGACACATTCGGTCTATAGTAGCCATCGAGTTTCTGGAAAAAGTCGTAGCATACTCTGGTATGGGGCCCAAGAGTAAGGGTAGGCTCTTCCTCCCAAACCACCTCACTCTCCGTCCGACATACGTCTCCAGATTCAACGTTCAATACCCTCCCAGTCTTCCCCTCACGGTCCCATTTTCATCTGCTACCCAATGGCCATCGCTCTTACTCCCATGGGCGACCCCGTTCCGCCGTCCACGCGGCATGCAATCTCTGTCTCTCTTCCGACTTGGGCAGACAACGTTGGCTACATGGAAGGTGATGAGCGTGTCATTGATCGAATGAAGTCCGGATATCCTCGATTCGCCATTCAGCTGAGCATCAGACAGGTGAGCGCCGAATTTATGTAGGCTTCGTTTTTTTGGTCACTCCCGTCTCCGCAGATTGCTCACGATTTCGACATCCCCAGCTCGCGCGCGCATGCGAGGAGAAATTCGGCCTGCCTTCAGAAACGGCGATGGTCTTCCCATCCGCCCGCACTGCTGACACGTGCTGTACCTTCCTCACCGCACAGGACGTCCCATCGCGCATTGTGCGGTACTCAATAGCCGAAAACGCGTGCATATCCGTTGTGTTCTTCCCACAGCATCTTCCCGGCTTGCCAAGCAGTTCTGGCAACACACTGGGCTTGGTGTGACCAGTCGCTTCGCCGAACACTGCCTCAGTGCGCTCTCGAGCCCCTCGCGGAAGCAGCCGAGCGAGCATCATGCGGAGGTAGATACGCTCGATGTCCAGGCCGCAGTGGGCGCGAAGGAAACCCTGTGCAGCCGCATTGCAGTTTACCTGACTCGCGACAAGTACGTTCGTCACATGGACATCGACGGAGGCACAGCAGTTGCGGAGAATGACGTCTTTCTGTACCCGACCGGCATGAGCGCGATATGGTCGGCCCACCAGCTCGCGCTCGCCGTCAGGGGCACGCATAAGAGCGTGTGCTTTGGGTATGGTCCTCGTCACTGTGGCTATATTGAATCACAGGCTCATGCATCCACAGGTTTTTATATACCGACACACTGAAGGTCCTGGAGAAGTGGGGTCCTGGGTGCCACTTCCTCGGGCACGGGCCCGACGCGTCCATCGACGAGCTGGCTGCGCTTCTTGCGCGCGAGCAAGCTGTCGACCCTGCGCGCCCGCCCGTGCTTGCGCTCTTCACCGAGTTCCCGTCGAATCCGCTGCTCCGCTCCGTGGACCTGCCGCGCCTACGCGCGCTTGCGGACAAATACGATTTTTTGATGGTCATCGACGATACGATTGGAAACTTCGTGAATGTGGACGTCCTGCCCTTCGCGGACATCCTGGTGACGAGCCTGTCGAAACTCTTCAGCGGCGCGGCGAACGTTACTGGCGGGAGGTCGGTTTTGTTCCTCATCTGCTGATGCATGTCGCATGCTGACAATAAAATCCCAAACAGTCTCGTGCTCAATCCCGCGCGACGGCACTACGTTGCCCTCAAAAACTCGTTGAACGACACGTACGAAGACATATACTTCGCACCAGACGCCATCGCCATGGAGCGCAATTCACGCGACTTCGCTTCCCGCGTAGGCGCCATCGACGCGACCACCGAGCGCATCTGCGACTTCCTGCACGCCGCGTCGCTCCGCCCCACATCCTCTCTCAAGGAGATCTTCTATCCAAAATATCAGACGCCCGTACACTACGCGCGTTGCGCTCGTCCTGCGAGCGGTTTCGGTGGGCTATTCACCGCGACGTTCAAGACGCCGGGTGGCGCGCGCGCATTCTACGACGCGCTGGGGGTGTACAAGGGCCCGTCGCTCGGCACGAACTTCACGCTCGCATGCCCGTACACGATCATCGCGCATTATGAGGAACTTGACTGGGCAGCGGAGTGGGGCGTCCCGTGCGAGCTCGTGCGCGTGAGCGTAGGCCTCGAGCCCGTGGGCCAACTGCTCGGCATCTTTGCTGATGCGCTGCGAGCCGCAGACGCGACGCGCGCATGACCGTCGCTACTCATTCCATGGGACATAGTTGACGTTGTTGGCCTAAGTTATCGTGTAATGAAGACCGCAGTACTGCAAACCATACTTGAATGTTCGCTTGAGCGCACAGCCACATGGTGCCGATCCGCCGGCCGCCGAACGCCGACGAGGTCCTCATCCTTCAAATACATCATGCGATGTGTAGAGAAAGGAACCCACAATTGCTCTGCCATCAAAATGTTCTGACACAACTTCGTCAGCCTGAACCTGACTTCGCTGCGAGCTATCCGCTGCCTGGCACTCACGGACTGCTCAGCAAGGTCGAACCCCAGTGGCGAAGTTAATCGAGTTTTGAACGCCCATTCAGCACTGGCTCGGGACTGTTCTCACCGCCTTCTACAGGTTAGTGTTGTCTAGAACATAGCTGACGTTGTTGCTTCAATGCTTGCTGCCAGTGACATGCTCAGGCCATGCTGTCCTCACATTTGACGCTGGTATGTACGCAAGATATAAGTTACATGTTAGCTTCTCCCGGATCTCCAGGACAACACCGCTACCTCTACCTTTTTCCTCCAGCGTTTAGGAACACGTTAGGCTTCTCTTTATCTGTTTGTTTAATGTCGCTCACGCCGTCCAGCAGTAGAGAACCCAAGAATCCCCATCTCAGTTAACGTTAGCAAACACTCCGACAGTCAAGACGTCTTGCGTTCCAGAGTACCTAGTTTTGGCCAGGCGCAGCCCAGCTCAGTCGTCAGTCGGCGGTCGCTCAGACGATGCAGCCCTCGATGCACGAAAACGCGCGTAAACGTCAGCGGTCAGAGAGCGACAGCGATAGCGAGGCCGACAGTATCCTTGAGGGGACCTCGTCTAGTATGGCACGCCGTTCAGATGGCTTCCCACTACGCCTGTGCGTCTTACGCCCTACTGCACGCGTCTGATGCTGACTATCGCATTCCCGCTCTCATGACTTCACAATTCGCCCACATGCCACACGGACATCATCTCGCGCCCCCCGCAACGTCGGTACCCATCCTTATGGTCGCCCACATATTTATATTTTGCGCTGGCATCCAACTTCCCGCTGACATGGATTTGCCTACGGTGCTAGTCCCGGCGCGTGCAAGTGCTGCAAAACACAAAAGGTGCGCCTCTCCGCGCCCCGTGATGCTCTGAGCTGACTTCAGTCCCATTCTGACATCTTGCCCTTTTACCCCTACCCGCTGCCCGCCTGTCTCGTAAACCCCGCGTCCTCTTCGATGATCATCCTGCCGCGATCGAAACTGTGCGCCGATTACTCGCCCACTCCGCGCATCTCCATCACAATCGGGCCCTGCAGATAAAATGCCATTTTCCCAAAAACGAGAACGTGTGTCGACGATGCAAGGCAGAGAAGCTCCACTGTGTAGTCGAGGGGCGCAAGCCACGTGCAGGCAATGAGGAGGGTGACTTAGATGGTCGCGGAAGTTGTTGCACAGTTATGTGATGTTCCGGTGTGGAGGAGCGAAGCGACGTTGACCGCAAGCGAGTGAGGGACGCCGGTGTCGATACTGTAAAAAAACCATGAATAAGTAGACTAGCATAACGCGGAGTTGAAGCCGACAGCCGGTGCAGAAACATCCCAATCATTGGTGAGAAGTTCTGACGAAGTAAAGCAAAAGTAGAGGCAGAGGACACGGCCATAGTTTCATCAGGTCAGTGTCATGACTTCGTGGCACATGAGAAGATCGACATTTTTGCTAAGCAGTTATAACTATAAGGGGGGTAACGAAAATTAGAGCACAACGCTACATATGATGTGGACAGGGATTGGGATCGTCAGCAGTCCATCAAGTGTCAGGGTATGAGTACAGAACGGGTATGGGCGTGGAGGTGGGTGAGCCATGAGCAGGCCATGTCAGTCCGAAACCGGATGATATAAAGCGAGGAGACAATGCGATGTGATGTGATGTGGTGCGAGCGACGGAAAACAGCGATATGAGGAGAACTGGGCGACGAGAGGGACAGACAACAAAGGATGCACAGCGAAGGACGAAACATCAGACACAGATAGAGAGAGACCGACAGGGACAGAAAAGGAATATGACACACACACGGCCGCGGAAAAGAAAGCGCCAGAGAAACCCGCGCGACAGCAGAGGGAGGGGAAATAGACGACCAGGAATCGGGCCACCCGGCTTGACAGATTAGCTCAGTCCTCTTCGCTCTCCGTCTGGTCGTCTGGTTTGGTCTCTTCGAGCGCACGCGCATACGCTGCATCCTCAATGAACACGTCGCGCTCGCCAGGGATGTGGGATGTGCCGTGGCACGCAGCCGCGTGCTTCCACCTGCTCGCGAAAAAATAACCAATCAGTTTCGACGCGCTCGCCTCTCGACGTCGACTAAACAAGGGATCAAAGCGGCACGGGCGTACCAATACAGCTCGGGCACCTGCACGTACTGACATTAGCATCAATTGCTGGAGGGGAAGGGAGAGACAGGCAGACCTTCGTCTCCATGTTCTTCACGCCCTCGACGGGTGTCCACTTTCCGCACCGGTGGCACTTGCCCTCGCGCATCGTGTTGCGCTCAAGTTTCGTCGCATGAGGGCGCGGCACGGTGCGGAAGGCGGTGGGTGGCGAGAAGGGAAGGGCAGCCGCGGGAGAGATTCCTAGATGTACGCGCACCGGTGAGCAAGGCGTGAGTAGGAAGAGTCAGGGAGCGTACCATGGAAGTACTGCATGTGGTAGCTACTGGGACGTCAGAGTAAGGAAGAATGAAGGATCCAGAAGGACTCTGTCCGTGTCTCAGCACCACAGAATCATTGTGAGTAAGTAAAGGCCACGCACTACTTGAACGCAGAGAACTTCATGCTGAACCATGTGCGCGGGGAGCGTGGGCACAGCGGGCACAGACCAACCTTGCCACGCCCTGAGCCCTGAGTGAGGCGCGGCGTGTACAGATCGAGCGGAGAGCGAGGGGCATTGGGTGTGCCCTTGCCGCGAGGGTTCGCGCTGTAGTGGCGAAAGCAACGCATACATCTGTCAGTTTCTTGTCAGAAGAAATAGAGAAAGACATACGTTGGGACCTTGAAACGCACGTAGAGGCGGGGGAAATCATGGTGGAGGGGGATGGATGGCGGGAAGGTGCGCGTCGGGGCGGAAAAGGTGTTGGAGGTGACCATTGGTTCATTACCATCGTCGTTGTCGGAGGGTTCAGGGTCTTCGGCGTTGTCTTCCTCGTCGGACGAAGGCTGGAAGCTGGAGTCACGGCATTTGGACGCCGTGCGTAAAGAGCTAGTGGGAAACGACAGGCGGCCGCGGTTGTTGGACTTCTGGGTCGCGCGCACGCGTTTGGCGCGGGGAGGGAGACTGGGCGAGGGAGATCGTGCGCGTTTTTGGTATCGCTGTCACCGACGATTTATCAAAACGCGCGCACGAAGGCTGAAGAAGTTCAGAAATACCTTGATCATACGACAAAGAGGCACGGAAGACGAAGTGAACGGGGAAACGTCCGAGGGACATGCTGATAGCGGCGAGGATGCGGCCGAGTCCTCCGGGGAGGGTGACTCCCCACGGGCGCAAATCAGCTGCGCCATGAGCGACGTGCGCGGGCGATCCGGTGTGTTGATGGAACTAGAGCTTGGATGCGTGTTCACAGGTGTGCGTAGGACAACCTGTCGATCGCGCGCACGCTGGATAGGCGAGATGCTCTGGCCGCGCGGAAATGGTGAGGCTGAGTCGCCACCAAACAACGCTGGGAAAATGTTGGGAGAAAACGGGTAGTGGGCTGATGCAGACTTTAAAAGCCATGGCGAAGGTGAGTTGGGCGAAGGAAGAAGGCGCGGGCGGGGAGGCGAGGGCGAGGCGAAGAGGGCGTGTTGGGGCCGCGGAGGCGATGGAAGGACGTAGTAGGCGGTCGTGGAAGGCCCAGAAGACGCAGAGGACGACTCTGACGAGGAGAAACGGGAAAAAGCGGGCAACGGCAGAAGGAATGGGGAGGGGGACGCGTCGAGGGCGAACATCGTGTGGGTGTATGCGCGCTGAAAACGCTTTATATGACGAGCAAGCCTTCACCTTGACCGCCGCGATGTCGCGAAGAGGGACGTTGGAGGACGTGGGTGATGTCCGCGAAGACGCGAGTGGGACGAGCTCGCTGAAGGGACGAGCTCGCTGACTGTTTCCCACGGGTTGGCTGCGTGGCGGCCCGCTCGCTGCGGCGCTGCCCACCTGCGTTCGCTCGTCCACGATGGCCAGGTCATTCCTCCCCGTCCTCCCCATTCTCGCTCTTCTTCTTGCTCGACAGGCGCACGCAACAGCCCTCACCACTGCCCTCACGCCAAACGAACGACTTTGCTTCTACGCCGACGTGGACAAAGCAGGCGAGAAACTTGGCGTGCGTGCCTCCGTTGCTCTCACTGACCCTCCTCACTGACGTCTGCCCAGTTCTACTTTGCTGTATGATCCTACTCCATCTATGCTTACTTGAGTTGACACTGCATAGGTGCAAACCGGTGGTGACTTCGATGTCGACTTCGAAGTAAAGGACCCCAATGAGAAGGTCCTCCTCGACGGCGAGCGCGAGCGCCAGGGCGACTACGTCCTTACCGCGAACACGGTCGGAGAGTATGCTTTTTGCTTCGAGAATGACATGTCTACCCTCACCGACAAGCTCGTCGAGTTCGACATCATGGTCGAGAGCGAGCCGCGTCGCGAGGTCCCTGCAAAGCCGTCCCAGATCAGCGAACACACAAGCGCGCTGGAGGAGAGCATATTCCGCCTCAGCTCGATGCTCGCCAATATCAAACGGACCCAGAAATAGTGAGTGTTCTTCTGTTCGTATGATGCCGTGCGGGAGCTCACGGGTCGGCAGCTTCCATACGCGCGAGAACAGAGGCTTTTCGATCGTCAAGTCGACACAAAAGTGCGTGTGTCTTTGACTGGCAAGACTCATACCTGACGCTCATCTCTTCCAGTCGACTGTTCTGGTACGCTGTCTTTGAGACGCTCGGTGTTGTAGGCATGGCCATGTACGCCCCTTCCTTCCCATTCCATACACACATTCTCACCATGCCTAAACCCAGCTTCCAAGTCTACATCCTCCAAAACTTCTTCAACAAAACCGGTCGGAGATACAAAGTATAGCCGGCGCGCTGGATGAATAGTCGGGGGTACGAACGCGTATGCTTATTTATTTGTATCGGATGGTACACGACACGCCGCCGGGCGACGGCATGAGCTAATACAGACACCACGAGCTATACCCCAGTAGTGGTCCAAGAGATGAAACGTCCATGTTCTAGCATCTCGAATGTGTTGTAAAGTCTTGGTCTGGTCTAATCACTCGGAGCGTCCGATGCCCGATGCCGTGGCGTACAACGCGTCTCGGTCGCCACTCTCGTCGACGAGCGCACGCAGGCGCCCGCCCTCCCTTTTCAAGAGCTCGCTCGGGCGGTCGAACTCGACCTGCAAGCGACAAACATCAACTTACCGCTCAGAATGCGATCGGGGTAACTCACAATACGCCCAGCATCCAGCACCATCTACGCCCCATGAGCAGAAGAAAAAAGGGGAGAAAACAGATGAACGTACAATTTTGTCCGCGTCCATAACCGTCTGCAGCCGGTGCGCCACTGCAAGAACCGTCACGTCCGCACTGATCTCGCGGCGGAGCGCGCGTTGGACCACCGCATCTGTGTCGTGGTCGATCGCCGACGTTGCTGTGCGCGCATCAGCACCGTTCTTTGCTCACAACTCGAGAAGAAAACGGTGAAGCACACCTTCGTCGAGGACAAGCAGTTTGCTTCGGCGCACCAGCGCGCGTGCAAGAGCGACCAGCTGCCGTTGCCCGACGGACAAGTTGGCGCCGCTCGCCGCAACCCCGCTGTCGAGCCCCAGGTGGGACGGCAGGCCGGCGGCGCGGCTCGCACTGTTCAGCGTCGCGTCATCGAATTGGGAGAACGGGTCCAGGTTGGTGCGCAGGGTGCCGGCGAGGAGCTCCGGCTAAGTGCAATGTCAGTACGGGAAGATGAGCGAGAGGAGGAAGGAAGAAGGGGCGCACCATCTGTGGGATGACTGTGATGCTGGCTCTGAGCGTGGCGAGGTTGAGCCCGCTTGTGGGGAGGCCGTCGTAGAAGACGCTACCCTCCGTGGGAATCGCACGGAGTAGGGCCAGGGTGAGCGAGCTCTTCCCGCTGCCTGTCCGACCGACTGAAAACGTGCGCGCAAGTTCAGTGGCAAAAAGAGGCGCTTGGGGAGAGGGAGAACGTACCGACACCGACACGTTCGCCAGGTTTGATGTGGAACGAGAGCTCGTGCAGGATTTCTGGGCCATTCTGCCCGGCAGCAGACTGTTAGCCACGATGAGTACAGTGACTGGGGAGTAGAGCTCACCTCAGAGTAGCGCGCGGAGAGACCCTCGACGCGCAGGTCGCCGCTAGCGGGCCAGTACGCGGGGGGTTCGCCTTTCCGCGTTGGGCGGGGCTCCTGCTCGATGTCGATGTACGCTTGGATGCGTTCCAAGCTGTCGCCGACGATATCCTCCTCAGAAGATTAAGAGGAAGGTCCACATATGGGCTCACCTGTTGGCTGTGCGAAATGAAAAGTATTAGGATAATCTATTGTAAGAGATGGTGCCGCATGTACCACTGATTTCGAAGCCATTGAGGTTTCGCACCCACCACAGAATCATCCCGCTGAACCCGACTTATCACGATATTCAGCGCGTGCCTATGCCACTGTAAATGGGACCTACTGGCCATGGTGATAGAGAACCCTGTATTTGAGGGCAGCGAATCGCCCCGGTTTGAGCCGTAGACGAGCCACGCTGCAAGGCCCGCAGAAAACGCGCTGCCGAGCGTCTGAATGCGCAGATTCACCCATCTACAATTCTCGTCGGTCAGCACGGAGCAATTTGGGATGAGTGAAGGAAGGACCTGTTGAGGTTGTAAAATGTGTGCGCGACGCGCGTGTAGCGATCGATGCGCCGGTACGACTCTGCACGCAGGGAAGCCTGCGCACTGTAAGCGCGAATGGACGCTGCCCATCCACGTATCATGTGAGTACCGCTGGCCTGCTGAGGGTAACTGGGAGAAGACGCACTAAGCCCTGCGATCGCTGCGCCGAAGTGCGCAAGCACAGGTGCGCGCGCGTTGCTCATCTCGCGCTTCACGGTAATCTGGGCACGCATATATACCTGTCCACAGGCGCCGCCTAGTAGCAGCACGAGCGCACCGGGTAGCAGCGCGGCAGGCGTGATCAGCACGACGGCGCCGAGCTTGACGAGCATCTCCGTAGACTGGTTAACGACCGTTTCGAAGTTGTTCGCGATGGCGCCGTCAACTGACAAATGTACCGTTGAAGTTCGTCGAGGGTAAAATTAGGAGAAGACGTACGCGCGTTGATGTCTTGCGTGCAGCGCGCGATAACGCGCGAAACCGGGGTGGTGTCGAGCCATCTGTGGCTCATCAGCACTGTCAGGTATCGTAGAGGATATATATTATATGTACCTGAGGGTGGTTCCGAGGACGGCCTGGATGAGCCGGAAATGCAGCGCACGCGACGACCGCACCGTGCCGAACACATAGACCGCGCTACCGACGGTGTACATCGTAACGGATACGAGAAGAATACTGCAGTATACGTATACAGCTAAATAACTGCCGGGTTGCCGGGTGCTCGTCAGGCCAGTATGTGTATAGAGGATATGGAATACTAACAAGGTTATGTTGACTTGCGATGGATCATGCGCGAGGTCGTACTGCTCCGCCCAGTGGCCCATCCACCATGTTTGCAAGGACATCCCGGCCTCAGACGCGACGGTCGAACCCAAGAACGAAAACCAGAAGAGCAATATGTGGCTGCCGCTCAGGCTTTTGAAAAATAGCTTCACTGTAGGACTGCATCAAAAGTCATGAGGCGGAGAACCGCAAGGGCGTACGCACGAGATTGCCAGCCGATGTGCCCCAGCGCCTTTTCCTCAGCAATAATCAACTTGCCCTGTATGGGTTTGGCTGCCTTCTCTGGTTCAGGGCTGATCTCCTTGTCGTCCTGCTCGATATGTTTGACTTCCTCTGCGATCTCAGCTTGCAAGGTCTGATCCTTTGCGAGTGCGTCGAACACCGAGCCTTGGCTTGCGATTGTGCCATCCGTGGCCAGCGAGACGACGAAGTCGGCGATGGGACTAGCGAGGGCGACGTTGTGTGTCTAGATATTGTTTTATAGGGCAGCGCCATACAAGAGAGAAGACGCGCGCTTACGACGAGGAGGATAGTGCGTCCCCGTACTAGGTCCCCCTTGAAGCACTTATCGATGATCCAGCGGGCTGTATGCACATCCAGCGCGGCTAGGACCTAGATAATGTGAATAAGAGCAGATCGCGACAGAGAAGGTGGACCAACATCATCGAGAACCAGTATCTCGGCCTGCGAGTATATAGCGCGCGCTAGGGTAACACGAGCCTGCGGGAACTAGTCAGAGCGCGAAAATCGTGTGCTGTGTTTCGGTTTCAAACCTTCTGTCCGCCACTATACGCCCATGTTTCAAAACGCGTCGAGCTTCGTCAAAAATAAAATGTACCTCAATGTCAGGCCCTTCTCTCCGACTTCTGTCTTGTCTCCGGCTTCGAAGAGGTTGAGATCTTGGTTGAGCCCACACTGGTAATTGACTAGCTTTTGTCAGTTTGCCAGCGCAACGGTCAATGCGGTGCATTTGAATCATGTACCTTTCTCGTAGCGAGACTCGTCGTACGGCACCCCGAACAGGATATTGTCCTAGTAGATATATAAATGGCGGAGTCGTACATAAAATTGAGAGCGGTACGTACGCGGATCGTTTCATTCTGAACCCAAGACTCCTGGGCGGCATACGCCACACCACCGTTCCTGGGCAGGTTGAACCATGACCTTTGTCCCAGCGGAACAAAGTGCATTTCACCTGGAAGCTTTGTCAGCCAATGATGAGCGAGCAGTGAGGCCGGCGTACCGAGAAGCGCCATGAGGAGCGATGTTTTCCCGGAGCCGGTGGGCCCAATGATGAGATTGATGCAGCCGCGCTTAAACATAAGCTCGTCGTCGATGCGAAGAACGAACTTCCGGGAGGCGGTGTCGTCATTGGACCAAGTAAATGAAGCATTCGTAAACCCAATTGCGGCTTCGTCTAGACGATGAGGGTCAGTGATCGTGGATGGCTGAGGCGCGAACTCGTCGATGAGTTCTGTCTGCAAGTCGCTCAGTGAGTGAGTAGGTGCGGCGGGCAAACACGGGTAGGACTTACTTCCTGTAAGAACTCGGTTACGCGATCAAAGGAAACCTTGGCTGCAAATCAGATCAGTTTCTAATCCCATTCCGAGGCAGAAATGACCATTTACCTTGCATGTAATCAGGTAGCACGGAAAATATGAACCGAAGTTGATTCCGCAACAGTTCAAAGACTGGGCCGGCTGTTAGGGGAAGCAGGACCGTGACAAAGCACATAGCGCACCAGCCATAGAGGGGAACACTGTAGATGCTATGGAATAGTCAGCGATGATATAGTATCCGATTTGTTAGTTTGAGATGGCGCGTACGGAGCAGTATCTGCTTCATGATTCCTGTCTATATAGTGTTCTCAACATTAGCAGGCTCGACAGGCAACAATTGATACCACTCACATAGGTAACGTACGTCACCATCATCTAAAATGCATTCAGTGAGCAGTGAAGTCTGTCTGATACACGGTACGCACAGTGACGACGGGAATGACATGACTGAAGGTCGTTAGTTCTCGTAAGCGAAGCATGCGACCAAACGTGACCTACTTTACAGTCCCGTTGAGCGTTCTCAATAATTTTCGCTTCCGGATGATCAAAAGCTCTGCGTCGCGAGTTTCTTTCACCGTGTCACTGATCTTCGGCTCCCAGCCAAAGAGTTTGATCATACGCAGGACGCCCATGGCTGCCGGAACTCATGAGCATTATGAGGACTCAAGACATGCATCGCATACCCTCGACCACAGTCTGCACGCGGGCATCGGTCTGGAATTATTTAGTGAAGTTCAGAGCGCCGTCAACTTCCCATAACTCCAGCTCATACCTTCTTCATGCTTTCCGCCTGCAAACCTTGGATGTAATGTGTGATCTTCCCGGGGATCGGAATAAACATGAGCATCGCAGCCATGCCTACGAAGGCACTGGATTATTCAAAATTAGTTCGAATATGTACGCCAACGACACGGTGAACATACCTCCAGCCCAACAAAACATATAAGTACCAGACGCAAAGCGACACCTCTAGGGGCATCCATACCACTATGGCAGCGATCAGCTTTCGTGGCATCGGACGTGTCATCATCGCGCACCAAAATATAGGAAGTCCAAGCCGCGGCCAGTGATATTGCTGAGGTCGGTTGACACGAGGTTGTTGATTTTGCCGATCAAGTTACTGGCTCTTCTACCCGCGTTTCCGGTGTGCACGCCTCCCGCGATCTGGGGAGTAGCTGCCGTGTCCTTTCGCAAGCCATCAGTAGCCTCCGCCTTCATGCGGATACGAAGGGAGTGCTCGAAAACAAGCTCAGTTATGATGCTCTGAGTGCGAACGAGGACCGCACACTGACGAACACAATGAGGGATATTCTATGGCATATACATATAGGGCTCGCACTCACTCCGTTGTACGTGTACTGTTGCATTGCAATAGCGCCGAGGAAAGGGGCAACGAAGAGAGACAGAATCCATAGCCATGGACGGATGGTGGCCTGACCCTCGCCGTCTTGAAGGTACCTATCATAGGCTCAGCATATGCGACGTAGCGCGACTGTGTCTAGAGACGCACAGCAAGAGCTTATTGATCCCGATCGGACCAGCGAAGTTGGACAAAGCCTAAATGAAGGTCAGATGGCGGTGAGAACGCGTAGAGAAGTTCCGAAACCTTGATGACAAGCATGGCCGCCATCGTAGTATACTCGCGTCCTGCGGGAAAGCGTTACAACCATGCGGTCCAGATTAAGTACTACGGCTAGCTCACTGAACACCATCAGGAAGCCAAGGAAGAAATGGCGCTTCGGAGCTCCCGAGAAGGTATCCAACTGCTTGAAGCTTCGTTCCATCAAGTTTGTTGCGAGGTCATAATCTGGCACGGGGGGGAGGTCCTCGGGTGTGAGATGAGGTAGGCGTCTAGCCAAGAAGACTGTAGGGTCCATGTAGGAGAACGTCAACAAAGAGAGGATTGATGCAGTTTGCTCAGGGTTGGGTACCCGCGCCGGGTGCTGTGACGAAGGTCAGCATCTGATTGAACATATGCGCTGTATTAACTTTCCTTTGGATCATAAGGGGTGTATCTTCTAGAAATCATCAAAGGCATCACGGTGGAAAGGATGCCAAGGACGGCGATTTTGATCCACAGCAAAGGACCGTCCAGAGCATCTACAGGCTGAAGAGTGTAAGTCGCTAGCGGCCACACATCTCTGTATACGTAGACAGCAAATGATGTAAGAAGGACACAGATGGAGTGCCTGCTGACAGTATCCCCAGCCGAGGCTGTGACTAGGAATGACGCGAGCGCAAGAACAGTGGCATAGACCTACGAATGTAAGACGACGGGCGGATGAGCTGGAAGCTACTGGACGCACGTATGGCAGCATTTCGAGAATATCTATCCACTGAATGGTATATGGGAGCCCGTCGCGCCGCCTGCGGATAAGGGATTAGGGCTTTGGCGCGCTCTGACTTGAAGGGGCGACCGTACCTTCGCATACAAGTTGCGACAGACAGAAATATCAAAGACGTTGCCAAGAAGAGCCGTATGGAAGAAAGAGATAAGGCTGCATATAGGATCCGCCAGAGACGAGATTTGCTTCCAGAGGAGCTTGCAGCTGCGGGGACTGTCCGAGAATCTTCATTGGTGTCGGGCTCGGGAGCATGTTTGAACGGCTGTCCAGCAAAAATAAGACGAGATAGAAAGATGAGGGCTGAGATCGCAGTAGCATAGGCCGGCAGGAGCGTAGGCTCAACCTGTAGGTACCTTTGAATACGTGCGTGAGCAGAACTAGCAATTTTTTACTTGACCAGGGCCTTCACTGACATTGTGTCGCCGACCTAATGTTGGCGAGGTCACGGTATGTTCGAAACTGGACGGCCAGATAGCGAGACTGCTGTGGTCGTTTGAGTCCAAGGAAGGAATTGCTAGAGTGCGCTCGACTTGAGGCAGCGGAGATGAGAAGCCGTGATCGAAGCAGGCCGAACGACGGGCTCTGCACGCCGCCGCCGCTCACCGCGTCAGGTCCGCAGCAGCTCATCCTAGGTCATCACCAAAAAATAAGCGTGATGCATACTACCAGTCACCAGGGCCGCGATGGTCGCCGGATAATTGGTCGCCCTAGTCGCCGGTATGCACCAGCTGCAGATGTTTTGGGTAGCAACAGTTGAGCAACGGCGTACAAGGCTCGAGGCTCGGGCCGTGGGCTGCCGACGGCATCAACATGCAGGCGGCACGCCGGCGGCCCGGCAGCCTGGACATCTCCTTCTCCTCGCCCTCAGCCTCAGCGACGAGCCTGGTACTGAGCCGTTCAACTTCGACCTGTTTAGGGTCCATACACAACATAGTAAGTCGACCCCGTGCGTTGTGACGGCCTGACACTTTCATCACTGACTTGGCTGTGTCGCAGCAGGCCATCATTCATCTTCATGGTGCCATCCGTACCCCTGGAAATCCATATCCTCGTCATAGAGTGGGTATACAAGTCCTCGCAGTACACGGCCGTCGATCATCGCACCCTTCGGATATGTGCACTCGTCTGTCGCGCGTGGACCCCCATCGCACAACGTCTTCTCTTCCGCACTTTACCCTACCCCGACTTCTCGGACGGTCACGGCGACACCAGTCCCCCTGTGCTGTCGCTCCTTCGTACCATCCGCGCCAGACCACGCCTTGCTGGGCACGTCACAGCCGTCAATATCAATCTTTACCGGCCACGGGTCTACCCACCTGACGGCGTCAACAAAGTCGCGCTGCTCGAACTTTGCCCCAACGTCAAGTGCATCAATATTCTCGGCGATATTTGGGGCGATACCTTGGACGCATACGAAGCACGCTTGCGTGCCCTCCATATACTCCCCACGTTCCTCTCAATTGATGAGGGCTGGTACCCGGAGATTGCCCGCATCGGGCATATATGGCCGAGCATACGTGCGCTCGATGTCCGCCAAGTGTTTCATAACTTAAACTCCTCACCATTCCGCCTCCCTCTCCGCACTGTCCGATTGCTTTCGTTGCATAGCTTCGACATGGGCTTGTATCTGGCCCCCCAGTCTGATATGCCGGCGCTCAGCGATCTTGAGGTGAGATTGGCCCTGGACACAGACTGGTGTCAGCGGCTGTCTGCGTCAGGAGTGCTTCCGCAGATTCGCACGCTGAGGATCACCAAGGGTTATATCATACCATCCGAGGTAGTAGGGCAGTTCGAGCAACTCGAGAGTCTTGTTTTCGACTACCTTCCCTACTGGCACATCACGCTCCCAAAGACACTGCGGCATATCGGGTACCACTCTAGCACGGAAACGACTCCGCGGAGCGGGCTACCTTCCTCTGTGCTGCGCTGCCTTCGTTGCAGAATTTGCAGCTGGTCACTTGCACCCGGCGTTCTTCACCAAGTTTACTTGCTGCGTTCGACGTGTGTTGCCGAAATACTCATGTCGAATTTGCAACGTATGAGACGCCCAGTCATTTTCCGGTCAGTAAGCTACATCGAGTGCACTGCGATTGATGTTGACTGGCATTCGGCAGATACCTTGGCGGGCCTATCTGATCTGAGAGGGGGAACTACGCACTTGGTGGATTTGTGGATGGCAATGCCGGAATACTTCTTAGTCGAACGAAGTCGCTGGCGCCACATTTTCGGCACACGGCGTTTTACTCATCTACACCACGGACGACGTAGCCACAATACACGAGCAGCTGAGATCGACCCCACTGCCCATGACATACTACGCCTATACACGAAACACCTATACATGTATCTACGTCTTCTACTTCTTGGCCCGTCCGTTTCTCGCCTTCTTGGCCCGTCCGTCGTCCCGATCTTTGCCCTTGCCCGACTTTTGCCTCAGCACTCGCTGCAACGCGCGTTTTGTCCCTCCTTCCGGGAAGGTCGCGAGGTCGTAATAGTTGGTCGCGAACTCCAGCAACCTACAAGCACGCTAAGCACAAGAAAGCACAGCATATACAGGAGAAAGGCTTACCACTCCGGTCGAACTTCAGACACGGAGCGGATGTACAGGCGAGTCGTGAGAACAAACTCGTTGAAGATCACCCATTCCGGCTGCGTGTCAAGGCCACATGAAGGGTGTAGGGCCACAACCTGTTGCAGATAATGAGCGGACGGTATGCGCTACCATCGACATGTATACGAACCTGGTCGTCCTTGACCGTTTGGTAGCCCCCCTTCTCCCCCTCCTTGTGTGCAACCTGCATGAAAAACCCACAGCACAGCGCCTGGCGGATGTTGACGTAGAATTTTGACTGGTCGCCATACACCTTCGACACGAGATCGATGTCGAAGCGCTCCATGAGACGCTGCAACTGAGCTCGGACGTTGTCTGCTTGCGCAAGGGCGCGAGCAGAGAGGTAGTTATTCCACGTCCAGTTCTTGACGTCGTGCAAGTCTAACGCATTGAGCAAGAAGATGAGGACGACGTTTAGCTGACGGTTCGTGATATGCTTACTATTCTGATATTTGTTATAGACGTTGAGAAGCGTAAGGTGATCGCCGTCCGGAACTGAGAGCAGCTGCTTCGCAGCATCCGCCTCTTTACGCTGGTTGTTGGGCCGTAACCAGACGTTGGGTACTGAGATATTGGTCAGATGAGGATATACACGCAGGACTAGATACGCACCGGAAAGCATGGCGACGATGGTTAGCATCTCCTGGCTGCATTTGAACTCCGGGCTGACGATGAGCATCTTAGACATCTGTAACGGAGGCAGTTAGCTTATGATCAAGGGAAGTACAGATGCGATACTGACCTGCGGGTCCAGCGGGAACTCTGACATCATGCTGCCCAACGGCGTGAGATCGCCCTCATCGTCAAGTGCGGCAAGGTAGTTAAGGAGCTCAAGAGCTCGCAGTAACGTTTCCGGAGCCGGTGCATCTACGTAATCAAAGCGGACGAAATCCTATCACACAAGTGCATCAGCGAACCTCTATCTCACATGTTAAACCGCCTACCTTGATCCCAAGCTTCACAAGCTCCAGTACAACATTCGCCAAATTGCTCCGCAGAATCTCCGGGTGCGTCTGCTCCTCCAGCTCCTTCATGAAGTCCTTCTCTGTGTACAAGCGGAAGCACTTTCCGGGTCGCGTCCGTCCAGCTCGTCCAGCTCGCTGCTGCGCTGACGCTTTCGAGATTGGCGACACCAATAGCGACTCGACGCGGATACGCGGGTTGTAGACCTTTTGCTTCGAGAAGCCAGGATCAACGACGTACACGATACCGTCGATGGTCAGCGACGTTTCCGCGATATTCGTAGACACGATGACCTTGCGACCGGGCGGGCCACCGTCGCGCGCAGGTGGTGGAGGGTCGAATATCCGCTGCTGCTGTTGTGGGGGAAGGGAGGAATACAATGGAATGCAGCTGATCGGGCCAACGGAGTCCGGATCCTGGCGCTGCATGTCGTCGGCCTCCAACTTGATCTTGCGACACGCATCTTCGATCTCCTCCTCACCGGTGAGGAAAAGCAAGACGTCGCCTTCGTCCTCGGCACGGTGGATCATGAGCACCGTCCGGATCGCGGCCTCGACGTAGTCCGGTTCGGGCTCTTGTGTGTAGAAGATCTCGACGGGATGTGTGCGACCAGGAACTTTATAGAGTGGGGCGGGGTCGTCGATGGTAAAGTACTTTTGGAATTTGAGGGCATCGAGGGTGGCAGACATTATGATGATTTTGAGGTCGGATCGCCGCTTAGCCAGCGACTTGAGAAGACCCATGAGGATATCGGTGGCTAGTGTACGCTCGTGCGCTTCATCGAGAATGATAGTGGAGTACCGCTCTAGATTTGGATCGTTCATAGCTTCGCGAAGAAGCATACCGTCGGTCATGTACTTCAAGAAAGTTGTCCCGGGCTCTGTCATGTCCTCGAATCGGATGGAGTAGCCGACTTGCTTCCCGAGCGACACTGAACAACACGCAGATGAGCAAAACACTTTCCCATACCGCATGTAAGCACTACGCACCATCCATTTCATCTGCGACACGCTTCGCCACAGACATCGCAGCAACTCGACGAGGTTGCGTGCATGCGACCATTTTTCCCTTCGTGTGAGGAAGGTCGGAATAGACGACAAATTGAGGGACCCTAGTCGGAGGTGTCACAAAATCCCTGACATTTATAGCGAACTGCGCTTACTGCGTTGTTTTCCCAGTGCCTGTCTCGCCGACCATGACCATAATTTGATGTTTATGGAACTGCAGTCGGGCTTCAGTAGGGCGCGCCGATTGTGCCCAGCGACGATTCGACGACATACCATGGTGTAGAACTCTGCCATTTGAGAGAAGACAGGTAGCTTCTTCCGATCCATCAGGATGTTCTTGTATTGAGGCGTATGTGGCTGGCCATTGAACGGGTTCAGTTGTTGTTCCTGCCAGTGCATGGCATTTCCTGTGAGCGAGAATTCGTTGAGGCGTGAAGAAAGGACGCACCATGTCTTTCTGAACCTGGACAACCTTCTGAACCTGTTCTGCGTTTACTTCTTGTGGAGGAAAGCTATACAAGGGCTCAGCCTTGGCCGACTGAGTGGCCTTCCGGTTCCGGCGACCTTTCCCCATTGCCGCGCAGTCAACGGTGAGGCAGGGTGCAGGGATGAGAGACGTCGATGTGCCAAGGGGATCGTATTGGGAACGAGAGGACTACTGGTGCGGGTGAGATACGCACAGGCGCATACATATGGTGAGAGTGTGGTCATGAGGCAAGCGCTGACGGCGCTGAGCGCTCGTACTGGGAGCTTCGAATTCTGTATGTCCTATATCATACGTAGCCCACGATCTAGAACCATTAACTCGCAGTGCCTTGCAGAGTTTGAGCAACAAGTACTATCGGCTGTGTTGGATTTGAACCAGAGCACCGGTGCAGCAATGTCATTGGGTTGATTCGGTGTGGGCCATGGGTGCCTTGAGGTGTGTATGCGCTGAGCTGAAGCACTGTGACGATCGAAGTCAAAGAAAACAGAACGCTCGCCGCATTAAATGATGTGGATGAATCAGATGAGCAGGCAGTACTTCCGAAGGATGAAGGTACCGTGGGAACTCTGGTCGTGACAGCGAGCACACGGGTCACTAGCTTGGTCACTGACGGTGCTATGTTCCTATGCAATGTAGTGAACGGTCGCTGGGATGAAAACAGTCGGCAAGAACAGCAGTACGTCCTTACTATCGCTGCGCCTTTCTCTAAGCACGAACATGCGGTCTTTCTATCTCATATCTGTGTGCCGGTTCTATGTAACATGCTCGCGAACCGCGATACGCAGCGCGCATCTTCGTATGTCAGCTCCTGTAGGTTTCTCGTCAGCCAATTGCTAAACTGTTCTCGGTCCTGGGCCCCAGTGAGAACCCGCTCTGCGCCCTTATGCCTACCTATGCGCAAAGCTGCGCTGATCTGCGCTCGCAGATTTTGGCATAAAAGTGAACTATTGCATATTTTTTATGCGCTCGTATTGGGGCAATAGTTCTGGTGTACGAATGGTCAGCATATGCTGACGACAATAGACGCGCCACGTACAGAGCGGGCGATGCTCGCTTGGGCGCATACATGCAGCTGCAAGACCATTAGCG
Source organism: Auriscalpium vulgare (assembly GCA_019915015.1). Classification (NCBI taxonomy): domain Eukaryota; kingdom Fungi; phylum Basidiomycota; class Agaricomycetes; order Russulales; family Auriscalpiaceae; genus Auriscalpium; species Auriscalpium vulgare. The sequence continues at coordinate 277,120 of JAHBBC010000014.1, forward strand.
TCGCATACGAGTACGGAACATACAACACACACTATTGATACGTTGATACATCATGAGGGCCTAAGCGGCTGGAAAACGACGGACGGGTGAGCATATGCGCTGAGGGAGAGCGAAAACTCACATCCAAAGGCAGTCCGGCCTGTATGCCGAGGGCCGGGGGCTGGCTGGTAGGCTATGAGCTGCAGCCAGCCTGAGGTTGACACAATGTGCGAGGTATGACGAGGCGAGAGCGGACAAACGAATGGATAGGGCACAGGAGGAGGGAATGGAGGTAGGGTAGTAGATGGTGGTAAGAAGCAGAGAGGCGGCGGGCAAAGGCAGTCGAAATATAGAATCCTGTGAGGCAGTCTTCCCACGGGTCGAGAGCGAGAACGGGTGTGCTGAGAGCGTCGCACTGTGCACAGAGCAGGCGGCTGTGCGCGAGTGCGTGCGAGCGCGATGCGACGCGCGTGCAGAGTCGCGTGCAGGGGCGCGGTGCGAGCCTGCGACGCACGCGCACAGAGGACCGCGACGCGCGCGACTCGGACACGCGCGCGTGCAGAGGCGGGAGCAGAGCAACGCGACGCTATGCACGGCAGCAGGAAAAAGTGTCGCGAAGGTTGAAGCTGTCTACTCTGCCTCGGGGAGACTACCTCTGCCCTCCTCTGCCCAGCGGGCCGACAGCTCCGATCGGCAAAATCACGTCTCAACGCACATCAACGCATACATTGGCACAACTAAGCATAGCTACGCATAGGAGCGCATAGGCCGGCATAGGTACGCAGAACGGGTTCTCACTGGGCCTGGGCACTGACCGGCTCGTCCTTGATTACAGGGCTCCGCTAGATGCTTTTTCGGTCGCCAAGGGTACTATCGACGCGGAAGTTATCGATTCCCGTTGAGCAGGCTTCCTCCTGTATACTTACCCCGCGGCCCGTGGCACCGCTCCCTCGACCCCCTGTAACGATTCATCCAATAGAATGGAACCCATGTCGGCAACGGTGGTTGGCACTGGGAAAGATCCTGTGCGCAGATATTCGCTTACAGGAGCTATTATCGTTTGCAGTGTCGAAAGACGTTCGTGGCGCGTGTCGTCCGCAGATGTGGCCGCCTGTAGTCGCGCCTGCACGTCGTCGAATACTGCGCAGAATGCGTCTACTGTTTCCTTGTCATGGTTACCGTCCCACTTCTGCCTCCCGCGGGCCCTGCACATGACGTTGAGGGTGCGCCAGGCGATGAGGAAGCCCTCATCCGTCAGTGGTGCAGATGTCTGATCTAAGACCAGCAAGGGCATGAAACGATGGAGAGTGTGGAGGAGAATGATGAGGGGATCTTGGGAGCTATGGGGTTGTACACCACAGAGGTTCTGATACGCGGCCAAGATCTCGTTCTTGTACTCGAGAGATTGGAGGTGGGGAAATATGAGTGCGGCTGCGCAGTGACAAATAAAGCCAGCCTCCACATCGTTTGGGGGCGATAATCGCAAAAAGAGCGTACCCAATTCCTCACGGATGTAATATGAATACAATATGCTGTCGACCAAGTGCCACAAAGTAGTGAACCAGGAGTGTACGAGGCTGCTCTTCGGGAAGCGTCGTGCATGATCGTCCGGGGAGTAGATACTGGCAGTGTTGCAGGGTAGGTGGAGAGACAGAAGTCGCAAATGAAGGGGTTGGAATAGTTCAATGAATGCAAGCGTACGGCGATGTCGAATCTGCTTGGCGCGCTCATAGGTGTCTTGCAGGTCAAGAATGCGAGCTTTGATATCGCGGATGAGTTTGAAGAAGATCAGGCAGTTTGAAAAGTCCGAGGCGTCTACTCCGGCGTCCAGGTGTTCGGATGTCGCGGAAACTGTGCTGCGGAGTATTCGCAAGAGATCCTTGGGCGTTTCGTCGGGGACGTTTACCAGGGCTAGCCAGATCTCGCGAGAGTGATAAACGAAACCTGTCAAGTTCCTGACGGATGTTGGGCCTTCCGGCGGGAGTTCGATGAAAGGAGTTGGATGCAGATACGCAAGCATGGTTACACACTTTGTGACACACTTTGCGACCACGCTCAGAGGTTGAGAGTATCTGCTGGCGATGTTGAGCATATTGATAAGGACCTCAATCTCCTCTTTCGGCGCCCGCCGATGCTTTTCATCAGTACAAAGTGCCCATATGATGTGCCAGGTGGCGCTTGAACACGCGGCCAGCCGTCGACGACGAATACCCTCGGGCAGATATAAAAAAGATTTGTGAGGTGGGGCAGACATTCTGGAGAGCTGAACACAAGATCTGCAATCGTTTGGTATTCCCATGGGCAGAATTCGATAAATCCGGCCAGGCTATTGAAGAATTTTTCCTGCTCGCTGTCCTCCTCCAACAGCTGGGTCATCCATTCCAAGGAGAATGCTTCGAGATCTCCTTCGGGGCAGGATTAATATCTCCTATGCATTTCAGCCATCGAACCACATCGGGGTTTATCACCCTGAGGCGACATGTTGGGAGAAAAGGGTGTTGAGCGTATTGCCAAACGGTTCCATAAACAGAGCGAAGTACAGCGAGGATGAGGGCATGGGTAGGACGCCACAGTGCTTTGGATAATGGGGTACGATATGGGCTGCTTCTGACAGCAATCGGGAGGATCGTTAACAAGCCGTACAGAATGGCATCCACCGTGACAAATGCGAGAATGGTGTAGCCAACCGAGGAGTTGATCGGGACCATGAAATCGACCAGACCGGCGAAGAACAAAAACACGGAGGCATGGAGCGGCATCGGGATGAACTCGACGATATCTTCAATATGAGACTGTTGGACCCCGTGGAATAGGTACGTCCGAATGCGAGCGCGCTGGCGGGGTGAAGGTCCTCGCTGCTGCGTCATCTGGAGATAGTGGCGGGCCCACTGCTGCACGAGCGTGGCGGCGAGAGCACATGAAAGGCTCATGACGAAGCTGAGGAACCAGAGGATATTCACTCGGACAGCAGAGGTTGGAGGGACGAATGGTTGGAAGGGAGTGGGGGCTGGGTGCTGGGTGCCGTTGGACGAGGCGGTGCCCTGGTTGACGAGCTGTGTGAGAAGAGCGACGGTCGCATCGCCGGAGTCCACAGAAAGCTTCTTGTAGCTTTCAATAATGAATGCAGCGACAGTCGTTGAGAATAGTCCGGTCTGCGGCTTCGCTCAGGACGCAGGCCAAAAAAAATGGGAAGACACCCACGAAGATTAGGATACCATCGGTATCACCCTTCCATCGATCGACGAGCTTCTGGTCATATTCCTGGGCGTATTCGTTGTAGAGCATCCACAGTTTGTCGGTCGATTTGACTCCTTCTGCACCCCGGTCACCATCGAATTGACCTGTTGAGTATGGAAGCGATCGCGTGGTGCTGTCCATTATGCGTGGCGTGTCGGCGAGGTGAGGAAAGGAAGGAGTAGTGGGACATTATATATCATCCAAGTATGCGTGTACTAGCATCAAAACGGGGCAGTTCTTCCATGGCGCCCATTACTGTTGTTGGAACTGGATTTGCTGATTTCGCCGTCATATGTACTGACAAGTCGGGCGCATGACTTGACGATGCTGTAATACAATGGATAACGATAACGGCGTCCTGGTCATCCGCGGCAACGTGCGCGATCGAGACGCAAGGGGCGAGAGTACTTTCAGCTCTACCAGTGGATCATCAGCCATGTTCTCAGCGGAGAGGCTGATCGGAAAGGGACGCACGTCGTGACGAAGGCGTAGTTCACCACGATCATGTAGCTTCCCGTGACGCCCTTCGCCGCTCGTACCCTCGCGCATTGGGGTCCGCTCTTCCAAATTAGATCGAGGCGGGCGGTCGCGGGAAACTTGCTTTTGGCGATAGTGAGCGCGCGGGCGTTCGAGGTGTAGATCTTGCTGAGCTCAAGGGCCTCACAGGTTGCGTGGGGGCGGGTCGGCCTTCACTCGAGCGACAAGTGGAGGATTTGCTAACTGTTTGTTACCAGGTAAGAGTACGCTCTACGCGGCAGCAAACATTACACACCGAAGTGCGATCTCGCGCCGGGCTGGCCTCGTGCATGACGGGCGCGATTCCAAGCCCAAGACCCAGCAGCAGGAGCGTCCACAGATGTGATCTGACCGCGGCTGGGTGCTTGACGCCGATTCAGCTTGCAGTCTAGTGAAAGCGTCCGCGTCAGTGCCCATCCTCGCTAGCCAGAATAATTGCGCAACTCACCTGCTACGCCTACCCAGCATCCCAGGGTTGCGTCATCCGCTCTCTGAGAGGAAACGTGGCCAGGGGGTATACAGCGCTCGATGTGAAGGCACAATGTCAGGAAAGAGGCCGGCAGCAAGCAGCAGACATCAGTCACCGAGGTGCTCGAGTGTGCCGATCGCGTGCACCGGTCTCGTGGACCAGCGTCCACATCTGGCTCGACGAATCCAAGCCCCAGACCCAAGCGCAGTTGCATCCACGGCTCCTCTGTCCCGAGCACGGCCCCATCCCGACGCACCATCACCATCCACGCCAGCCCGGCGCGCATATATGCTTGCAGCTTGGCATTCGACGTCGATGGATGCAGACACTGGTCGAAGCGCGAGCATCACTCCGTGCCAATCTTCGCCAGCCACAACAGTCGCGCAACCGCGACTCACCTGCTAGTCTCCTACATCCCAGGTTGCCTTACCGGGTCTCCGCCAGAAGAAACGTGCTCGGGAGTCTCATAACGCGAGGTGACATGGATAGCGGACTTTCTGGAAGTGCTATGTGGTGGCTGCGAGACCCGTGAAGGAACAATTTTCAGATAAGCAAGAGGGCAGCGGAATGCAGAACATCACTCATCGAGGTGCTTCGAGCGGCGTCTGGCGTCCGCAGCTGGCCTGACGACGGCGTGAACAGACGCTGGCAGCCCTATACCCGCTCGTCACTGAGCGCGGCTCCGAGTCGGAGGGGTGTGTGCGTCCGATCGATTGCAGACTGAGCTGCAGAGTGGTATACTGAGAGTTTCCCTGCCGCCCAAGGTAATGCGGCAATATGGGCTTTAATGAGAGGATGAGAGGAAGAGAACGGACGACTCGAGAGTCGTTCGTCGGAGACCCTAATGATCACGTGGCCGTGCAGGCCTCTAGGGCCTAGGCTCTCGAGTCTTCGACTCAGATTGTCCTTCCGCTTGTTCTCATCGTTGTCGTTATCAAGCCGTACGTATTGCAGATATCGGTGCAGTCTGGCCACGGGTTTCAGAAGTACTAAAAAGACATGATACACGCGATTGGTTCCGCTCGATCGTATCTGACGTCATCGTCTACAATACACTCGATTGAATTTTCTTCTCAACTCCACTCAAAGAAGCGCGAGCACGCTGTCGGCAACGGTGCTGACCACCTTCGACGAGTCCTCCTCGACGATGACCGTCTCCACCTTGTCGCCGTCCGCAACCAGCACAAAGCGCTGCCCAACAGTATAAGCACACACGCACGCGCAAATATGCAGCACAGGCCACGTACCTTGGCGCGCGGGGCGCCGAGCAGGCCAGTCGCGTCCTGGAGGAGGCCGAGCTGGCCGATGAACGAGCCCTGGTCGTCCGCAATGAAGTGCACGGCGGACCCGTCGGGCGCGAGCTTCTTCTTCCATGCGCTATGCACGCATACACGCACATCAGCAACGCGGATCTGAGGAGGAATGGGGCACGCACGTGGTGACGAAGGCGTCGTTGACGGCGATGATGTAGATGTCCGTGACGCCCTTGGCCTTGAACGCATCGTACTGCTCGATGTATCCCGGCGCGTGCGAGCTGCACGGCGGGGTGAACGCACCAGGCACGCCGACCTGCGCACACGCATCAGGACATATGTGCGTGGAAGTGAAAGAGAGGACGCACGAGGATGGTCTTGCCGGTGAGGGCGAGGGTGATGGGCGTTGCGGGGTCGGTCTCCTTGACGGTGACGGCGAGCGGAAGGGTGTCGCCGGGCTTGACCTGGGCCTTTGCGAGCAGGGCGGTCGCGGCGGCGTGGGCGGTCTTTGCGGCTTCGGTGACGAGGGAGGCCATGGCTGTTATCGATGAGAGCGGTGTGAAGCATCCCCGCCGCAAGTGGCGTGCTATATATGCTCCTGGTAGGCGGCACGTGATGCACGCGTCGCGCTTGGTGAGCGAGCGCCGAGCACGAGCACACAAGGCGATCGAAGCCAACGCCGGTTGTCCGTTGATGGGGAAGCCCGCCGCCCATCTCACTCCCCGTCTCGCCTGCGTTCATCTCCGTCGTGTTTTCTCCGGCCTTGACGGCGGCGGCCTCTGCCTATTCATACACCGCCTGTCTTGCGAGGACAGAATATCTGCTTCGTGACTAGCTTTGGATGAGTCGAGCCAGACGACGAGTGTGCTGATGAGGCGCTTCGATACGGACCATCAGTAGTCGAGAACCAGCAGATCCGCTCGTCGAACAACAATACCACCGATATCGGTTCACACGGAATGGAAACCTGACGCATCCCGCACGCCCCTGCACGTGAGGACCTTGGTAATGCACCTGCATCAGAAGTAGAACGCTTCAGCCAGCCAGATCACAATAGTCCTGCCGTACACAGAACACCCTGCATTCAAACAGAAAAACAACAACATCCACAAAAAATACACAAGAAAGCACCGCTGATCCCCCGGTGCGCTGGCCGCGGCGCGCGGCGCAGCACAGGCGGGCATGCCATTCGATAGTTCTGGGCAGCTCCGTCGGGCGGGGGATGGGCGGGCGTGGAGGCATGCCGAGGGCGTACCGGAGCGCATGCGAACATAGGGCGCCAAAGGCGCGTCGTCATCCCACGCAGCAGCCCCCGCGACGTCGACCCCGCGTCGACGCCACGGGCGCCGGCGCGCGCGCGCTCACTCCTCCGCCTCCGCCTTGCGCCGGCACGCCTCGCACACGCGGCCCTTGCGCTCGCCGCGGCGCCCGACCATCCAGTCGAACCCGCGCCACGCGTCGCCCTCGTCGCCGTCGGGGTACACGACGCCGAGCCGCGCGCCGAGCGCGCGCAGCGTCGCGCGTTGCGCCGGCCAGTCGACATCCTCGCCGTACTCCATGCCCCGTGCGCACTCATACAGCGCGCCGAACTCGCGCGGCAGGTTCTGCGCGAGCGTCGCCGCGTGCTGCAGCTTTGCGTCGCGGATGAGGTCCCACGTCGCGCCCGTCGTCGTCGCCTTGAGCTTCCGCCACGGCAGCGTCCCGCGCAGGAAGTACACGAGCATGTATGCGAGCGACTCGAGGTCGTCGCGCGGGGACGCCTCGATCCCGAGGTGCGTGTTGATCGACGCGAAGAGCGACGTCCCGACGCCGTGCTGGTCGTCCTGCGCGTACGGTATGTGCGCGCCTGTCCGTGCGTCCCGGTACTTCTTCGCGAGCCCGAAGTCGATGACGTTCACCGTGTGCGCCGCGGCGCCCGTGCCCATCACAAAGTTCGCGGGCTTGATGTCGCGGTGCACGAGATCGCGGCGGTGCATGAACTCGATGCGCGCCATCTGCGGGCACATGCGTCAGCGATCCGCCATCAAGCGCGCGATGCGCGCCCGAAGCAAACGGGCGGGAGGGCGCACGCACCAGCTGGTCCGCGAGCAGCACGACGGTGCGCACCGAGAAGCTGCGGTTGCACATCTTGAAGAGGTCCTCGAGCGACGGGCCCATGAGGTCGACGACCATGACGTTGTAGTCGCCCTGGCGCCCCGACCAGATCATCCAGGGCACGCCGGGCCCGCCCGCCAGCGACTTGTAGATTTTGGACTCGTGCTGCAGCGGCGAGCGGTGCAGCTGGCGCGGGTGCGCGGGCGGGAGCGGCTCGAGCTTGATGGCGACCTCTTTGCCCGCGACGGTGTGCACGCCGTAAAAGACGGTGCCTGGCGTGGCGGGGGCGAAAAACGTGTCTTAGCGAGGATGGCGTCTGCGCAGGGAAAGGGCACGCACCGCAGCCGCCGATGGCGAGCTCCTCCTCGAGCCTATACTTGCCGCCGAAGGTGAAGGTGGGGTCCATGCTGGGACGGCGGGCGGTGAGCGACATGCGGACACGACGTCAGAGTGCGGGGTACCTCGAGAGGGGGGGAGAGCGTGCTTGGGGATGCTGGCTGGCGGGAGATGAAGTAGGGGACGGAGGGGCGGAGGGCAGGTGGCATGCAGGGAGGCGAGAGGAATGGTGGCGGGATGGATGGATGAGGATGAACCGACCGGCGAAGTCCAACAGCGAACAGGCGCCCGCCCCACAACGCGTCTTACATAATTGTGCGCGCCCACGTGATACGCCTCTTTTTCGGCCGCCTCTCGAGATGCGCTCTTTCTCTGCTCTGCTGTTCACGCCCGGGCGGCAGGGCAACTCCTACCTCGACGCTCGTGTCCCCGGGTCTGCTGCAGCACGACATCGAGGACGATCAGATCGAGCGTGCAGCAGCACGCCAGTCTGCGCTCGGAGATCGTGCGAGCTCTTGTGGGCCCCTGTGGGCTCCTGTGGGGCTGCCTGCTGGTGCGGTTGTCATGCCAGTCGCGGATGCAGTTCAGGTGCCTCGCCTCTGCCGCGCGGCAGCCACGCTACGGGTCTCGACCTCGGTGCGTGATTATGGCCTCTAGAGGCATCCCATTCGTCTCAACGAGCCCCGGGACGCAGTAACTCAAGGCATGCGCTCAATAGTCCTGGATGACACCCTGTAGTCTTCCCACTGCCTTCGCTATCCGTGGCAGTGCCGAACTAAGCCATCGGAATTTCCGGAAGCTGACGAGCGCTGTCCGCCGGGGCTCATCGGCAAAGGTGAAGCGGAATCGCAGAATGCACATATGTGCCGGTGAGTGTTGTGCTTATCGGGACGGACGGAAACAGGCACTGACGGTTCCCGTCGCCGGCGTTGTTGAAGTCCGGGCGCACAACAATGGATATATGGCAAGTAAATCGGCTGGTGGGCGTATTTGCTATCTGGCAAACAGAGGAGATGCGCGAGGGCGGCTGGACGAGGACTGTTAGGCGGTGAGCAAGCGCCCGTTGTCGCATACAGCAAGCTGACCATGGTCATCAGATCCTTCCATGATATATTGACGGCGTCGCTCACATATGCGGTCCGCAAACTCGTTTGTGCCCGCAAAGTCCTTAAGCACATGCAAAGTCCACCTGCCCCAGACAACACCCGCGCCTATACCTCGCCGCCATGTGGAGCAAGCGGGAGAGGATGTAGCCCTGCAAGAGGATGGCTGGAGCCATGATGTGTCAGCTGGCTTGCTGAAAGCAGGCGATGGAGACGAGCACCCCACGCACAGTGCTGAGGCAACCGAGGATACCGCTGGGGGCACCGAGCAGGTTTCCGAGCACCCGGCATGCACTACCGATGCCGTGGAGGGAGTTGGTGAACCCAACAATTGCGCTGCTGAAGCAACAGAAGATGCTGCCGATGACGAGGAGCAAGCTTTCGAAATCACCGGAAAAGCTGCAGCTGTTGAAGCTAGCAAAGACTCTGCCGAAGGCACCAATGACGCTGCCAACGGCATCGAGCAAGCAGTTCAGGGCACCGATCGAGCAGTTGAGGGCGCCGATCGAGTAGCTGAGGACATTGAGCAATTGGCCATGACTCGAGAGGAGCGAGTGGCTGATGATACTGAGAGACAGACGTGCCACCGTGCCGCTATTGGTGCCTGTGAGTGCACAGGTTGTGGATGTTGCGTTTGGCGCGGTTGAAGGCAATCGGATCGGGAACAAAGGAGGCGTGATGATTGCGCGCGATCAGCGTAGAAAATAGCGCACTTGACACGATTTCCTTCTTGACTCTCGGCAAGCTACGTTACAAGCGGAGTACTTACGACTATAGGTTGCAGTGGGACAATCAACGGCTGTTGTGCATATGTTGAGTGAATCCATTGACATGATCGCTGAACGGCCTGCGAGTGGTGTAAGCGTCAACCAGAATTCAAAGCTGATTACAGGTAAGCAACACGTACTGTTGACCTTGTATCTATGCGTCTATCACAGGCAAGGGCCCCGCGTTCAAGAATTCGTGGCTGAGCGTCCCCGCAAGCGCAGTCACAGCAGGCTGTATTTGAGGACGACCACAGTAGGATTAGCCGCGCAGGCCTGAGGATTACCGAAGTACCAGGAGCCAGTCGACTAGGCGCGTGACATCGCAGTGAAGGCCTGGACGGTTTCCGAGCAGCGAGCGCGGACTCCGAGAGCGTGAGGGAGCGCTACAGTCGAAAGACTGAGATTGACAGCAAGGATGCTGGTCGAACGCGCGGTGCCATGACTCTTCCTGCAAACTCGTGCATGCTACTTCATCGTGTTGCACCGGTGTGACGATGGTTGAGGGAAAAGAGACTCGGATGTGTTGAAAGTGGACGGGCGTTGGGAGCAAGTACTAGTACTCGGAGTCGAGACCCCGAATTTCGTTCACCCGGCCGAGTCGGGCCGATGACCTTTCTCAAGTTTGCCACTTCGTCCTGGACGTAGTCTCCCTGAGGCAGAGTAGCTAGATTCAACCCTTCGCAAGCTCAGGGATCACTACCTGGACGTCACAACACGCATTCTCACCGCAGCTCGATCGAATCTATCTTTCTGCAAGCCATGCTGGAATTACCCTCCAAGCTCCATCTCGCCGCAGCTTGCAGTGGCATGCACTGGTCGGCGTTGCTGGCTACATAGCCCGAAAGCGTGCTTCGCCTACGACCGCGCTCACCCCGTTTCTCCATCGATGACGGCCCCACTCAGACACGACTCTATAGCCCACATATGTCGCCGCCGCCACTTTGCTGCCAATTCCAGTCCAAGCCGGACGACAAGATCGTGGCAGGCCCCGCAGGCTAACGAGTGGCTAATATCGTGCGCACTCTTCTCACATCTCTACGTGCATTTAGGCTGATCTATGTAGGCAGGTCCGCCTGCTCCGCGCCTTGCTCGCCAAGATGCAACAAGCAGGCTCAAGGCTTTGAAGACGCGAACCTCTACACCATTGTCAAACGGCGAGGTCCGTCATAGCGTGCGTTCTCTTTGTGCACCATTGACCTTGAGAACGTCGTCACTGACGTCCGCATATCACTTATGCATATAGCGCTTGCCGCGCGTGATCATCGATGCTTCGCAAGTCGTAGGAGAGTCGAACTTTACGCACCAACGCGCCCGTGATGCTGTGTGCCCGTATGTCCACTCTTCTCGCGCGTCGCCGTGGTGATGGACGGGGATGTGGATTTTGGGCCGCATCGGCGACCAGTCGATTGAACGTGCAGCAGTGCATTCTCCGATCCGCGCTCAGGCCAACGAGTTCAGAGAGGCTCATTTGGTCTGTCTGGGGCTCTTCATCCTTTTGCGTCGACGCTACTTACACAGGCCGCCGGAATGGAGGAAGACGTGAATGCATGCACCCCGCGCGCGGCGTTGCTGGCACGCCTGATGGCTGATCACTTCGTCGACATTTCGCACCCTCTATCGATAGGAGCACCTGGTCCACGCGAGTCGCATGTGCTCTGCAAAGGTTGGGTTGCTCATGCGCCGGGGCCTGCCAGCCTGCACCCACTGGCGCTCCTTGTGGTCCTATGAGCAGCAAAGATATATGACTAGGGTGAGATACATGAACGTGCTCGGGCTAGACAGGGAGGACGCAGCGAGACACCAGGTAATCTGTACTACAATAATTGATCATAAATTATTGATAAAGATCGCGTTATGTACTCGGATAAACGGCTTAGAAGGGAAAGAAAACGGAACAGGCGAAGGGCTGATGCCGGGGAGAGTACAGCAGAGGTCCTGGGGATTAGGACGTCGTCGAGAGGCCTGCCATCTGAACAGCAAGCAGGCAAGGCAGACAGATGCAGCATGGGCGGATGCGAACGGACGGACGGATAGACGAACGAGGCTCGTTGCGAAGAATTTCACCTAGTGGCGCGTCGAGAGGAGAAAGCAAGAACAAACTGGGAGGCCTCTTCTACAAAAACGAAGCATCGATTAGTCTCAGATAGCGCGTACGACTCGAAACAGTGCTTACTTGTTCAAACGCAGCGGCAGCCTCGTCCAGGAGTCTCGACACAAAGCCGATTCCTCCGTGGACACGTTTCAAAGCTGCGCTCAGTTGAACGAACACCGACCTGGACAACTACGGATCAGCTTCCACCCAAATTGATTATAAACGCGAGGAAACACACCCTTTCCCCAGTTCTGCTTGCCGGGCGTCCTCGACATTGCCTCGAAATTGTCGTCTCGATTCAGTCCAGTCCATTTGATGTGTCCGGTAGATGCGCGTCTGCCACGCGCCTGTTGCTAGTACAAGTTCTTGGGCTTCGCAGGGCTAGACGAGAGGGTGAGAGGAATCCTGAAAGTGTCGCGTCGGGAGTGATGCAGAGTGACGCGTCGAGAGTTAAATGGCGAATCGTTGCGAGATCGCGGATGTGAATGGCTAATGAAAGAACAACATTGAGAAGGGTGTTGCACACAAGGAGGGACGGAAAACTGACTATGATGCTATTGCCTCGATAGCCTGATGGGCTTGAGGTGGCGGATATGTTGCGTGACGTCGTGAGCAGGCTTGGTTGCCTACCACCGCGACGAAACAGTATGGGCGCACATACTATCCCATCACAGCTTTCGACTTCCGCACCACGCTCCGTCACTCCGCAGGTGTCGGCTCGCATCGTTGACCAGTGATGGTGGATGCGAATGCGAATGACTGATGAAAGGGCCACGATCGGTGAGAAGGATGTAGCACAAAGGAGGAAAGGCATACTGACCATGTGAGCCGCGATGATATTGCCTCGATACGATGGGCTTGAGGCGGCGGATGTGTTGCGTGACGTCGTGAGCAGACTTGGATGTCTACCACCGCGACGAAACAGCATGGGCGCACATGCTATCCCATCACGGCTTTCAACATCCGCACCAAGCTCCGTCACTCCGCAGGCGTCGGCAGTCACATCGTGGATGAGGGTGGTCGATCTCGATCTTCGTGGCTTGAAGTGCATATACTACCCGTCACAGGGGTGGTCGAGGCGGCGGGTAGGTTGCGTGACGTCGCGAGCAGGCGTGGATGTCGACGTCGGGCACCGCGGTTATGCAGAATTGGCGCACGTTGGTGCCATGCGCTGTCACACCGCAGAGGAGGGGATGGCTGTGTTTCGAGGATGGCCTGAGTCGACAAAGATACTGCGGTTGACCTCTTGATTCACCGGACAGTCGGCTCGGAGTACCCAGTGGGAGATGGATGGGAGCGGGACGTCCGGCGGAAGAGGCGGAGAGCAGACGGGAGAGTATGACAGCGTGACTGAGCGGGAAAACAGGGAAATGATGCGGAAGTCGGAAGTCGGAAGCGGCGATGTGTCGAGAGATAATCGAGATGCGACGAGAGAGCAGATGGGAGAAAGGGCAGGATGGAACGCGAGAATGCAGGATGGAACGACGAGAAAGCAGAATGCAAGTGCAGGGTGACTGTGAAGAGCACCGTGACGATGAAAGGCGAGGAGCAGGACTGCGTGGTGAAAAGCACAAGGCAGGACGAGAGGTAGCGAGCGGGATACGAGACGAGGGAACGCAGTGCGTAAGAAAGAGAAAGAAGCAGAGAAATAGCAAAACGGGAGAAGGAGAGCTGGACGTAGAAAAGAAAAGAGGCAAGATACAACTACGATGACGGTATATTTATAGACTGTGTTATTCTTTGTTTTGTTCTTTGTAAGTACGAATCACGGACAAACCAAGAAGTGGAAAGGGGGATGAAAAGAAAAGAGAAACGAGGGCGTGCAGATGTTGCGACGGGCCAGAGTGACCGAATAGAAAGATTGGATGTGACCAACGACCGTGGGTTTGATGGAGAGCCGGCAGCGTTCCGGGCTTCGCCGCAGATCGTAGCAGGGCAGTAGAATGTTCCGGAGTACCGTAGACCGGAGGGTGGCCGCGCACAGATATCAGAGGCCTTCGGGTGCGACTGTAGTTTGCGAGAGCGCAGACTAGGGAGGCTTGCGGGCAGATCGAAGAGGCTTGCGCAGGAATGAGTTCGAGCAGACAGAGATGATGGCGTTCAGGGTGCTCGGGGCATTGGCAGCGCAGCAGATGAGGTGCAGTCAAGCGAACTGAACAACAAGGAGAAGTCAGCACTGCTCCGCATGCGTAGACATTTATACGACGTACAATTTTGGATGGAGAATGGTCGCCATCGAGCAAGTACACCGCTTTCGAAGAGATGATTGTCCTTGCCCGAGGTCGCAGGATTGCAGTTCCACGTAGCTAGGATGTCGCCAGAAGATTAAAGCAGTGTTCGCGATTCGAGCAGCTAGTCGGAGATTGGAGATGTCGGACAGGTTCCTAGGCCATACACGTCGGGAGTGTTGATGCTTCAGTGCGTAGAGGACGCGGAGAGCTCAGCAATGTAGTCTGTAGAGCATCTGCACGAACAACAGGATTCAGTCGGAACTGCGCACGGCAATGACAAGAGCGTAATGACCGACGGAGAGTAGTTTGGGATGTCCGCAGACCGAGCCGGAGCAGCTGAGATGTTTGCGCAGGCTTGCAAGACCGGGCATTCCGAGGCGCCGAACGAGATGACTGGTAGGGTGGGCTGGCTGGGGACCGGTGGGAGATAACGCGTGCCGTAGACGGGTGGCGAGATCTTGCGTGACGTTGCGAGCGTGCTTGGATGTCGCCCACCGCAGAGAGACAGTGTGTGCGCCCACACCATCCCGTCACAGCGGTTGACACCCGTGCAATGCTCTGTCAAATTGGCGCGGTCGACTTTGTGGCTGGTGAAGTCGAGTATATAGACCGGTAGAGGATAGGACGCTTGAGAGGGCCGCCGAGACCCGAAAGTCGAGACGGCGAGGCCGAGATGGGCGGCGAGTGCAGCGCGGCGAAGCTTGCCAGCAAGTCGAGCGCCGGAAGGCGGAGTTGCCAGGTAGATTGCGAACGGTCCGGCATCCGAGGCTTGAGGCGAGGACCTAGAGAAGAGACGAGACGCGAACGAGACAGGCTAGGGTGGGTCGCCAGAGGGACAGGCGGCGAGTGTGGGTCGGAGACGTTATAGTACTGGGAGTAAAGTAAGAGAGAAAAGGGAGAGTATCCGCGCGCGCGGGAGTAAGGGAAATGATAAAGAAACAAGCTAAGCTACGATGGCGGTATTGGTTTTTTCGGGTTTTTTTTGATGGTTTTCTGTTGTTTTGGATCGCGTGGAGACAAATCGAGAGAAAAAGAAAGAGAAAAAGAAAAAGAGATAAAGATAGAGAAAGAGAATGGAGAGACGAAGGAGGAAAGCGGCGCGCGGAACTTTGACGGATGTTGCCGCCTCAGATGAGGGTGGACGAGGAGAGTCCCTTGGGCGGCTCCGCGGGATGCACGATCCTAAAAAGATTGCGAGCTGGGTGAGCGTGCATTCTCGAAGAGTGTATACGAACATTACGCACAAGGTAGATCGTGTGCACTTCTTGCGCGAGACGATCATCCAGTTGCGGGAATCGTCGTCGCTGGCATTTGATGACACGGCTTTGTTTAAAGCGTGCCGGAGCAGGGGAAACGACAATGTCGCTGGCGCACGGCGGTGGCGAGCGAGGTCCTCCAGGTTGGGCTCGGCGGCGGCGGCTTTGTTTGCCTTCTGCCTTGCCTTCTTCTCCCCCTTCATGGTCCTCCCGGCTGGCGACGTTGGCACCGGCGTGAGATTATCTGACGGAAAGAGGCAGACTTCGCAGGGCGCCAGCGCGGGGTTTGCCTTAGCGATATCCTCGACCGTCGTCCAGATCAACTTATCCAGGACCAGGCGGCCGGGATAGTTTGATGTGATGATGCGGCAGAGGATTATCTGTGACCACAAGCAATCAGTCGACTGCCCGCCGCATGTCAAACAGTGCTCGAACCTTTAGCCCCATTTGGTCCATCACGTCGCGGTCGAAGGTGAAGTCCACTATAGTCGTGCGTCAGTATGTAATCATTCCTCATCCGAATACGCGTACTTACTTTGAGTGAAACGGATCGCCATGAGCACGAATGCGGCCGCGACTGTTGCCTTCCAGACGAAGGTGGTGAAGTACTTGATGATGAAGTCGAGGCGGTGCGTGATTTGGACGGCAGTCGCACGAGGTCCAAGGGCATCTGCAACCCACGTCACAGGGCCGTTGCGCTCAACAAGAGCGACCGAGGTGGAGTAGGAGACGGTGAGAGGTGCCGAAGTCGAAGTCTGGGCGGCCGAATGGCTGGATACGCGAAGGGTGCCCGCCGTGGAAACAAGTGCCAGGGTAGATGGAACCGCAGGATATGTGCACATGGCGTGCACTTGCGTCGAGGGAGGATGGGGCGGGGTAGCTCCATCGCGGAGGAAGGCGGCACACGCCTCGGCCCTCAGGAGAGACGGCGGAATGATGCCAACAGGAGTGGCGGCAAAGGACGTTGGTCGCATGGCGGCAGGCCAGTCGCAGACTCCCAGCGGGATGACTGCGAGCTCGGTATTGCCCGCGTACAGCACCAGTGCGGTGCTCTCCTCCCGCCAGACGACAGGCATCTGGGTTTCCCAAGGTTCGGGTGCAGCCACTACGGCGGTCGTGATTGGGGTGGAAGCTGAAGGCCGGTGACTGGTGGCGGGCACGAAGACCGCCAGGTCGGTGCTCGCGAGGCGCACCGCCAGGGCACGCTCGCCAACCTGCAAAATCGGGGGACGGGGGTCTGACTCCGGAGAGTAGGGGATCGGGGTCAAGAGGAGGGCCTTGCGTTCAAGGACCATTGCAAACAAGGCGTCCAGACCGCCGCGCACGAGGGCAAGGTCGACCGGGTGGACGACGGCGACCGCGAAGAAGACTGCCGAGACCGCGCTGAAGACGTGGAAGATGGAGTGGGCAAAGAAAATCATCTTTTCTTTGGGATTGGGTTGACTGCGGTGTTTGGTGCGAGTATGTTTGAGTGAAGGAGAGCTGGAGCAGGCGCACGCCGTGCACTGGCGGCGGAACAAACACACACAAACAGCGCAGCGCGTCGCGTTGATCAACACGTGATCTGGCCCAACAC
This sequence comes from Auriscalpium vulgare, assembly GCA_019915015.1. Taxonomy (NCBI): domain Eukaryota; kingdom Fungi; phylum Basidiomycota; class Agaricomycetes; order Russulales; family Auriscalpiaceae; genus Auriscalpium; species Auriscalpium vulgare. The sequence continues at coordinate 294,029 of JAHBBC010000014.1, forward strand.
TCGTCCCACACCGCTCTCCTGGATTCCCTGCAAATGAAGAGACGAGTCAGCTAACGAATTCTTCACTGCACAACTGCCTACAGCTGCTTGTATCTCAACATACATGTACCGAAGGCCACGGATGACAAAATAATATTGCGCTAAGACATGGATTGATGTGCCGGGTGCGCCATGTACGACATGCGAAGCCTGGACACCTCGTTTCTCTCACTGGATTGCCCGTGAGTCTCGGGACAGTTTCGCGTGCGCGCTATGAGTACTGTGATCGGCCTACATAGCTCACCGATGCCTGATATCCTGGAGAGATCTTTGAGTCAGACGTTATAAAGCGCATGGGCACTAAATGCAAGAGCACTCACCCCCGTCACCAATAACAAGTTACCATGGCCCCCTTAAAGCAGAAAGCTGCCGTCGTCGGGACTGACGGCGGTGTCACCCTTGGCGAGGTGGACGTCCAGAAACCCGGGCCTGGCGAGATTCTCGTCAAGATCGTTGCCGCTGCCCAGAACCCCATCGACCGTGCGCATCTCCCATCCAGTCCCACTGCCCCGAGCTGAAAATACACCTGCCAGTCAAACTGATTCATGCCAATCAAACCGGATCGGTGCTGGGATGTGATTTTGCCGGCGTCGTCGAGGAAATCGGGCCCAACGTGCCAGAGGGATTGAGGACCATCGGCGAGCGCGTCGCGGGCTTCGTGCTGGGCGGTGAGCAGCTACTCTCTGGGAAGAGACAGTGCGCTGACAGTGCCGGTGCGTGCAGACGTCAGCGGACCGAGCGGCGCCTTCACCGAGTACGTCGTCGCGACCGCCGACCTCGTCATACACATCCCCGACGACTGGTCCTTCGAGGAGGGCGCGCAGCTTGGCATCGTCGCATACACCACCTGCCAAGTCCTCTACCAGACGCACTCCTTCCCCACGCCGCTCGACGAGCCCTTGCCTGCATCCACCGCGCCAACGCTCCTCGTCACTGGCGGCGCGTCATCCGCTGGGCTGTATGTGATCCAGTTCGCCGCGCTCGCGGGCCTGCGTGTCATCACAACAGCGCGCCCCGCAAGCTTCGACCTCGTGAAGGCGTACGGCGCAGATGCCGTGGTCGACTACACCGCGCCCGATGCGCCCGCGCAGATCCGCGCGCTCGCGGGCGGGCCCCTGCTGCACATCGTGGACTGCATCGGCGAGTACGGCACGCCGGAGCTCGTTGCGGCTGTGGTCGCAGACGCAGGCACGCTCGTCGCGACTACGGTGCCGTATGCGACGCCGCTCGAGAGCGCGGGCACGACGGTCACGTTCGCGCTGTCATTCCATCTCCTCGGGAAGGTGCGTCGTGCGCTTCGCGGTCCAGCTGGTACTGATGCGCGGGTGACGGTCAGCCGATCCAATTCCCATTCCCCGGTCCGCGGGACGATGCGCTTGCGGAGCTCGGGAAGAAGTACACGAAGCTCATCGAGGCGGTCGTCGCTACGGGGAAGATCAAGCCGAATCCTGTGTTCGTCATCCCGAGCGGGCTTGCAGGTGTTTCGGAGGGCTTCAAGTACGCCGCGGAGGGAAAGGTGCGTCGTCTGCGTGGAAGATAAACGGTTGCTGATGATCTCGCTCCGTGGATAGGTCCGCGGGCAGAAGGTCACCTACAGGATCGCGGAGACGCCATAGTAAATCGGACGTTGGCGGGATAGCAGGGGAACCGACATATAGGGATTGGGCAGCCGGCACAGCGGATATCATAGGGTTTGTTTATTAGAGGGAAACCCGAAACCAAGCTGATGGGGCGTCGAACGGCGAACGGCGGGCATCTGAGACATTGCAGGGTTCGTAAGTGAGAAACAGGATTGTCCCTGGGCAGTCCCTGTCCATGCGTCAGAGAAGATGGAAGTGACCGGCTGCGGTACGCTTAGAAGAGGAACGGACAGAGGATCAATCGATCAGACTTTGAGATGATTTGCACTAAAACTTCCTACTCACAGTTACGTCGAGTTGTCATCATCATCGCCAGTACTAGTGGCAGTCAAGGACGATTCGTCTGGCAGAAAGAGTCGTTGCGGTAGCGTGGGATCATTGCCAAAGAACAGCCCGGCCCGGCCCCAAGTACCGTGCCGCGGTTCCGATATCGCTCATTCGCTAATTCCTCGACCAGCACTACATCGGCCACCATTTGGTCTAGTTATCGCTATCTTGGAGTCTCGCTCTATTGTCCATTATTTCTATTATTTCCGACCAGAACTAATGACTACGGCTCATCATGCCCCCAGCATGCCACGTCGACGGTCGCTAGCAAGTCGCTAGGCATTCCTCCGCCCTGCTCAATCTTGTCACGGTGCCAAGAGTGCCGCGGGCGCGTTCCACAGCACAAAAACTGACGGTTGCCACTGCCAGTGCCACAAGATCACTAGCACAAAAGGATGCCGCTGTGTGTCTGTTCGAGATGCTATGGTTTCCTCGGACTTCCTCGTCACCGTCACCCCTGCGCCCTGCTAATTCGGCCCTTCATATATGCTGCTGCACCTCTTCTACGATTTACGTTGCCATCAACCGACTGCTTTTTGCACTTCTGCGCCCGGCCTGGGCCCTGCATGCCTTTTCTTAATGATGTGCCGTTGCTTCGCTGGTCACTATGTCTAGTCTCTCTAAGTTGCGACTCTGACATCCTTTGCTTTGCATCTGCCTCCCGCTTTTGCTGCGTTGCCTGGCTCCCACTCGACGCCATTGCCGCTTGAACCTACCTCGACTCGGACCTGCCTCGATCTCACCCACCGTATCTTGATTCCGCAAGCCACAAACGAATCCTCGAATACATCGCATTACGCCCCATGATGCGCTACATAAGTGTCAAGAACATGCCTGGGTACACAAAATCGTCGGTACGGCTGTCATTTTCTCGCCCCGTCAATCAGTCAGTGATTTTCGCATGCTTCTGCTTGGTCCTGTATGGCAGTGTAGGCGCATTTCCTCATCCGCACATTCGAGAGGCGCCCAGCGGCACTGGCATGAGCGCACACAGGATTCCGACCGCGTCTTATTCACTCACTACACCCCCCTTGGACACATTATCACGCCAAAAGAATCTCTTCCATCTATTCGCCTAATCTTCCCCCACCGCTTTCCTCTGACACGATCTGTGCGTGAGCAGCGGCATACTATGCAGGCCTCGTCGTTTGCTCGTCGTTGACTTCGAAGGTTTGGCGAGTCTAATTCAAGCTTGCAGTTCCCTGAACAGTCGGCGCACGACGCGAATCAGGCGATTAACCAGACGTGCAACGCAGTGTATCAATCCGGGCACAGCGCTGCTGGGCACAACATTCACCATGCTCAGAGAGGATATGGGAGTACTGCAGCAGTGACCTCAATTGGCGAGTCTTCACCCGATGTATGTCATGTCCTACCTCTCTTGCCTGACAGCTATGTTTTCAAATATGTTCTCTCCGTCCATCCCGTGCCTCCGATCTTCGCGCGTACCATACCGGGCGCCCCTATTTGAGTCGCGTTCATGACAAAGTCACGTGTGCAAAAGAAGGCTAGTCGAGATCTTCATCCAGCGCCAACAGGACTCAGAGGTCGCTGCGCCGGCGGCAATTGTGAGTACTTTCTCCTCCCATTCTACGGTCTGCGCTGATAGTCCACATTCACTGCAGTATTTTGCTACCTCCACATACCCGTGTCCCACCACTCAGGGGGCCGCAGACCGTGTATGTCAACACCGATCGCAATTCTGTTTGCGCACCGTGTCATATTCTTCGCGACTCGACAGTTCATTGTCCAGGGGAGCAACACGCGCTCCCCAACCGAGCCCGTTCATGAGCCTCCTGTCCACCCGCAGGTCTCCACACGCGGTTATCGCTACCCCGCAAACACCAACAATGGTGTTCAGCGCCGCGCCCGCGGCGCAGCCCGCAAGAATGGACGCGGGGCCGAACGCATTGTGGGCAAGTCGACATCGAGGGAAGATTGCAAATGAGATCAAGGTGTTGTGCAAATGTGTAGGATTGTGATTTCGGTGAGCATCACTGTGCTTGAGCGCAGCATGACAAGCGCCAAATGCCGTATGCTGACTTGCCATTTTTCGAAAGATTGGATGTATTCTCAGCTTTGAACTTAAGGAAGACTAGTGCACGACAGCAAATATACTAGATGATATCACATCTCCGTCGCGTGCGCTTGCGTGATGTCGTCGCATGTCAAGCAAAAACTGGTAAGTTGTCTTTCAACGCTACTCGTAGCCAGAATGCGAAACTGAAATGTTGTCTGAGGCCTGATAATCTGTCCGATTGAACCGCAGGACACGCCCTTCAATATTTCGCGAAACGCTTATCAAAATACCATCAAGGTGCACACACAGCCAATACCCCGGCGTCATCTTCGAACATCCTGAGCGACCAGACCCACTGCAGCAATGGATGCATGAGTCTTGGTGCGACGGATGGAAGCAAGACCCATATGACGGGGCTCATACTCGCTATCTGCGTCAAAATCGTTAAAATAAGACTTTCCTGGACCGAATCACCTCTCTATCAATGTCTATCGCCAGCTCGTCACTCCCAGTCCCCCCTTGGAATGTATCCAAAATTCAAACAGTTCGTGCAACTATGTACCGGTATGTACCCCTAGACTAATTCACATGAACCGCAGACCGCGTAGCAAAATAATACCTCCACCATAGCCCAGCATCACTCCCCGAACCTCAAACAACCGCTACACCGCTAACCCGGCAGCTGTACCATCCCCACGGGGGACATGATCTGCCTTCGCAATAAGCCCATAATCAATCGCAGTGGCGCGTTTCTCCTCGTCGAGCGCCTCGCCTTTCGCGAGCGCGTACTCGACCATGGACGCGCGGCGTTCGGCTGCTGCGCGCTCGCGTGCGTCCACGGCATCGTCGATTATGTGTGTCCCGCGGCGCTGGAGGCGTGCAACGTCGCCAGTGGGTGGTACCGGCACAGCGACGGCGAGAGCGATGGCAGAGAGGATGAGGATGGCGCGCATGTGGTTCCGGATGGGAATGGGCAGAGAGTGCAGAGAAGAGGCTTCAGTGGTAGGTTTCTCGTTATATGTGGAGGAAGAGCGGCAGTCACGCGCGCGGGCGGCGCACAGACGTGAGATTCGAATTTCACCTTTTTGTGTCCTATTTATATCACAGCTTTGCCAGATCAGCTGTATTGCATTCTGCCAACGTCGTGAAGCGGCCAGGCACAATACTCGCTCGACGACACAGTGACCGTTCGTCTTCCCAGCCTTGACAGCAGCCATGTATCATGAATTTTGGTGCTGGAAGCAAGACATATATTGACTGGGCACTCGCGAACTCAGGCGTCATTCTGGACCGAACCACCATCAATGTCTATCGCCAGCTCGTCACATTTCCCAATTCCCCCGTGGAACGTACCCAAATATAAACAGGTCGGGCAACTACGTACACTCTTCTCATACATAGACTAACATGCATGATCTTCAAGGACCGCGTACCGCGTAGCAAAATACAGTCATCAACAACCGCTACACTGGCGTACCATCACCCCAGCCGGCATCATCCGCCTTCGCGATAAGCCCATATTCAATCGCAGTGGCGCGTTTGTCCTCGTCGAACGACTCGCTTTCCGCGAGCGCGTGCTCGATAAAGGACGCGCGTTCGGCTGCTGCGCGCTCACGTGCGTCTACGGCACGGTCGGCTTTCGCGGCGTCGACGATGTGTGTCCCACGGCGCTGGAGGCGCGCGACGTCGCCCGTGGGTGGTACCGGCACGGCGGCGGCGAGAGCGATGGCAGAGAGGAAGAGGATGGCGCGCATGTGGTTCCGGATGTGAATGGGCAGAGAAACGAGATAAGAGGCTTCAATGGTAGGTTTCTCGTTTATGTGTGGAGGAAGAGCGGCGGTCACGCGCGTGGGTGCTCATAAATTCTGACATTCGAAGCACTGATCCAGGTACGCAGCTCCGTGTTCGCCAATCGCGGCAGGTCCTGGCGGGTCGCGGCCTTGTCGCCTGGTACCTGTCAAAGATATCTGGCCGTCGAGATTGGAGGCCACGATGGCAGCGCGGCTCGCACGAGGGCGATGGTAATGTGCGGTGGTCCCATTTTCACCAGCCCGATTTCACTGTGGCCCATACCGTGTTAGTTTTCTATGTTGTCTGGTCAAGTCAGTTGAGAAATGGAGGCAAACGTTCATCGGAGTTATATTTGTTTATACAATGCGAAGTCCGTGTTACAAAAAGCCATTTAATCCATCGCGTCCATATAAAGCGAGTGTCCGTCATGCAGGGGACATCGCTCGGCAAAGCCCTTCATTTGCGTGGGAAGCCAGGAATATGGAGCGGGCCAGGGAAGGACTGCTCCTGGCGCGGATTATACGCCGGTTGTGGGTGGGTGGCGGGACGTCTGGCCAGATGAGTCGGGTCCGAGTCCACCATCCCCGACGTGTAGGCCAGGAATTCCTCGATCTGATAGCGAAGCCTCCACTCCGCTTCGCGGGGGGCGCCTTCGCGACATAGCCCCCATGCCTTCCCGGGCTTGCGCTGACTATTGCGCCCCGCAAGCCATGCCTTCATCGTTGAGCGCAAGGTCAGGGCATTGTCGACGCACGGGCAACTCGAATGAACGTGTCCTCGCACGCGATTCTAGAGTAATGATGATGAGTGCGTGCGCCGCACGCAATTCATAGATTGCCTACCTGTCCTTTTCCAGGTCCTTCAGAAGTGAATCGGCCAAGGCACGCACGGCAATGCTGTGGTTCTGCGTGTCTTGGTGCTGAACGCGATCAACGGGTGGTGGGAATGCACCGAGGTAGGATCGTGACATATTGACCGTTCGAGTTGGACGCATGGGGGAGATGACGTGGCAATTTGAGGACAAAGGCGACTCGCTAAGGTGACAGAGAGCTTGAAAAGAGGAGCTGCATTTATAGGTCATCATGAGCTGCTTTGCTTGGTCGAGCGAGGGTGAGTTGCCCATTGATCACCAGGGCGGCAAAGCGGGCCACCACAGGTCTGATTGGAACATCGGGTGGTTGGTTGCAGACGCTCGTCCATCACAGCGATGGTCTGCGGCGACAGGCAAAGCGGAATGCAGCTGGCAGCTTGGATATTGCAAAGAAAAACGGCCGCGCAGTCACAGAGCCGGCGCACGAAGCTAAGGACCACAAGATACCCAGGTAGTCGTATTGACCAGTGAGAGGAATGAGCAGTCCTAGTCGTCGGTGCAGCTGCAACTCAAGTTGGAACGGTCGTCGCAGCAGCTCGAGAGTTGTTCGGACCGAGGTCCGGCGGCGCGTCCGCTTGGGCACGTGATTGTAGGCTGAGCTCGTAGTTGAAGCTCCGACGCGTGGACGCGTCGAGCGCGCGCCTCCTCCGACTCCTCCGCCATATCCTGGCACTTGTTTCTGCAGAGTCACTCTGACTCGATCGCGTCCTTCATTCTCTGCTATGTGGGTAGTGACTGGCCCATTCGACGGTGCCGCCGCAAATGACGTCTCCCACCAAGGTTCGTCCGTACGCGGTAACCCGCCTCGACATCGCACTAATGCACCCCAGTCGGTAAGCTCTTGAAGAGCGGAAAGCAGTACAAGATTGGACGTAGGGAGTGCGACATTCTTGTAAACCATAAAAGGGTGTCCGCAGAACACTGCCTGCTTGTCGTCGGCGGCTTCACTCCGGACGATGTCGTGCGTCTCTCCTCTCTCTGAACCACATGCGTGACTCACTATGTACCAGGCCGACCCTGAGGCTATTCCCCGATTGGAGGTCACAAACTGCAAGAAACCCATGCATTTTCATCGCGACGGACTCAAGCAGCCGATCAACCCACACACGCCTCATATCCTCGAAGACGGCGATGTTCTAGACATCATTGGCGACGTTCCACTAACGTGAGCACTCCGCTTAGGCTTGCATAATTAATTTAAGCCTGTGAGCACAGATTCCGCTGGCAGAGGATCTGCTGCTACGAGACCCCTGGCCGTGGCCGTCCGCCCGTGTCCATCGACGGATGTGCTGCCCTCGGGATTAGCGTCGTACGTGCGCACCACCCCAACACAACGCACCATGTCATTTCCTCCTACTCCCTCACCCCCGCCATCGCCGCTTCCCTCCTCACTGCAACTCATTTCGTCAAACCCGACTGGCTGCAGAAGGTTCTGCATCTGGGCATGCTCGAGAAGGACGAGCTCGGCGCACTAGAGACAAAGTGTGACCTCCCACCGGAGACAAAGCATCGCCCTGGTTTCTCCGCTGCTCTCGCACCCGCGCTGAAGACTTTCGCGACATGGGAGCCAAATGAGGCGCGATTGAACATGCTGCGCGGGTGCCGATTCCTGTTCGTCGGAGAGAAGGGCCGAGAGATCAGTGCAGAGTATCAGACCTTGCTCACGCGCGGAAGTGCTGACTATGAGGCTTTCACGGTCACCGCTGGTGTAGCAAGGTGGCGGAAGCTGCTTGCGAAAGGACAGGCCTGGGCTCAGAACAAGAAGGGCAAGCTAGTGTTGGTCGCCGACGACGAGGCCATGACCGCAGCTGTCGGTGCAACCGAATGGGAGGAGATCGACCACGAGGCGAAGAGGTCTGCCTTGATTACGCCTCTCGCTCCCCTTGACTGACTCTCCTTGCTGCGACAGCTTGAAGCTGCAGTTTATTCTGCCTGAAAACATCCTTCAAGCCATCGCGCACATAGACACGTTTTACTTGGATTCTCCGCCTCTCATGCAGAGTGAGTCTATCGTATTGTGGAATTTGTTCACTCTTAAACGCGACCTCTAGCTGCAAACTCTAGCAAGCTGCCTAGCTTCGCCCCCAATACGCATCCAGAGGAGCCCACAATCCCTCCGGAACTTCCAGCACCAATGGCCATTGACCCCGTCCCTGCCCCCTCGCGCGTCACAAGAGCCAGCTCCCGCGCGCCATCTGAGCCTCCTGCCTCCAAAATGGACGAAACCGCAGATGCACCCCGTCCAGCCAGGCGGGTAAGAGATTTGCACGTTGGCTGTAACGTCTTTTTGACTCCACACACAGCCGCCGCCACGGAGAGCTGCAGGCCGTGCTCGGAACCACGCCGAACTGCTCGGACTCGACGACTCAATCATAGACGACGAACCGACACCGAGCACGTCGAAGTCTGTGACACCAGCCCCTGTGCAGCCGACCCCGATACCAAAGCCTCCCGTACGTGCTTGCTTTTTCTCGGCCCTCCGCAAACATTCTAACGGTCTTCCTCCATATCACTAGTCGATAGGGTCGATGACTCAATCCCGAAGTGCCCGCCCGCCCCGACGCCGCGCCCCAGGCTCTTCTACGAACATAAACGCGCTCATCGGTCTCGACGACGACACTGCAGACTCGAAGGTGGACACGCAGCTTAACAAATACAAGGCGCTTTTCGAGGCAAGCGATCCCGACCGTGTCGCAGAAAGCCAGCTTCCGCCGACGGCCACACAAACGCAGACGCAAACAGGCACCGGCTCTGGGACGACGGGCACGATATACCATGCACTAGAGAAGGTGGCAGAGGAGGAGGAGGAGGAGACACAGGCAGGCAGGGTCCCGGGCAGCCAGCGCGGGACGAAGCGGAAGGTGTCTAATGAGGCTGAGATGCAGGAGATGCTCGCTGACCCCGACGCCGATATGCCGGACGATGCACCAGCGCCGGCCCCGGTCAAGCGACGCGCTGTCGAGGGCGTCAACGCCGTCAAGCCCACGTCGACAGCATCGCAGAGCGCCACCGCCACCGGCACGCAAGCTCCTCACAAGCTCCCAACGTTCACAAAGCCCGCGTCGACCGACGCCGCGAAGAAGACCGGTGCGAAGCCCGGTGAGCCGGACAAGGACGAGCAATTCCTTAAGGCGTGCACCGCACGCGGCAAGAAGAAAAAGGCCGACGAGCTTGACAAGGAATTCAATGCGTTGCGCATCTCGAAGCCGGAGCTCCAGGAGGCGTCACGAGAGGACTGGGTCGCGGTGCTGCATGACTTTGGCAACACAGACGTCCGCGGAAACTTCATGCAGATTGTGGAGATAGACATTGACACGAACGTGGAGCCGGTGAGCAGGGTGCGCACGGGAGGCCGGCAGGAGTGGATCGGGAAACCAGACTACAAGAAGTTTAAGAAGGTGAGTAAGCTCCCTGCGACGATCTTAACGGCATCCTGAGCGTATTCGTTTGTAGCAAACGGTGTCAGAGAGGCGCCCCGTCGTCGAGCTAGTCGTGAGCGAGGAGAATGATTACGACATTGGCACAGGTACGTGCGCCCCTCCAGAGCTGGCTTATGAACATGGCCACTTACCTGTTTCTAGCGTATACGGGCTGGCGGACCACACAGGCACCGCGCAGCCAGGACGCCGTCGAGCGCATCCCCACGCGCGCGAAAACGCAGACGCAGCGCAAGGGCAAGGCCCGCGCGTTCGTCGCCAGCGACGACTCCGAGGACGAGGAGGCGCCTGCGCCGCCTGCCCGCAAGGGCAAAGCCAAAGCCACGCCTGCGCCCGCCGTCAAATCGCGCAGCAGGAGCGCGTCACGCGCATCGTCCCGGGCGCCAGCTGCGCTGTTTCTATCGGACGAGGAGGACGAGGGGGGCGGCGGCAAGGGGCGGCTCGCAGGGCTCGCGGAAGCGGAGGAGTTCGAGATGGCCGACGACCCTGACGCGGATGAGGACGGCGCCCCGACGACCCTGACGATGGGCACGAACGCGACGCAGAGGGAGACGCAGGAGACGGCGCCGCGGGCTGTGCGCAGGACGGCGGTGAAGCGGAAGGCGCGGGCCGTGGAGGATGGCGACTCAGACGACGGGGCGTTCAAGGGCTTCCGGAACAAGAAGAAGGGGCGGCTTGCCAGCTGAGTGCTGAGGGGTGTCTCCTGGCGTATTTTGGTTGGATCATGGTTGCTGGTTCGTGTTGGATAGTTGCATCAGTTTCTTGGTTGCAATTTTGGCTCGATGACAATGACGCGTCATACAGTTCACTGGGTGCTTGTGGTTGCTGGGCCTGGTTCGGGCTACCTGGCTTTGCTTGTCTTGCCGGCGCGCCTGGTGAACTCTTTTGTTTGTCGCAAGTTCGTAGAGCAAGGTATGTGCAGTCCGTCCACATGATCACATCCGGGCAAGGCGTCATCGACTTGCAGATGGCCGTCAAGGAGCTCGTCGAGAACAGTTTGTGCAGGCGACTAACATATGTGAGAACAAAAGTTATCGACCGACCGTGCGTTTCGAGGCTCTTCGGATCCTCCCCGTGCCGATCTCGTCCTGACCCATCTGGCGGCGAATGGGCAGCTCGTCGTCACTCAGCACAGTCACCGCTCGCACTCCGTACGCGCCCATCCACGCATCACCATCAGCGCATTGTTTTGGTTGGATCGTCGCAGGTTCGTGTTGGATTATTGCATGAGTTTCTTGGTTGCATTTTGGCTTGATGACAATGTCGTGTCATATAGTTCACTGGGTGCTGTGCAATTGCTGGGCCCGCTTCGGGCCACCTGGCTTTGCTTGTCTGGCCGGCGCGCCTGGTGACTTCGTGGAGCAAGGTATGACCGCGACACGCGCTGCCTAGGCCACTCAACAAAATCTTATACTCCCCAGATTTTTTTTTTTTTTTTTTTTTTTGGACAAGCGATATGGTTATTCAGGTGCTAACTACCCGTCGCAAAGTGCTATGGGGGTACGAGGTATTACTATACCTATGGTAGAGCAATATTATCTCCTATACCGTTAGTTCCTTCCAACCCGCTAAAGCAGACCCGAGGGTCCGTCCGAGGAAAAATGCATTTACACACGCTGTGTGGGACTCGGTACACCGCCCGCTCACATCCGTTAAATAGGGGCCCGGGGCCTGGGCGGGACAATACCCACTAAAACCTCTTTTGCTTTCGCCCATTCGAAGGGGAGGAAACGTTCGTCCTTCAAAGTTCCCTTCCATGTGTCTTCCACGTTCTGGTAGTTACTTTCTGTTCAGATGATGTTCCGTGCTGCAATCTGGTCTATTACGAGTCTGTCGTTGATGGCCTGATGCCATCTCCGCATGATGGAGGTGGCGGTGTGCGTGCGGCCCCCGATTTACTCCCCAGATTCTTTCTTCCCTTTATATTTCCACGCATCGAACGAATTGCAAAAATCCGCAAGTCCTTCGCAGTTTGACCTGACATGCCCGGCTCAAGACGTGTTTGCAACAGCATGTGGGCCAAATGTGTGCTCCATTCACGAAGTACTGATGCCACCACATAGTTAGTGACGAGCCTGTGGCCGCTCACGAGCCGTGCAGAGGTCGAGACCGCCACCGGCTTGAAGGAGCGGCTCATGCTGGGTCATTGCCGAGGAAACGTCCGTCTGACCAGTAATTTGAGTCTGATCCGTACACACACAGAGGTTCCAGTGCCCTACTGTATATTGTATCAAGGCAATTGTGGCTCTTGTGCAACTTCAGGGGCAGCTATGACATTTTAGTCATCACTGTACAGTGTAAGTATGTTTTCTATGTACAAAGAGTTCCTAGCAGTGCATACTTCCCGTCTTGGCCAGTGGCCCTACACTTTTATTCAGCAGCCTACCTGATCGTCAACCTTCACACATGTAAGAGGCACTATTCGGCCCGTTCCTCTCTAAACAAGTAAGCTACATGGTTGTAGAACAAACATCAATGGAATTGGCTTTTATTGTGTACATGTAATGCTAACTTAGTGAGTATAGATGCTTGATCTTAGTTGTTATGTTTCAGCTCTGCCAAGGCATTTGTGAGATATTCAGTGGTGGTGGGATTAATGACACCTTCTAATACAACCAAAGCCTTTCTGTAAGAGTCAGCAGCTAGATTAGGGCTTTCTTGTTTTCTATATAAGTTGCCAAGTGATTGCAACACTCTTGAATGTGTATTCAAGAAGTTTCTTTCTTCACAAAAGGAGAGAGCCCTAAGAAAATAATTTTCTGCCACTTCTGGTTGCCAGTCCTCTAGATAAATCCAACCAATACACATGGTGTTATATGCTACTGATTCTGTTCCATTGTATTTCTCCCAGATTTGTATCGCTTTCATCCAATACTCCTTAGCCAACTCATAGTTATCCACATCATAGTATAATTTGCCTAGCATGCTAAAGTCTTCTGCTAAGGACTGCTTTTCATTGCACTTTTCATGAACCACTATTGCTTGCTCCAGATAGTTGATGGCATCTGAATGCATTCCTCTATTCAAATAAGCATGACCTATTCCCCTAAGTGAATTCCCTTCTTTAACATGATCATGATTTTTTTGATTTATCAATACAGCTTGATGATAGAATTTCAGTGCTGTTTCATATTCCTCTAGAGCTATATGGACCATTCCGACTGATTGAAGGATTTCAGGGTTTCTTCTCAAGCCATGAATTTGTTTTCTAAGTGCTAGAGCCTTGTAGTAGTAATCCTTTGCAACTTCATAATTTTGTTCTGTAATATAAGAATCTCCAATTATTTCAAGTGTACAGCTTTGAGCAGTTCTACTGTTTGCTTGACAGAATATACCCAGTGCTTTTTCATAGCATTCACGTGCATCATCAAGTTTGCACTCTGATACAAACCATTCACCCATACATATCCAGGCATCACCAATGCAGTACTGTTCATTGATACTCTCAAAAATCTTAATAGATTTGAGTGCATATGCTTTAGCGTCAAGATATAAGCACAGTAGTAAACAGTTTTTACTCAATCGACAAAGTGCAGTGGCTTGTCCATTGATATCTTTACATTTTTCATATTGAATTAAAGCGCTCTGTATATATCTTGCAGACTCATTGTGCTCAGAGATACTGTTATATAACATGCCAAGATCCATTAAAGTGTCAGCTTGACCTTGCTTATCTTCATGTAGCTCAGCATATGCCAATGCATTCTGATATTTCACTTTTGCTCCAAAATAATCTCCGGTATTTAGCAAACATGAGCCCCACTGCAACAGATATCGGATGACCATATCTGTAGACAGAATCTTATTATATTGTTGTAACAACAAAAATAATTCCTCAATAAATGACCCAGTCTCCAGAGATGCTAGCAATGTGTATGACATAACAGCCCTTAATATGTCTCTACTGGGACATTGATCTTTCACAGATTTTAGCAGAATATGTCCCGTATTTGTGTATTCCAGTAGCAGCTCTAGGCTCACTTCACTGTCAGACTCTAATTCTTTGATATTAAATTCAACTGAGAAAGGTTAGTTTAAGATGTTTCATATGACATACTGTGTATTCGTACCTTTGAGCTGGCAGAAAGTTCCAAGTCAAAGAAGTAATGTCATTCTAAGAAAAGAGTTTCAACAGATTAGCCATACCTGTACATTCATTTCTGTGGCAGCCTGAAGAGTGAGTATTAACTTTGTCTGACAGATGCTTTAGTCTATCTTATGAATACCCCAGACTTTTTTACGTACTTGATAACCTTGAGCAAGTTGCTTCAATTTAAGATTGCAAAATTTGATCTCTGTCATTGGGCTCATATTGAAGATTCTTCTCCAACTTGACTTCTTGTGATCTTCAAATTGGCGTAGTACAGCTGCAACACATTCCAACTCTCTGCAAGAAGATCACACAAACAAAATCAGACACATTTGCCCTCTGGAGTGTGAATAAATAATTGAAGCTCACTGTGGCCATAACTCCAAGATATTCTCCACATCTGGAGGGATCATCCAAGCATGGCTGCTGGCATACTCTGAAACCTCCAACAGGATTGCAAACACATGCTTAATGTTGTGCATGACCTCTTTCCTTTGTTTATCCCTCATGCTGTGCTCCTGCACAATAACTCTGATGTCAGTTCAAATTAACTTAGTGAGATTGGCAGGAAACAGACATCACAGCTCATCATGATTCTCAGCAGTATGCCTGCAGCACCTTTGATATATGGCACTTCACCACATATTTCAACAACCTCCCGTAGTATTGCAAATGAGACGGCTTTGGACTCATCAATGTCCGAGGAGTAATCTGTTGCAACACTGATGAAGTAATCAATATGAAGCAAATGTCAATAACCTGCATTGGACAGAGTGAAAGCACCGTGCCAGCTTGGATATGAGTGCCCCGCCATGCTTGGAAGTATGCATCTGAGAGAGGAAAGTGGCACTGGTAGTAGAAGAACAACGGGGCGAGATGCTTATCAGCCACGATCAGACCGCCGCGCCTTTGCTTACATAACTCGGTGCTGTGTTCCGCGACTCACACCTTCCACAGCTCATCTGGTATGTCTGTTTGCACTGGCACTAATTTGAACAGGGAGGAAGCGGCACGCGATGATGTTTTCTGGTATTCGGTAGCGTCAGAGGTGCCCGGATGGGACGCGATGGCATGGAAAACAGAGGCGCTCGTCGCCGACGCGTTTCACTTGAAGCTCCGCACGAATACAGCCACAAGCGCGAGCCAGATGAGGCGCATGCAGAGACCATGTTGCTCAGTAGGACCCGGTAAGTAAGGAACAGATATAGCATGAGACCGTGAGCATGGGGGAGATGGAGTGCGTTGAGGAGTCGCGGCCACTGCGCAGTCGAGAGTGTAGTAGATTTTAGAGAACTGGATTTGCGCAGATGTCAGCCGAATTAGGTACTACTCCCTTGTCGACCTCAACGACAACAGTTGGCCTTTCCTTATACCATCGCCATTGCATACCATCGCCACACCTCAAGCATGCGCAAGCAACACGAATGCCCTGCAATTTCTCAGCAGTGAGTCTCTGCTAGCCGTCTGTCTCGCGGTTTCGGCGCTTGACTGCCTCCCTGGCCGTCTTCCCCTCCCAGACCTGCTTCATATCCCCCTGGCGCCCATTCTCTCCTGAACACTATCCTTCCTCCGATAATCGGTCCGTGTCCAGCTGACCTCGAGCTGGCTAGGCGTTGGTGAGCCTGTCGGACGAAGTGGCCATGCTTCTTCTGTTGACCTGATTTGATGCGCGCTCCCTAATCTGTCTGTGGCCTTGGGTGATCCTGACATCGTCCTGTGTCTCACCGAGAGCGCGCTCACGAACGGACTTTGTCTGATTGCAGACCGAGCTCCGTTACAGACCCTGGCTGTGACGGCTATCTCCGTCACGCGCCTCACGCGACGCGCCCGGAGGGCTGAGACAATAAACCGGTCCCATTCATAACTTCTCCCTAATACCTCCCCCGCCTCTCATGCTATGCTCGCAGCTCCTTATTATCTTTCACCATCCCCACCCTTTGTGCTCCCTTTCTCTCCTTTGCCCGGCGTTCTCCCTTCAGCCTCCTCCGAACGCGGCCATGGTCCAAAGCGTCTTTGACCGTAGAGATACTGCCGTCCGCAAGACGACGGCGGCGACAGAATGGAGGACGATCCCGCCCACGATCAAGGTTAGGCATAAGAAGCGTCCCCCGCCGTTGACGATCTAGTACGTCCGGTCCATCTCTCACCACCCATAATCCTCTGATCCCGTTCCCCGCAGCTCCAAGCGCTCATACGAGCAGCTTGTGCGATCTCCCGGCCCACTCGACACCGGCACGACCGCGTCCTCCTCGTCACTCCCTTCGTTCAGTTCCGCCTCCTCCGAGCCGCCCAGTGCGTTCGCGAGGCATCACCCATTCATCGTCGGGCTGGATCCCCGCGCCGGCTTTTACGCTACCCCGGAGTTCCAGCACTCCCCAGACACCGAGATCGACGAAATCCCTCTACCATCCTGGCTCGCAAAGAAGCCCGATTCGCTCGAGAGCGACGCCGCCCTGGAGGCGGTGGTCGAATTGGAGACAGAGAGCGAAGAGGCTGCGGAATCAAGTACGCCTATTACTCATATTCTCTCGACATATCTCTGACATCTCCGCACCAGTTCCGATTGTGCCTCCGCCTCCACCAGGGCCGGACGACCCTCTCCAATACCTCACCGACAACCCATGGACCCTACCCGAATACTTCCAGCTCCTCTCATTAGCCCCCGAGGGCGACCACGACTGGGAACGCATCGCCTCGGCGCTCAACGCCGCGTGCCCGCCAACTGCGCCGCAGCGCACGCCCTGGGACTGCTGGCATCGCTGGGCGGTGCCGTGGTCCGCCCGCGCCGCGCCGGCGCCAGACGCGCAGACGTTGGCGCACGCCGTCGGGGTGCAGCACCCCTACCAATTCGTTGACATGACGTCGTTGATCGACACCTTTGCCCTCGTCTCGCGCGCGCTCCCCTCCCCCACCCTGTCGCTCCCGCCCGACGACGCCGACGCCCCGCCGCCGCCGCCGTCCGCGCGCGTTCGCCATCCAGGTGCGTCCGTTCCGCCTCAGCGCGCGCCCGCGTGCTGACGGCAGTCGCAGACTACCCGCCGGTGACGAGCAGGCCGAACGTGCCCCCGCGGACGTACGGGCACCGCGACTGGGGCATGTCGTCGTGGTTCCACATGTGTGCGGTCAATGTTGCCACGCTGCGCCGGCTTCTCTACCCACCCCCCGATCCATCCACCTCTTCGCGCCCTCTCGTGCCGAGACACTTGCAGGATATGAAACTTGCCCCGCCGCCACGCCCTGGAGACCGCGCTTCTGTCTCGCGCTAGCAGCTTCTCATTGCGATAGACGAGTGTGCGTGCGGACTTCCAGATCGAATGTATCTCAGAGCAGAAGCTCATGTTATTGTTATGACTAAATTGAACGTATCCGGATACCTTATTGTAAGATGAAAGCTAATTGTGTGAGGTCAACGAGTAATTTGATCACTTGAGTTCGGCAAACAAGAAGTGCACAAAAAGACAATTAGCCAACCGGCGGCTGAATCTACCGGTAGCAAGGCGCCGCTTGAAGACAATTGCGCGCATTGGAAACGACTCGCTCGCTTTTGTTTGGTGTACTGGCCCGGTGCTATGGCGATGTCAGCCAATACCCGCCAGCGCGCAAGAAGTTACGAGGAGGAAGCAGGCGGCGGCCGGGCCCAGTCATCTGATCGCGAATGGCGCATCCCAAAAACTTCTTCATTTGTCCTATAATTCAACAATGCGCGTAAAACCAAAGCAGCTTCCTATGTATACAGTTCTGTCAACGCGGGTCAAGCCCTCCGCAAATATTTAGCGATAAAATGGAAGTTTGTGCAAGGTTGGTTGTATGTAAACACTGTGAAATCGAAATCAAAAGAACCCAAACCCAAAATCCGCCTTCGCTATGACGACGGCACGCGCGGCGGCACGCTCGCCACCACAGGCGGCGCCGACGCGCCCGCCCCTCCCCCACCCTGCATCGCCGGTACCGCAGGCGCGCCCGACGGGCCCCGGGGGCCCGTATACGGCCGCTGCCACTGAATCCCATGGATTCTGCGGGCCGACATCTGCGCTGGCGCAGAGACTGGGACGGGGACAGCGACTGGGACTGGGACCGGCGCGGCGGGGGCAGCGCCGTACCCGCCGTACGTCGTGACCCTGCCGGGCGTGAACGTGCCCGGCGTGTACTGCCCGAAGCGCGGCTGCGCGTACGACGCCGCGCTCTGGTACGTGTACGCCCACCCGCCGGGTGCGTATGCGTACGTGCCGCCGGCCGCGGCCACCGGCGCGTACGGGACGTACTGCGGCGTGGACCGCGATGCCGCGGCGGCGGCCTCGAAGGACGGGTAGACGGTGAGGCTGGCCGTTGCGGCGGCGGCGGGGACGGGAACGGCGGGCAGCGGGTGGTCTGCGTGGCCGTCAGGTGGCCGGCGGGTGGGGTCAGAGGAAACGGAACGTACGCTCTGGCTCAGGGGCAGCCACGGACGGCTTCTGGACGATCGTGTGGCCGTCGGTGTTGCCGAAGACGACGCTGCCCCACTTGAACTCGCGTTTGATGCCGCGATCCCAGAGCACCTCGACCGAGCACGTCTCCTCAATGACGCGCACGAGCGAGACCTCGACGATGCCTGCGCTGACGCGCAGCTTGATGCGGGCCATCGGCTGCAGCGCCAGCAGCTCTTTGCGTATCTTGTCCTGCTTGTTGTTTTTCTTGGCCTCGGAGATAGCCTGCAAAACGGCGACACAAGTCAGCAGATATCCCGTGCACAAGACAGGGCAGCACGTACAGGATTATGCTGCGCACAGAGCAGTGTGACCTCGATCTTCTTGACGGTCTTCAAAGTCTGCGCGTTCAGCGCGTCCAGAGCTTCTGAGGGCACCGTCCGGAAATCGAACCCCACCGCATCCACGACCACCGCATCCACGACCATAGGAGCTGGCGCGCTGGTATCGATCGTGACAACCTCCTTCTCGACCTCGCGCACCTCCTTATACACTATATTATTTTCGCCACCCTCCCGCGCGCACGATATGTGGAACGCCTTTGGACATTTCCCTTTCGTACATTGTATCGGCGCACCGTGCTGCTTTGAGCGATTCTTCGAGCACGCGGAGCATTTCTAGCGCCAACATTTAGCGTGCAGACACCTCACAAGAGGAAACTGACGAACCAGATTCCACCGATCCTTCACGATCGCGTCCACGCCCAGCACGACACGCACCGTCGCCCGAGTGCCATCCTCCCGTACAGGGCCAACCTCCGACTCGTCGATCCACGTCTCCGGAACGACCTTCGCACAGCCCGCATGAGCCCTCCACACCTTCGTATCCGTGTGCGCCGCATGCTGCACCGTCGGTGGGTCTTGGACGGGCAGCAAATCGTCCTCGCTCATCGACACGCACAGGCAACACGGGAAAGGCTCCGGGTCCTTCGGCCGCGGGCCAAGCTTCAGCGTCACGGTGATCTTGCCCGTCGACGACGCCGGCTTGCTGCTCGACGGGGATTTGCTGGACGACGCCTTGCGCGGCGACGAGCTGCCGGAGCCGGAACCCGACGCGACGGGCTCCGTCTTTATCTTCTTGGGCTTGCGCGCCCTGTCGCTCGCGTCTGACTTGCGTTTGCGAGGCGGCGGCCGGAACTTGGCAGGTGGGGCGCTGTCGTCTCGCTTCACGGGCTCAGGTGCCTCGCCATCGCGCTCGTAGTCGTTCAGCAGCTCGTCGACGTCGATGCGCACGCTGTTAGACGAATTCAGTCTTGAATGTATAAAGGAGATCAACGGCTATATGCGCACCTATCGTCAACGCAATTGCATGCCTTCGCCTTGCGCCCGAGCTCGAGCCAGCTGTTGAGCGCAAAGTTGACGCTTTCTGCGCAATTGAAGCCCATGTTGAATCCAGCATGGTAGCCTCTGGGATACGTGATCACAAACTCTCCCGAGTTCTGAACGAGCGTATTAGGCCGGCAAGATGCCGACGACAAGACATTTGGTGAGGCGAGGTACGACTTGTGCCTCAAAAACTGAGGGCAGTTGCTAGGAAAGTGGCCTGCAGAACAGATATCAGTATTTGAGGTGCTCGCAAAGGGCGGCGGCTGACCTCGCATCGTCTGCTCGAGCGCGCCCGCTCTGCCTTGAGGTACAGCGTACCAGAATTTGCCTGCGCCGAAATGGATGTAATTGATGCTGAACAGATCCATGTCCTCGACGTGCCACGCGAACGTCGCGCGCCACATGCCAAAGTAGAGGTAAGGCGTGTTGACGCCGGGCAGATCGCGATTCCGCGATATGCGGTCGAGCAAGGACGGGAGGTGCGCCACATTCCACGCGGTCGTCTCGTCGGTGAAGAGCGAGCCTATCGCGCCGGTCAGCACACACACACGCGGAAGGCAGCGCACAACGCACCCTTCATGTCCGCCGCGTACCACGGGTCCTTGCCAAAGCCGATGTTGCGCCAGAACTGTCGCTCGAGCTTCTGGCAGAACTCCGGCGTGTAGTCGAACGGAGTGGTGTTATTCGGGAGCCAGTCCGAGTCGGGGTCGAAGTTCTCGAGGAACGCCGCGTCGAGCGCGGCCCTCTCTGCCTCGCGGGCCTCCCGCGCCTCGCGCGAGGGGCCCTGGCGGCGGCCCTTCTCCTTGGGCTTGCTCTCCTCCATCGTCTGCTCGTCGTCCTCGTCCTTGAGCCGCTCGGACGCGGCGCGGTCCGGGGACGCCGGGGTGGCCTCGCTGGCGGGCGGCGACGCGAGCGACGACTGGCTCTGGCGAGCGTCTGTCGGAAGCAGGAGGACGTCGTCGTCGTCGGGGAGCTCAGACTTGACGCGCACCGGACCGGGCGCCTCCGCCGACGCGGTGGCGTCGCGATTGCGCCTGGCCCTGGGCTTCGAGATGGCGGCGGAGCGCTGCAGGCCTACGTCGTCAACGCCCGGTGCACAGTAGCCCTCCTTGCCGCACAGCTCCGCCCACTCGCGGACGCTCATCACGCGTCGCTTCTCGATGTTCTGCTGCTGGAAGCGGCCGCCGACGCCGATCATCGCCTGCTGGATGGGATTGTGGAGCTTGACTTTCGCGAGCTGGTCGGTGAGGGGGGGCAGCGCGTCCTTCCTGCGGTAGACGTGAGCATGACGACGCGCCAAGCAAGGGGGCTATCGCGCACCATTGTTTCGGAGGGATCACCTTCACGATGCCGCTGCGCATGCCCCAGCACTCGATCTTGTTCATGTAGTCTTCAAAGTCGTTGAACTCGTCCACGGTGGGCTTGAAGACGGGGATGCCGCGCGATGCCAAGGGGTCGTCGGCCGGGTCGAGCCATGTCTTGCCATCTGAGTTGGGCGAGGGCGGGAGTGGGACGCCTTCTGAGCCATAGAAGTGATCTGGCTGGACAGGCGGGGCTGGGGACGGCGACCGGGAGGGTGTCAACGAGGGAGTGCGGCTGGCTGCCGACATTGCGGGTGTGGTGGTCGTATCGGGGCTGGTGGGGGCGCCACGGGGCCAACGCGGCGCTGGCACTCGCGACGTGGGCTGGCTGGGGGGCGGAAGAGAGGATAATGTGCAAACAGGCGAGCTGGCTGTTGATGTCGACGAGCAGCGGCTCGAATGCCCCAGGTGCGCTCGAGCCCTCGGAGCCCGAATATTCCGCCGCAAAGATGCCTAATCGGGCACGTCGCCGGGCATCGCCCGACGCCCGCAGCACCGCCGTCGACCTACCGTCCCCAACATCCCGCATACTGCCACATTTATTGCCTTCGCATCTCTCCAGGCGGTCAGATCCTCAGACTGGGCGTGACAGCGACACTCCGTGTGGGCAAAGAGCGAGCGCCAGTGGCACCGACGCGGCCCGCCATGACAGTGACTCGCGTGCACGCAGCAGCGCACGTTCCCGCCGTAGTTGACGCCAAGGCCCAGTCGCTGACGGCCGCGATGCTGACGGTGTGTTTCAATGTGTCTCCTGCGAGGGAGTCAATTGATGTCTTTGCCAGCCCCGTGTCAGCAACCTAATATCCCCTGCTATGTTCCTCGTCCGTGATGCCATGCGGATCGCCCGCCACAAATGAAGCCCCGGCGGGCAGCGCGCGAGGGGCGGCGACGACGAGCGCTGGTGGGGGCCAATCGGCGCGCTGGCAGGTAGCTATGCAACATATCGTGCACCTATCCTCATGCGACAGGGAGACATCAGCGCTCCGCGATGTCCTCGCGGGCGCGCTGCCGTGTTGGGCAAGCTGGCAGTGGGGAAGACGCGAAGACGGTGCGCGTGGCCTCTCAAACAGCCTCTGCCACGGCCGTCGACGACGAAGACACACCGGGGATCTAAGGCGTGGTCACAGGACGTCTGCCCCGCAGTGCAGCCGCCATGGCCTCTCAGCCACCTATCGCAGCTGCACGAGTCGGCGTCCCGAAGAACTCCCCTTTGCCTTCCCACCGCGGTTCCCTCATATCTCCTCTAGCCCTGAGCGTCAGATGCGCGCTGTTTCCACAAGGCACCATCTCAAGAACCCCAGCGGCCCTCCCAGTCCTATATTACTCGTCGCTGCCACGCCCGCTCAGGCTTTCGGTCTTCCCCCTTCACCCCGCCCACCCCCGGCCCATGGTTGCGTACTTTGCTCCCATGCTCCTTCCCCTCCTTTTTTTTCTCGTTCTTATCCAGACCGCTGCTGCGTTTCAGTGGTCCCTCGCCAGCAATGTCAGTGCTCTGCGGATCAAGGACGATAACGAGCGATGTGCTGATCCAGCTGCAGGCGAGCCTGGTGCAGTGCCAGAGTGCACAGTTCTCGGTGCAGGCCTCCGATGCGCAGCCGCCGTTCTACCTCGTGGCGTACGCGCTCGCAGGCAGCACGACCGTTAGCCCGATGCTCGCGGACGGCGCCGCCCTGCGCTGGCAAGTGAATCTCCCCGCAGGTGCGTCTTTTCTCCGCGGCGCGCCCGCAGCCTGCATCTGACGCGGGCTGGCCAGGCTCTGAGCTCCTGCTGGGCGTCGTCGACTCCGCCGGACACAGCGGCGGCGTGGCAAACCAGACATGGACAGTCGCAGGTGAGATCGATCCCGCGCGTACCCACGTCACTTCATTAATGTCCTGATGCCGCGCGGGCAGATGGCGACTCTGCAGCGTGTCTGCCCCCCGTCCCCGCATCAGCCCCGGCGATCGCAGCGAATGTCACCCGCGATCTCGGGGCCTGTCAGCCGCTGGGGCTCACCATGCGGGGCGGCGTGCCCCCCTACACCGTCTCCGTCGTCTCGCCCGGCGCTGGCACGGTGACAAACACGACACTGGGCCCGGGCGACGACGCGCTTGCGTACGTCAACCCGGCGGCGCCCAGCGGTGACTCGCTGCTCGGTATGTGGGTCCACTCCGGCGAAGACTCGCAGGCGCTGACCGTCCGATTTGCGCGTGCAGTTTCCGTGAGCGACGCGTGAGTACTTCGCTTGCCTGTTTAGCCTAGCTTTGCTCACAGCGCCCGTGTGACAGCGCGGGCCACTGGACCGCCCAGTCCCTGCTCATAAGCACCGTCACAGGCCCACCCGCCTCCCAATGCCCCGCGTCCTCGTCGCCCTCCTCCACCGCCGCCGCCCCGCAGTCCAGCGACACCGCCGCCATGCCCACTAACCCCTCGCACAGCCGCGTCGCCCTCGTCGTCGGCGCCTGCCTCGGCGTGGCCGTGCTCGTCCTCACTGCGGGCCTCTACTCGCTCTACTTCTTCCTCCGCCGCCGCAACGGCCGCCTCGCCCACAGCGACAGGCACGACCGCGATTTCGCGCCGCGCTCCTGGGCCGAGAGCACGCTCGTCGGCAGCCTCACATCCAAGGTCCCCGTCGAGGTCGTCAAGAACCACCCATCGCTCACCATCGACCTCACCGACACCGACGCGGGCGCATGGGCGCACAGCCCCGACTCGCCCTTTAAGCCCACACCGCGCGCAATGCCGCGGGTGCTCGACATCTCGCCCGCGAACCGGCCCACGAGCCTCGCGTTCGCGCCCAACCCGGACTACGCGCCCTCCGTGCTCGACATCTCCCCCGCGAACCGCCCCACGAGCCCCGCGCGCAGCATCACCTTCGCGCCGAACCCGGAGATCGTGCCATACGTCCCCGCGCCCTCGCCCTCGACGTCGCGGCGCGCCTTGCCCAGCAGCCCGATGGGGCGCTACACGCCCACGCCCACGCCGACCTCCCCCTCCACCCCCGCGCCACTGCGGCTCGCCACGGACACGCAGTACCACGCGCCGTTCGCCGCGACGCCGACGACGCCGCTGCGCCCGCTCCCCACGCCGCCGGCGACGCCGCGCGCGCAGAAGGCCGCCGAGGCGCAGCACCAGTGGCACGCGCGCCCGCTGCGCCACGCGCGCTCCGCGAACGACGTGCGGCGCGCGCGCGGCAACTCGACGCTCGCGCGCGCGCGCTCGCTCATGCACATCCGCCCGCACGACGTGCTCGTGCAGCACCACGACCGTGCGTCCGTCGTGCACGACCTCCCGCCGCCGTACCACGAGTGCCTCGAGGCCGGCCCCGCGTTCCGCATAAACTCCAGTTCGTGATCCGTGGATACTAGTGCTGCTTTTCTACTCGATATATACGCCCATCTCTGATTGGACTTACTGCACGTTTAATGGTTTACGCGCGACACAGTGCCCGCAACTAATAGTCTTTCACGCTGGGCCGTTACGACAAAATTGTACTCATATCCGTATTTCCATTTAATACCCCGTCGAGTACGACCTCTGTTCACGATACGCTAGTGGATAGGACTGGATGCCTCTTTCTTGAGTGTACATCAACAACAGTTGACATTGATTACAGACTACAAATGTAAAGGCTACTTGGTCCGTCGAAACAGTGTGATGAACGGGTGGATCGCACGAATGGAACAACATCCTTTTGGGCTCTCTGGCCACCAGCGCCGCACTCCCAACTAGTACTACACACCACCGCTCCCCAACCTGTGCACGAGCTTCTGCCGCAGCGCCCGCACCGCCTCTCTGTCCCGCCGGCCACGATGCTCCTCGGAAACTACAGCAGCCCCCGGGCGCCCCGCCCTCTCCTCTCCAGTATGTCGGACCCGAACACCCCCGAAAGTCCGAAGTGTTTCGCGCCATCCACAAGTCCACGATCCAGACGCCCAGCACCGACAGCGGTGCATCCCCCCACACAATGTATATGGAGGACCGCGCGAAGAGGCAGGCGGGCTCGCCGCGCCTCCCATCAACGACGAGCACTGTGTTTGCGGATGCCGCCGACCACGTCGACGCACCTGTGGGTACGGCTCTGGTGTGAACAGAGCGCGGGCGCTATGTAGGCGACGCGTGCAGCGCGAAGACATGCTTGGCGCGTACAGGGCGTCCATGTAGATCCCGATCACGGATGACGGGGTACCGGCCGCGGGAGAGTGAGCGCCGGGCGGACGACGCGGACTGGGGATACAAATTGGTTGGAAACAGCGGCAGCGAGGCCGCGGTCGCCTGGATACTGTTTCGTGCGGTATTATCTAGCAGGCAGCAGCCCTCTGAGCTCAAACCCGCCAGCTTCAGCTCCCATGCCAGTGCGTCCACGCGCCTGTTGTACCCGCAAGACTTAACTGACCAGTGGCGTGCATGGCGGCCACTCCCTTTGCGACAATCTGAGCCGGTCAGCTTGAGCAGACACGGGCATGACGTGTTCATGCCATCGCGCGCAGGTGAGCAATCACCTTTCACCCCGCGCTGCCTCAGCCTCGCGCTTGGCGCATGGAACTCGCGCATGCTGCGGGTGCGTGCGCGTGCTCGGCGTCACCGCGTCGATCGGCGTGCTACCCGGCTGCAAGCATGCTGCTATAATCTGATTGCTCTCGCGGGCATTGGCATCAACGATACCCCGCACCATTCATCGCATCGCTTGCCCGCATACCCGCCGCTCCCATTCGCCGACGCGCATGCCGCAGCCACGCTCCAAATCTGCCGTCTGTCTGCTAGTACACATGTACCTATCTCAGGAGCTAGATTAATACAAGCTTATTTTCTTGCCATCTGCAGACTGCAGCATCATCCTGCAGTCTGTCTCCCTACTGCGTCGTACTTCCCCGGGCCGCTTCCCCTGCTTACGCGTACGGGAACAGGTAGTACTTACAGCCCTGCGTACTGAAAAAGTGGTATCCGTACGACGTGCGTACTTACCTCACTTACACTGCTTACTTGTGCGTAAATTTACTTCCCAGCGCCCGGTAAGCACCAGTACGCACCGGTAAGCGGATTGCATAAGTACTGATGGCCTCATGACGGTTCTTCCATAATAATTACCAACGTACTGTATCTGTTTGATTACTCCGGCAGGAAGTTGGAAGTCTGATGTGCAAGACGGGGCACACCCGTAAGGATAATTTGAGTCCAGAGTCCAGCCTGCACGCCTCAATCAACCCATCGAGCTTGGCTCTTTGATGTGGCGCCTTGAAGCAGTACCGCACCGCTGGCACGGTGTCCCCGGACCTGGCGTCAGTTCTTCCCTGCCATTAAGAATGGCGTCTCCGGCACAATGGCCGCCACCCACGTCTCCCACTGATAGACTTATTTCCCTATGCCAAACCGTGCCATAAACCAGCGTCAGCCAACGATACTATCAGCCAGCTTTCAACCGTCCAGACGCCCGCCGAACACGTATGGTTCTGACTTCTCACAAGCTGGTCGCCCGAATTACCTGGTTGTCCGTTTTGTCCGATCATTTCTTAGGTTGTCCGCTTTGCCCGATCATGATTTTTCCCAATGTGCTCGCCAAGTGCTCGCTCCCGGATGGTTGGTGTGTAAACTAGTACGGCTGGGACGTCCATCCTGTGTGCAGAACGTACCTCCAGTCTGCCGGCGCCTTTTTGTGGGGTCCTCTTGGCGGCCTTGGGACGCAACCGCGACCACTCACTGTATGCTGCGATCTTGGTCGACACCTACCGGATGACGGAAGATCTGTTCTAGAACAACGGAGGTTGTATCCACCCGCACATCGCTGCAACTCTCCGTTCGTATAAAATTGAGGATGACTTGGACAAATTTTCTCAACAGCTAGTCTGCTTCATCCCTTCAGTCTTCTTCTTCGGTACTGGTTACCTTCAGTTTTCAACGCCTTCGACATACCTCTGACGATAACTACATCCGACCTTCCTTCATCATCACACTACCATCTACTACTCTTCAACAACCATGCGCGTCTCCGTTGCCTTTGTGACTCTCGCTCTCTCCGTTGCGTCGGCTCCCGCCTTCGCCGCTCCAGTCGCTGCTCGCGCAGTGGATGGCACAAGGTGAGGATAGCCTTGTCAGTGCTCCTGTTCGCACCTTGTTGACTTCTACCAATAGCATCTTGAGCCGCCAGGAAGTCTCAGGCGCCCTCAGCCTCGGGCGGTTGATCAAGCCATTCCTCACGGGCGTGCACGCCGGAGACACACTCAATGGCATCTTCAACGGCGGCCAGCAGTCGCAGCGTCGCCAGGATACCGACGCGGACCAGGACACCGATGTCGACGTCGACCAGGACCCCGACGTCGGTGCCGGCGACTCGGAGAAACTGATCAGGCCGGGGAGAGTCCCCAAAAAGGGGAACGGGTCCAGCACTGCCCAAACCATCATCTCTGGCGTCGGCACAGTAATCGACGGCGCAAACACGATCAACGGAATTGTCCAGACGGCGCAACAGGCGCAACAGGCGCAGCAGTTGCAGCAGGCGCAGCAGGCGCTGCAGGCGCAACAGGCGCAGCAGACGCAGCAGGCGCAACAGGCGCAGCAGACGCAGCAGGCGCAGCGCCGCCAGGACGACTCGGAGAAGTTCGGCATCGGCTCGTTGCCCAAGCTCCTCAAGCCATTCCTCACGGGCGTGCACGCCGGAGACACACTCAATGGCATCTTCAACGGCGGCCAGCAGTCGCAGCGTCGCCAGGATACCGACGCTGACCAGGACACCGACGTCGACCAGGACCCCGACGTCGGTGCCGGCGACTCGGAGAAGCTGATCAGGCCGGGGAGAATCCCCAAAAAGGGGAACGGGTCCAGCACTGCCCAAACCGTCATCTCTGGCGTCGGCACAGTAATCGACGGCGCAAACACGATCAACGGAATTGTCCAGACGGCGCAACAGGCGCAACAGGCGCAGCAGTTGCAGCAGGCGCAGCAGGCGCTGCAGGCGCAACAGGCGCAGCAGACGCAGCAGGCGCAACAGGCGCAGCAGACGCAGCAGGCGCAGCGCCGCCAGGACGACTCGGAGAAGTTCAGCATCGGCTCGTTGCCCAAGCTCCTCAAGCCGTTCCTCACAGGCGTGAATATCGCAGACCAGTTCTTGAACGGCGGCCAGTCGTACGTCTCTCCCATCCATCCCTATCCATCCCCCCGCTGACATGTAATATCAATCCTCTCTTACCAGTCAGAAGCGCGAGGACATAGCGGACATTGAGTGAACGTCGGATCTTCGAGGCCACTTTCCAGAATGACATTCTCCCCTGACGTCAGGAACGAGTGCGCGTTGAAGATGTGATGTTGAAGTAGGATAGGAGATGCTTCGCAGGGACGATTATGATCTTATGTTTGTAGTTCGAATAATGAGCTCTCATCCTTCTTTCACATCCTTGATTGCCGAAATATATCCTCCGAGTCGACATCGCCACCGTCTGACTGAGAGGCACAAACCTACAAGACACGCCCCGTACCGTATGGTGCTGCAGCCTCACGAGTTGACTAAAGAATACACACTGGCACCAGATTGAATGAAGTCAGTTGGCGTCAGGGGGAACGAGTCGGCGAGCTGGTCATCTCTCACCTTACGCTTAGCGTAAGGTGAGAGATGACCAGCTCGCCATCTCGCTGCTACGGTCACCTCTATCGCCCGACGCTGTAGCCTCGATCACCGTCAAATCCTCCTGAACGACACGCCCGCGCGGACGCCGCTGCGATAGTCTCCCTGAGGCAGAGTAGACAGATACAACCTTCGCAGCTCAGGATCATCTGTCAGGCGCGTGGAAGATGGCGGACGGACCGGATGACTAGCCTAGAAATTAGCAAGAGATCTTGAAACCATGACCGACGAGACGAAGCCGAGTGGTCAATATTTGATACCTGCTCGCTCAGCGCGGCCAAGGGCGTTACAACCGGCCAGATAATTCAATGAGAGCAAGGACGGTACGCGGGCGACTTCAACTTCTGGCCAAACGTCTTCGCTTACGTAATCCATGGGGATACGCGTCGCCTCTGCAGCGAACAGTGCACGCGTAAGTCCTCTGCATCCCACCACAACCAGCACCATGGACCATTTCCCAACAAACTGGGGCCGCCCCGTACGCCTTCACATCGCAAGGCCATAGCATCCCCTGACAGATATCCCTAGGCCTACACTACATTCGACGCTCACGGCACCTACCCCCTACACACCCGACCCCAGGCGCAGCCAAGCGTGGATCCCTTACAACACACGCAGTGAGTTTCACAGCTCTTCCTCGTCCATGCACGACTCTGACTGCCATCAGACAGCCCATCGTCACAGGGACGAGCGTGCTCGCGCTGACGTACAAGGACGGGATCATGCTCGCCGCAGACAACCTCGGTGCGTAGACTATAGCACTTCCACCGGTCCGTCCGCCTTACGCCTGCCGCAGCATCATACGGCTCGCTCGCGCGCTTCAAGGGCGTGCAGCGCCTCCAGGCCGTCGGCGACTACACCATTCTCGGCGCGTCTGGCGACATGTCCGACTTCCAGTACCTGCAACACGTCCTCGACGACCTCATCATCGAGGAGGAGGTCACCGCGCAGGATGGGCACCAGCTCGGCCCCAAGGAGATCCACGAGTACCTCTCCCAAGTGTTCTACGCACGCCGCTCGAAGATGGATCCCCTCTGGAACTCGGTGCTCGTCGGCGGCTTCAAGGACGGCAAACGGTGCGCCCCCTCATCCATCACTAACATGACCTGTATTCTGACTGTGCCCGTGATGTCAGTTTCCTAGCGTTCGTCGACCTGCTCGGCGTGACGTACACCGCATCGACGCTCGCGACGGGCTACGGCGCGTACATCGCGCAGCCGCTGCTCCGAAAAGCCGTCGAGGGCCGCGAGGACGTGCTCACGGAGGAGCAGGCGCGCAAGATCATGGAGGACTGCCTGCGCGTGCTGTTCTACCGCGACGCGCGCAGCAGCAACCAGTACCAGATCGCCACGATCTCCGCGGCTGGCCCCACCGTCTCGCCGTCGCTCAAGCTTGAGACGGAGTGGTCGTTCGCGGAGGGCATCCGGGGGTATGGGGCGCAGACGCAGTAGGTGCGGGTATTGTACGATAAACATGTATCATATGCCTGTCCCGCCTTGAGCATAACACCAGCCCTGTGACTGTCCGGGGAAAAAAGCCTTCAGAAACGCAATCGCTTCGGTGCTGTAAGCTGACGCGTGGTCGTGAAGGTGACTTGCGCGGAACTGCCGAATTTGGCGGACATCTGCGCCAATCTGGACGCGTTTCTTTCAACTCGACATCCACCGCGCTGTGCGCCGACTCTGTTCTGTTCTCTTCACGCCTTCCCTCTCGGCTCGCCATAGAACGTACGGCAATGGCAGGACGGAATGGCAAAGATGCGGCACTGCAGGCCAAGCAGCCCTTGTTCGGCTTTGTTCCACGACTCGTGAATGCAGAGCAGGTCCAGAAAGCCATGGTGCGCCTTCTTCTGCTCGCCTCTGGCCACCCAGTTCATAAAATCTGTACTTGCCATGTAGGAGCATGAGTTGAATCCATTCAACAATCAACCACATACGCCTCAGTACAAGAGAATCCTAGGTGACCGGAAGAAGCTCCCAGTGTTCTCCCAGATGGCCGAATTCTACACCATGGTACGTCGCTCATGCGTTGGGTCTGTGAGGGAGCATCAGACCCTGCGTTCAGGTTTCCACTCAAGTAATGGTCGCGGATCGCTGATGGTCGACTAAAGTTCAGTAAACATCAAATAATAGTCATGGTCGGCGAGACAGGCTCTGGCAAAACAACACAGTGAGCGCGTTACTGGGATGTGTCGTGACGTTATTGACATCTTCTGCTTCAGAATCCCTCAGTTCGTCGTCTACTCCGACCTACCGCAAAACAGGGGAAAGCTAGTTGCATGCACGCAACCTCGTCGAGTAGCTGCGATGTCTGTGGCGAAGCGTGTCGCAGATGAAATGGATGGTGCGTAGTGCTTACATGCGGTATGGGAAAGTGTTTTGCTCATCTGCGTGTTGTTCAGTGTCGCTCGGGAAGCAAGTCGGCTACTCCATCCGATTCGAGGACATGACAGAGCCCGGGACAACTTTCTTGAAGTACATGACCGACGGTATGCTTCTTCGCGAAGCTATGAACGATCCCAACCTAGAACGGTACTCCACTATCATTCTCGACGAAGCGCACGAGCGTACACTGGCCACCGATATCCTCATGGGTCTTCTCAAGTCGCTGGCTAAGCGGCGATCCGACCTCAAAATCATCATAATGTCTGCCACCCTCGATGCCCTTAAATTCCAAAAGTACTTTACCATCGATGACCCCGCCCCACTCTTCAAAGTTCCTGGTCGCACACATCCCGTCGAGATCTTCTACACCCAAGAGCCCGAACCGGACTACGTCGAGGCCGCGATTCGGACCGTGCTCATGATCCACCGTGCCGAGGACGAAGGCGACGTCTTGCTTTTCCTCACCGGTGAGGAGGAGATCGAAGATGCGTGTCGCAAGATCAAGTTGGAGGCCGATGACCTCCAGCGCCAGGATCCGGACTCCGTTGGCCCAATCAGCTGCATTCCATTGTATTCCTCCCTTCCCCCACAACAGCAGCAGCGGATATTCGACCCTCCACCACCTGCGCGCGACGGTGGCCCGCCCGGTCGCAAGGTCATCGTGTCTACGAATATCGCGGAAACGTCGCTGACCATCGACGGTATCGTGTACGTCGTTGATCCTGGCTTCTCGAAGCAAAAGGTCTACAACCCGCGTATCCGCGTCGAGTCGCTATTGGTGTCGCCAATCTCGAAAGCGTCAGCGCAGCAGCGAGCTGGACGAGCTGGACGGACGCGACCCGGAAAGTGCTTCCGCTTGTACACGGAGAAGGACTTCATGAAGGAGCTGGAGGAGCAGACGCACCCGGAGATTCTGCGGAGCAATTTGGCGAATGTTGTACTGGAGCTTGTGAAGCTTGGGATCAAGGTAGGCGGTTTAACATGTGAGATAGAGGTTCGCTGATGCACTTGTGTGATAGGATCTCGTCCGCTTTGATTACGTAGATGCGCCGGCTCCGGAAACGTTAATGCGAGCTCTTGAGCTCCTTAACTACCTTGCCGCACTTGACGATGAGGGCGATCTCACGCCGTTGGGCAGCATGATGTCAGAGTTCCCGCTGGACCCGCAGGTCAGTATCGCATCTGTACTTCCCTTGATCATAAGCTAACTGCCTCCGTTACAGATGTCTAAGATGCTCATCGTCAGCCCGGAGTTCAAATGCAGCCAGGAGATGCTAACCATCGTCGCCATGCTTTCCGGTGCGTATCTAGTCCTGCGTGTATATCCTCATCTGACCAATATCTCAGTCCCCAACGTCTGGTTACGGCCCAACAACCAGCGTAAAGAGGCGGATGCTGCGAAGCAGCTGCTCTCAGTTCCGGACGGCGATCACCTTACGCTTCTCAACGTCTATAACGAATATCAGAATAGTAAGCATATCACGAACCGTCAGCTAAACGTCGTCCTCATCTTCTTGCTCAATGCGTTAGACTTGCACGACGTCAAGAACTGGACGTGGAATAACTACCTCTCTGCTCGCGCCCTTGCGCAAGCAGACAACGTCCGAGCTCAGTTGCAGCGTCTCATGGAGCGCTTCGACATCGATCTCGTGTCGAAGGTGTATGGCGACCAGTCAAAATTCTACGTCAACATCCGCCAGGCGCTGTGCTGTGGGTTTTTCATGCAGGTTGCACACAAGGAGGAGAAGGGGGGCTACCAAACGGTCAAGGACAACCAGGTTCGTATACATGTCGATGGTAGCGCATATCGTCCGCTCATTATCTGCAACAGGTTGTGGCCCTACACCCTTCGTGTGGCCTTGACACGCAGCCGGAATGGGTGATCTTCAACGAGTTTGTTCTCACGACTCGCCCGTACATCCGCACCGTGTCTGAAGTTCGACCGGAGTGGTAAGCCTTTCTCCTGCATATGCTGTGCTGTCTTGTGCTTAGCGTGCTTGTAGGTTGCTGGAGTTCGCGACCAACTATTACGACCTCGCGACCTTCCCGGACGGAGAGACGAAACGCACGTTGCAGCGAGTGCTGAAGAAGAAGTCGGGCAAGGGCGACGATCGGGACGACGGACGGGCCAAGAAGAAGAGGAAGACGTAGAGGTCTTGTATCGGCGTAGTATGACATGGGCAGTGGGCGCGGTATTTGTCGCTCTGCATATCGGTTGGCAAGTCAAATGGAGGCTTCATGTATACTTCTACTCTAACACGACTAGAATGTCCCCAGAGCTGACGGTGGCGCCCTCCTTGATTCCTCTGCCAAATCCTCTGACCTTGTGCCCGACGCTCTGCTTCCCTGCTTTGACGCTGATCTCGGTCTTCATCGCCTCTAGGATGACCAAGACGTCCTCGGCAGACTGGATGATGTCGCCGATTGTGCACTGTATCTTCCATACAGACGACGAGAGCGGCGCGAAGACCCTCGTTCCGCCGACTTGGTCTGCTTTGGCTTCACCGCCAAGCTCTCCACCGCCCGTAGCTTGCTTCTCTCGTTCCCACTCGCGCAGGAGTTCATTTTCGCTGCATGGATATGGTATCAATATCAGAAAACCAAGATGCAAGTGTGTTGTGCGCACCGTGCTTCTTCCCGTGTTACGCCAGCTGCTTGCCTGATTCGATATTCCGTGATTTCATCTGCAATCGACTCGCAGAATTTGTTGTAGTCTTCCATGGAGAAGACCACATGCTCGATCTTCAGACTGCTTATCAGTGCTGGGGTCTACTTCACACCGTCGGCATCTGACCTTGAATGGATATCGTCCGGCGTCGAAAGCTTTTTCTAACTACGCGACGCAGATAAATTCAGTAGGAGTCGCCATTGAAGCAGGCCACAATACCTCCAGATATTCCTTCTCATCGGCCAGCTCAAAGTGTACCTGCACGACAGTTACAGCTAAGACAAGTATGGGCAGCGTCCGTTCTCACCTGGTCAAAGGGTTCAAGCAGCCATGGCTTGTCGGGCGAGAATTCAGCTCCTTTGCCCCATGTGTTCCAAGAGGGCAGTGTGCGCCCGTATAATTGGTAACCACCGGGAGACTCGATGGGATAGATGGCAGCGACCAGTCCAGCAATACCGATCGCGCCCTATTGGCATGAGAACTACGTTGGCGAGCTCAGACGAGATACTCACTCGAGGCGTGTACGTCCTCGAAGGATTCATTTTCTGGCCAACGAGCCTGCACCGAGGATCGATCTGTTGCTCCCATTCAGACTCTATTGATGGTGCAGATGAACTAAGTCTTACAGGGACAAGGAACAGACAGCCCAGATAAAATCCGACGCCAAATACGAGCTGACGTGTGAGGATGAGCCTATGGGCCAAACTAGCAAGCACATTGAACTCACGAAATCACTACCGATGAGCTTCGATAGCGCCTCTTCGCCGGTATGAAGGCCGTTATTCTTCGCGAGATATTCGACATTGCTAGGCAGGTAAACTGCCTTGTCTCGCGTTGTGCGCATGTAGCGCTGGAGCGCCTCACGATTCCACGAGTCATCCAAAATGATGGGGAAGGTGATGCGACGGCCAGGGAACGTCATCCCTTCCAACGAGACAGGAAGGGACCGTTCGACTTCGACAAGATGGTGCAATAAGTCGGCTTGAGAGATTTGAGTGGGGTCGTAGTAGCACTGATGCACGATGAACACAGTCACGGGGCAGAGAATGGAAATGCATACCATCGTTGAACGGATACATGGTCCAAACGCAACTACTCCGGGAATACGTCGTGCGTGCGCCGTAAGTTCAAACGCATGCACTCGTGCACGAATATTGAAGTCAAGTTGCATGGGCCCATATTCAACGAGGATTGCTGAATCTCCTGCCTTCCACCAAAGGTAAGCGACGGTTTGTGTCACCGAGCAGCACATAGCACGGGCTTACCTGCCTGTAAACCACCTGTGGACGTACGCTGTTTGAGGATGCCGCGGTGACGTGCAGTTTTGGATCACGAGCTGAGCTCGGCGTCTGCATTCGCTCAACAGTGGTACCTTCTGTGAAGGTGCCCGATGTGGCGGTTTCGACATCAGCGGTCCACTGTACCTCTTCCGCTTTGAGACGCCGCGCCTCTGACCAGGAGACGCGTTCGAACTGGAGTGTACAGCCTGGGCTTAGTTGGCCAAGTTTCCACCTGCAGCGGTGGTCATAAATGAGCCAGAGGGATCGTCGACGTAGTGGATTGTTTGCACGCACATATCTCCTTCTGCAATCACGCACAGACATACATAGCCACCCATGTCAGGTCCCTCAGGCCCGAGGATAACCGGCGTGTCTCCGTTGACGTTGATGCTACCTCGTGCGTATGCGTTGTCAAGGATGTTTGATGGGTGAGACCCGCCGTCACCACCGTTTTCGCGGGCCCACAGTATATCCCGAGACTCGTCTGCGTGCATTTTGAACGGGGCAAGGCGGATGCCCATCCGGTTGCTGGCGGCGCTAACGACCCATGTGGTGCGATAGAATTTATCGATCCCTTCCGGTGTCAGGAACTCGCTGTCGTCGTGTGGGCCGGAGAGAACGCGAAGTGTCCATTGAGTGTTGTACGAAGGAATAAGAGAGCTCGAGAGGGCCAGCTCTGACACGTCGGGGGAATCAACACTATCCTGAAGGGCTATTTGATCTCCTGGGGCCAAGTCACGACCCTAAATCAATGTCAGTCAGACATGAGAACAAATGCGCAGAAAGAAAGGTGGACCTGATAGCCTCCAAGACCCATACTGGTGCTCTTGGACCCGAGGAAGCTCGCAATGCCCGGGAAGCCTCCTTTGACGGCGATGTATATCCGGAATCCACCTCCGGCATCAGTGCTGTATTCTTCGTCGTCGGCCACTTCGACTACGCTTCCGGCAGGGACAGTGAACCTCCGCCACAAGGAAAATGCAGCCTCCGACCCATCCTGATCCGGGGTCACTCGCACTCGTAGGCTGCACTTGCCACCAGCGATGCCTATCACAGTAGACACATGGAACTTGATCCGGCATTCGACATCGCGAACGACGATAACCTCGAGAGCTTCTGTGCCGGGAGGGTTGCCTGCGAGGATGTTGGCAGCGCTGTGAGCGCGGGGATCTAGTGCGCCGGAGGGAGGAATGCCGCGGTGCAGAGCAGGTCGGCCGGGCATGTCCTGCACCATCATAGACAGACCAGGTTAGAGAACTGTGAGTGCCCTAGAGATGTCATTAGCTCTGCGTTTAACGGTTAAGCGGCGTAACGACGCACTTGGGTGTCCATGGGAAATCCTCGAGCCAACGGGTGGTCGCTTGACCCAAGCGAACTGTCGGGGCAGCACAGACGCTGCGCAGATATTCGATGTTGTTCGGGGGTCCGGCGACCGTGATATTGGATAAGGCCAAGGATAGTCGGGAAAGCGCTAGAGCACGCGTAGGCGCCGTCACGATGAGCTTGGCCAGGAGCGGGTCAAAATGCGGGGTAACTACGGTCCCAGTGTTTACCTAGAAATAAAAGTCGTACAGCGCGCCCATTTGTTGCGAAAAAGGCATTACTTACCCAGGTGTCGACGCGAAGCCAGTCGCATTTCTCCACGCCTTCTACGCGCAGGTCGAAGTCCACACACTGGAGGATTCCTGGGCAAGGCCGGAACCCTTCCGCAGGGTTCTCGGCGTAGACCCGCACTTCAATGGCGTGGATTTCACTGGCTTGTGGGATCTGAGATGACTTGAAGGGAAACAATGAAGTGGGCGCATATAAGCTGGCATCATCGCCGAGGGCTTGGAGGAGCATGAGCTCGACCAGATCGAGGCCAGGGTGAGTAGCCTCGGTTATCGGATGTTCGACCTGAGCTGCATGAGGAGCTGCTGAAGACGCCTTTGAGGGTGGGTACGGACCTGGATGCGTGTGTTCATCTCGAGAAAGAAGAACTGGCCGGACGGGTCGTCGACTATGAACTCGACTGTGCCTAATGATTATGGTCAAAGACAAGAAAACACGACAGGGAAGAAGATCAAACCTGCAGATGTATATTTTATTTCCTCGCATAGTCTTACTGCGGCCATACACATCTCCTGACGGAGCGCTAGGTGTACTTTAGTTGCCACGAGCGTACTGTGACTCAGGAAATACAGACACGTACCTGGGCGGTCTTCCAGGAAAGGACTAGGGGTTTCTTCGACGACTTTCTGGTGCCTCCGTTGTAGACTGCATTCGCGCTCTCCGAAGTGGATGACCTTGCCATCGCCGTCTCCGAAGACCTGAAGGATGTGTGCATGAGCGCCTTGGCAAGCATGCACGAGAATTCAATGAGCCGCGCACTTGAACTTCGATGTGTCTCGCAGACGGAAAGAACCTCTCGAGGAAGAGACCGTCATGGTGAAAGAGAGCCTGCAGAGAGAATGAGACCGGAAGTCAGCATTGTGGTCGAGTCGGAGATGGGGCCGCACCTTTGCGCGCTCCTTGGTCGGACCGAACTTGTGTCGGAGCTCGCGCTCGTCGTTGCAGACGACCAAGCCCATCCCACCACCACCCGCCGTCGCCTTGACCATCACCGGCCACCCGATCCTCTCTGCTTCAACCACGGCCTGCTCTGCGTCCTCGACCAGTCCATCGTCGTCTTCACTGCCGGGCACGACAGGCACCCCCGCCCGCCGCGCGACCGCGCGCGCCTCGTGCTTGAGCCCCATCCGCCGGATGACTTCTGCACTCGGGCCCACGAACGCCATGCCCGCATCCCGCACGGCGCGCGCGAAGTCCGCGCTCTCAGAGAGGAACCCGTAGCCCGGGTGCACGAGCGTCGCGCCGCGCGCCTGCGCGGCCGCCACCTGCGTCTCGACGGACAGGTGCGGGCGCGCGGACTCGCCGCCGGACGCGTCGGCGATCTCGACGGCCTCGTCCGCGAGCGCAACGTGCGGTGACACGGCGTCGGACGCGGTGTAGACTGCGATGGTGTGGAGGCCGAGGCGCTGCGCGGTGCGGACGATGCGCACCGCGATCTCGCCGCGGTTGGCGACGAACAGCTTGTGTTTCGGGGTGGGGGCGACGCTCATGCTGTTGCGCGAGGGATGGGGTGCACAGCTGTGCGCGATAGACTGGGAGTTTATTGCGTGGTGCGTAGTGGGAATGCTATCTCCCAAGGGTCTTCTGACGTCGGGGTGACGAAACGCGGCTCCCCGTAGTCTCCCAGAGGCAGTAGCCTTCGCAGGCTCAGGATCACAGCTCACCGCTCACCGCAGTACTAGGACCGCGCGGTGGCGTATTGTCGCGGGCATTTTCTTACCTCGACCACGGACGCCGCCAGCAGGCTATGTCACTGTCGCAATGTCCAAGCACCGACCACATCTGCGAAACGTTTCTCGCCCTGCCCAACCAAGAGCCGCCCCCACCCCTCTGAGTCCGCGTGTTAGGCATAAGCAACACGAACTCGTTGTTTCTTGGTATCATGCCGGGCCAAGGCCAGCTCGGAGTCTACCGAGACGTCTTCAAGGACATGTTGCGTAAACGTGGCACACAGGTTCGTGCGCCACATATAATAGAATGATTCTGCGCTAACATGACACATACAGCTGCAGTTCGAACGCGATACGTCGCTAGGACCTCGACATTCGCCGGTGAGCTGCGCGCCCAGCGCTATATCCACCCCGGGGAAGAAGTCACCGTTGCCTACGTCGACAAAAACGCGCCCAGCGCCAGGCAGAGCTCCGCGAGGTCGACGCAATGAGCGTCGACTGCACGTGCACGGTCTGCAGCCTGCCGCGCACGGTCCGTGAGCTCAACGACACGATGCGGCTGGCCCTGTCGCGGCCCGCGCGGCGCGGACCTGTCGGACCTGCTCAGCGTTGTGGGGATAATGAGGTGCGCGGAGGACGATCATCCCTCGCTATGGCGCGTGTATGCGGGGGAGGCGGCGCGCACGTACTGTACCCTTGAACGGAAGGCGGACGCGTGGAGATGGCATTAGTAGAGACGGGCGAAGATGGCGGCTGGGCGGCGGCGGTCGTCGGGGCGCCAGAGAAGACGGATGTGTGGCCCTCACAGCATCGCCGCTGAGAAATAAAACGAAAATTTGCACCCGTCGCTGCAGAGGAGGGAAATGAGACAGGGACTAGCTCTCGTCCTAATCGGCGATCAGGAAGTGCTCGTTGAAGTCGCGAGAGCCTAAGTAACGGTCCTGGAGCTTCAGGCAGGGATTAGCTATGACGGCGCTGCAGCAGCGGGTGGATAGTCACGTTGGGAAGACAGAACACACGCTGCCAGTGCGCATGCGCGGGCTCGGAAGAGTTTCCAGAATGATCGCTGCAGAAATGCAACGCCAAACTGGTGCACCCAGCAGAGGTCGCACCGAAGCTCCTGACATTCGAACCACATAAGTTACTCACATAGATCTGTAAGTACTCATGAACAGCTATTTGACCTACTGTGTCGTGACAGATGACAAGGCCTCCCTCCTCCTGGAAACGACCGCCTGCAGAGCCGCCAAGGCTGGCACATCGGCTTCCTCTCCAGGAACATTGACAGACCAATAACCCTCCCTGCTTAAGCATGAACAGTACCGTACGATGCCCACCCGCGCCCACGGATCCGGGCTCGGATTCAAAGGAAAGTGCACAACGAGATCGGTGAGCACCTCAAGCTCCCTTTCATAGCGCCGCCATATGTCCGCCCACAATCTGGCCGTCCACTCCGATCTTGCCGACCCATTTTCAATCGCGCAGTGGTCGAGCTGGAGGCGGCGAAGCGTCTTGCCGTGCCGCGCGATGAAGTCCTCCGACCAAACCTTCGGATCCCACGAAGTGTACGCCTGATTTGACTTTCCTGGGTTCCAGACGTGGGGGTGGTCCCAGGTGACGTGGGGTAACCCGGACCCATCGAACAGCACCATCTCGAGCGAGAGCTCCTCCAAGTGTGGGTACGCGAGCGTGCTGAAGTCCAGCCAGGGCTGCGATTTGCCGAGCCACTTGTCCGACCCGACGTGCAAACTGCGCAGCGCCTGTGCAGGCTGCAGGAGGCGCCGATGCGCCTGTGCCCAAAATTCCTCCAACGGCCGCCAGTATATAGAGTCGTCGGGAAACTTGTCACCGTGCGCGAAGATTTGAAGGTGGTGCAGCCCGCCGATGATCGTGGCGAGCGGAGCGGCGTCGTACAGTGGGTTGATAAAGGGCAGCAAGTTCTGGAGCGTCAGGGAGCGGAGAGCAGGGAGGGGATGGGGATTGTGTGCAATCGCGCCGAGCATCGACCAGTGCAGCTGCAGCTCGTCGCTGGGACTATTGTGGATCGCGCCTCGTCCATGTGGTCGTCCAAGCCCACCTCTTTGAATACCGTGCTGAATGTGAGGGCGAGTGTGTGCAGAGATGGGGCCTGGTGGAGGAGCGCGAACGCATCAGCCATGGCCGACCGCAGAGAAGCCGCCTCTTTGCTGCTTTCTCCATGGTCGCTGCCATCACTCTCTCCGGGAATATCTGCGAGGCAGTTCAATACCAGCCTCAACAGCGCAGATTGCCATTGTAGCACGACGCACCGCCCACCTGTACCGGGCTTGAAGAATCGACCAAGTCCTCCTCATACTCGATCACTTCGACATGGGCTGCGAGCGCGGGGGTATTCAGGATGTTCCGGAGATAGTTTGCGCTCTTGACCGAGGGCGTGATGATACTGCAGCTTGCGCAACGCATCCGGAGACTGGATAATCGCGTTCGCGGTGTGCAGACGACGAAGTTGGTGGCCAGCAAACCTACGACTCGGCACGACGATGAGCAATTTCAGAGGAAGGCGAGGAAAAGGCATCGTAGGCAACGTCGCCTGTTGAAGTCTGACCGTGGGTTTTTGAACCGAAAGTTGACTGCTACTGACCGAAGTGGCCGAGCCTTGAGCTTGAATGCTGCGACGGTGCTTGCCCGGGCCCGAGTATGTGCACACACCATCCGGTAGCTCTCGGTTCGCTGTGTGCGCTCTTGACGGAGGCCGTGATGGTCAGCAGAGAGGAACCCGTACGCGCGTCGCGCGTCGCCACCCAGTGCGTCTCGTGACGGACTCAGTACACTCAGTTGCAAACTTGGTGCGCGCCGCGCGGCGTGCGCGTGCTCCCCGGCGATGTCGACGGCCTCGTCCGCGAGCGCAACGTGCGGCGACACAGCGTCGGACTCGGTGTACACTGTGCTGGTGCGGAGGCTGAGGCGCTGCTCGACTGGGAGTTTATTGCACGGTGCGTAGTGGGAATATTGCTCTCTCCCGAGCCTGTCTGCTGACGTCGGGGTGACGAAAGGCGGCTCCCCGCTCCTAGCTGCCAACCACTGCGCGATAAGACCGTTCTGCGCTCACCCAGTATCAGTACGATGGCAGGAGCATTGAAGGCGACGGTGAACTGCGATATGGGCGAGGTGCGTTCGTAGCCACGCGGCATCTACCTTCCACTGAGCTTTCATCGACAGGGCTACTCGCTTTACAAGATGGTGAGCAGCGGTATGAGGTCCTGGCTGGACGCGTGCTCACTTGCGGCAGGGGGACGACGCCGGCCTCATGCGCACCATCCATCTGGCGAATATAGCCTGCGGGTTCCACGCATCGTGCGTCTCACGACAGCTTCTTTTTTTGACACATGCCTTACTTTTGGCCAGTGATTTTTCGATAATGGATGAAACGGTGGCCCTCGCGAAGGCACACGGCGTACGCGTCGGCGCGCATCCGTCGCTGCCGGACCGCCAGGGCTTCGGACGACGCGAGATGGCCATGCAGCCTGTAAGCAAATATTGCATCTACTTGCCAGCGTGTCTGCAGCTCATCATTATGGATGGGATGCAGGAGGAGCTGACGGCGTGCTTCATCTATCAAATCGGCGCTCTCGGGGGCTTCCTCAGATACCATGGCCTGCCTCTCAATCATGTGGGCCCATCATTCCCGTCGGTCAACGATACCTGATCGCGGTCTAGGTGAAGCCTCATGGAGCTATATACGGCCAGACGGCGCGCAGCATGGAGCTGGCGCGCGCGGCTGTGAAGCCCTGTGTGGTGTTCGATGCTGCGTTCATGGGTCTCGCGGGCACGATGCATCAGGCGGCGGCAGCTGAGGCGGGCGTGCCGTTCATCGCAGGTACGTCCTCACGCTGACAGGCACTGAGCGCGCTTAAATCGAGCTCTCGCAGAGTGGTTTGCGGATCTAGAATATAGCGACGAAGGCAAATTGCTGATCACGAAGTACGCGTTCCGCTTGACGCTGCAATTTGGAGGGCTTACATTTAGAGCCAGGACGCACAAGCCCGTGGAGCTAGAGGACGTCCGTAAAAGGGTGCGTTTCGTCGCGTCTTTGAGTGTGGCATTTTCTGATTAATACTGTATGTAGGTGGAGACTTTGCTTGAGACACGGCAGATCACGACAGAAAGCGGAGCGCGCCTTCCCCTGCCTGACGGCGTGGAGGAAGTGTCGATTTGCTGTCACAGCGACACGCCTGTGAGTTAAGTTCGCGTTTTGTTGTCCTGTATCTTATTCAACTACATATCCAAGGACGCTGTAAAGATTGCAGAGTGCGTAAAGAAACTTGTAGACGATAACAACGAACGGGCACATTATACATAGGTTATGTACTCGACTTCTCGCCTCGCGCGCGTGATTGCAATACTATGCCCACTTCCCCAACAAGGCCATTATCGCCGCGCCCGCCAACATGCAGCCGATGGCGTACGCCAGCTTCCAATTACTTGCCTGACGCATGTCCCGGCTGAACAGAAACTCGTGCGCGAGGAGCTCCACCAGGCCCGTGTAGATGAGGATGCCCGCGCTGAGTGCGTCGAGCACGCCCGAGACGATTGACGCCCTCGTGCTGCCTGGGTTGTATGTCGTGCGCACGCCAAGGCCCACGGCGATGCCGATGGGCGTGGTGATGCCGTAGAGGATGCCGCCGAGCACGGGGATGTAGTTGAAGCGTGCGGGGATCTGCAGGTACGCGAGACGCGAGCCCACGCCGAGGCCCTCGAACATTTCTGCGGTGCCGCGTGAGCCTGTGTCGCTCAGACTGTGGCAGGGAGACGTACGGTGGAACACGATGACAACGAAGAGGGTCTTGAAGTCTTCGTCGACGGCCAGTGTCAGGCCGATCAAGACGCTGCAGGTGGCACGTCGGCCGTCAGCTTCAGCCCCGTCGCGGGCGGCGTGGCGGACACATACCTGTGCAGGACGATACCAAACTCAAGGATCGCGACGCCGATGATCTGGGCCAGGGCGTTGTGGTCGGCGTCCGCTTGGTCTGCCGCGCTGTCCTCGCGGAACTCCTTCCTCGCGGGCCCGTCGAAGTCCTCCTCGACATCAGCGTCCCCCTCGGGCCCGTGCGCGGCGTGTCCGCCGACGCTGTGCCCGTGCGCATCTGCCGTCCGCGGTCAGCGACGCTCAAGAGGAAGAGGGCTGGCGGCGCAGCGGGGACGCACCGTGGCGGATGCCGAGCTTCGCGAGCCGGGCGGTGCCGATGCGGAAGGCGACGAGCTCGACGATGAAGATGGAGAAGATGGAAAGCAGCGCGAGCGCGAGCGCGTATGGCTGGCAGAGCGTGAGTGGCACGCAGACGGCGCGCGATGGGAATAGGGCGCTCACGTATTCTTGCCACGCAGGGCTCAAGCACGGCGAGCTCAGCTCGTCGATGGCCGGGTCGAGGAGGTGGATAAACGCGGTGGCAATCTGCGTCGACGTGTCAGTCCATCGCAGTGCCGCATTTCCGGCGGTGGCAAGAGCTTACAATGACCCCGGACCCAAAGTACTTGGCAAA
This sequence comes from Auriscalpium vulgare, assembly GCA_019915015.1. Taxonomy (NCBI): domain Eukaryota; kingdom Fungi; phylum Basidiomycota; class Agaricomycetes; order Russulales; family Auriscalpiaceae; genus Auriscalpium; species Auriscalpium vulgare. Next base: position 338,119 of record JAHBBC010000014.1, read on the forward strand.
CCTGCGCACAGGCGAGCGCGTCAGCGGCGTCGGAGAGGAGGCGGGACGGGACGACGTACTCGAAGAGGGCGGGCGGGACGGCGAGCCACGACGTGCGCCGCGCGAGGACGGGGAAGAGCGCGCCGAAGGAGCTGCCGAACCAGATGATGAAGATGGAGGCGATGCGCAGGCTCTTGTAGGTCGTCGCGCCGCCGCCGCCGCCGCAGTTGAGCACGTCGTCGTCGGCGAGGATGTGGGGGGCCGCCATATGCATGTCTGCTGTCGCGGTGGGGGGGCTGGTCGCTTCGGCGGGCAGATAGCTGTAGATATCGAGAAACGGAGAGGCACGCTGGATCCCACGCGGGACGTGCCACGACGTTGCGCCTCCATTCCCAAGAGACCGCGCGCTTGGCAGGTGGCCGGGTCGCCATCGCGCGGGGCAGCTGAGGACCGCCGCGGTCGACATCGGCGCAGGGATGTCCGTGACGGGTGCGGTCCTCAGGCCTCAGCTGCGGGTGGCGCGCATCAGGGCATCGGCCAATGGAACTGACGGCAGCAGCTGATGTCTCCAGCGCAGCACGTCGTCCGCTCGCCCACACAATCCCCGGACGCAATGCAGACGCGAGGATCGTGTCCGGCCGCGCATGACCTACGCTTTGCTATCTCCCCGACAGCATGTCGCAGAGCTTACTGTCGAGTCTACGTTTGGCAGGCTTGGGTATTGACCGATCATCATATTAAATAAATACACAGTCGCGCACCTTCAGCATTTGTGCCGAGGACCGCGCGACTCGTGGCACTCGTGGCAGGGGTGATACGTAGCGGCGTGGCGGCGGCTGTGGCGGTGGTACTTCATATGTCGACGATGTTTGATATTCAGTTCTCTTGAATCCGCACATGGTCAGATTCAAGACTCACAGCCGCTTTGTTTACGGAGTGCGGTATGTCACTTTAACACGTCTTGTGGTTGGGGCAGCAGTTGAAGAGTTGACCAGGCGTGACCTGAGTCCCATAGTAGCACCCATTGAGCCTTGACTGATCATGGCACGGCCGGTCAGCGCGAGGCCGTCGCGGAGCAGTTTCACACTGGGAGACACAGAGACGCACGATCGGACACGACGCCGAGAGGGCTTCAAGTGCGCAAACAACGCTGAGCTGGAGCGCCAGCATGGCGATGGACCAGGTCAAGATGTGCACGTTCATGTTCGCCCAAGCGTGTCTCGATAGGGATGTCGGCGCCCCGAGCATCGCGCACTTTGTGCTGGCGAGGCAGCTGGTGAGCCTGCCTTTACTCTTCTTCTCATGATGCTGAGTGCCTCCAGGGTTTGCTGCGTGCAACTCAAATCTCCGAATTCGGTACCCAGGTATAACCATCATCCATGTCTCTTCTTACCGTGTCGCTACAGAGACGCGGCACGCCTCAGGCTGGCAACTCATCCAGGATCCAATTTCCGCTCAGCGGTCCGTAAGAATCATGTGCAGCGACTCCTTGGCTCCGGAGAACGAACGTCGCCTCGACTCGTAAGCACGTTTTGATCGTGCATGATGAAACTGTTGGGCAGAATGCGATCTGCGAGTACGGGAAGCGCCGCCGTCAGCGTGCGGATCGTTGCAAGTCAGACCGATCGAGCAATGAAAACCTGATATTCCACAGTAAGTAATGTACAATTCTACGGCCATTTCCTTCCACTTTCCGTCCACGTGTCAGTCGTCAATGTCATCTGAAGTCGTTCATTACCAGGCGATCTTCGCCAAGACGCCGTTCGGGTACGTTCTCACAGTCAGTTTGCGTATCTCGTCCAATCTGCTGACAAGTGTCAATACGTCGCTCAGGATCAGGTCGGCATGTAGACGCACATGAGCATGCCGAGTCCGAACGCCATCGGTAGGAAGAAGTACTCCGCCGGGATCCCATGTGTCTTGAAGATGGTATGGCTGAGACGTGGCGTCAGCCAAGGGAGCGCATGTATGATTTTGCAAACGTACAAGAAAGGCGGGTAGCTGAAGAATATACCGATTGCGAGAGCGGTCAACGCAGCCGGAACAGTAGTCCTGTTGATCCCCCAGGAGGGAGGCTGCTGTAGGATGCTCGACTTGCGCGTACGAGTCGCAAGCAGATTACTGGTAAGGTCATGGGAAATGAGCAGCTGATGGTACTGGAATGGCGCGTGTACCCACCCCCATTGCATGATGATGAGCGTGAAGAAATATATGCTCTGCGCTTCGTGGAGGAGTTCGTCCGTGAGCCCCGGCCAGTTACCAAATCCGAGAACCAGTGACGAGAAGGGCAGGCCACGGCGCTGCAGGTACCAGAGGGACCTGCCGCAAAACTGCGTCAGGTGTGAAACTAGTGAGGGAGCGACGCAAATCCCACATTGCAAAGGCACACAGTGATTCGATAATCCCCAGAAATCCATATGCGTGCAAGTAAAGCTTCCAATCTGCGAGCCTGTCGATGTGCGTATTTCTTGGCGGACGCGACAACAAGCCGCTTTCCGGGGGTTCGAAGCACATTGAAAGCGCAGGCAAGACATCGGTCTGACGGACATGCACGTTGAGTCAACTTCAAAGATTGTGAAGAAATCGCACTGGGACGTACAGCGATGCAGATCACGATCATCCTGAGTGAGAAAGGAAACAATGCGTGTGAGACGTGCTGGCAGGTCAGGGCGAGATACGCACTGGATATTGCTCAGCATTTGGGGCAGACCGAGAAGAATGTTCAACAAGATAGGCATGAGCTCTGAGAAGCTGCAGAGATGATCAATACAAACAAAGTTTGACGAGAGCAGGAGAGGTACCTTCCGGCAGGTAGGAGGTACAGTATAGACTTCTTAAGGTTATCGAACACGAGGCGGCCGTACTCCAACGCCACGACAATCGCCGAGAAGTCCTCAAGCAGCACCATGTCCGCCGCCTCCCGCGCGACGTCCGACCCGCCGCCCATCGCGATGCCGCAGTCCGCCGCGCGGAGCGATGGCGCGTCGTTCACGCCGTCGCCCGTCATTGCGACGATGCTGTCGCGCGCCTGGAACGCCTGTACGATGCGCAGCTTCTGCTCGGGTGTCGTGCGCGCGAACACGATTTCCTCGTACGCGCACAGCCGGTCCATCACAACGTGCGTCGTGACCATATCAAGCTCGCTGCCTGATATGACGATGCTCTGCGGGGAGCGGTCAGCGGGCTGGTCGGAGGCGTCGGCTTCTTTTTCGGTGTCTTCGGCGACGAGGTCGGCGTAGTGGTGCACGGCGGCGGCGTTCGAGATGATGCCGGCTTGCGCGGCGATGGCGACCGCCGTCGCAGGATGATCGCCTGGGTTTGGATGAATATATGAAAGAAAGAAAAAGACCGAAAATGTACACACCGGTAACAACGAAGAACCGGATTCCTGCTCCGCGACAGATTCTGAAACACGTTGTCAGTTGACAGACACATACGTTGTGCGCGCGATCCTCACCTCACAGTCTCCGGAATGTCAGGCTTCAGCGGATCAATGAGCCCCAAGAGCCCGACGATGACCAGCTGCGCAGTGGCCTCTTCGACAAACGCCTCGAACTCCTCAGAGAACGGGTCGACGTGCTTCGGGACGACGTGGTGCGAGACGAGGCGGCGCGCGAGCACAAGCACCCGGCGGCCCTGCGCAGCCCAGCGCTCCTGCACGCCGACGATGCGGTGCTGCGTTGCGTGCGAGAGCGCGCGCGGGGGCCCGCCCGCAGGGTCGAGCGTGTGTGTGCAGCGCGGGAGTAGCACGTCCGGTGCGCCCTTAACGCAGAGCAGCAGGTCGTCCACGTGCGCGCCGTCCCACGATGCGAGAGGGGTAGGTGGAGGGTCGGGCATGTCGTTCGTGTGGATAAGCTTGGAGAGGGTGAGCATGTACTTGGTCTGGATAGGTGGGACGCGTGAGTAGAGGCGCGAGACTCGAGGCACGGCGGACGTACGCGGGAGTTGAAGTTCATCTTATAGACGTGCTTCCAGGTGCTGCGCGCGGTGTGCACGCCGTCGAGCCCGTCCGCAAATGCCAGGATTGCCGAGTCTGAGGTGGCGTGGTCAGGGCCAGCAGAGCGCCGGGAGGTATGCGCACAACACACCGGTGGCGTCGCCAATGATCGTGCGTTCCTTCTCGCCCATGCCCGCCTCGAACGTCGCGGAATTGCAGAGTGCTGACACTGCCAAGAGCTGACGCAGGTTTTCTGTGATGGCGGCGGTGCCCGTCGCGAGGTGATCCTTGAGCGACGCCGGCGTGAAAGACACGTCAAACATCGCGACGTCCTCGACGTGCATCTTGTTCTGCGTAAGTGTGCCGGTCTTGTCCTATACGGAGAGGCGATCAACTACAAATCTGGGTTATATGCACACACGCACTGAGCAGAGGACGTTGACGGAGCCCAGGGTCTCGACGATGGAAAGGGACCTGCGGCGGGAAGGTGAGAAGGGGAGGTGGGCGGAAGGGCAGAGGTAAGACGTACTTGCAAAGGACCTTGTGCTGGCTCAACGTGTGCGCGACTTTGGCAAGCGACACGGTGACGGTCATCGGCCTACAGAAAGGGTCACCTTCTGTTAGCTAAATAGAGCGGCCATGTGCTTGCGTGTGACTACTCACAGCCCCTCCGGGATGAACGCGACTAGAATCGTTAGTAATCAGTACTGATCAGCAGAAACGGAAGATGAGAAACGCACTCATGATCGAGACGACATCGATGAGCAGTGTCGATGTTGTGATGTAGTGCGGGAAGGTCGGCTTCAGCCTGCAGACACAGTTGAGTTTGAGGGATGACACGGAAGAAATGGCAACATACCAAGCCGCCCAGATGATGACAATGACGATAGAAAGCGAGAACGCGAGACTGCCTATTATGATGACGAACCGGAGGATCTCACGTTGCATAGTCGTCAGCTGCGTCGGTGATGCTGAGGACATCTTTGCAATGCGGCCGCTGAGTGGAGATGAGTGGTCGACATTGTTGAAACAAGGGAGGCGCGCACAAGACGGTGTTGTCACCGATCTGGATGACAAGCCCGAGGCCCGACCCGTTAACGCACAGCGTCCCTTGCAATGCGATGTTTTTCGTCTGCACAACGTAACGGTCAGCGCACGCTCACTGGCATACAGTCTGCACGTACTTCTAGGATGTTGTCGTCCGTCTTTTCCAGCCGCCCAGAGACGGCCTCACTCTCACCGGTGAGCACGCTGCGGTCGAAGCGCAGGTCAGAGGTCACCTCGACGAGACGCATGTCCGCGGGGACCTTCTGCCCCATGACGACATACACGAGGTCGCCGGGGACGAGCGTGACGGCGGGAATAGTCATCTGCGCGCCGTCGCGCAGCACGAGCACGTCCGCGGGGAGCATGTCTTTGATTGACGCCATCACGCGCGACGTCGAGAAGTCCTGCCACGCGTTGAACACGGCCTGCAGCGCGACAACCACAAGGAGCACGCAGGCGAGCGCAAGGTTGGACGAGTCCGGGTGTGGGTTGCCGAGGGGCTTCCTGCAAAGAGATCAGATGGCGCGGTACATGGGATTTAAACATGAGGGAACACACCAGCAGATGAAGCAGACGATGCCGCCGGCAAGCAGGAGGCTCCCGAAACCGCCGAACACCCACCCAATAACCTTGCGGAACATGCGGCTCGGCGGCGGCGAGATTTGGTTCGCACCGTAGAGTGCGCTGCGCCGCGTGGCCTGCGCGGCGTCGAGACCCGTCTGCGGCGACACGGAGAGCCGCTGGAGGGCCTCGACTAGGGAGATCTTGTGCCAGTCGAGGCTGTTGAGGGCTGTAAGCCGGTCAGCGCGAGAGAAGGGGAAGAACGGTGTGAGAGGCGACACCTTTTGCCTCGCCCTTCACGGCGGCGCTCTTGTCGCGTGCTTCGAAATCGATGGGGTCGCCGGTGTGCTCGACCCGGAGGCTGAGCGTCCGGAACTCGATGGGCAGGCGCGAAGATGGCGCGATGGGCTCATGGCGCGAGAGCGTGCGTGCGCCGATGGAGAGCGTGCGCGCCCCGAGCGGGATACCTGTGCTTGGGCGGTCGGGGTGGCGCGCCTCGATGGTGATGGTCCTGGGGAGGGTCGGCTTGTGAGCTTCAGGATCGGTCGTCGACATGCTGCGCACTTCGATGTGGAGAGAAAGAGCGGGGGCAGGGCTGAGAGACAATTGCCACTGCCGTGTGATGTGGGTTTAAATCCGCGACGTGCTATACATAGACGTTCTGGAAGAGGGGGGGAGGATAAGGGAGGCAGGGGCAGGGACACGCCGGGATGGGCGGGGACAAAATTACGGCGACACCGTGGTCAGTGACCGCAGGGGCGGGCGGGCCGCAAAACGAGTGATTTATGCGAGAGGATGCTGATCAGGCGCGCGGGCGAACATGGGTGAGGGATATTCGCCATGGCGCGCCCTCCACAAGCGAGGAAGTCCCCGAGGCGGTGCCATATCAGACGCTCCGGTGTCGAGAGAAAGAAAGAGAAAGGAGAACGCGGCGCGCGAGAGAAAGAACCAGCGCGGGGAGGTGGTCGGTTAGATAGGAGGATGATGGGGGCGCCGTGGACGTCGGCAACCTTTGTGAGAACGTGCACGGTGCGAGTGGAGGAGAGGCGGAGCAGCGTCAAGATTACTGACGGGAGGGAGGAAAGAAAGCAAGACGAGTGACGCCCAAGGGAGGACGCGCGCACGTGCCGCAGAATAGGCTGGACGCCGTTCACTTCCGCCCATCTACCGAGCCGCCTGGCTGAAGACATGATGAATGTTGGCAACGTGAATGTCAACGACGAGCGGCTCAGCTCGTTGCTTTGAACCCCCATCTCGCTCAACAGCGCGCCACTGGCAGCCCCAACTTGAGTACCGCATGGCCCGGGGTGTACCGTCGGCTGCCTTTCCTTGGCCAACGAGCGACTTGCTGGTGAGTGCGCTGTCAGATCTGGCTGCGTTTGCAAGACGTCCGCGCCGAGTCGAAAACATGGCGATGTGGTCGGTGGCAAGGGCTGGGTGCCAGCGGGCCGCTGATAACTGTGGTTACGTCACCGGCCGGGGATGTCACGCTCGTCCGCTCTTGCTCCTCTCTGCACTCTCCTTACACAGTACACTGACATCCATGGCACGCTTGTACGCCTTGCCCTCGCTTCAGCTCTGCTGCTGGCTCTGACCACGCTTGCCCCCTCAGCATCGACTTTCTCTCCCTCGTCTTCGTGCGTTCCCCGCATCCAGTGCTCACCGCCCAGCCCAGCTCACGCCCTCCCAGACCACAGCCATCTTCGTCGGCGCCATCGTCGGCGTCGTCGTCGTCGTGCGCAAACTCTCCGCCGCAGTCGAGTCCACCAAGGCGTCGTGCGTCGTGCCCCACCACCTCCACTGCCCATCGCTGACCCGCTCCCACCCAGCCTGCGCGAGCGCGGCTGGAACGTCTCGGATTCGGGCATCTCAGTAAAGACTACTAAGCGACTCAACCGCGAGGACTACATCGACGCTACCCAGCGGTACGTCGTCGCCGTGCTGCTGCGCAGAGCACCGCTGACACCGCCCCCGCCCTGCAGAGGTTTCATCAAGGCTATGGGCGCATCATCCTTCGGCTCGCAGAACAACTCGCCCAACGGCTCGCCAAATCCCAACGCAGGTGGGAAGGCGCCGAAAGTGGGCGGCCTATCGTCGCGCAGCGGGTCCATCAGCGGCGACAGCATCCGTCGCAAGGCGTGATTCCACTCATGCTGGTCGGTGCGGTAATTATATAACTTATTCGCGCGGATTTTTCTTGGATTCGGCAGAGTACGTCGTAGCTATCGCGCATTTCTGTACAGTACACACACGCTAGGTTAGCAGCACCCAAAAGACGCAGTGATACGGTTTCCTTGGTGGTCGGTGTGCGCGGGTTTCAGACGCGTGATGATCAGCTTCGCCTGTTCGCCCATCTTCGGCGTTGCGGCTCTATGGTTATAGCTGGGCTCGGTGCCACTAGGCAGTGCAGTAGGGAGAGAGACCTGCAGGGCTGGCAGTAGTCTGACGACGAAGCGTTTGCGACCTCGCGGGTGGAGCATTCAGTGGGGCTACTAGGACCGTGAAAGGCGTTGCCAGTCCCTGGTTCGTGTGCAGACTAGTCATCGTCATCGCAGACAGGATCAAATAATCAAGAATCGACAACATTACGCAGCTACGTGCCTGTAATATACCTTACACCAGCCCACGACACCCGCCTATTGCCGCTTCGCTTCACGCTCCTTCTTGCGCAGCGCGCGTTTGCGGATGTCGCGGTGCAGGCCGTGCGTGTACGCCTGCACGACGCGCGCGGGCGCGGCGTCCATGACGTAGTCCAGCAGCGCATGGGACCAGTACGGCGTTTGCGCGCCGGGCGCGACGCCGCGCAGCACGGCGCGCACATACGCGGCGGGCGCGGGCACGAGCGCGGACGCGCGGCGGATCTTGCTCATCGCGGACACGACGAAGTACGTGTTGGCGTGCTCGACGGTGACGCCCGCGGGCGCGAGCTCCGCCGCGAGCGCGAGCGAGAACGTGCGCAGGTACGCCTTGGACGCGGAGTACGTCGCGAGCATGGGTGCGGGCGCGGACCCCGCGAAGGAGCCGATGGTCAGGATCAGCCCGCGGTGCCTGGGCGGGGGCGTGGTCAGTGCGGGCGGTGAGGGAGGGCGGGAGGGAGGGGCGTACCGCGCGACCATGCCAGGCGCGACGAGGGCCGTGACGCGCGTGGTCGCCGCGACGTTGATCGCGAGGATGTCGCGCAGCTCGTCCGCGGGCGTGTCGACCAAGTCGGCGGGCATCTCGTGAGACTTTCCGACGTTGTTAACTGGGATGACGTCAGTGGGAGGACAGAGTCGCGGACAGGCCAAGTACGCACCGAGGACGCCAATGTCGAGGTCTGCGATCGCGGACTTGAGCGCGTCGTACGCCGCGTCGCCGGCGTGGGCGAAGTCAATCGCAAAGGTTTTCGTCTCGGCTGAGCTCGATTTGTCCTCTGTGCCAATGTGAGCGTGCGCAACCGCGAGCGGGAAGCAAGCTCACTGATCTCCTGCGCGACCGCGTCGAGTTTCTCGGTGTTGCGCGCGGCGAGGAGCACGTTGAAGCCCGCCTGCGCGAGCTGCAGCGCAAACTCGCGGCCGATGCCGTCCGACGCGCCGGTGACCACTGCAGCGCGAAAACGGGTCCCGGTCAGCAGCTGCCGAAGCGAGCAAGCAAGGCGGGCGACGCGCACCTGCCCATGCGCCCTTCTTCGCGCCGAATCTTGCGAGCTGCAGTGCGTGCGCGTGAGTGGGGAGCGGTGAGAATGAATGGGGAAACGCACGCGGGTGCCAGGGCGGAGGAAGGTGCGGAAGAGGAAGGACGTCCAGGAGAGCAGCGCTGAGGCGACAGAGAGGGCGCCGAGGCCCTGCAAGCCGAGGGCGAGCCATGGGTGCGCGGTCACTGCGATGTGGTGAGCTGGGCAGCAGACTTGGACACGCTACGTACGCTGGGCGTTGATGACCTGGAGAGCAGAATCGGCCATTGCAACGATGTGGCGAAAAGGGAGGAGAGGACGCGACGTGACGGTGCAGGCAAAGTTGACAGGACGCGCCGGCGGGCCGCCATTTCAATTCACTGATCTCAGCTTCAACTTGTTGACGTTCATTTTATCCCCTACAATCCACCGTCACAATATCATCACAACCTACGAATCCCATGTATTTCCTTTGCAATGCTTGACCCCAAAAGGCCCATCGAGAGGTTGGCATATGATGTCGCCGCAGTGCTTAGCTGGCAGCCACTGACCGCCAGAACAGCGACAAATGCAACACCATTTCCTTGGTCAACGTGCAGTCAAGAATCTCCGAGCTCAAAGACGTTCCTTGCTACCCACCCGGCTCCATTTACACGACACTCGACGGTGTCATAGCCGCAGCGAGCCTTCTTAATGATGCGCGGGCATCTCGCCGTGCACAACTCCAGCGCGAGGAAGAAGCCATCGAGGAAGCCAGACTGGCGCTGCGCAGTGCATACGCCGCGCAAGATAAAGCCACCCATGCCGCCATGTGCTCTTTGGCCGAGCAGCACAACACATTTGCGCCCGTTGCCTCCCTCCCTCCCGAGGTCCTCGCTGAGATCTTCATGTCTCTCTCGGCCATCGACCCTTCAAGTAATCCTCTGGCACAAAACCCATGGTCAGATCCCCACTACGGATGGCTTGCGGTGACGTTTGTGTGTCGGCACTGGCGGCAGATCGCCCTCCAGCATGCGCGCCTCTGGGCCGACATAGACCTCTCACATGGGTGCGATCGCGTTCACACATTCTCCGCGCGTGCAAAAAAGGCGGCGCTCTCCATCACACTAAAGAGGCCCCCACGAACTCTGGAGCCATGGCAGATCACTTTCTTGGCAGAAAACTTGTGCCACACGCGAAGTCTGCGCCTCAATATTTTCTTACAAGACACCAGTCTCGACGTGCTCCGTACACACGCACCGCTCCTCCACACAGTCGACCTACGCATCCTCCATGTGGACTCAGCTCAGGAAAACATCGTAGAATGGTCTGCACCGGCACTGCGTCATCTTAGCTTTGCTTCCGACGGCGATATACCCGCACCATGGATGTCACCGCTCTTCCAGCACCTCAAGAGCTTGGAACTGGGGGACGAACAACGAGACGTCACCAGCATTCTCAACGGACTATCGCACATGCATGCGCTCGAACGATTGAGCGTAAAATTAGCTTTCGACGTCGACGGGGAGAGGCGCACGGTCAGCGAACGCGGCAAGGTCGCACCTGCGAGGTTGGCCCATCTGGAATTGTCAAGCAGTCCAAGCGACGCGACAACATTTCTTTCACACTTGGCTCTGCCATCGCAGGCTGCAGTCCGCTGTGACTTGCCAATGCAATTCGCTGAGCCTGATCACCAGCGGTTCGAAGAAGATATGAACGCATTGATTCCGGTTGCCCTCGCATCTGTTCAATCCCACGCCAACTCAGCATCCGATATCCGGGGCGCCATCACTAGCCTGAACATTGACGCACGTAGCCCGAGGAGGGCAAGTATCATCGTCCTTAGAGAGAATAACGTGGGACAGGAGCCGAACCTGTCCCTCCACTGGAACTCACGGCATCTCCCCTGGATACTGGTGCCGACGGCCATGAAGAAGTTCTCTTCGGTGCATCTGAAGGAGCTTGCAGTGGCGTACTCGAACACACCCATGGATGTGCATGCCGATGTGCCGGCATGGGTGGACTTGATGGAACGTGCGCCCCGACTGAAGCGCCTCACAGTCACAGACGATGCGGCCATCTCGTTCTGCGCGGCCCTGCAGTTGGCCAGCGCCAGCGCGGCCGCCGAGACCCCGAGCAGCACTCTTCCCTTCCCCGAGCTTGCTGACCTCGTCTTCGACGAGGTGCGCCTCGTCAATCTCAGGCCCGGTGGCCCGAGCGTTCGGCTGGAGGGCGGCGAGCTGGTGGCGGACGTGCTGCCACTGTGCCTAGCGGAGCGCGCGGCCGCAGGGTGCTGCCTGGAGGAGCTGGACGTGAAAGAATGCGACGTGGGCGGAGCATGGGTGGCGAAAGTGCGCGGAATGTTGCCGGGGACGCGTGTGAAGTACTAGTGGGACAAGTGCGCGTGCGAGCGGGCGAGTCGGAGCGCGTTGCACGCTTTTTAGTGCATACTCGTCATAAAACGTAGCTGTACACCAGCTTGTTTGCTTGTGAGCATAGGAGGAACGTGCAATGTGGCTTATAACAGCCAATATTTCTGCAAATGGATGGGGACACGTCGTGCCAGCCGCATCATGCTGAGTACCACTCCTGTCACTGGGCCGCCTGTGCGCAATGTCGACCGCGGCGGTCCTCAGGCCTTGCGTGCCAGGCAGAGCTGATTGCCTGGAGGAGCTGGATGTGGTGGCTGCGCCATGAGCGGGGCGTGTGTTAAGTGGGACAGGGAGGGCGCACACGGCTAGTATTGGTGGCTGACCTGACCCGCAGAAGGCAGGCGAGAGCCAGAGCGGAAGGTCGGGGATGGGAACGAAGAGGCAACATCCAATGATATGCGCGACGGACATAACGTGTCCACAGTTGTCAGTTGATCTATTTACTAATTTTATTCACATGTATTGCAGGGGGACATGAGATGGTTTGTACTACGACTATAGATGTGTTGCATATATGAATGAATTACAGTTGGGAAGCCGCATCATGTCCTCAATAAGACGGGCTCCGAAGTGAAAGAAAGGAGAGGCTCCCAATGGAGGAAACAGATGTCAGGGAGAGTACAGCGGAGGTCCCGGGGCCCGGGATCGTCGTCGAGAAATCCTACAATCTGAGCAGCAAGCAGGCGAAGGCAGACGGACGAGCAGCGCGGGCAGATGCGAACGGACGGACGAACAGACGGAAGGACGAGGGTGGTTGCGTGCGAAGAATTTTTATCCAGTGGCGCGTCGAGGGAGAAAGCAATGAACGAATTGGGAGGCCTCTTCTATAAGAACGAAGCGTCGATTAGTCTCAGATAGCGCGCACGACACAAAACAGTGCTTACTTGTTCAAACGCAGCGGCAGCCTCGTCCAGGAGTTTTGACACGACACAAAGCCGAGTTCTCCTTGGACACATTTTAAAGCTGCGCTCAGATGAACGAACACCGACCTGAACAATTGTGGATTAGTTCTCACCCAAGCTGATTGTAAACACGAAGAAACACACCCTTTCCCCAGTTCTGCTTGCCGCGCGTCCTCGACATTGCCTCGAAATTGCCGCACGATCGTACCCCGTCTCGATCCAGTCGAGCTCATTTGATGTGCCCGGTAGGTGCCCGTCTGCCATGCACCTGTTTCCAGTCCAAATTCTTGGGTTCTGCAGGGACCAGACGGTGGCGTCGGGAGTGATGCAGAGAGGTGCGACGCATCCAGAGTTGAATGACGAATCGTTGCGAGATTGCGAACACGAATGGCTGATGAAAGAGCAGCGATCAGAAAGATGTAGCAGACATAGAGGGAGGGCAAACTGACGATAATGATATTGCCTCGATACGATGGGCTTGAGGCGGCGGGTATGTTGCGTGACGTCGTGAGCAGGCTTGGTTGTCTACCACCGCGACGAAACAGTATGGGCGCACATACTATCACATCACGGCTTTCGACTTCCGCACCACGCTCCGTCACTCCGCACGTGTCGGCTCGCATCGTTGACGAGTGATGGTCGATGCAAATTTGAATGTGAATGACTAATGAAAGAGGAACGATCGATTAGAAATTGTAGCACACAAAGGAAAGAAACGTGAACCGACAATGGGAACCACGATGGTATTGCCTCGATACGATGGGCTTGAGGCGGCGGATATGTTGCGTGACGTTGTGAGCAGGCTTGGTTGTCTACCACCACGACGAAACAGTATGGGCGCACATACTATCCCATCACGGCTTTCGACTTCCGCCCCACGCTCCGTCACTCCGCAGGCGTTGGCAGTCGCATTGTTGACGAGGGATCTGGCGACGGCGGTGTTTCGAGAACAGCATGAGTCGACGGAGACCCTGCCGTTGAACTGTTGAACTGGGCAGTCGGCTCGGGGTGGCCAGTGGGTGATCGATGAGAGTGATGGAAGAGAGCAATGGATGAGAGTGGGATGTGGGGCAGAAGAGGTGGGAGAGGCGGGCGAGTATGACGGCGTGATGGAATGGGAGAGTAAGGAGATGATGTGGAAGTCCGAAGTCCGAAGCGGCGATGTGTAGACGGACAACCGAGGTAACATGAGACGAGAGCAGATGGGAGGATGGGAAGGATGGAATGCGAGAAAGCAGGATGGAATGATGAGAGCAGAATCTGGGTGCAGGGTGACTGTGAAGAGCACAATGAGAGGCGAGGAGCGGGACTGTGCATGGCGGAAAGCAACCGGGAAAGGCAGGACGGGAGGTAGCGAGCGGGATGCGAGACGAGGCAACGGAGTACGTAAGAAAGACAAAGAAGTAGCAAAATAGCAAGACGAAAAGGAGAGCGGGACGTAGAAAAGAGACAAGAAACAACTACGATGACGGTATGTTATAGACTGTTTTTTCTTTGTTTTGTTTTTCTTTGTAAGTACGAATCACGAACAAAACAAGGAGGGGAAGAGAATGAGAAAGGAATGAGAAATGAGGGCGTGCAGATGTCGCGACGATCCAGAATGACCGAACAGAGGGACTGAATGTGACCGGCGAGCCCGGGTTTGATGGAGATGCAGCAGCATTCCGGGTGGGTGTTCCGCGCAGATCGTAGCAGGGCAGTAGGATGTTGCAGAGTACGTAGATTGGAGGACGGCCGCGCAGATATGTCAGCAGCCTGTGGGTGCGACCGTGGTTTGAGAGAGGAATCATTGCGCGCAGATCGAGGAGGCTTGTGTGCAGATAAAAGAGGCTCGCGCGCAGGAATGAGACTGAGCAGACGTAGATGGCGTTCAGGATGCTGGCAGCGTGTGGGTGAGACTGTAGTTTGCAAAGGAACAATTGCGTGCAGATGGAAAAGGCTTGCGTGCAAATCGAGGAGGATCGCGCGCGTCGAAGAGATCAAGGAAATAGAGACGGCGTCCAGGATGCTCGGGGCGTTGGCAGCGCTGCAGATGAGACACAGACAAAGCAACTGTACGACAGGTGGAGTTAGCACTGCTCCGCGTGCGTAGACACTGAAAGGACATACAATATAGGATGGTGATGGTCACGAGCGAGTACGCGACGTTCGAAGAGATGGCCGCGCAGATCCACGCAGCTAGGATGTTGCCCGAAGATTGAAGCAGTGTTCCCCATTCGAGCGGGTAGTCGGAGACTGGAGATGTCGGACAGTTTCCTGAGGCCCTTCGCGTCGGAAGTGTTGATGCTGCAGTTCGTAGAGGACACGGAGAGCTCAGTCTGTAGAGCATCTGCAGGAACAGAAGAATTAGTTAAAACTGCGCGCGGCAATGACATGAGCGCAGTACTGACCAAGAATAGTTTGGGACGTGCGCCGGCCGTGACGTTGCGAGCGGGCTTGGATGTCTCCCACCACGACGAGACAGTGTGTGCGCCCACACCATCCCGCCGCAGTGTTTGACACCCGTGCGATGCTCTGTCACATTGGCGCGGTCGAGTTGGTGGCCGGTGAAGGCGTCGGAGCCGGGGGTATTGCGACCGGTCGAGGATAGGATGCTTGAGAGTTGTCGAGACGCGACAGCCGAGAGAGTGAGGCCGAGGTAGGCAGCGAGTCCAGTGGCTAAGCTCGCCAGCAAGTTGAGGGCCGGAAGGTCGAGTCGAGTAGTTTGTCAGGTAGATTGCGACGGTTTGGGGTCCAAGGCTTGAGGTGAGGATCTAGAGAAAAGAAGAGACCCCGAAAGAGACAGGCTAGGGTGAGTCGCCCGAGGGACAGGCGGCGAGCGTGGGAGGCGGAGATGGTATAGTACTGGAAGTAAAGTAAGAGAGAGAGAGTGGGAGTGTCTGCGCGCGCGAGAGAAAAGGGAAAAGAAAGGAAACAGACGAAGCTACGATGACGGTATTGTTTTTTTCGGTTTTTTGATGGTTTTCTGTTGTTTGGATTGCGTGGAGACAAATCGAGAAAGAAAAAGAGAGAGAGAGAGAAAGAAAAAGAGAATGAGGATGAGATAAAGATAGAGGAAGGAATGGAGATGAAAGAGGAAAGCGGCGCGCAGAACCATGACGGACGTTGCCACCTCAGATGAGGGAGGACGAGGAGCTTCCCTTGGGCAGCTCCGGCGCATGCACGATCCTGAAAAGATCATGAGGTGAGCGTGCGCTCTCAAACAGTGTAGACAAACTTTACGCACAAGGTAGATCGCGTGTGCTTCTTGTGCGAGATGATCATCCAGTTGCGGGAATCGTCGTCGCTGATGTTTGTCGACACGGCTTTGTTGCAGGCACGCAGCTGGGGATACGACAATGTCGCTGGCGCGCGGCGGTGGCGAGCGAGGTCCTCCAGGTTGGGCTCGGCGGCGGCGGCTTTGTTTGCCTTCTGCCTTGCCTTCTTCTCCCCCTTCATGGTCCTCCCGGCTGGCGACGTTGGCACCGGCGTAAGATTATCTGACGGGAAGACGCAGACTTCGCAGGGCGCCAGCGCGGGGTTTGCCTTGGCGATATCCTCGACCGTCGTCCACATCATCTTGTCCAGGACCAGGCGGTTGGGATAGTTGTTGTTGATGACACGGCACATGATTATCTGCGACCAGAACGAATAAGTCGACTGTCCGCCGCATATCAAACAGTGCTCGCACCTTTAGCCCCATCTGGTCCATCACCTCTCGGTCAAACGTAAAGTCCACTATAGTCCTGCGTCAGTACGGAGTCATTCTCTAACCGAATAGGCGAACTTACTTTGAGTGAACCGGACTGCCATGAGCAAGAACACGGCCGCCACTGTTGCCTTCCAGACGAAGGTGGTGAAGTATTTGAAGGACGAGGCGATGAAGTCAAGGCGGTGCGTGATTTGGACGGCGGTCGCACGAGGTCCGAGGGCATCTGCAACCCACGTCGCAGGGCTGTTGCGCTCAACAAGAGCGACCGAGGTGGAGCAGGAGACGGCCGAAGTCGAAGTCTGGGCGGCCGAATCGCTGGATAAGCTCAAGGTGCCCGCCGGGGAAACAAGTACCAGGGTAGATGGAACCGCAGGATATGTGCACATGGCGTGCACTTGCGTCGAGGGTGGAGGGGGCGGGGTAGCTCCATCGCGGAGGAAGGCGGCACACGCCTCGGCCCTCAGGAGAGACGGCGGAATGATGCCAGCAGGAGTGGCGGCAGGGGACGTTGGTCGCGTGGCGGCAGGCCAGTCGCAGACTCCCAGCGGGATGACTGCGAGCTCGGTATTGCCCGCGTAGAGCACCAGCGCGGTGCTCTCCTCCCGCCAGACGACAGGCATCTGGGTTTCCCAAGGTTCGGGTGCAGCCAACACGGCGGTTGTGGTTGGGGTGGAAGCTGAAGGCCGGTGACTGGTGGCGGGCACGAAGACCGCCAGGTCGGTGCTCGCGAGGCGCACCGCCAGGGCACGCTCGCCAACCTGAAAAATCGGGGGACGGGGGTCTGACTCCGGAGAGTAGGGGATCGGGGTCGAGAGGAGGGCCTTGCGTTCAAGGACCATTGCAAACAAGGCGTCCAGACCGCCGCGCACGAGGGCAAGGTCGACCGGGTGGACGACGGCGACCGCGAAGAAGACTGCCGAGACCGCGCTGAAGACGTGGAAGATGGAGTGGGCAAAGAAAATCATCTTTTCTTTGAGATTGGGTTGACTGCGGTGTTTGGTGCGAGTATGTTTGAGTGAAGGAGAGCTGGAGCAGGCGCACGCCGTGCACTGGCGGCGGAACAAATACACACAAACAGCGCAGCGCGTCGCGTTGATCAACACGTGATCTGGGCCCGACACGCGTCTGCTCAGTCACTCAAGAGTCAAAGGCATTTCTTCAATAAGTACCGACTTGCTACACGCACCATTCCCTCACGCACAACTATCTGTGCCCGGACATGCATTCAACCAAGGATGAGGATGCAAAATATCATACCAATGCGCTGCCAAGACATCTCAGAGTCGAGCGAGTCGCGCTCCCTGTGGTAGATGCGCCGGGTGCGCCATGTACGACATGCGAAGCCTAGGAGAACACCTCTTTCCTCTTACAGTGTGATAATGCTTACAACGGCCAATATTATAAGCATTTTTCTGCACATGAACAGACACATCGCACCATGGCGATACTGGTAAAAGGTACATTCAAGACGTTGCCAGGAATGCGCCCTGCTCTTGGCGCTTGCGGAACAGCAGGTCTCCATCTCCAGGAAATTACGCCTCTGCGAGAAACATATCCGACGGTATCGACTGGCCGTCAGGAAACTTGACATCGTAGGTGACCAAGATATGCGCCACAATGAGCTGAAGCATGTTAGCTGCAAAGAACCGCCCGGGGCTGCAGGATAAAGTCTGATCAGCCTCCCGTCCACATACATGGCGAGTTCCGCACGCACCAAGCATGCCGCCCCAGGCCGAATGCCAGATAGTCTTTGTCTGTGACGACCATCTGGTGCTTCGTGCTTTGGCCTTCCTTATCCCTGATCGAGGAGAAGCGGAAGCCGTTGAATACGTCGCCATCAGAGTAAGTCTCATCGTCACGATGCAGAGCCCGGCTCGCGCACGCCACTAGCGTTCCCGCGGGAACAGTGGTGCCGTCAGAGAATGTGAAAGGCTTGCGTGCGAAGCGCTTCAGAGTCACTGCGGAGGATTCTCAGCAGAAGTCAGCATGTACCGATGGCAGGACGTACAAACGTGAATTCCGTGCATGCGCTGCGACTCACGCAAGAAGCTGTCGAGCTTGCGCATCTTCTGCAGCGCGCGTTTGTTCCAGCCGTCCTCTGCCACTGCGGCTTCTATCTCCTGGCGCAGAGGCTCGAGGTACTCTCTGTTGTCGGCAAGCTCGTAAAGGGAGTGCGTGCACGACTGCCACGAGCGTTGTGAGCACGATTGCCACCATGTGGGGTTGGCACGTACTACGGCCGTCGTTAAAATCGACACAAAGTTGGCGATACAGACGCGGCGCGCGAGGTCCCACAGGGTGGGCTCCACACCTTCCACGCGGGCCTCGTCCATGAGCCACATGAGTAAGTCGTCCTAAGCAAGTGTTCGGAAAGATTCCTAGTGTCGCATCCATGATATTTCTCACTGGTTTGCCATTCCAATTGTCGCCAAATTCCTTCCTGTTGCGCCAGCGCTCTTCAACGAGGGGCTGTATGATCTTCATCTGAGAGCGGATGTGTGTATCCGTGCGCGGATACATAGAAGCCATTGACTTGGTGATATTCCTCGTTGCGACCTTAATTGGCCCCTCAGCCGGTGTCTCGAGGGAGGATGGGATGTGACTTACACAACGGCACTCCTACGAAGCGCCGATTACTGGTGCGAGCGATGATCCCCGACATGAGCTTTCGAACGTCAGACACTCTGATCCAGTCTGATGATAGATGTGTCGCTGCCAGAGCCTCGGTGATAGACAGCATCCACTCACCGTCGTCTCCGGATGGGATAGCGCGGTCAATCGCCATCACGACCTCTTCACGAACCTCGTCAAGCGTGGCAGCAATATGACGAGTCAACTGCCCCTGGAGCACTCTCGTGTGGTAGTTGTTGTCCAATAGGTCCTCGCCAACGGAGTACTTAGTCTGGAAGAACTGATCATGCAGTCAGTGAGTCGGGCTAGCATCACAACGTAGAGACACGGACATAGTGAAAAGCATCCGATTGGGACAGGACATCGTCTGTGGCTTTCTGGATGTCCTCGATGTGCCGAGGGCTCGTGGCCATGACGAGCCAATGATTCCATAGAGGAATTCTGAACAGGCCGGGCTTGTACTACAGCGCAGACGTGATGAGCGCTTGACAGATGGCAGGCAAGATGATAGCCTGACCTTGTCGTAGCCTTCTTGAATAAGCTGGTGGCTATCGCGCTTGAATCTGAGAGCGGTCAGGTATGTAAGAAACGGGGCCGCGAATCCAACACTTGGTATGTGCCACAGCTGGCGAGACACAGAGAAATTGATCAGCTTACAGGCGGGCAGATCGAGACAGGACATCATACCATATATCGTTGTTGAAAGAGTCTGGCAAGGGACACAAGGAACACAATGGTGAGCACCGCTGACGGCGCGAACGGTTCATAGCCGTGACGACGGGGTGGGTACACTGCCATGCAGAGATATAAAACGAGGGTAACCAGCGACGATTCGGGTACGCGGATAAGATTAGATCTGCTGGGTCGAGGCTGTCTGCTGGCTCAAGCAGTGACCGCGATGATCCCCCGCACCGGCCGCCGCTGGGCGAGCACCGTGCGCAAAGGCCGCAAGGGTCACCTCCACGGTGTCGAGCCCCCCGCGCCGCCGCCGCCCAACGCCGCCGCACTCATGGACACCACCCGCAGGCGCGTAGAAAAGGCCGAACGCGACGAGCGCGTTGACATCTCCCTCGCCCTCACCGAGGTCAAAACGTATGTTTATGCCCCGTGTCCCGCGACTCCTGCTGACACCTGCGCAGCTACCAGGGAGGGTTCACCCGCCCGCCCGACCTGCGTGCGTCCAACTGGTTCCCCGGCGGCCGCTACCACGCAAAGGGCAAAATCTACGAGGAGCCGCCAGAGGCCGCCTACGAGCCGCACACCGTCTTCCTCCTCGAGTCCCGCTACAACGTGCGCTACGGCACCGGTCGCGCGGACGCGCTCGCACACGTCGTCGAGGTGTGCCGCGCGGCAGACTACGAGCGCGTCGTCGCCCGCTTCAACAGCGCGCGCTGCCCTGGGGCGTATGCGCAGCTCATGGACAACGCGCGCTGGCCGTGGGCCCCGCAGCATGTCGTGCGGCGCGTCAAGTGGTGGGATAAGGGCGAGAACCCGCATCAGATTGAGCACATGAACAAAAAGTACGGTTTCGCGGAGATGCACCCGCGCGGGGATGCCTCTGAGGCTGTCGACGAGCGTGAGTCGGGTCCAGCTCATATGTCGCCTCCCTCTTCCACCTCCGAAGCTCTCCATCTGCACAACCCAGGTCATGACCATACATCCCCACCCCCGACGACTTTCCCTCTGCAACACGCCTCTGACCCTCCACACGAACCCGACCCCACCGACACTACAACACGCGCTGAAGATACCTCAGCAATCTCTGGCTTGTCCAACACCGCGCGCGGCTTCCACACATCCGCCCCTGCCATGGCCACCCCGCCAGCCCACGCGGCGGAGCACGAAGCTCCCCCGCACATCGTCGTGGCTGTCCCTGAACCACCCGCATCGACGAGCACCCCCGCGAGCGAAGCCGAGCAACAGGACGAGGACCAGGGCGAGCGCGAGGACGACGACCGGTCACCACAACCTTCCACCCCGCCCGTGCCCGACCGTGACAAGGTCCGCGCGCGCTACCGACCGACCCTCGCCGACACGCCCTTCTGGCGGCCGCTGCTCGCCGTCACGCTCTCCACGCGCCCGCTCGCGCTCTCCGTCGCGCGCCTCGCGCGCGCGCAGGCGCGCGGCCTGCCGTACCACGCCGCGATCGACGAGGACGAGCGCAAGTCGCACGTCGCGGTCTCGTCGCGCGTGCGCCAGCTGCGCCTCGCGCGCACTGAGGCGCTCGTGCGCGACGTCGCGCGCCTGCTCGGCGGGTGGCGCGGCGGGCTCGTCGGCGTGCGTTTCGCGCCGGGCCAGCGCGGGCGCGGCGTCGGCGGCGAGGGCCTCGCGGACGCCCTGCCGTACGCGCAGCGCGTTGTGCGCGTCGGCGTGGGGCGGTGGTACCGCCGTGCGGCAGAGATCGAGGAGCGCTTGGAGGAGATGGCGCAGGAGGACGGGACCGTGGTGGAGGTGTATGGGATGGACGAGCGTGGGGTGCGGGTTGTCGGGGAGGGCGAGCAGGAGCAGGAGCTACTCGCGGAGGCACGCCCGCCGAAGGTCAAGCTAAGCTACTATTTACCGAAGGAATTTCCGGAGACGGCGCAGGTGGAGGACGGCGTGGAGGAGACACCGGAGGTGCGCGAGGCGAAGTGGCTGGCGCAGACTGCCACGATGAGGCCGCTGAGCGAGCCAGAGCAAATCCGCATGCAGAAGCTGCGGGAGCTGCACGTCGCGCGACTGCATGGGGAGGAGATTGCGCGGATGCAGGCGCAGCGGCACAAATCCGTTATCTTACCTTGAGACTAATCACTTTCCATCGCAACTAACCAACCCACTCACGTACAATACCGTCAATTGCATATTGCACCTTCGTCACTCAGATACTCGCGACACAAAGCATGGCTGGATTGGCAAGGCCGATGTAAGATACTGTATTTCCAAGCACAGCAGAGGCAAACAATGAGGGACTAGAAAGGGTCCTCCAAGCCACTACGAGGCAGAACAGGGGCAAGAATAACGAGTGGATGACGTGCGGAAGGGTATATGGTAGGGAACAAGAAGATCGTCTTTTGCACCGTCGACGGCGCGCGCGGGTGGGCTGGACGCAGCTGTCCAGAGGTATACGTTTATCGCCGTCCGGTGCCACGGCCGTAGCCGACCTGGAGGTTGTCCAGCTCGGCCTCCAGCGACTTGATGGCACCGTGCGCCATCTCGAGGTCCTTGTTGAGCCTGTCGCGCTCCGTGATGAGCTAGAGATAGGTAAACTTGGTCAGCGCCGGGTGCAGCTATAAAAGACAGGGCACTGACATGCTGCTCCCATTGCCGGAAGCGCGCCTCCTCGGACTTGACCTGTTCGGTGAAGCGCTTCCGGAGCTGCTCCTCCTCCTCCAAGAATTTGGGGTTGTTGAACTTCTTCACCTTGCGCTCGCCAAATTTGCGCGTCTCCATTTGCTGCTGGCGGTAGTTCTCGTAGTGCTGCTCCTCGGTCGTGGAGATCAGGTCCAGCATGAACGTGCGGATGAGCAGCGAGCGCAGCTTGCGGAAGTCGCAGTGGTTCTCGTTCTCGACTGCGCGGCAACAACGCGTCAGTGAGTGATGAAGCGCAGAAGGGAAAGCGCGTTACCTTCGGCTACACCCCAGAGGTACTCGCGGCCCTTGACGACGCGGCCGTCAGGCGTCTGGACATCCTCGGTCGAGCCGATGATGGAGAAGGGAATGGCCTCGAGCAGGACGCGAGCATGCTCCGCGGTGACCTCGTCATCGGCCTCGATGGGGGGCTGGTAAATCCGGATGTTCTGGGCGGCGATGACATCCCGAATCTAGTGGACACGGGTACGGTGAGGAATGTACGTGTTGCGCGCGGAAAAGGCAACGTACGCGCTGCTTGAAGGTGAACAGGTCGTTTTGGGTAAGGGTGTCAGCCTTTGCGACGACAGGGATCAGGTTGACGCGTGTGCCAAGGCGCTTCATGATCTCAATGTCGAGAGGCTTGAGCCTGCGTCCACGTAGCGCGGTTAGCAGGGAAACGGCGGGGTTAAAGGACAACGTACGTGTGTCCAGTGGGGCGAATGAAGTACAGGCAAGCGTGAACGCGGAGGTCACTCTTTTCAGAGCGCGAGGGCTGCTGCTCCTGGATCATGTACGCCTCATGCTGGTCGTCAATGAAGTCGACAATGGGGGACCATGAGTCGCGGTTGTTGACGTAGTCGCCGAAGCCGGGGGTGTCGATGACGGTGAGCTTGACCTTGAACTGCTTCTCCTCGAGCTCGGCCTTGATGATCTCGACCTCGGTGAGCTTGTCGAGCTGCTTGTGGTGACGGCGAGTGTAGTTCTTGGCGGGCGACAGCTCAGTGGAGAAGAGCGTGTTGATGAGCGTCGTCTTGCCGAGACCGGACTCGCCTGGAGTGCGCTGTCAGCCATTATACAAAGAAAAACGGCTGGCAGATGCTCACCGACGACCATGATAGTGAAGTGGGCGCCGTGCTTGGCCACGATCTTGTGCCTCTGAGGGAGCAGCAGGTGTGAGTGCGCTGGCCGCTGTGCAGAGCCAAACGAAACTGACCTGGTTGGGGAGGTTAGCGATACCGATACCATCTGACGAAGGAGCGGCGGCCATTGCGGAGGAGATGGTGCGACGAGGTCAAGGTGCGCCGATGCTGCGAGCGCGAGAATCCAAAGTTTCGTTGCATAGCGCGATTTGCTCTTATTTGGTCGCGGTGGCGCGTACTTCCTGGGACCATTCCGCAGATTTCGTATTATTTCAAGTGGCCCGTGGCCACGTAGCTACAGGTACACAGCTAGATCTATGCGGTTCAACCTAGGCAGCTTAGCATGAAGGCAGCTTCCCAAATGGAAAGCTCATCGTCAATCGGCTACCACTGTGTATGTTTCGCCAACACCCGACAACGCTTATACGAACTGCGAAAGGTCGGGTGCCGAAGTCGTCGCCAGCGCCAGGGCCCCCACCCAGTACTGTCGACATTCAAGTAGACGAAGTCACCTATCACACCAGATGAGTATCGGAAAAGCAAAGTGGATTCGGAGGCGCCGTACCATCGCGATACCTAGGACATATCCATGGGCTCAGGCTCGGAGGTATGCCCGGCATTCGCAGCGCCTGCCGCTGCGGTAGCCTCCATGTCAGGCAGCACATCACCAGCAGGAATCTCTGCATTGCCTGCCGCAAGTGCCGAGTTCTGCTCCACCTGAGGAACCTTCGCCTTCCTGCCTCGCCGTCGCGGCGCGTCGGGGGCAGCTGCCTGCGCACTACCTGTCATCACATCCAACGGCTGGCTGGCGACCCCAGCCTTCTCCTTGCCCTTAGCTTGGATAGGCAGGCGCGACTCTGGCTCTGGGGTGCGCGCATGTGCGGGTTTGAGCTCGACCTCTTTGAACCGGATTCGCTGCTCGGTGTTCGCGACATGAACGATGGGCTTTTTACTTGGGTCTTCCGCATCTTAGATTCGGGTGAGGACAGTAAGATAACGAAGCTAAGCAAGACAGTGCACTACCTTTGCCCTCGGTGAAGAGCAGCTCGGTGCCTAGGAGGTTCTGATGCTTTCCCCGGAAGATGGTTCCGGAGAGCTGCAGGTATGGCGTCGGAGTGTCCAATCCCTAGTCTCAAAAGACACACAAATTATTACCAGTGTTTGGTTAGCTTTTGTCATGAAGGATGGATGATACGCGTACTCACGATGAGGCGGTATGTAGAACTGCTGGGAACGAGCGTCGGCTCGACGCTGCCGAGGTCGAGGGTCACATACGTAACCTCCTCCTCGATGTCACCTTCTTCATTCGTCTCATACTCGTCGTCTGGTCCGAAAGCCTCGACATAGGTGTAGCCCGGTACGAGCGCGCTGTGAGGCATGTGTCGACTCTTGGTTTGGTCTTGGTTTGGTAGAAAGTCAACGCCGGACAGGGTCCTGATCGCGATGTCGCTTGGATGCAAGTAGAGGCAGCAGGAGATTCACAATCCAAGTTGCGGCGTATGTGTGCAAGTGCGGGGATGATTGTGGTCGTCGAAGACAAGTTGAAGCAAAGCAGCGCCCACTCATGCTGGCACGTGCGTCTGCGTCCCTTGCTTCCCGCCTCCATCTACTTAGCAGACCACCTCCGGCAGTCGCTCTCGCCCAGTGGTCTGATTATTGGAAGGCAAGCGTCTGGACTTACTGCTGAGCGCTTTTAGCAAAGGATATCTGCAGCCGTGGCTTCGTTGCTTGGCTCTGCCGTGTGACAGCTTCTGTTCAATCCGTCTAGGTGGTAACCAGAGTCCGTCATTGACCACTAATTACTTGCTGCCATTCGGGAAGTACTGCATGAAAGGTAAAAGGAACATCGCTCGCGCTTTCGTTCGCTAGCAACTAGTCTGCTCGCTTCCGCTGGTCCTCCACTCGACGCATACTTCGTCCTTCAGACGTCCTTTGCTCTTCGACATCATCACCGTGCGCTTCAGTATCCTTCGTGGCCCTTGCTCTCGCTGGCGCGGGCCTTCGCTGCCCCCGTTGCTCAGTCAGGACTCATTCATACTCGACGGCTGAAGTGAGTAAACATTCTGAATGCATCGCGATTGTCGTGTGAATGTTATTGACCTCCATATGTATTTAGTTGCCGTCAGGATGCCGACCCATTTTCACTTGATACGCTGGACAACCGTCAACTGGTCAGACTTTTTCGAGCTGGTCAACGGTCAGCAGGCGTATGTGGTCCTTGAGTTGCTCTCCTAATGCTTCTGACGGGCATATGTTGTTCTGCCAGGGCTTTGCCGAGCAGTTCTTCCCATCGAATCTTCCACCACGATGTTTGATCAGCGTCGCTAGCTGTCGGGAAGCGGGATGCGTACAAGACGGCACGCGTGTCCTCTCAGAGAGATTTTCGTGGTGTTGGTAACGTGTCATGAATCTCTTATGGCTTGTAGGCATCTTCAGCGACCATATCAATTTCAGCGATGCCATATGAACAAATGTCATCAGATTCATGACTGAGTCAGAGCTTTCCGTGAAACTTGTGCGTGTCCGATCGGGTCCAGGCTAAATGCCCAGTCGTGGTCCATGAACGTGTCGTTTAGAGCGAACCTGAAACCACCCTGCAACATCAGAGAAAATGCGCGGCCCGACCAAGCCTGTAGCTGATGCCGGCAGGGGTGTGAGAGATGTGGAAAGCGGGACCGTGGCCATGTAGTCATCCGTAGCCGCGCGCACTGCACACGTGCAGCGCCTGTCTGCTCCTTGCCTCCTGCCTCCATCAGATATCGATGCCTCTCTGTCGACTGACTCTTTCCCTTGCCGTTTATCCCGCCTAGTGCTAATATTTGAACTTTATGCGTTAGGAGGCATCCGACGAGGGCTGACCACCCCTGTGGTCGGCGGCCCGACAGTTCCGCGGCGACAGTACGCGTGCAGCCCCGAACACTGGAACAAGGTTAGCGAAAGTCATATATCGCTGTACTCAGGCTGAAGGTATCGATCGATCAGTGCAGAACTTTCGACCGACCTCGTGGACATAATGCTTTGAACGCGGCCACGGTATGTCATACCGAAGCTTCCTCGGTCCACCACCCGAATGCCATTTCAGAGCGGCTTCCCTATATCTGCATAGTCTTCCCGCCATCTTGTTGGAGGCCTATGCACCGTTTTGTTGCGCGTGTGGGGACGGCAGAACCTGTCGCCACACAGTGAAGCAGGTCCGGCAACCGAGGCGAGGCGCCGTACAGTCATAATTCGTCGCTCATCCTGTCTCCGCCCGCACTCACGCGCGCGGTCGACAGTCTGCCTGCTCCGGGCCAGTGATACCCACGATCTGCGCATCGCTGGCATTGCAAACGCGCCTGGCTCCGTCTTCGGGTGGCCCGCCCGGGCTCGGGTCGCATGCGCCTCGCTGCTCGTCTCTCCTGCTTAAACATTGGAACAGTATTGCATTATGAGGCGGGCAAGTATCAAGTTATCAAGAAGATGTTATACGAAAGCAGTACGAAAGCGAATGAAATCGACCTGTAGGCTGCCTAATGATCAGTCTCAGGCGTAACAGGCGGCCAGAGGCGCGCACGATGAACGCTCACAGGTAATGATAGTATTTTACGGGGAGTTGACGGAGGCGAGAAGGCGCACGCGCGGGTGCTTCGGCGGCGCGCCGAGGAGTGCAGTCTCGCGCGCCTGAGCTGGCGGAGGCAGAGGCGGAAGATGCTGCCTCGCCTCCGGCCAGATTCCGTCGCCTCGGACGAGCCCGGCCTTCTCCAGCTGCTCGTAGCGCAGGGAAAATGCACGGTAGGACATGGAGAGAGGCGACTCAGGCTCCTGGCCGGCCTTTTTGAAGATCGAGTACGGTGGAGCAGAGAGTGTTGCAGACTCCAACACTCGAGACCCATGTAGCTGCACTGTGGGGAGGATCATATCGGATGTGATGGTGTATGGGGTGTCTTGTGTCGGAGCAGGTGGAAGATGTCCCAAGCGAGGCGAGGATGTGTCAGCGTCGTCATCCTCCTTCTCATCAACAACCGAGAGGTGTGTCCTGCGTCGTTTGAGGGGAGAGGATGATTGCTGTGAGAGTGGGGGGCCTGTGCTGGTGCTCCAGTGCTTCTTGCCCGAGGGCAAGCTCACTGGACGCAGCAATGAACTTGGAGACGCTGGCAAGGGCTCGAGCAGCCTCTGAAGATGGGGAAGTGGCTGTGACACAGGTTTGAAGCTCGAAAGTCCAGCACCCGGCTGGTTCAAGTTCACCAAATCCTGATGCGCATCTTCAAAGTGGGAGACCAGGTGCATCGATTTCGCAAGTGTTCCTTCAAATACGCATGCTAGAGAGCAGAGTGTGATTCAGAGAGGGTGCGAAGAAATAATTGAAATAATCACCTTTGACTGGGCAAGGCAAAGAGACTCGGACCATATGGCTCATGTCGATGTGGGAAAGGAGGGCTTCAAAAGACGAATGTTCACGGCCAGCG
This sequence comes from Auriscalpium vulgare, assembly GCA_019915015.1. Taxonomy (NCBI): domain Eukaryota; kingdom Fungi; phylum Basidiomycota; class Agaricomycetes; order Russulales; family Auriscalpiaceae; genus Auriscalpium; species Auriscalpium vulgare. Next base: position 365,844 of record JAHBBC010000014.1, read on the forward strand.
CACTTGATAATCTTGCATTGGAAGGTGCTTCCATGGCCCTAGGCGAGTCTTCAAGTCAATATTGATAATGAGGATGCAATGAAGAGTGTCCCACCTCTAAAGAATTCTTGCTTCGAGAGCAATGCGAATGCTGATGCTTTGACATGGAGCAAAAATGTAAGCAAGGCATAAGAATGCAGAAACGAAGAGGCAACAACAAAGAAGTGCTGGGAACGACACGTCCGTGCTCAGGTAAAAAGGCAACACCAGGATTTGCACATAAAGGAAAGGGGATCAAGCATCAGGACAAGATGGACAAGGCAGTCGCAGCTGTCGCAACAATTGGCTACACGATCGGAGGCGAAAGAGAAACACACCTCTCTGAGCGCAGTCCAGCTGTTGAGCACAATTGTACACTTGTCCCAATCACAAGCAAGAGGCTGAATGACGAGCTTTGCATGGTCGATGATGCTCTCCCGTGTGAGCTTGAAGGCAGTGGCGTACATGGTGGTTGGTGACATGCCAAGTGTCACGCACTTTGTCCTGTGACCATTTGATGCTGTGACAGTGTCACAGATGAGATGCCACCTCAGACGGCGTGAAAAGTATCGCTCGTCGAATTCCGCAGATGCTTAGGTGTGGCAGGTGAGCCCACAGGTATAAGTCAAAGTTTGAATGAGGCAAAAGATATGAATGTTCCGTAATATGAGGTGGTGGCGGAAGGTGGCGGGCAAGGTGGGGAGTTCCCACGATTGCTGCGTGACCGGCGGCAGCTCCGAGGACTTGGCGCGCACTTTGTACGTCCACCAACTGTTAGGTGGATCGTCCACCCATCCATGTATTGTTCAGAGCAGCGTGAGGAATAGTGTCAGGTCAGAAAAACCTGGGAGAGCCAGCGATATCCAATTTGCTAAGTGACTAACTACTCAAAGTGCCCACGAATTTCCCCTCGAATTTCCGTCTATTTACACTTGAATGACAAAGAGCATCGCAATACCAATCCTTGCGCACCATCAAAAATTTGAAGGAAATGACAATGGAGTATATACACATCAGCGCGACAGCCTCTGCGTTCATGCGTGGTAGAGGACATTCGAAATATACGCGGTCATCCAAACATCTCCTGCGCCCTCCCTCCTGCTTGCACTGCAACACCACTTCTGTGCGTACGCGAGGACAATCGAACAGATGAAAGGGTGTCGGATGGACCGGTGACGCCGCAGAAGCAGCGTAAATGGTTGTTGCGGCTGGCAAAGGGAGGCGCGGGTACGGGTGGGTTTGTGCGTCCGCGGTTTGTTTCCGGTCTCCGGACACGAGCGGAAAATGAGGTTTGTTGAGTGCGAGGGATATTACGCAGGCTCCACGAAGCGGTCGCAGACAAAGCTGAGTCGCCTTGTCAACTGCGAGGATCGCCAAGGGAGAAGGCGGCGGCAGTCGGCTTGGGGGGACGCGCGCCGCGACAGGCGGCTTCCACCGTCTTCCAGGAATTGGTGGCGCGGTTAATGGGGAGTCGTGAGGGTATGTGACCGGCACTTTAGAGTGCCTAGCGCAAGGATGATATTACGAAGGGGTATGGAGATACAAGGCACAGTGGGTACCGCGGGGCGTAGGATGGCGAGAGATTAGGGACCCTTGAATCCGAGACATAGCCAATAGCCTTCGCTTGATTCTGAGCGACTGGCTTCGGGCTTTACATAGAGCACTGAATGAAAGTGTGGTTCAAGCTGTTTCTTCCGGAAGGCCTGTAGCTCTGGGTGCTGGAAGATTTTTATTCTGGAAAGAAACGGGTCGCCACTCATACGCGATTCAGATAGGGTATAGACTCACAATAAGACACCCCCGCGGTTGTTGCCTACACTTTCGGCAGTGCGTAGATGGTCGCGGGTGAAACTCCACACTGCCTTGCATATGTCGAGCGCGTTCTCCGTGTCCGCAATCTTGTTTCCCGTCGAATTCGCAGCCATATCGGACAAAATGACGTCGGCTTTGCCTTCGGCGTTGGCATGAGCGCGCAGGAGCTCTCCGATGACGGTGCTAGCCTCTGGTGTGAGGAAGTCCATCTGCAGAGAGGTGACGCCGGGGATGGGCCACATGGGCAGCCGGTCGACGGCAATGATGATGCCCCTGCGCGACGAGGGAGGCTTCTCAGGGGCATCAGACCACACCGACGTGGTCTCCTTGATCCCAAACGTCGCGGTGCCCGTGGCTGCGACTTCGGCGCGCAGCTCGGGGTCGTCGCGTGTGCGGTCCGAGAAGCCCATGAAGCCCGCGACGACTTGGCTCCAGCTACCCGGGGCGGCGCCGAGGTCGACGACGGCGCGGACGTGCGGGGCGCGGAGGAAGCGGCGGTACTTGTCGTCGATGTCGAGGAGCTTGAAGGCGGAGCGCGCGCGGAAGGCGGGGGTGTGCGGGTCGGCGCCGACGTGGCGCGCGCGGACGAAGGGGTCGTCGAAGTGGCGGGCGAGCCAGAGCTTGGAGGACGGCGGGGTGCTTTTCGCGCGGAGGGCGGGCAACGTTGGGCGGAAGGCCATGGACGCGGTGGCAGAGTCGAGAGGCGCGCAGACGGGCCCGCGCTAGCCCGCGCGTCATAAGAGCCGGACGCGGGCCGTCGCGTCTTGCTTCTGACCACCACCACCGCCTCCTCCAGCGAACCTGCGTCGCTGCTCTCTGTCGTCTAGCCTCACTTTGTATCTCAGCAAACATGTCCGGCCGCGGCAAAGGTGGAAAGGGTCTTGGAAAGTCAGTAGTTCGTTCTGCGTGACGCCGTCTCATGCATGTCCTGACTTGATACTGTTCGCAACGCTAGGGGTGGGGCGAAGCGTCACCGCAAGATCCTGCGTGACAACATCCAGGGGATTACCAAGCCCGTTTGTCCCCATTTTCTCGTTGCCCTGCGCCTCACCCTTACTGCCTGCCACCAGGCTATCCGCCGTCTTGCTCGTCGTGGAGGCGTCAAGCGTATCTCCGGCCTCATCTACGAAGAGACCCGCGGAGTGCTCAAGATCTTCCTTGAGAATGTGCGTTGTTTACGTCTTGGTACGGACCCCGCTCGTCACTGACATCCTTCGCGCTGCCTAGGTCATTCGCGACTCCGTCACTTACACGGAGCACGCTAAGAGGTATGTCGTGCTTGCCTGGTCCGTGCGTGATAGTCTGTGACTCACGCCTCGGTACCGCCCAACAGGAAGACCGTCACGGCCCTTGACGTCGTGTACGCTCTCAAGCGCTCTGGCCGTACCCTCTACGGCTTCGGTGCTTGATCTCGAGTACGATCCGAAGTGCTTGCCGTATGTTATCTGAATGTGAACGGTGTGGTATTGTTTCCCGTGCTAAGTTCAGGTTGTTCTATGCTCCTGCTTAGTGCATGCCTGTGTATGTCCGGCCTTCTGAGATGACATTGTTATGTGACGCGCCCTGAACATGTGTGTGCGCAACATCAGTCGCACACAGATTCTGCCTATCGCTTCCACGGCCGACACCGCTGGGATTTAGCGGTGTGGGTTGCTTGTTAGTTGCGCGCAACAATTCGAAGATGTCATTTGATTCTAATTGCATCATCTATGGCCTCTTGCTCGCTGAGGATCTATGCCAAGTCCTGTGCTCTGTACCTGCCAGTCTCGAGACCATGCACGCTCAGCCTCGTGCCAGTGTCGGTCGGCAGAAATAGTGAATAAAAGTGTGCGTGGTCGGCAATGGCCGCGTGACTCGATCGTAGAGTCGGGTTGCTGGCGCGCGAGGAGGCGGATATAACTTGCCCTCTGCCACAACAAGATGGCCACCGCGACGCCCGAAGAGCGCTTCCACCTGATCACCCGCAGACTTCAAGAGGTCCTTGGCGGCGAGTCCATCAAGGCCATCCTCGAGCAGGGCAAGACGCCAAAGTGCTACTGGGGTAGGTAAGTCCTCCATGCCCGGATTGTGCGCTCGATACCAAAGATCTCTCCGCAGGGACTGCCCCGACAGGTAGACGTGAGCCATTTGCGCACTCTGATACGCACGGAACAGTTCAATGAAGCCTCTGTGAACAGCACATGTTGGGTACTTCCCGCCGTTAGCAAAGATCGCGGATTTCCTCCGGGCAGGAGTCGAGGTGAGTCATTCTACGGTGCCCCTTGCATCTTTATGCTTTGGATCTGATCTGCGTCTTCAGGTCAAAATACTGTTAGCAGGTAGGCCATCTGTGCAAAGGCCATCCGCCGATCTAACCGTTCATCGCAGACGTCCATGCATTCCTCGACAACCTAAAAGCCCCCTTCGAGCTCGTCGCCCATCGCACAAAATACTACAAGTTCATCCTCCTCGCGGTCTTCCACTCCCTGGGGATACCGACCTCAAGACTGATCTTCGTAGAGGGCTCATCCTACCAACTCACGAGCGAATACAACATGGACAACTACAAGCTGTGCGCGACAGTCACCGAGCACGACGCAAAGAAGGCCGGCGCAGAGGTCGTCAAGCAGGTCGAGAGCCCCCTGATCAGCGGCCTGCTCTACCCCGGGCTGCAGGCCCTCGACGAGCAGTACCTGGGCGTGGACTTTCAGTTCGGCGGCGTGGACCAGGTACGCCCACCCCGCCTGTCCCGCCTTGCGCCCGCGCTCACCGCCCGCGCGTGTAGCGCAAGATCTTCACCTTCGCGGAGCAGTACCTCCCGAAGCTCGGCTACGCGAAGCGCGCGCACCTCATGAACGCGATGGTGCCGGGGCTCGCGGGCGGCAAGATGTCCTCGTCCGACCCGGACTCGAAGATCGACTTCCTCGACGCGCCGGACGCCGTGCGCCGCAAGATCAAAAAGGCGTTCTGCGAAGAGGGCAACATCGCGGAGAACGGCGTGCTCGCGTTCGTCAAGGCCGTGATCATCCCCATCTCGGAGCTCCGCATCGAGCGCGCGCAGGGCGCGACGGGCGCGGACCCCGCCGAGGGCGAGGACGCGGTGGGCCCGCAGACGCCGTTCGTCGGCGCGGGCGCGCCGCCGGGGACGGTGTTCTCTGTGTACCGCGACGAGAAGTTCGGGGGGTCGAGCCACTATGCGTCGTTCGAGGAGATGGAGGGCGCGTTTGAGCGGCGCGAGCTGCACCCGAAGGACCTCAAGGCAGCGGTGGCAGACGCGCTGGTGAGCCTGCTCGCGCCGATCCGTGCCGCGTTCGAGGCGAGCGCGGAGTGGCAAGAGGTCGAGAAACTCGCGTACCCCGACCCGAACGCGGACAAGAAGAAAAAGAAAAAGGTGCGTCGCGAGGCTTGGGATGTGTTGGGTGCATGTAGGTGCTGATGCCCTCGACAGGAGAAGGTGTACCATCCCCCACCGCCTGGCAAGGGCCGCAACGCCCAGCCAACTGCTGCCGCCACGGATCCTGCACCAGCTCCCGGCGCCGACGTTGTAGAAGCCGACACGGTGCCCAAGGCGGACGAGGCAGCCGCCTAGCGGAGACTGCTCTTTGTAGGACTAAAAGATGGTAGAAATCAAGTCGATTGTAAACGGAATGTTATTTTGTGACATTACTGTCAGTCCTATATACTACGCATATGCAAGCTTTCAGGACAAACAAATACTTAGCATAAGAGAGGGAGTTCGCATATCGTATCGCTACCTTTGAGCGAGTCGTTAAGATGCATACATACGTTCACATTCGCCTGCGCGAACTTCTACGCCGTCACCCGCTCTACCCCACATTGAATAGTCCTTGTGCTTAGTAACTTTAAACTTGTTCGCCTTACGACTTGCCGTTCGGTGCATACCCGTTCCCAGTGCCATTGCCGTTGACCTGCGATAGCGCGGCATCGGCTTTGCGCAGGTCGCCCTCGCTGAGGGACTTGAACGGCCCGCCGCCAGGTGTGCTGGCACCGGACATCACGGACGAGGCGCGGGAACGGACCTTCATCACCAAGGGGCTGAAAAGGACAGGTCAGATAGCGAGCGGTGCATGAACGGCGGACGACGCACAAGGGGTAGCTGTCCTCGTCGTCCTCTTGGTGACTTGGCCAGGCATATCCCCGGTAGTCACTCGTCTGCAAAGACTGCATCTGATCGCGTCCGATCGTCAGAACTTCTCTAAGAAGGCACGGGCAGATAAACATACCTCCTCGGTGAGCGTGCCGAGATCGCCGGGGGTGGCGAAGCCGGCGTTGCGGAAGCGCGGGCTGGCAGGCACGCTGAGCGCAAGCTTCTCCGGCCCGCTGGCAAAGTCGAACTCCTCCTCGACGTCCGCACCCGGGTAGAACGCGTCGGGGTACGCGCGGCGCAGCGCGAGCTGGCGCGCCTTGGAGTACTCGATGCCGAGGTTCTTCCAGTCAAGCAGCGGCGAGAGGCGTTCGACGCGGTTGCGCTGGTTGATGCGCTGGCGCCGCGACTTGGTCGCGAAGGAATAGAGGTAGTCGGAGAGCTGGTTCACGGAATCTTCAGCTGACTTCATGCGCCGGTCGACGATGTAGCAGCCTTCGTCCTCGGGGCGCTCGATCATGTCTTGCATGAAGCAGCCGAACCCGGAGAGATTAGTCGTGATAGAGGGGATGCCCATCTGCCGATATTAGGAATGAATCGGGAATCAGCTCGACAGCATAAGGCTCTGACGTACCACCGTGCACTCCGCTGGGGTGTAGCCCCATGGTTCGTAGTAGCTGGGGAAGACGCCAAGATGGCAGCCGCGGACGAACTCTTCGTAGTCCATGCCGAGAACGGGGTTGTTCGAGTTAAGGAAGTCGGGGTGGAAGACAACCTTCACGCGGTCGCTCGATGAGTTGAACAGTTTGACGCGGCGAATCTGGGTCAGGATGGGGTCGCCCGCGTCATCGGCCATGTTGTGTGTCGTCACAGGAGGAAGGCTGTTGCGCTTCAGCGCGAAGATGCGGCGCTTGAGTTGCACTTTGTCTTCCTCTGATAGCAGCTCATCCGGCGAGGGCAGCTTAGAGAAGTCCCTGGGGATATGTTAGCCCCCAGGTGCAGATCGCCAGTCGACGACAAACGCACCCATTGGATCTTGACGCAAAGTCGAACAACCTCGCACCAATGCGATTTTGAATCTCCGTCACCGTGTCCTTCAGCTGCTTCGTGACCGCCTGGCCTTTCAACGAATCGATGGTGTATGAATGTGTTGAGGCGGGCGTGATGAGGAACGCGACGACGGTGATGTTGGATCCGGAGGTCTGGAGGCGGTAGTTGAGGCGCGCCAGGGATTCGATGAACATGTCCAGGCCCTTGTTGCGATATTCATAGCGCCCTGCGGAGAACATGTAGAGAGTTTTGTCGAGGTCGAAATCCATATGTCCGTAGAAGTGTCCGCGCACGAACTCGTTGATCTTCCCCTTGGCGGTGGAGTGAAGATTTTGGAATTCGTGCATGGCCTGGAACTTGATGACATTGAGGCCATTGGGAAGAACACCGTCGGGCTTGCGCTTGAGGAGGTGCTCGGCTTCGTACGCGGTAATGTGGGAGACGGTCGTGAAGACGTCGGCGCAGTGAGTGGCAGACCGCTCGATGCAGTAACGATGGTAGATGCCGCGCTTCCCGGCTTCGTGGTCGACGTCGAAGTACTGGAGATTGTTGTAGAAGTCGACGCTACCGGCACAGAGATATCGCCCGAGAAGCGTTGCGTGCGTCGTAAAGACGGTGGTAACATCGATATGCCGTTTCCGGCTGAGGGCGATGGCGATTCCTGCCTGCCATTCGTGGAAGTGTGCGATGACGGCCGTGTGCCGCTGGCGAGCAACGTACTAGCGCGGATCAAACGAGGAAAAATCAGAAAAAAGCGCGGGCGAGCAAGTGGGGCGGGAGCGTACTTCGCCGAGGAACCACGCGACGAGGTAGCCGAAAACGATGGTTTCGTTGGTTTCGTGGTCGTTTGGAGGAGTGGGAATGCCCGCGAGGTTCCAGAGGTCGCCCTTCCACTCGTCGATGCGGTGATATTGGCTGCCGGTGTCGAAGAGGAGGACATGGGGTGCACCTTCGATGAGCCAGCGACCGTAGAGAGATTTTACGCCCTTTGCGCGCATGGCCTCGAGACTGGCGGCGACGTGGGGGTCTGCTGGCTCCTCTGCCTCGACCTCCATGGGGGCTGTCTTGTAGGAGAGCGGGCCGATGAGGGTGTAGCGGTCGCCGAACTCGGAGACGGTGACGGGGACCTTGGTCTTGATGACGGTGTAGATGCCGCCGACCTTGTTTGCGACCTCCCAGGCGCACTCGAAGAGGATGGGGTTGCGCACGTCGCGCTTGTCGTCTGCCATGGCTGCGGGAGGGAAGAGGCGGCGGTGGACTCGGGAAAGAGGAGGACGGCCAGACTCGCGCACGGGGCGGGCCGTATATGGTTCGTTTTCCATGACGTCAGACTTCCCACGTACCCCGCATCACGTGGAGCGTCCGACGGCCGGCCCTGGGAGCCGGCGCTGGGCGGACAGCGGCCGTCGACTTGTCCTCGGGCGACGCCTGTGGCCCAGTGCCGCTTGCCACTTGCTTGCCACACCGCAAAGCAACGATGCTGCGTCCACGCGTACACTGCGGGTACACCGATCACGCGAACTCACTGCCGATCTCACCGTGCGTCGGCATCGCAGCCCTGCAAATCACTTTGAGTCCGGTCCCTGGGACCTGCGATGTGAAAAAAAAACCGCCGTCCGATTATAATACTGACAATGGCCTTTTTGCCCATCTCCCAACAAACCTGTCGATGATCTCCCACCCTCCATAACACACTCCCCCTCTTATGCTTCACCTCTCTTCGACACTTCACCGGCTCACCAGTTCTCCATTATTTTACTCCGCCGGCCCTCCCAGATCACCCAGCCCTGATAGGCCCGCTTGCTGCAGAGTTCTCGGCCCTTCCCTTCGGTCAACGGCGACTCAACGCCCACTAGCGGCCCTCCATGGCCATCGAGGCTGTCGCTGGGCTGGTCCAGGATTCACCCTATCATGTCCGTCCCCCCTTCTACTCTGGCTTCCTGCACTCATCCCCGTTTAGAACGTTGTGCCATACTCGGTAGCAGCGATTGGCGCCCTCCTTGTCGGTCCACCCCCAATTCAATCCCTCGAACGTTAAAATGCTAATTGGGCGGATTAGGTTTGGGACTGGTTGTGCACGTTCGACCAGGAGGTGTGTTCTCATTCTATCTCGCGGCCTGCACACCGATCGGATACAATCGAAGGTCGAGTATGTATGGTCCGGCTCGTGGAACCTCGGCCAAGTCCTCTTCCTGCTCAATCGCTATCCGCCGTTCATCGACACGTTCATATCCCTCCATCGTGCGTGCCTCCACGGTCGCTGTGCTTCTCTGTGCTGACTCCCTATCAGTGTTGACGGCAGTTCGCATATCTGCCGAGGTATGTCCCCATAACCTTCCTCCTCCCTGGCTCTCATCGCCCTCCGGCAGGAATGCAAGCGGCAATTCACCGCCGTTACCTGTGCGTTGTCGGGTTCTGCTCTTCTCTGCCCCCGTTGACGCGGTTTGCCGATGTAGGGTTGATAACCAGCGGCGTGTTGATATCAGAATGTGCGCACCCATCTCCGCGCTATCGTCGCCGGTCCGGACTCATGCCACCGCTTCCTCCCACCAGTCATCCTCCTTCTCCGAACTTACGCTATCTGGGAACGCAGACGTTGGGTCCTGATCCTGTGCTGCTCCATCGCTGCCTTCCTCTACGTACCCGCCATCCTCGTAACGGAGCTCGAGGTCAAATCGCTGAGATGTACGTGCATGATTGATTGATGCCTTGGTCTGAAGAATCAGACGCTCAACCGGTCTATCACAGTTGCGGATGCTCGGACAGATGGACGCCCAGGGTGTGCGCTAGAGCATGCTGGCAGCATCATATTTATATCTTATGTCCTCCTGATGATATCCGAGACGAGTAAGTTGTGCTGGCATGCATCTGTCGTGCTACTGACGGACGTTCGGCCGACCTCGCAGTTATTTTTGTCTTGACGGCGATCAAGGCAGTGCAACATCGTGCGTCCATTCGCCTCTGCGAGGGTTGTAGCGCGCTGACAGGCCATCACAGTGAGACGTACCCGCTCGCCTATGGTCGTCGCGTTGTACCGTGATGGTAAGTGTCGCCCCCGACGTCTGTCTATCCACGCGCTGACAGCCCGCAGGCGTATTGTTCTACTTTTACATATTAAGTGTGTCTAGACCACTTGTCCCACGCGGGCCCCACTCCAACTGACGGCCGTCCACAGTCGTCACCCTAGCTAATGTCATAGTCCCGGTGGCAGCGCCGGTGCGTGTCGAGCTGTCTCCGTCCCGACTGTAACCCGCACTCACGCCCGCACCGCACCGCGCACCCAGGCCGCCTTTGCCAACTGGCTGGCAACGTGAGTCGACACCTCGATCGTTGTGCTCTGCTGACGGGCGTTGTCTTATTTGCGCGCAGCCCGCAACGAGCGCTGCACAGCATCATGTGCACGCGCGTACTGCTGTCTATTCAGCGCGGGCGCTTCAACGCGGCGACGACTGTCGCTGAATCCGACAGGCTGGACACGATGCTCTCGTCGCTGTGGCTGTCGAGCGGCACAGCGGGGAGCGGCGGCGGCAGTGGGCGTCTAAGCGTCGTGCGTGACAGCACGTCGGACGAGGTGCCAATGACAGACGAGGCGATCGAGATGGAGACGCGACCGATCAATGTGGGCGGTACGAAAGACAGAAGTAGGAGTCGCCGGCGCGCGGGCAAGGAGAAGGCGGTCGACACCGTGGCTGTCTCCGTGGTGGAGAGCGACGACGACGCGGTAGTGGGAGAGTACCCCGTTTGAATGCATGATTCTAGCGTGTTGCATGGACACTCACGATGACGATAGGCGACGTTCACGCGGTACGATGACAGAATATGTCTTGTAAGTGTACTTTAAACATATTCTGCGCAACATCATCCTTGTATATTGGATCAAGATGAGGGTTGTCATATAGCGTCCCGGCAGGCCAGGTTTTGGAGGGAGCGAGTGGTATGGATCTCAGCTTTCGACTTCAACAGGGAGAGCCTGGTCCTCTCCGAGATTCCATTTACCGAAGAGTAAACTAGGAGAGGTTGATCAGCAATGGCCCGAGATCATAGCACTATAAGCGTACTCGAATGCCGCCATGATCGTCCATTTGCGGTTCTCAGCTTCAGGGAATACAAGGGAGCGCCCCCCGTAGAACACCTGCAAAAAAATTGAGTGGACATGGTAGAAAATGATGGACTCGAGGTCATACGTCGTCGTCAACCTCATGCGCTTTCCGCGGGAGACAGTGGAGGAATTTCCAGTCGGGATTCGCACCGCCCTCCCGGCACAGCGCTTCAGTCACCTGGTAGCCCTGGAAGTCCTTGAGCCGTTGCTCCTTCTCGGCTTCTTGACCCATGGAGATCCTGCGGACGTGAGGTCATCGTTATTGTGAGGGCGCGCGCGACTGGACATACCACGTATCTGTCACCACGACGTCCGCGCCTTTGACAGCTTCACGGGGGTCGGTACCCCACCAGATGCCCTTGTCACATTGCAGCTCAACAACACGGTTCCAGACAGCTTCCGGCGCCTGGTAGGCCGACTGTGGAGGCGTCGCGACGCGTAACGAGTGGCCGAGCCGTGGGTATGTGACCAGCATGTCGTGGAGGACGTTGGCAGAGTCCCCGACATATGCGATTGTGAGCGGACGGAGGTTGGGCAGCGGGGCAATGCGCGACCTCTCGTCCGCGCGCAGAGGTTGGAGGGTCGGGTCGAAGAGATGCGCGTGCTCATGCAGCGTCAAAAGGTCCGCCAGAATCTGGGTCGGATGCCATAGCGAGGAGAGCGCGTTGAGGACGGGCACAGGGGAGTACTTTGCGAGTTCCTGGAAAACGGACAGCACGTCGGTATCTGGTTTAGCTGCGATCGACGGAGAGGGGCACACCTCGATTTCAGCGTGCTCTCCGACGCGGGCGAAGATGCCTTGGCACATGCCCCCGATGACGGCCGCGGTGTCCCGCGCGGACTCATTTACGCCGAGCTGGATGTCCTCCTTTCCGAGGAAAAGCGCACGCCCGCCGAGCAAGAGCGCTGCGGTCTCCGCCGCGACGCGGGTGCGCGTGCTGCGCTTGGAGAAGAGGAGCGCGATGGACTTGTTGAAGAGCGACTGGGACGGGAGGCGCAGCTTGACGCGTTTGCCGCCGGGCTTGTACTGCTGGGGCGCGAGCCAGGGCAGGGAGCGGTGCTTGAGGTGGTGGGCCTGTGTGAGGATACGGGTGATTTGGCGCGGTGAGAGGTCGGCCAGAGTCATCAGATGGGGAACGGTGGCCATGGTGGAACGTTGGGCGCGGTGAGCAGACGCGGAGCAGTACGCGGTGACTCGTCGACCTGGTGCGGCAGTTTCCGCACCGCGTCTAGTGTCGACGCGCTCACATGCTCTCTGCCCAACGCCCGCCAACAAATCTCATATATCCTGAGATTTCCATGGCTGGTAGTCGCCGTACGTTCCGACTGCGCGGTATCAGCCGCCTCGCCCATTCAGCACCGCTCGCTGTGTTCCCAGCCTCCGTCCTCCCTGTTGCCTCCCTGCCATAATGCTACATTTGCCGCCCTCCTCCCATCATTTCCTGACATAAAATTATCTCCGATTGCTAGGCAGCGCATGGGGGCTTCTTGTTTCGATATACCGTGTACGTTCTCGTGCTGTCTCCGGCCAAGGACCATCAGTCGCTTGACCATGGTGGGACCCGGCTTGTCATCGGCATTGCATTTCCGGACTAACAACCTCCTTGCTTGTTTTACCTCAACCCCGTTCTTTGCCCACCGATTATGTATCATTTTCATTGGCCCTGCGACATGTGAGCCTGTAGCGACGGCGCCCAGGCTCTTTTGCGCAGGCGCTGGGGTATAAAATGGCCTCGCTGCGCCGTCTAGTCTCCTCAGTTCCACAATGCGCACTTTCATCTCCACCGCTTTCTTTGCGCTCTCGCTCTCACTTGCCGGCGTCGCCGCCGCTGCGGAGTCTGTCGACGGTATGTATTCTTCTGTCTTACGCACGCCGAGTCCTACAGTACTCATCACGTTCTATCCTGTGCAGGTCACACCCCGAACCCGGAAAAGTGCCCAGGGGCCAAGGTGCTGAGCACCTTCCAGGTCCCAGCACAGGGCGCGGAAGGCAACATCACCATCGCGCATTTCGACTGTGATCAGAGTGCCGCGCCCCCGGCGGCGCGCTCCGTCAGTCGTGTATCCGCTGCGCGTGGCACCTTGATCCAAGGCCTGGAGAAGCGTGACCAAGCAGAGTGCACGGATGAGGCGGAGTGCAAGTGTGGGGAAAGCTGTATGTCGAAGCATGTCCCACCCCAGGCAAACGCTTACGCTTAGCAGGCATCGCCACTTGCACAAAGACCACTACCACTGCGCCTGCGGCCTCGAACTGCAACACTATCGCTACGTCTTTCTTGATTCTGGGGACGAACAATGGTCCGTATGGAGTTGTTTGGCACATGGCGGTCACTGACGTGCTTTTACCACAGCTATCGGCCAGACGTTCTTCGTTTCGAGTGGCAACTCGGTCCTGGCGTTCTTCAGCGACTGCGAGTATGAATGGGATAACCTCAGCAGCACAGAGATCGAATTCTGCTGGGACGACTTCGTGGGTATCGGTTCGTGCTATCTGTCGAGCGTGTCTCTCATCATCTCGCGCTAGGCCAACATCGACAACTCCATCGTCAGCAGCTGCCTGGCGGCCAAGGACACCGGCGGAGTTTGCAAGTCGGTCAAGAACGACTGGCAGCTTTCGTATGTCGATTTCTCTGCCGACGATTATTGAAGCTGATTTTGGTCGCAGGTTTGCGTTCGCGTAACCGTGCTTGCCTTGAGATCTCTGACGGGAACTTCAACTAAGGGTGTCGTCTTCTGCGTAGTACACTGGGAATATAATCATGGCTTTTGGTTTTGGGATTGTTCGCGTGTTATGTAATCACAGTGAACGCGACAAGACGCGCATGCATAGCTATCACTTGCTGTCAACCCTTTTGCTCCCCGCCACCACCTCCGCCGTGCGTTGAATCCGTCTCCGGGACGCCAGAGAGCTCCCTTCATAGACAGACTGGTCACTTCCTCTGGTGTGCAGGTTTCGTTGGGTGCGTATATGCGCCCGATGTGCGGATCTTGGTCCTGACCGCTGTGCTCGGCAGGACAAAATGGTGTTTGGACTACGGCGGAGGAACCTTACGCGCATATTTCTCATAGTGTCAGCCGGCGTGCTCATCCGCCTCGCGGTGTCATGGTCAACTCCCTCCTCGTCGGGGCGCAGCGGGCAGACCAGCCACGAGATCCAACCCCACAACGTATTGGACCTCGTTGGACGCACGGAAGGCGTACTAGACGTCCATCGGCACAAGTTTCTTCAAGTTCGGATGGGCAGGGACGAGAGGGAGGACCTGATGTCGGACATCGTGCGGAACGGGGTAGATGACTATTGGGAACGGTTCCAAAAGCCTTAGTGAGTCGCGAATGTATGCGTGCTGGACGTCATTCTTACCTCAAACAGTATATTGAACAAAGATACGGCCCAGCTTGACGCGCAGAGCGTGATGAGCTCCATCGAGCAGCTTCTGTCTTTGAACGGTTGGGTCGCCGCGCTGTGTCCCACCCTCGTGCGCCCGTTCGGGCAGAACAAGCACGAAAACGCGTACGATGACCTTGCCAGCAAGGACCACATGTACTTCATTGGCATCGTCATTCACTCTGCCGACCACTTCCTCGTCGACCAGCTCGCCGTCATCGTCCAGCTTGCGAAGCGCCTCGGTCCTTCAAATCTCTTCGTGTCTATGCTCGACTACGACTCCACGGACTCCACCGCTACCCTCACGGATCTCTCTGAGGCAGTCCTCATTATGCTTGGCATTCCATATCGTATACGACGCGTCCCCGGCATGACAGAAGACCCTGCCATGGCGTACTATCCTCTAGAGGAGGCGCATATGCGCAACATGGCGCTAGCGCCGCTCCAGGAGCTTTACCAGAGGCGCAAGATCAAGTTCCATAGAGTCATTTGGTTGAAGGGCTTTACATGCCCGAATGACATCCTCGAGACCATCAAAGTCAGCGAAGCCAACAACGCGGCGATGGTGTGCGGCATGGACTGGGCGGAGCACAACGGGTTCTTCATCTTCTCTGACCGGTACGCCTTTTTTTTCACACGAGCAACTCATCGCGCTTACGGCCTCACTAGGTGGCGGACGCGCGATATCAACGGGGACCAGTTCCGCCAGTCAAAATCATCCTCGAAACCCGACGCCGTTCCTCCACGCGACAAGACCGGCTCTGCTCGCTACTCTCAGCATCTGCCCTTCCAGGTGTTCTGCTGCGAGTCCGGAACGCACGTCGTCGACCCAGCGCAATCGTACTATCAGGGCATATCCTACCGCGCGGGCCTCGACTTCCACAACGTCTCACTAGCAGAGAACATGCTTGACCGGCATCCGGAGGCTTCATGTCTCGACAGCAGCCAGGCGTGGTTCTGCCGCGACCTGTGGACGAGCAAGGCCAAAGCAGCCGTGCGAGACATCGAGGCCAGCGATCGTCCGGCGAGGCGGAAGCGCGATCTCGGCGACGGCGTCGTCAAGGAGGGCCATGCTCACCGGCAGGCAGCGGAGGGCGACCCCGATGCGAATGCGGGCTCCGACTACGACGCCATGCCGGACTCGGACGTTCCCCTCGAGGCAGCCGTGCCGGCGAAGTTCTCCATTCCGAACTCGCTGTTCACGCCTGCGCGGATTCTGGTCAATCCGCGCTGTGTGACGACATATGCAGGGGTCAGCCACACGCAGCTCGCGCTTGACTTGTTCGGTGCAGAAAGGGATGGGAGCGGTCCGGAGGGCGCAGGTAAGTACGTATTGGAGGACTGGGAGGGTGCCCCGGAAAGCTTTGTGTGTCAGGAGCAGAGGTATGTGGGGTTTTGCCAGATACACGAGGATTGGATTGAGCAGGGTTTACAGGCAAACTGGCGGGCGGAAGGCAACAAAGACTCAGCGACGTTTGGGTTTTTCTATACATGATGAGCTGCAGACACTTTGAATCTTAGTGCATGACCTCTCAACAGGAACCGTATGCATTATTGTAAGGTAGGCGACAGCCTAGCCCCTAGCCCCTGCCATATTGCATGGTGGGTCCCTTGCATTCCGTCGAGGAATCCACAAGCATTTTTATGGTCAATGACAAGGCCAGCTTCCAAGAATTTCTCAATCTCCTCGCATTACCATCTACATGAACCTCGACAGTGTGACGGCGGCGGCGAAAGATTCCGATGCGCAGGCAGCCCGCCGTGCACAACTCGGGTTCGAAGCGCCATCGCAGGTGCTCCGCCGTGCTGCAACTGAGGCAGCCATTATTTCCGTGGTACGAGCAGTATAAGTGGCCAACACCGAAGAGAGAACCAGCGCAGTGATGACAATTGGTGTCCCGGACGTGGTCTTGCAGGTGAAGCCCAGTGAGAACCGGTCCTGCGCAGATCTACCCCCGTATGCGTACGTATGCGTACATATGCGGACTGCAGATCTAGTAAAAACTTGCCCTGCGCCCTTATGCGCTGGTCTGCGCAAAGAGAGAGAATTATGCCCCAATCTGTGAATTTCTGCGAATCCCGGGAATCCGCAGAAGTGTACTCTGCGTCACAATATTGTTCGATTGTCGCATCACATCGCATCTCGCCTCAGCGTGAAGGGACGTCGCACGCAGCTCGTGCACTGCATCGACGCATAGCTTGACATTGTGCAAGGCACGTCGCAGTACACCCGGCCTGAGCCCGTCGCGTCGCATTCCTCTGCTCCACCTCTGCACCTCTCTGTTACACTCTAGCCCACACGCGAGATGCGGGGAGAGGGTATCGGGGTCACGCACTAACAACACCGCGAGGAGTTGTAGTGGTATTGATGCAAGTCTAGATCGACCTGTCTGAGGGCGAGGGTACAAGATGTGAGGAGGTAGCCCTGCGCCATTCTTGTAACGTCGATGCCCTTGTACTTAGGTGATCACGCCTGCAGAATCGTACCCACGTGTATATCAATGCTAATTAGCTTGGAAAATGCAAAATACTCGCAGACACGAGTGTCTTTTGCAGTGCAAAGGTGTGTAAATCACAGGGCAGGCAGGAGCTACTTAGCTAAGAATTACAGAATTAGGCAGATGGGACAACACGACTTGACTTTAGTCCAAGCTTTGGGACATATCTCCTAGAGCATTCTTTCTAATGCATGCATTTTGCCTGACTGATGGAGGAAATAAACGATTAGGAGGAATCATAATTAAGGGTACTCGTAATGAGAACCATGCTAGTGCTATAGTTGAAGTGTGAGGATCCTGCAAGGTGCGGCAGGACCTGCTTAGCTAAGAATTACTGAAAAAGGCAGTTGGGACGACACAACTTGACCGTGGGATCTATTTCCTAAAGCGACTTATAATGTGTTTACATTTTGGCCTGACTTGGTTGAAGAAAGAAACGATTAAGAGTAATCGTAACGAATTGCAGCATATCCTGATTCACCCGCCACTTCCTGAACCGCTCTCCGAACCGATGTCCGCCTCCGGCCCCACCCCGGACAACCAACCACAGCTTCGATTCCTCGGCATACACTCCTCGATAAATCATACCAGCGAGATGCAGCTCGACGGCTGGAGGAAGTCCTTCATGTCTGTCTGCGAGCTCTACAATGCAAGCCCGCTAGGCACGCGCAAGCCCCTCAATCTCTCTCACATTCTTGCGCGCCTCAAGGGCATGTGCAGCAACCATGCGGAAGACCAGAAGAAGCTATTTAAGCTTTTTGAGGACCGGAAAGCGCGCATTGAGAGGAGAACACGCGGCGAAGAGCTTCTGCTGTCAATGACTTCACCTGAGCTCCTCGACGCCCTCTTCAAGTCTACTGAGGAGAAGATACATGCTGCGGGTGGAGCTGATGCCTGGGACGCACTGTCCGATGCTGAGAAGAAGGAGCGGAACTCTGCAGCGTTCAATAGCATCTGCCACGCACTTGGCTCGGCCAACTGTGGAGACAACTGTAGTAATACTAAGTCCTACAAGAGTAGGGAAAGCATAGTGCTCTATGCAACTGCATAGTAAAGTAGTTTAGCTGTGTGTATAGTAATATAGTTTGCTCTAAATAACACTAGGGATAGCTCCTCAGTAATACAATTCACTACATCCTGCAGATATCACTTACTACCGGTGTAGCCCCGAATTCTACTAGCAATTCACTTTATCCTGCTGAAATCACTTACGGCCTGTGTAGCCTCGAATTCTACTAGCAATTCACTTTATCCTGCTGAAATCACTTACGGCCCGTGTAGCCTCGAATTCTACTAGCAATTACTTTATCCTGCTGAAATCACTTACGGACCATGTAGCCGCACTAGCAATTCACTATGTCCTGCTAAAATCACTTACGGACCGTGTAGCCGCACTAGCAATTCACTATGTCCTGCTAAAATCACTTACGGACCGTGTAGCCGCACTAGCAATTCACTATGTCCTGCTAAAATCACTTACGGACCGTGTAGCCGCACTAGCAATTCACTATGTCCTGCTGAAATCACTTACAAGGCTTGTAGTGCGATATTCCACTAGCACTTCACTAGAAATCACCCGCCGGCCCGATATATGCTGCCAGCAAAATCACTATAACCTCCAGAAATCACTGACTAGCTTAGCCGCCTAGTATATAGCACGTCGAA
Source organism: Auriscalpium vulgare (assembly GCA_019915015.1). Lineage (NCBI taxonomy): Eukaryota > Fungi > Basidiomycota > Agaricomycetes > Russulales > Auriscalpiaceae > Auriscalpium > Auriscalpium vulgare. Next base: position 384,455 of record JAHBBC010000014.1, read on the forward strand.
ATCACTTAAGGGCTTTTGCAGAGGCTACTGATCACTTAACAGATTTACTACGTGTCTGAAAACATTGCTAAGTCGAGGCTGATATTTACTTGACAGCCTACAGTTTCACTACCGCGGTTCAAAGATGTTGCTAAGTCCCGTACACAGCTTTCACTTCGGGCTAGAATGCATCGAGTTTTACTTCATCGTGAGCACGCGCAAATATCCAATTTCACTACACTACAGAACAAAAACACCGCCATACATGATGTCTATCTGCCACGCCAACACGACTCTCGTCACAGCGCCGTCGCGAGTATGGAGCCCTTGCATCCAAGTCAAAGCAGTCAAAAGTTGTCCTCGGCATTGTCCTCGTCGCTCTTCGTACTTGACGCATCGGACTCCTCTGAATCCGAAGGGACTGCAACAGTGGGGAGGGTGAAGGAGGAAGGAAGGGATGCCATGACGCCTGTGGGGCCATGAGAGCACGCCGGTGAATCTTCAACCGCGATATTGGAGGCATCATCGTGAGTGCTGACTTCCGTACTGATGTCTGCTCCGGTGTTGGCGTTGCGGTTGATGTTGGCGTTGCGGTTGACATTGATGTTGCCGTTGATGACGTCGTCATGGTTGATGTTGGCACGGTTGGTGTCGCGGTTCATGTTGACGTCCTCACTTGTGTTCGTGCTGCCGGCGGTGGCGGCGTCGATGATGTCGGTGTCAACATCCATCTCCTCCCACACAGCCTTCGAATCGAAGTAGATGGAGAGGTCAGGGCGGTCGGGAGATGGTGAGGCCCATGGTATAGACAGGCCGTGTATTGCAAGCACTTTTGTCCACTGTTCTCAAAAGGTACAGGCGAAGCTGGAGTACATAGACGCTTGCCGGGCAGAGTAGGCTGTCAGACCGCGAAGGATATCTGTCGGCCTATTGGGCTGTACTGGGGCACGATCCCACCACCAGTCCGACTTCCAGAGAAGGAAGCGGATGGTTTGATGCATTTCCACCTGGAGTAGAATAATCTCCTCTGCCCACCGGCGCACACAGGCACGAGCCTTCATCCATTCGTGTAAGGCGTGCACCTTCCAGGAAGAATAAGTATAGGGTTAGGGGAAGATAGGGTTATGAGTCAGCGAGGGTCATAGCGGAAGCGAGCCCGAGATGAGGGGCAGCTTTTTCATACTTGTACTACATCCATCTGAACAGAGACGGATCGTGTGTACTACGTTTGATCTAAGAAGCTACCCCAACGTTACACTTTTTTACACATCCTTATATCTTTGTTACCAGTTGGATACACACGGACTGTAAGAGTCCAATTACACCGAGCGTCATCCGAAGACGGATGCAAGCATCCACCCCTTATCCTAACTCGAAAGTACCAAAAGAAGGCCGTACCATATACAATTCGATTAAAGCAGGCTCAGAGAGAGCGCTATCTGTACATACAATACGTATGTCGAACCAAAAAATCCGCAAAGAGCCTGCAGAGGCGAGCAGGCGTGCAGAGGAGACGCCGGGCCGCCAGGAACCGGACCCCGAAAGGGGAAGTGAAGAGTAGAGACGGCGCAGCACGAGCAGCGAACAGGACGGAGGGGCTGGAGATCAAGGTGTGGGCGAAATGAGCGCCCCGCAAGATAAAGGTAAGCAGAAGGCAAACCCGCCTGTGACGCATCCGGAGGTGGAAGGCGAGGATGATGACAAGTCATTTCTGAAGGTGTTAGAGGAGTTCAATCGCACCATCGATGATAACTTAAAGGTTACGAATGGGGCGATTGAGATGGCCACAGAGGCCATGAACCGCGCGAATGCGGCGCGTGATAGTACGCAACAGCTGCGAACGCATTGGTCAAGCATACACCGCAAACTGCAGAAGTATAGAGGGCTTGAGGCACTCGACGACGAGCGGACCTTAAGCTCAGCCAATCGCGAGAGCACTGAAGATCTGGGAGAGATCCGAGTTAGCGAACTGAGGCTCGACAGAGAACCCAGATTCAAGTACATGGGTATCACGTACTCGCTAGCAGAGTTAGTCGCACCTCGAGGAGAGGGCGAGTCAGCGGAGAGCCATGCATATCGCGAGAAAGTCGCGGATGGCTATTACGAATGGAAGAAGTCAGCCAGGGAGAAGTTGCTCTCCGCATACGAGAATTTACTCACGGGGGGGGACCTTGAACCTGTACCACCACCATGGCAGGTTCTTCCCACGCTCAGACGTGGGGAGGTTGGCTGTCAGACCACCGAACAAGACGACGAGCTCGTCCTCTCTGGTCCTCACGACAGCCTCAGCTGCACCCGCTGCCCCCCACAAGCCGACCGAAGCACCTCGACGTTATGGGGTACCGTGACGGAGGAGCATCACGACGCTTTATGTGGCCGTCCACCCACATCACAGCCCACCCGGCGCGTCCCCTAGCAACCCGCCCACCCAGCGTACCCTCCACATAGACCCCGTTGACCACAACGTCACCATTAATGTACGTAGAGTACATTGCCAACTGAGCATGCCACGGCGCAACGCCCTAAATAGCCTGAACACCAGCGCACAAGCCGAACGACTGACACTCCACACCGGAGTCAACTGTCCCGCCCCCATGCCGCACCAGCTCGACACCGCCCCACTGCGGTCGCCCGCAGGACCCCCCAGAACTCGATATGCTCCCCTAGCCCGTCGACACCCACCTCGACAGAAACTCCATCGGCGATCCCGATGGATAAGATACACGCGGAGCAGGCGTGCGCACACACAAAGGACGAACACGCCCACTTACCCGAGGAACACGACCTCTTACCAAAACGGATCAAAGGGATCAAGCACAAAGGCAAGCCTCATGGTACCTCCCTATTTAACGGTGTCGCCGCCCCGACTCATTTCCCTCGGACTTCCCAGGACGTCTACCATCACAGAGCCACTGCACTAAGCTACCGACAACGTCCCCACGCCCACTCGAATCATGCCAGCCGAAAACAACAAAACATCCACGACCGCCCGGAAGGCGAACCTCGATAGCCCACACGCCACTACCGCAGAAGCCAGGCGCGCGTCCAAAGCCCCCATGGACGACACTCCAGGTAAGCGCCCACACAACCCCAACCAAACCAAACGCTAACCTTAAAGAACCCCTTCACAAGAACAATCGTACGCTTCTGCCGCCGGAAGAGGCCTCCGGCGCTCCCAGAGAGGCTCCCGCGCTAGCATGCCGATGGACACTGCGGCCGATAACGCGGTCAAGGAGGACCAGACCGCGGACACGAAGGGCACTAAAGGCACCCCGGGTGAGCCAACCGAACAACCTGACGCAATAACAAGAAGCTGCTAACACCCGCACCAGATATCGCATCAAGGAACCCCTTCGACATCCTCGACGGTGACGAGACCATGTCACCCCTCTCGGACGAGGAGGACGGCGACGCCACGCCCACCCCTAACGACGCGCCTGCCAAAGAGGAGGCCCCCACCCCTAGCGCCGCGACGCCCGCGCCGGAGCAGACGACCCCCGAGCCGACCCAGGCAGCCCAACAGGACCCCGCAGTAACCAAGGAAGAACCCTCCTCCCTCGACACGCCGCACGTCAAGGAGGACGTACCTTTCACCCCAGTGCCTAAGACGAAAGGCAAAGGCAAGGGAAAAGCCCGCGCATCCCACCCCAAGACCCCTCCCCCTCCGTCCCCATCCACGATACCCGACTCTTCCCCCGTCCACGGCTCGTCGGGCACAGCCGACTCACATCGCGCCGGCAGTCGCACCGCCGCCGGCGGCGCCTACCCGGGCGACTGGGCCGAAGGCGCCTTTGATTTCATCCACGACCTCCAGGGCGAATACGCCTCTACGTACGCGGCACAACCCGCGCCCACCCCCGCCTTCCTCTTCGCCACCTCAGTTGGCCTGACGCCGGATGGCAAGGTACGCCCCACAGCCTCGATGGAGGAAGTAGAAGATGAAGACGCCGAACCTGCCCGCAAGAGACGCCGAGAAGCGTCGGGCTCCTTCGTACGATCGAGCCCCCCGTTGCCAACCCCTACGCGGTTCCGAGCCCGCACCCCTCCCCGCCACGTCCCACGCACTCAGAAGAAAGCGTATACCCCGAACCCAACGCCAGATGACGGCAACAACCCCGCCCCCGCCCCTGCCGCAGCGAATGCCGCACCAGCCGCCAACAGATCAACGGCGAGCAGGCTGAGACAAGCCCTCGTCTGCCCTGCCGCTGTCGCAGGATTGTCCACCGCGCACGCGTCGAACGGCCTCACAATCGCGGACTTCCCCGTCATTCACTACACCCACTCCGGCAACCTACTCCAATACGTCGCCATGCACCAAGTCGACCGGTGGGACGAAGAAGAAACACCACACCTCCTCCTCGACATCTTCGACCAGCAAGCAAAGAACCCGGACGCCCACGCCACAGTAGCTGCGGTCATCTGCAGCAAAATCACGGAGTGGACCGGAGAAGAGGACCCTCACGTCGCTCCCCCAATCCAGTCGGACGAAGGCGCCGCAGCAAACATCTTCCCATCTGTCTTTTTCGTATCGAACATCTCTGCACGATCACGCGACTTCCTCCTCCGCCAGCGTATCCTCGACTGCGACAAATTCTCGGCGCACGCAGTCCCACACCGGCTCATATCCCCCGCATACCTCTTCCCACTCGGAGGTTTCACCACCACCAGCGTGACGAAAGTCGCCGCCATCGTAGCGGACAAGTGGATATCGCAGGAATCGTGCGATGGACTGGGCAAGATCATACAGGACAACGCGAACAAGCCCGTGCCCCTGACGGACGAGCATGTCCGCCGCTTCATCCAATCGCTACACGTCAAGCGCGTCGACACTAAAGGCCCCGGCGGCGTCCTCATCCCCCGCTTCATAATCCTCATCGACCCGACCACCATCCCCGACGACGATTTCTGGTACCTTCTACGCGACCACTTCCTGTCACTCACTTACCAATCGCCGATGGAAGGCACTGGGACACTTCAACAACCCCTCTACTGCCTCATCTGTCACGGATGCGACCACCCACGGGGCCTCTGCCCATTCCCCAACGTCCCCGGCTGGAAGGGCCCGGAACACGACACGCCTAACCGCGGCAACACCAGCAACAACAGCAACGGGCGGGCCCGCGGTCGCGGGGAGGACAATTTCGCCCCACGTGGAGGATTCTTTGGAGCACGCAGGGGCCGCCGTTTCTAGGCCCACTAAGTACGGCACACCGAATCACTGAGCGCAGAGACACGACACGACACGACTTACTTAGCACGCACACACCTTACGACCTTCCCTCCTTCCACGAGCACGTTTATGACACCTCATGACTACCAACGTAACTAAGGCAGCGCGTACATACTCTCATTAATAAAACAGACCCGCTTATGCCCACGAACTAATGATGACGGACCAAACCGCCGCCACGCCGCCTCCTCGGATGAGCGACGGTAGACTCGAGCGGCGGCAAAGAACGTATGACGGCGGAGAGTCCCGAGGTGCTCCCAAGCCCGGAAAATAGGACACGAGCCCGCGCCCAAATATACTGACCGGAAACGGGACAGGAAAGCGTGGGTGTCCACTCACCAAGATGACTGGCAAAGCGCCACCATAAACGGAGGCCTCTTTAGGTCCTGGGCTAGCCGTGCCGAGAGGCTGAAGTTGTATCAGTACTGCCCCGAGGAGTTCCGAGACAAGTCGGGGAAAGGAAGCTACGACATGTGCTCACCTTTGGTGGCTAGGTTAAGCCACCCACGCCCGCTGATAGTCGCAGGCGGAGCGAGGATGACGACTGCTACTCCCACCCCCCCCCCCCACATCAACACAAGCAGGGTTCAGAAACGGCGTTGGTTCGAGCTTCTCGGACCGCGGAGAGGGGCCATCTTCGACCGCCGAGATCCCCTCAAATGATGCGGTCCGAGAGAGTGCAGGCGGAGCTGGATCACCAGCACAACGACCTCAGCCCGATCGCGGGCGTCCTCATCGCCAGGACACGGGAGAACACCCGAATACACTAGGACTTAATAGAGTAGACCGAGCAAAGATAATCAACCGCTCACAAAAGAAAAAGAAAAACGTCAAAGCGCATGTCAAGATAGCGACACAAAATATGAACGGACGCACCTTCCAGACAAAATCAGGTCAGACCCGCAGTAAATGGCTGGAAATACACAGGGCCATGAGGGAATACAAAGTAGGCATCCTAGCGCTACAAGAAACTCACCTGACGGAGGAAGAACTGTCGGATATACAAGTGAAATATGCAAAATCATATGAAATTTTCAACTCACACCTGCCAGACAACCCCACAGGTTCCGCCGGGGTAGGTTTTGTCCTGAACAAAGGAATGATCAACACAAACGACGCACACACGACCCCGCTCATAGAGGGAAGGGCAGCCCTGCTAGAAATCAAATGGAACGAATCAGAAACCCTGAGAATACTAAACGTGTACGCACCTAACGCACCACGCGAACACCCCGACTTCTGGGACGAGCTCGAACTTAGACTCAAAGACCACAACATAACCCAAATTGACTACCTCCTGGGCGACTTTAACCTCGTTGAAGACGCACGAGACTGAGCCCCGCAACGGCCAGATGATGAACGAGCAGTTGAGGCCCTGCGAGAATTCCGCCAAACGTACGATCTAATTGACGCATGGAGAAACGACAACGAAAAAGAACGAGTATTCACGTACCGCCACACCTCGAACCAGAGGAAATCCCGACTCGACCGGATCTACACGACCAAAGAACACAGCAAAAATGCATACGAGTGGGAAGTGAACACAAAAGTGATATACTCCGACCACGACATGGTGAGCGTCAAGCACTCGCTAAAAAACGCGCCACATATAGGAAAAGGACGATGGACATGGCCGATATTCTTGATCGAAGACAAGAAACTCATCAGCTCCATAGTAGAGAAAGGAAGAACCCTGGAAGAGAAACTAAGAGGACCCTTTGCGAACAGGCAGGAAGAGAACCCACAAGTCCTATGGCAAGATTTCAAAGACGACATAACAAAGGAAGCAAAAAAAGTAGCGAAAGCCGCAGTAAACCGCATCGCGACTAAGCTCAAGAAACTAAGGGAAGAAGCCCATCGACTGGCGAACGACCCGACCATAGACGATAAGGAGGAAACCAGGAGAGAGGAAGCCCTCATCGTAGAGGAGATCGAGCACCTGGAAAAGAAACGCCGCAGCGCGTCAGAACGGAACGCCCAGGCACGATGGCACGTAAAGGGAGAATCAGTAGGAAAATACTGGACGAAGGCAAACAAGGAACAGAAACCGCGCGACATAATCACGCGGCTACAAATGCCCCATATACCCACTAACCTACCGAGAGCACGCACATACGAAACACACTCGCAGAAAATGGCCGAGCTAGCAGCGCAGTACCATTCGAACCTGCAAGAAGACGATCAACACATTGAAGGCGAGAACCCGCAAGTGAATATTGATAATGTCGACAGAGTAGTCGGCACTATTCCACAAGGCCAAAAGCAAAAACCCTACGAAGGAACAACCCTGAAAGATGAAGTAACTGAAGAACAAATCCTAGAAGCACTTAAGTCATCGAAGAACGGAACTGCGACTGGGCTAGACGGCTGCCCGTATGAAATATGGAAAAAGCTCCTTGAGGAGTACGAATCTGCGGTGAAAGATGAACGACCGGGCTTCAACATAGGAGCGGCCCTCACCATAGTATTCCAGGACATACAACGATGTGGAATCGACCCACGCACCAAATTCACAGCGGGCTGGATGTGCCCTATATACAAGAAAAAAGATCGGACGGACATAGCCAATTACCGGCCAATCACCCTGCTGAACACAGACTATAAAATACTCACGAAGACCCTAGCAATGCAATTAGCTCAATGCATCAGTCCACTCATCCACCCAGACCAGGCGGGCTTCGTACCGGGACGCTCAATATCAGACCATGTCCGACTAGCACAGACAATAATTGACTATGCGGAGGCGACAGAGCAGGACGGAGTAATCATCACTCTAGATCAAGAAAAAGCATACGATAAGATTAAACACGAATACCTGTGGAAAGTACTTGAAACATTCAACCTACCAAACACCTTCATCCGAACAGTGAAATTCATCTACGAACGAGCCTTCACATCTGTAAACATAAACGGGTTCCTCAGCAGCCCATTTCAGGTAACCCGAGGGGTCAGACAAGGCGACCCACTTTCGTGTCTCCTATTCAACTTGGCAATCGAACCATTAGCGTGCATGTTCCGAGCATCCCCAAATCTCCAAGGATATAACATACCAGGTCTGATGAAAAAACTGATAATCAACCTTTTCGCCGACGACACTCTACTATACCTCTCAAAGGAAGACCGATACACAGACGTCCAGCCTATCCTTGACGACTGGTGTGAAGCGTCAGGGGCGCACTTCAACACAGACAAAACTGAATACATACCGATCGGAACTGAGAAACACCGGACCGAGGTAGTAACAACGAGACGTCTATCTGTGAACGACCACGTTCTACCCGCAGCAGCGCGGATTGCGAAAGATGGTACGGCAGTCCGATACCTAGGAGGGTACGTCGGCAACGACATAGATGATACAATACCGTGGGGGCCAGTCCTCGACAAAGTGAGCAAGAAACTGAAGCAATGGAGTCACTTCCACCCCTCCCTTCGAGGGAAGAAAGCAATAGTCCAGATGTTCGTGGGAGGCTGCACACAATACCTCGCAAAGGTGCAAGGCATGCCTAAGCCCGTCGAAAAAGCCCTGGTCAAACTGATAAGAAACTTCCTATGGACAGAGGACGTCAAACGCGCACCGATAGAAATATCACACCTATACCAACAGACAGCTAAAGGAGGGCTCAACCTGCTCGATATCCCATCAAGGAACAAAGCAATCGAGATAACATGGCTGAGAACTTACCTCGATCTCACCGACACACGCCCAACATGGGCCTTCGCGGCCGACGTCCTGATCGCAAAGATCTCCGAGGCACACAACATCGCAAAGTTGAATACCTTCCTCCAGACATGGTCTGTCCCGACAAGAGGAAAAAACGCCGCAACCCTACCCAAAGGGGTGATCAGAATGCTTGACACTGCAAAGACATACAACCTCAACTTTGCATGCCTGAAACTCTCCGACAGCTTGAAACGTCAACTCCCGGCATGGTTCCACTTGGGCACAATCAGAGCACGCCCCATAACCGACCGAGCGAAATGCCTCCTCTACACGCACAAAATTAGCCGCGTAATAGATATGGTTAAAACGGCTAAAAGACTTACCAACCAGGTAAATGGCCGCCCTCACTATGCAAGATCGAACTGTGCCTGCGGCGACTGCGCCACGGACAGAACACGAGGTTGCCCGAACCCTCATAAATGTGCGCAAGAAGCTCAGCTGATCCTTGACAAAATGGACGAAAAGACAAACCCGGACCTGGACGACCCTATCGACGGGCTGACCCTTACACGACATAGGAAAGCCACGAACCAACAAGCGATAGCAAACAAAGGGGAAGTCCTCTTCGACCCGAGTGTAACGACGAAGACGCTTGAGGATGGCTTCAGAATCTTCACGGACCCCGCATGCCTAGCAAGAGTGCCGGCGCTCCGCATAATGGGAGCAAACAGAGGCCGCAATAACCTACGAACCCCAAAGATAGTATACACAGACGGATCGTGCACCAACAACGGAAAACTGAACTCACGCTGCGGCAGCGGGGTGTGGTTCGGACACGACCACCCGGACAACCTGGCTCTCCGCATAGGAGGGAATGCAGGAACAAATCAGATCGGAGAAATTGCAGCCATAGTAGCCACACTGCAACACACGGACGAGATCGTGCCCCTCAGATTTAGAACCGACTCAGAATCCGTCATGAAAGGACTCACCGAAAACCTAGAAGATTGGGAAAACCGAGGATGGATCGGTGTAGCGAACGCCGAATATTTCCAAGCCGCAGCATACCAAATGAGAATCAAATCAGCAGCCGTGACCTTCCAGTGGGTAAAAGGGCACAGCGGAAACGCAGGAAATGATGGTGCCGATGAACAAGCAGACCGAGGTGCACGGAAGAACAGGCCAGACCGGATCGACCTCTATGTCCCCCCGGAGTGGCGGCTAACAGGCGCCAAACTAGCGACGATCACACAATCAATAGCATACAGAGGAATTCGACTCAACGAAGAAAAGAAGCACCCCGACGGAAGATCTGGCCCCAGAACACAACTTGAAAGAGCGAGAGACGCGCTTGAAGCCTTCACAGGCTACCAGGAAACCAATGAGACCCTGTGGAAAGGCATAAACTGTGTCGACATAAGGAAGAACATACAGACCTTCCTATACCGCGCCTACCAACAAAGCTATAAGCTGGGAGAATTCTGGATACAAACACCAATGAATGAACGAGCGGTCTGCGGAGTGTGTAACGACCCCGTTGAGTCATTAGAACACATATTACTAGAATGCGAGAGCGACGCACGAGATATAATTTGGACCATGGCCCGAGACCTCTGGCCGCACGGAGACGACACATGGCCCGACCTTTCACTAGGAATAATCCTAGCCACAGGGAATCTGATCATAGAAGACCAACACCCGACGAACGAAGAGAGAGGAAAGAATAGAAGACAAGGACCGACACGCCTGCTTAAGATCCTTATCTCAGAATCAGCCCATCTAATCTGGGTCCTCCGCTGCGAACGCGCAATAGCCGGCAAGGCACACACACGAGCTGAAATACAGCGCCGCTGGACAAGAAAAATCAACGATAGAATCAGCATCGACAGATTCAGCGCGAGACTGACCCCTAGGAAAGGCAAAAAGCAAAAACCGACCTACGAAACGTGGAAAGGCACACTGGATGATGAAGACCAAGCAGCAGAACTATGGGCGAAAGCCAAAGAGGTTTTAGTGGGTATAAGAAAACCGAGGGTCCCCCCATAGACCGCGGCGGACGGAGTCCCACACTCCCCTGTGATAGGGCGTGCGTAAGCGCATTTTCTCCTCGGACGGGTCCCCGGACCCACCTTAGCGGATGAGTGGGAGTCGACGGTTGTAGGGGAAGCTGGTTCTTTATTGCGCTAAGTAACTCCTTTATACCCTAGTTGTCGTACACCTACAAAATCAAATCGCTTGTCCAAAAAAAAGAGAATTTACTCACGGAGAAGGAACTGGAAGAGGACACTCTCACCCTGAAGGAGATAGAGAATATGCTAGTCAAGCAAGGTGACATCGCCGCAGGACATGACGAGAGACGTCAGAGAGACCTGGAGCGTGGTGCGGTTGTTTATGGGTCCATAGAGGCTGCAGCTAAAGTATGGGACGAAAGCCTGAAGCGAGGCGAATGCGAAGCGTTCAAGAATAGACCCAGAAGGAAGCAGAGGGAGGTTAACGAAGCGACCGGGGATGACCGGCGCCAAGGGCAGCATCAGGATCGCAGAACAACGGGGGAGCACGATGTCAACCGCAGTAACGGGCGGGATCGGTACTTCAGCCACGAATATCGTGGGATGGGATACGACCGCGACCGTCGCGAAGACGGCCATGGAGATGGACGTCGCGGAGATCAGGAGGACCGCCATGAAGGCCGCAATAACGGCAGAGGGCGAGACGAACGGTCCGATAGTCATGGAAATGATGGCGGGCGAGGCAGGCACCAAGAAGACCGCAGAGGAGGCAGCGGGGCGCCAGGAGGAGACGACCACGGCGACTCGTCGGACGACAACGACGGGTCGTACCATGGGCAAAGGGACGGGTTCCCACATGGTAAACCACGCGATGAGCGGGGGCGAGGAAACGCCATGAACTGGCGTGAAATCACACCAGACTACCAGGCTGGTGGTCGCGACAGCGCGGCGGTCATGAAAATCAGGCAGACGGTGAGGGAAGGGCTCACCGACGAGCTACCGGAACTGCCGAAAGGCTTTAAGGTGCCCGCGCAACCCAAGTACGATGGGTCAGACAAACCTGAGATGTTCGGAACGTTCACGTCCGATTTCATTACGTGGGTACAGCTGAGCCGGCTGGTAGATCCCAAGTATCAGGCAGCACAGATCATGGCATTAGGTACCGCGCTTGAAGGAGAAGCGTCAGAGTGGTACATGCAGGAGGTGAAAGACCCTGAACGGCAGAAACGCACCTGGACGCTCGAGGAGGCGATCATGGCGCTATATGGGCGGTTCATCCATAAAGCCTCGATACAGGAAGCGTTTATAAACTTCCGCAAGACGCGGTATGACCCTAATAGAGGGTTAGTGGCATATTACAAGGACTTGCGCAAATGGGCGCAGCGTATGGCCGAGCACCCTGACAGCTATACGTTCAATCGTAAGCTAATGCAAGGGATACCTCAACACCTGCTGGGACCTGCGATGTTGAGTCGTAACTTGAGTGCAGAGTACTCGACTGCGGAGGAGATCATGGACGCAGTCATTGCCGTGCAGGACCGCAACGAATTCTTGAATACACTCACTCGTGGGCGTAGGGTGCCTGCATATGACACGCAACCGAGCGCGAGAAAGGAGCAGAACTTCAGGAGTCGGCAGCGAACAACGCACATGCGGACAGCCGGACAGACAGCGGGCTTGACCCCGATAACGGAGAGGGCGACGAACGCTAACCCGGGAGCGGCTCGAGGGACGACAGGTGTACGTACCAGTGGGAATGAAGGACGACAGGCGCAAAGCAGCGCGCCGAGACATAACGCCGGGCGTTTTGACACCAGGAATAAACCTAGTGAGTCGGGTCAAAATAGACCGGGGTCAGGTCAGAATCGACCGAATGGAGGAAAAGGGGTAACCTGTTATGCATGTGGACAGGTGGGACACTACGCGTCCGACCCCAAATGCCCACAGTATGGCAACTTGCTGGTAGTGGGCCGGTGCTAAGCACGGCAGGTACGATTCCATTTCTAATGGTTTGTAAATATCATTATGTAGTTAATGTGAGTACACCCTACTACATGTGGGTGCCCATCATCGCTGTGCAAGAACTTGCTCAGCAACATTGTGCCTTGCTCCGTGAAACATGGACCCAACCATGCCCCAATCAATACCTGGCCGGCCTCGCTCGCAAGCTCGCGCAGGCCGTCAGGTATTGATCAAGGGCACGGTCTGCAGTTCAATTTCTAATAGAAACACTTATATGTATTTCACTCTAGGTAGTACGTTGGCTAGAGCTCAGACATGACATTATTTCTGGATGCACGAATGAGGTGACAGACTTAGAGGCTTTGAAAAGCCTACAGGAATAGTCTATAGATTATGTATTGATGTATATATTGTCAATGGCTCTATAGTCTAGTGGTATCTTACAGTCTTCAAAACTTGGAGGTTTGCAGTTCAATTCCTGTTATGAACAGTTTTGAAAAGATTGGTAATCGAGTCCGGGTAGTACAGTAGCCGGAGTAGAGAGGAATGACGTGGTTTCCGAGTGCACTTGTGCTGTGCATCCGAGACTGACGTCATGGGGTCGAGCGTGGGAATTATTTACCGGAAATAGCAATTATTGAGCATTTTCATCGGACTTAGGAGCAACTGTAATTATATGCATATCTATCCTAGTTAGCCTACAAAATGCAAAATACTGACAGAATCGAGAGTCTTTTGAGGAGAGAAGAGGTAGAAATGTGTTTACAAATGAAAATGAATCGTGAGAACATATTTCCATTTTGGAGGACAAGATGAAGGTTACAGGGGGGGTCAAAAACCGCGACTGGTGCTTACATAAGAAACGATTCAAGGGAATCGTAAAGCACCGCAAGTGCCCAGGCTACACACCGTTGACGCCATTGAAACGGGGGAGACGGTGGCCGATGACAGGCCTGTTGAAGTGGTTGACGTCCAAGATGACGAATACTACAGCATACAAGAGGTGCAAAGTGAGGAAATCATCGAGATCCTCTCGGACTATGAGAGTGAATATGATGGGTCACAATACGACCCGGATGATCAGCCAGCCGCGATCACTGAGTACGAAACGGACGACAAGTTCGATGACGTGCAATACCTCGGGGGAATGACACTCGGAGAGGACAGACGCCGGGCAGAGCAAGAGGAACTGTTGGCGAAAAACAGGCAGGTACTCGATGAGACAGAGGAGTACCACCGACAGCGGAGGGCTGACGCATGGAAAGAAGGATGGATATCCGCGTTGCATAATGTCGAAGGAGCACTGGACAACGTCCTAGGCGACCGAGCACCGTCGCGTACGGCAGAGTCTATACTTCTGGTCGCAGAGATCCGTGGGATCGTCCGCGGATTGAGGCGCACACCGCCAGTGGAATTCCGCCATTGGTTTGGCACGGCGCAAGGTGGCCCGACAACGACGGGTGCCGCAGTCGACACACTTGCCAGACGTTTTGGGTGGTCTGAAGACCAACGGGCAAGCGACGACGAGAGTCGCAACGATTATGCATCTATGCCTGATCTTATTAGTCTGTCCTCAGAAGATGAGATTGAAGAACAGCTGCGCGCGTTGTCTGAGCACGCAGCTGATGGGTCGATGGATCTCAAACACGCTCCACCTTTTGCGAAGGACCGTGTATATCGCTCAGCAGTGACACAATCATACCCAACGGGGGCACGACCAGTCCGGAACGCGCAGAACCAATTATGTTTAGCCGCGACACCACCGGTGTCCAAGATTCGACACATTCCGTGCGCTCGCGACGAGTCTCGCACGTCGGGCAGGCTCCAGATCGTGTACGTGACCGTGAACGGGCAGCGCGCGTTGGCTCTGTTCGACAGTGGATCTACAGCGGACCTGGTCAGCCCGGACTTCGCTTGTGTGGCGAACTTACCACTGTTTGCCCTGGACAAGCCCGTACCCTTGCAACTAGGGTGTGTCGGTAGCCGTTCTGCAATTAACTTTGGCACCGAACCTACGATTACGTTCGGCGACGTTCACCAGCAGTGGTACTTCGATGTAGCAAACATCGACCGCTATGATATGATTATTGGCACACCTTTTCTGTCGATAATCGGGGTAGTACTCAACTTCAGGCGGCGTGAAATTGTGTCGCCGCACGAAAACGTGCGCGCCCTCTTGGAGGGGGAGGAACCTCGGCTCGAGAGAACCAAGGTCAAGAAGATTGGGAAAGCGACTCCGAAGAGTAAGCCGCAGTTGAAGTCGGAATGACTACCTGCAGGAGAGATACTGGCAGTGTCAGCAATGGCTGACACGGGACAGAAGGTCCGAACAGTAGAGAACGAGAGGAAGGAGTATCGCACAGAGGAGATACCGCAACTACGGGAGAATTGGTACGCCAGGTTTGAGGACATAATGAATGGAACGCCTAGTCGGCTACCTCCGATGAGGGAGGTGAACCACGCTATCCTGTTAATAGACGAGGATATGAAGTATCGATATCACTTATCTCGATGCCCGGAGGCACTTCAGGAGCAACTGAAGCAAAAAATAGCCCGCTACGTGGAGGCAGGCTGGTGGGGTACGGCCACCACCGCACAGGCAGCGCCGCTGCTATGTATACCCAAAAAGAATGGGTCACTGCGCACAGTTGTCGACTGCAGGAAGCGAAACGATAATACCGTAAAGGACGTGACGCCGCTACCGGACCAAGACCGCATCCGAATGGACACGGCCAGGGCCAAATATCGGTCAAAGATTGATTTGACAGACGCCTACGAACAAGTACGCGTCGAGCCGTCGGACGTGTGGAAGACTGCATTCTCGACGATATACGGGAATTATGTCAGCTACACCATGCAACAAGGAGATTGCAACGCACCAGCTACGTTCCAGCAGTTGATGACGGCGATATTCCGAGAATACATCGGAATATTCATGCACGTTTATCTCGACGACATCTTCGTATTCTCGGACACGATAGAGGATCACGAGAAACATCTCGGCCTCGTCCTTGAGCGCCTCAGAGAGGCGGACTTGTACCTGAAAAAGGAGAAGTGTGAGCTGTACGCAGAGAAGATGGACTGCTTGGGTCACGTAGTGGATGACAAGGGACTGCATGCTGATGCAGACAAGATGGTCAAAAATCCGAGAATGGCGAACACCGAGGAACTATCACGACATACAACGGTTCCTCGGGCTGGTACAATACCTGGTGCACTTTATGCCTGACGTGTCGGCGTACACAGGGCCACTGTCAGCGATCACGAAAGGTGGTCAGTCGTTTCATTGGAGACCCATACACGCGAAATGCTTCGAAATGATCAAAGCATTAGCATGCAAACGGCCAATACTTCGACCGGTGAATTTCTCACAAGATGAGAAAGTTTGGATTATATGTGACGTATCGGCGTCGGGGGTTGGAGCGGTGTATGGACAAGGGCCGGACTGGACCAATTGTCGGCCAGCGGGCTTCATGTCCCGGAAATTCACCACCGCTCAGCACGTGTATCGCGTCTTCGAGATGGAGACTATCGCGATATTGGAAGCACTCCTAAAATGGGAGGATAAATTACTCGGTCGCAAAGTAACGATTGTTACTGACCATAAAGCGCTTGAGTTTTTCAATACTCAACGTAACCTGTCGAGCAGGCAAACGAGGTGGTCGGAGTACCTCAGCCGATTAAACTACGAAATCGTTTATGTTAAAGGGGACAGCAACAAAGTAGCGGATTGTTTGTCACGATATTACGAAAACGATGCAGGCGACGAGGACGTGCCTGACCACGAATACGTGAACGCGGACACCCGTCTGGACCCAGACAGCGAGGACTTACCGCACATGCGCGTGCTTGAGCTGCGAGCACTGGACACGCGTGGGGTACGCGCGCTTAATGAGGCGGTGGAGCCACAAAGGGTTGAAGCCGAGGGCCTCAATGTGAGGAAGGACGCCGATGGGGCATCCGACAGAGCCACCACCGGGGGTGATATTACGTTGGCCACGTCTATAAGGACAAGTGGGACGGCCCCTGAGGAGGTTTCGCAAAAGGCGGAGCTGTGGGAGCAAGTAAAACTTGCATATATGAATGACACAACATTCGGGAAGGTGGTGGAGAACGTGAAAGCGTACCCCACCTTCGCCCTAGAGGATGGGCTCCTGACGACAGATAATCGGGCTGGAGAGCGTGTTACGTGCATACCGAAGGGAGCGTACGGGAAGCGATTAATGATTGAATTCGTAATCGACCACGGTCATCGAGTGGTAGGGCACATGGGCCCGCAAAAGACCACAGAATATCTGCGACGATGGTACTGGTGGCCTGGGCTTGGGAAAGATGTTGACAAGTTCTGCCAGTCATGCGAGACTTGCCAAATGTCGAAAGCGAACACGCGCGCACCTGCAGGTTTACTTCACAGTATGCCCATACCGTACGCGCCGTGGCAATCCATCGGAATGGATTTCGTTGGACCCTTTCCACTGTCTCGCGGATTTGATTACCTATGGGTGGTCATCTGTCGTTTGACGAGCATGGTAGACCTCGTACCTGTTCATACTACGATAAAGGCGGCAGAGTTGGCGTGGTTGTACGTCAAGGAGATCGTACGGTTACACGGGATACCGGAGTCGATAGTCTCCGACAGAGATCCCAAATTCACGTCGATATTCTGGAAAGAGA
This sequence comes from Auriscalpium vulgare, assembly GCA_019915015.1. Lineage (NCBI taxonomy): Eukaryota > Fungi > Basidiomycota > Agaricomycetes > Russulales > Auriscalpiaceae > Auriscalpium > Auriscalpium vulgare. Next base: position 401,970 of record JAHBBC010000014.1, read on the forward strand.
CACACCGGCTGTTGGGTTCGAAGCTGCTGATGTCCACGGCGTTCCACCCACAAACGGACGGAGCATTGGAGCGTGTAATTCGCTCAGTGGGGCAGATCCTCAGAGCTACGGTCAATCCCAAACAGACGGACTGGGTGGACCACGTACCGATGACAGAATTTGCCATAAACTCAACGATCAATGGCTCGAGCACTTTCGCGCCGTTCAAATTGAATTACGGGTACATGCCTGTGATGCATCGCGTTCCCCTCAATGAGAAGGCAGCGCGTGGCGTACAGGAATTTGCTGCTAGAGCACGCCATCAATTGGCTATGGCGCACGACACCATAATAGCGAGTAGGGTGCAGCAGACGCACCAGGCCAACAAGCGTCGTCGAGCCGACCCAGGTGTTGAACCAGGCGGCAAGGTATTCCTGTCGACGCAGAATTTGTCGCTGCCTAAAGGGCGTGCACGGAAACTAATGCCGAAATATTTGGGACCATTCAATGTCCTGGCGTATGACGAACGCACATCCACGTATACTCTGGACTTACCTGCGGAGCTGAAAGAGCGACGCATACACCCTATGTTTCATGCGAGTCTAGTACGACCGCACGTACCAAACGACGACGCCCTGTTTCCGCACAGAGAATCCAGGCGTGTGTTCGATTTGGGAGAACCTGATGAACAGGAGTGGTTAGTCGACGAGATAGTGGCACACCAATGGGATAGGAAAACTTACCATTTCCTCGTGCGATGGAATTATGGTGACAATACCTGGGAACCTCGCAGTAATTGCGAAGAGTTGGAAGCATTAGACAATTACCTTGCATTGCAAGGGGTGCGTACAGTGGAGGAATTGCCGCACACGCCGGCCCCTCGGAAGACGGGGCTGCAGAGTAAGCGGCCAGGTGGCGACGGAGGCAGGTCGAAATCGCCGCACAGGCAGGAGCCAGCCGCGGCGCAGCCCGCAACTCGCAAGTCGAAGCGACGGACAGCGCCACGCCGTCGGTCGTGACTCGGAATGCCCCGGCGTGGGACATGTTACGTTAGCAGCTGTATAGCAGCAAGCGTAATGATGACGCACCGAGGGCAGACTGCAAAAGAAGCCAATCCCTATCCATGCAATATGGACGCTCGACAATCGTCGACGCACACAGATACAGCTGCGACTCTGAAGTGGCTATACGAGCCCCTCACGAAGCAGGCCCTGCACAGGAAGGGGTGCGTCCTCTGTCTTGAGTTCTTTCGCCACGCCTCGGAGGCGGTGCTGGCAGGCGACGTTACGTATATCGAAGCGTGCAAAGCACGCGAGGGTGCCAATCCGGACTTCAAGAAGGACATACAACGCCTCAAGGAGCGCGTACGACGACGCGACGACGAGATCGCACAGCTGCGCAGCCAGCTCGAGACGATGCATAGACAGCATGGCGACGACGCCATGATGATAGGCGACGAGCACACCGCCCCCACTGACGCGCGGACGAGCAAGAAGCGCAGGGCCGACGACGCTGTCGACCGGGGTCCGCGGGGAGCGGGAGCGCCGCGAGAGGCGGCTAGTGAGACTCCGCCGCCTGCAACGAGCAGCACCAGCGTAGCGGCCAGCGGCCCTGGAGTCTACGCGAGCATGAACCAGGGCATGCCGGGATCCGGCGGTGGACACCCGATGCAGCCGAACGTGTTCACCGCACCGATGCCAGGTGCGTTCATGCCGACCGGCATGTACGCCTCACCTGCCATGTACGCGCCGCCTGGACACCCTGTTGTATGGCCGGACGGTGCTACTTGGATGCCGAACGACGGCGGGCCAACGCCCCACAGCGGATGGGGTAATGCACCGAACTGGGCCGCCGACTGGGGGCCCGGCAACACGTATACATCAGGCGCGCGCGCGATGGACAATACTTGGGCTTCCTCGTCGCGCGCGCCAGACTGGTCGAACCATCCCTGGGACCCGCCGTACAACGACCCGAACATAGTGATGGGGCCCGATGTGGGGTCGCCCATGCCGGTGGTACAGGCTGGACAACCACCCGCGCGCTCGGTTCACGCGAGTCCGTCGGGTCTCGACTTACCGCGCGGCACACCCACGGGACCGCGTGCGACAACGCTGGGTCGTGGCACGACACGAGCCGGCGCTGGTCGACGCACAGCACCGCCTACTCATCGTCCACCGGTCAACCCGGAGATTGAAGCGTTCCTTGCAGAGGACGACGCCACCGCTGCGCCGCCGGCTTCTTCTTCGGGGGGAGGGGCCAGTGCTGCGGAAGATACTGACAAAATCCCAGATGTCGACGAAATACGCCGCATGTTCGAACAAGTGAAGATACCGGGCAACGAAGACGCCCTTCGAACACTGGGAAGGTGGCGCAAGAAGGCATGCGCTGTTCTACGAGACAATCGACAGCCACAACACTGGCTCATAGTGCGGGAGTACAAGCGGCCGCACTGGGCGAAGGTGAACGATCAGACAAAGCGTCTGCCTTCCCCACGATTAGGGGACGAGGCCAAAGGATGGCATGCGTACTTACGCAGATACCCGGGGTTCAAGCGACGCGGGTTATTCGGGGGCATCAACGTGTCGCCCATGGACGACGTGGTATCGTACTTACGAATCACACGAATGGTGCATGTTGGACCAGAGAAGGAATGGTCACAACGCAAAAAGGTACGCGACGCGTTTATCCTGACCGCAGCCGCAATCCTGGAGACACCAGAGACCTATCAGCGGCTGCTGGATCAGTACCGCGTCCGCACCAATCGCCTAGCGTCCAATCCGGACTTCGGGGTGCGCAACCTGATCAACGAGCAGACGGTTGTCACGCACCTAGCCAGGGCAGGCTATACCGCATACGAGGCGGCCGCGGCGTCCCACCTGTCGCACGCTATGCTGACTGACGCACGCTATGAGATCGGATCACAGGATTCCGAGTCAGAGCAATCAGGGTTGGAAGACGACCCAGGCAACCACGGTACCTCCATCGTCGTAGACGAACCAGTCGTGGCTGACGGCAGCCCTATTACCTCAGGGAATCCACATACCGTCGCACTCGACGTGGTCATGACTGGGGAGGACACCTCGCCGCCATCACCTGCGCCCAGCACGTAATCACGTACCGATTATACCCAAAGTCCGCTCACAATGAGCAAGGGGTAGTAATTACCCAGCGCGCTGCACGATACTACGGGCATACAAACGCCTACGCCGCGATCACTCGCGAAGGAGGCACAACCCTCACGACGCATCAAGATTCCCGGGTGTTCAACCACCCCTTCAATCCACCGCGGGGCCTTCTCTTGAGGGGGAGGGTGTAAGGTGTGCGCCTTCCAGGAAGAATGAGTATAGGGTTAGGGGAAGATAGGGTTATGAGTCAGCGAGGGTCATAGCGGAAGCGAGCCCGAGATGAGGGGCAGCTTTTTCATACTTGTACTACATCCATCTGAACAGAGACAGATCGTGTGTACTACGTGTGATCTAAGAAGCTACCCCAACATTACAATTCGACTCGTAAGCCTGCGATGAGTTGTCAGCACATAGCATCTGCACCAACCGCAACAGATGTACTTACTTTCGTGGACTTCCTCCTGAGACACTAGACCGGCGCTGGTTAGAAGATCGCGCGCGTCGGGCCTCAGCACTCTCCAGATCCACGGCATCTCCCGATGACCCTCGCCCAGACGCTCCCGAATTTCTTGAAGCCTGCGCTGCCTTGCACTTTGAGGACCTTCACCAATATCCTCATCAGCGCCCCTCGGCGCACGAATATCTTCTTCGCGAAGCGGGCGCAGGTGCGTCTGCCACGAACCCCCTGTGTCCAGTCTTTCCAAGGCACCGTGCGACGCTCGGTAGCGTGAGACAGACAGGTGGAGCTTGTCATTGAACCGTTTGAGGGTGTCGCGTACACGGGTGTTTGACTTCTGGTCAGGGCCATCAACATGTACGTGTTTGTAGTATATTAACCCCATGCGTTGATAGGTTCAGGCCGCGGGCAAGCGTGTAGCGAGACGTCGCGAGACGGGGAAGCAGCATGCGAGGCGCAGGGTCGCGGGAGCGGGGGTGATGGGAACGTGGTCCGGCGACCCAGGAGCAACCGGGACTGGCGACGGAACGGATCACCGGAACGGGCTAGATCGGGAGGGCTTAGCGACGTAGGTAGAGCCACTACTTAGGGAGCTGCGCGAGACGTAGCAACCCAATCAACCTGTGGGCGGCGCAAGCCACCCACACCCTTTACCTCACAGAAACTGTAGCCTGAGGCGCTACCAGACTTAGGAAGGCAGGACCCCACCGATGTGGGAACAGGTAGGCAGGCGGACAGGCAAGAGGGGGTGCGACGGCCCATAGGCGGACGCTTCGCACACGGGTGCGAAGCACTCGGAGGAGGATCCCGTAGAGGGCATCCCCAGGCAGGTGAGTGTTTAGTTTGGTGTTTAGGCGGTAGGAGGTGGCCCCGCACGACCGCGGGGAGGGCACGAAGCGCAACAGCGACACGAACACCTTCCCCCTCAGCAAGTCTAGTCACCCAGACTGGATCGCGACGTATAGGAGGCAGTGTTGGTGGTTGTTGTCCTGTGAGGCACTCGCCGCACGCCCCGCTAGGGTCCGTCCCGGGTGATAGCGTATCATTTTGGAGCCCACCGCGAGGGGTATGGTGATGATGATCGTGTTCGAGCTTTAAAATCAGCCTCGTAGACGGCACCCGGTCGCTGATCAACATGGCGCCGAAGCCCAAGATAGCCCACCTCCCAACGCGAACACAGCCGCAGAGGACCACGAGGGCGGACGCTCGCAATACGTTGCGACAGGCGGCCATAGAGACAGAAATCGAGGAACCACAAGACGAACGGGGGGAAGTCTCATCGCTATCAAGTCTGCCATCAGAAGAAGAGGATCCGCATGGACCGACCCTCAGTAGGGAGATCCGACGCGCCGGAGAGGACCCTAGGTCCCTGATCACAGGAGGGGATCGCGTCACGATCGAGGGACTAGAAGGTTTGCTTCTGAATTCTGATGGTGGCGATAGCGACCATCACACACGGCATCACTGCGTGTTGACACCGGATTTGAGACGGGCGAGGAATGGGCGAAAACCCGCTTTTCGCCCGTTTTTCGACCAATCCGCTGAACCACTGAGCACCCGCTCAAATGCGGGCGAAGGGCCGAATTTCGACCGGTTTTCCACCGGCGATGCCTCAAATCACCCGCGCTCAACGTGGATGTAATCTGGCCTGATATCTGCCGCCGCTGCCGGTTGCTTTGCATTATATTCGTATCATAACCCCTTATATTATCAATATAATACTGTAAATGGTACACATATGCTGCCCGGCCCTGCCGCTTTATGGTCCTAGCCTCGACAGCACCGCGGATACTCGCCACACTCGCGCGCGGCCCCTCGCCACGGTCCAAAGCGGCAGGTTGACGGACATTGTGCGTATGAGAGTGGTGCGGGAGTCGTGCGTGAGTCGTGCGGAAGTGTCATCGGGTTTGCTTGCACAGGTAGCGCGGGCGCGGGCACTGAGGAACGATAATCAGTCTGTTGCATAGTCTCCGTGGAGACTGCAACGCACCTGCCACCACCACTGTCGCATGCGCGTCTCGTTCTTGACGACCCTGGTCTTCTTGTTGCGAGCTGCGCGCCTTGAGGTACCCGGAGGCATGAATGGTGAAAGGGTGAGGGCGTATGCATGCAGGAAGGAGGCACAAGGTGGGTCAGTGGTGTCGAAGAAAAAGATGGGTACGCACCTGCCACCACTGTCGCATGCACGTCTCCTTGACAACCCTGGTCTTCTCGCTGCAAACTGCGCGCCCTGAGGTACCCGGAGGCGTGAACGGTGAGAGGGTGAGGGTGTATGCATGCAGGAAGGAGGCACAGGTGGGTCAGTAGTAGACGTTGAAGCAAAGGACGGGGTACTTACAGAGCGCATGTAGCATGTATGCGTCGAGTGTCATGCCCCCAAGACTGCAATAAGAGCCTGAGTCAGTATCTGATTGATAGAGAGACCGCGATGACATACCTAGTCGCCCAGCGAGATCAGTGGCATCCGACAGGAAGATGAGGGTATGGCAGGGTGACGAGGCTCGAAGAGAGTGCGTCAGCGCACTCGTTAGCACCAGGCATGTCACCCATGCATAGAAGGAACTCTTGATGTGTTTTGTGGGTCTTGAAGCATCGGCTGCTCGAGAGACGAAGCTTGAAGCTGGAGCTTGATGTGCTGCCGAAGTGTCGACCACGGCTATGCGCATACAACGCCGCAATCAGCACATCTGCATCAACTCGAATAATGAATTTACCACTTAGCTGTGCTGCCTGCTCTCATTAACAGGGTGCCGAAGGTCAACAGAACGGAGAGGGCAAGTCTTGGGGGACGATGGTGGAGGGCAGAGGCAAGACGCGTCGAGCCTGCCTCGCGATCGCAGCACCTTCCTAATACGGACAACGTGTCGCTGGGATCTGCGACTTGTCAATTCAAACTCTATGCTCTCTGAGCGCGTTTTCTCTCTTGTCTTTGCATTCAAAACACTAAGATACATCTCTGGTACGTTGTCTATGGCTCGGTACATTTTTCCAGTCCACCGAGCTCACTTCACGAGGGTCAGAGACGCTGTGGCAATGGCACCGCCGCCGAAGCCTCCTCCGCCGAAAACTCTGCCAAAATCAAAACCGACTTCCACGCAGAACCCAACGGCATATGGATACAAGCTAGATTGCGTGGCTCAAGAACTAGATCAAGGGCTAGCGCATAGAGTGCATGTATGCAGTACGGAGCAGCAGGAAATGGCTAGTCGCGACCCGCACGCGCGGGCGCTACTGGACGCGCACACAGAATCACATGCACGCGGGTTGCGGGCCCGTACTCCGGTAATCACCCACAGTCACCCCACCCGAGAACACCCTCGAATCAGCCGTCGTTCACGCAAAATCACTGCTATCACCTGCATCGGATGAAAACAAGCTCAAAGACGGTTCATCAACCAATTTATATCCATTCCTTGCCCCGCTCAAATCCGGTGTCAACACGCAGTGCATGATCCGGAAGGGGAATGCTCGAGGAACGAACGGGTCAGTCCGGGATGGGGACGGGCCGTTTCCTTACAAGATAGGACTTCGCGAAACGTCGCGGAAGCTAGCAACAATCCCCAAGAAGCTCCATCAAGCTGTTCGAACCCCAGCAACCCAAAGTCACCAACACAGTCAGGAATGAGCACACAGCAACAAGGAACAGGAACGGGTGGAGGAGGCGGCGGCGGAGGCGGAGGCGGTGGAGGAGGGGGAGGCGGCGGCGATGGAGGAGGGGGAGGCGGCGGACAACAGGCAATACCGCCTCAGCCCAACGTCGCGCCAGTCGCAATGCCTACCCGCGGGGACCGCAACGCACCGTCTTTCAATCAGAAAGCCCGCGAGTTACCGCGTTACTTCGACGAGCTGAACCATCTCTTTGCCCGGGCTCAACTAGCGGATGATACGGCGAAGAAGGGCCACGCAGTGCGTTACCTAGACGTCGCGACGGCTGAGGAGTGGGAAGCGAGGCCGGAGTTTAAGGATCCCACCAAGACCTACCAAGACTTTCAGGACGCCATTGTTAAACTGTACCCGGGAGCCGATGAGGACCGCAAGTATACCATCGCGGACATGGACGCGCTTGTAGGCAGTCGGTACCGTCTGGGCATTGCGTCCGGCGGCGAGCTCAGCGAATTCTATCGGCAGTTCTTCGCGATCACCGACTTCCTGGTTAAGAAAAGCAGGATCTCGACCCGTGAGCGCGATATCGCGTTCCTTCGCGCTTTCCAGGACAGCCTCATGAACAGGGTGGCGACGAGACTGCAGATCAAATTGCCGGACCACGATAAAGAAACACCGTACCCCATGGCCGACGTACTAGAGGCAGGAGAGTACGAGCTGAGGGGCACTCCCTCAATCGTACCAGCGGTCAGCGCAGGTCCGGCAGTGGCGGTTGCAACGACGGAGCCTGTAATCAAAATAGAACAGTTTCAAGAAGCAATCAAAGCCGCGGTCGCCGAACAGTTCGCGCGGATGCTCGTCAACCAGGGGAACGGCGGAGGTCAGAGGGGTTATGGGGGTACCTCGGGAACTCAACAGCCGCGCGCCACGCAAGGAAATCAAGGCGGACAGGGAGGGCCGTCAGGATGCCTTTTCTGCGGCCAAACGGGGCACTTCGTCAGGGAATGTATGGTGGTCCAGGACTACATCGCGACGGGTCGCGTATCTAGGGACCACAACAACCGGGTCGTTCTGAAGGGTGGAGGACTTATCCCGCTAGGAGAAGGCCCGCTGAAGCAGCGTGTGGATGCGTACTACGCCGGGAATCAACACGGACAGTCAGAAGCCATGATGCTGACGACGATGGACTACGAGCCGGTGCCGACCAAAGTGCAGACAGTCGCCGGCCTAATCCAACTGACGCCGCAATTGACCGACGAAGACAGAATGACGGAGCTCCAGCAGGAGATGGCAGTGCTCCTGACGGCCCGAGCGGAAAGGCAAGCTCAGAAGGAACGCCGGCAGGCCGCACTGGACGCGGGCGAGTTTCCCCAGGCAATAGGGCTGCTGCCTGGCGAGCGCGAAAGATCGCGACGAATTCCAGAGGTGGTCATTCCGAAGAGAAGCCGTTTACGCAAGCCAAGAAGCAGGTTTCCTTCGAGCCGGAGGCAGTCGACCGACCAGGGGAGACTGGGGATAGCGCAGACAAACAAAGGCAGGCCGACGAAGACACCACAGCGGGTGAGGAGCCGTTAACACCTCCGATCCATCCTTTCGCGAAGGTGCCCGACGCGGCGTACATAGGGCCGGCAAGTTACCAACGAAGCGCGGGGCAGCGCAAGGCGGACCCAGCATACAATAAGGTCGCCCCGGTCCGCGACCCCGTAATAGCAAATAAGGTTTATGAGAGGGCCATGAATGCGGAGGTCACCTTGACACAGAGGGAGCTCATGTCCATTGCCCCGGAAGTACGCGCTCAAGTTCGCAACGTGGTGACCCCTAAGCGGGTCCCAAACGAGGCAAGAGTACCAGTAGTCCAGGCGATGGTGGAAAGCGAACCGGAGCTCTTTCCGTTCGACTTTGACCAGGACGAAGGGGCAGGAGAGGAAGAGAAGGTAGTGAGGGGATTCGCGGACCATATGCCCGAAACCTTTCTGCAAGCCCTGGGACACCAGCCAACGGAGTTGCCCGAGGGGACGCGTGTAGGAGAGGTCATTGTGGAGGTTCTGATAGGAGATCTAGGAGAAGAAGGAGACGGGGAACCAGACCCCGAGCCGTTGGAAGTCGCCAAAGAATCGCTGGCCCTCCGTTCGGTTTTGCCACTAGTCGACAACCAAGCGCACATCGAGGCAGTCGTGGATCCCGGGTCGCAGATTATTTCCATGTCCGAGGACGTATGCCATTACCTCGGGCTGCATTACGATCCGAACGTTCGCCTGGATATGATATCGGCCAACAAAAGTCGCGATAGGTCGCTAGGCCTGGCTAGAAACGTCCCGATGAAGATTGGGGGTATAACGCTGTACGTACAGGTGCATATCATCCGCAACCCGGCGTACGACATGCTCCTGGGGAGGCCCTTTGACGTTCTCACGGGAAGTACCGTGCAAAACTTTGCAGACGAGAGGCAGACAATCACGATCACGGACCCAAACACTGGAGTCATGGCGTCAATCCCCACTATTCCACGCGGCCGCAAGCGCATCTCGCGAACCCAGAAGCAGGGGGTGGAGGGTTTTCGCGACTAGAGGATTTGTTGGAGGACCAGGAGGAGGTAGGGCTGGTCGTGGGGTTCGAGCCCGATAAGCCTGATACTCTTAGAATGGAATCCCTGGTGTACCTCGAATCCTCGCCTACAATCGAAGATGTGCAGTCAGCTTATTTGTCAGTGTGCGACCTACCGGAGGAATACGCGGGAGTGTTCGCGAAGCGAGCGGAAGAAGGAGAGGAAGAGGAGGAACGAGCAAGAGCAGGGACGTTTATTTGGACGGCGGCAGACTGGGGAGACGGCGAGAGTGGGAGAGAAAGAGAGGAGGAAACGGACAGAGGTGAGCTACAGCCGACCGCGATGCAGCGCGAAGTCTTTGCGGCCACGAAGAAGCGTTACAAGCCAGCACACCTCAAGGTAAAGCCCATTCGTACGGACCTGCCGGAGCACTTCCGGATCCTCAGAGAGATCAGAGGGGACCCCCTGGCGGATATGCCGCCGCTCCCAGAGAAGCCACCGGACTTCGTACCCACGGGAAGGTACACCGCGGAACGTCGCGAACAATTTGACCGAGTCCACGACGGAGATTTCCTATGGCCGGAAGAAAGGAAGCTCATGCATGTGTTTATGTGCGCACAAAACGAGGCATTTGCCTGGGACGACTCGGAGCGGGGGCGCTTCCGAGAAGACTTCTTCCCCCCCGTCACAATACCAGTAGTTCCGCATCGGCCATGGGTTCAGCGAAATATTCCGATTCCGCCAGGGATATACGACAAGGTCATGGCGCTCATCAAGACCAAGATTGCCGCGGGAGTCTACGAGGACTCAAACTCGTCGTACCGCTCTAGGTGGTTCTGTGTGGTTAAGAAGGACGGGACCAGCCTCCGTATAGTCCATAGTCTGGAACCCCTGAATGCGGTGACCATCGCGCACTCAGGAGTACCCCCCTTCCCAGATCATTTGGCGGAGCAGTTTGCGGGGCGGCCGTGCGGGGGAATTCTGGACCTCTACGTGGGCTATGACGAAAGGAGACTAGATGAAGCCTCAAGGGACCTCACGACTTTCCAGACGCCGTACGGCGCAAAACGGCTGGTGACCCTGCCTATGGGGTCGACGAATTCCGTCCCGATCTTCCACGACGACGTGACCTTTATTCTCCAACCGGAAATCCCGCATATTACGGTGCCTTTCATAGACGACGTCCCCCTGAAGGGGCCGGACTCGGACTACAGGACGGAAGGCGGAGGATACGAAACGATCCCCGGCAACAACGGCATAAGGCGGTTCGTATGGGAACACTTTAACAACGTTAACAGGGTAGTCCAACGAATGCGCTACTGTCATGGCACGTTCTCAGGATGGAAATCACAGCTGTGCGTACCAGAATTCTACGTGGTAGGGCATCGCTGCACACCGCAAGGAAGGATAGCAGACAAAGAAAAGGTCGCGAAGATTCGCAATTGGGGGCCGTGCACGGACCTCTCAGACGTACGGGCTTTCTTGGGGACAGTTGGAGTCCTGCGCATCTTTATCCGAAACTTTGCGCACCGAGCCCATGCCTTGACACACCTGACGAGGAAGGACGTCCCGTTCGAATGGGGACCCGAACAGTCGCGAGCTATGGAGGACCTCAAGGAGGCAGTCCTCGCATCACCAGCGCTCCTACCGATTGATTACACGTCGGAGGCCCCCGTGATCCTAGCGGTAGACACCTCGTACATCGCGGTGGGTTTCCTATTGAGTCAGGCGGACCCCAACGTTCCCCAAGACAGGAAGAGACGCCGATATTCTCGATTTGGTAGCATCGCGCTAAACGATCGCGAAGCGCGGTTCTCGCAGCCCAAGCTGGAGCTCTATGGTCTTTTTCGAGCCCTGCGGGCCCTTAAAGTCTACCTGATAGGGGTGAGGAACCTGACCATTGAGGTCGACGCCAGGTATATCAAAGGCATGCTGGAAAATCCTGACCTCGAGCCATCGGCCAGTATGAACAGGTGGATTATAGGCATCCTGATGTTCCATTTTGAGCTAGTGCACGTGCCGGGACTCTTCCACGGGCCCGACGGCCTATCCAGGAGGCGTAGGCAACCAGGAGACGCTCCGGAACAGGAAGACGACTTCGACGACTGGGTTGATGCGGTGTATGGTTTCGCACATATTGTAAACATGGTAGTCCCGAAGACAGCGCAAGAGAGAGCCTCGCGACGGCAAGCTGGATGGACGGGGCCAGGAAGCATACCAGACGAACATGGGGCTGGTTCAAGCCAGGACGCGATACGTCGCGAGGAGGCCCGGCGCTCCCACGATGAACCGGCCGATGTCTGGGCAACTACGGTCCAAATGCAACCCGCACCAGCACAGGACGCGACGTATCGCGATGTTCCCAGATCAGACAAGGCTCATGAAGCTGATAAGCGGCTGGAACTAGTCAGGGACTGGTTAGGGACCCTGGCGCGGCCGGCGGACTTGACCGACGAACAGTTCGCTCGTTTCGCTAGATACGCGCTCCAGTTCTTCAGGGATGGGGACCGCCTTTTCAAAAGGCACCACCAAGGCAGGCACCAACTCGTGCTGGGAGGAGACCGACGTATCGCGGTCCTCAAAGCAGCTCATGACGATGTCGGACACAAAGGCGTCTACGCGACGCGGATGATGCTGTTGGAGCGTTTCTGGTGGCCATACGTGGACGCAGACGTGGCCTGGTGGGTGAGAACGTGCCATATTTGCGAAACCCGACTAGTTCGCCACAGCCTGATACCGCCAACGGTGGCAACGCCGGCGAACCTTTTCGCAAAGATGTATGCAGACACCATGCATATGCCAGCAAGCGACGGATTCAAATACATCGTGCAAGGACGCTGCTCCGTAACCCACTATCCAGAGTGGAGAATGCTAAGGGCGGAGACGGCGGACGCCATCGCGAAATGGATTTTCGAAGACGTCTTGTGCCGGTGGGGCGCCCTGCGAGAAGTGGTCACGGACAACGGCGCACCGTTCATGTCGGCCTTGGAATCCCTGTCGCATAAGTATGGAGTCCGGCACATTCAAATATCGGGATATAATTCGCGAGCCAACGGAATAGTCGAGCGGTCGCACTTCGACGTACGTCAAGCGCTCTACAAGGCAGCTGATGGAAATGCTGCAAAATGGTCCTCGGTCGCGTACTCGGTGATGGGTACCAGCCGGTAGTAGGGCGGTAATGTCTTGTATACCTATCCCTAGAGCACAGTGCACGGTACCGTTGTGTGAGGAGCGAGTCGTCAGTGGTCCCGAAGTCTCCGGGAGCGTCTCCGAAGTGGGAATGGGGTGGTCGTAGCGTGATAGCAGTGAGTTCGGGAGTGATCCAAACTAGGAAGGACGAGGAAGTGTGGGGATGTTACGATCTGCGGGGTGTCGAGTGGTCGTGCAACGTAGGCAAAGTCGAAGTTGAATGCCGTGGTTCCGAAGTGCCGAGGTGATGGAGTCGAAGTGCCGAAGTGATGGAGCCGAAGTGCCGAAGTGATGGAGCCGAAGTGCCGAAGTGATTGGGTCGAGGATGGAGTCGAAGTCGAAGTTGAATGACAAAGGAGGGTACGAAAGGCGAATACGATACGTGCGTCAAAGGCGAAGTCGAAGTCGGAGTCGAGATCCAAAGTCGAAGTCAAATACTATACGTGCGGCGTGCGGCGAAGGCGAAGTCGAAGTCGAAGTCGAAAGGTGCAAAGTCAGAAACGCTTTGACAATGCGAGAGGTCGAGGAGAGTCTCTAGCGTGAGTCTCACTATGAGGGGGAAGAAGGGGGCATATGATATGATGCAGAATATTGTACTGACAAGTCCTATATATACTACGAGTGAGTCCGAAGTAATATACAACCGTGCGAACAAACAAGGGCATAAGTAGAACGAAACACGAAGCAAGTGGGTCAAGATCACAAGAAATGAGTAAGTCCCAAGCAAACGGTAAGTCGAACGCCATTGTTAGGAAGCCTGAGAAGAGTAGTCATGAACCCTAAGACAATGAAACATAAGGGACTCCACAGTGGGATTGTGCGCCTAACTTCGGAACGCGTTCCGAAGTCGCTGCGGCTATCGTCCGAAGTTCCGAAGTATTGCGTTGCATAGCGGTTCGACGCAGCTAGAAACGCAGCGAACCACATCTGGAGGGCTCGAGGTAGGGTCGGAATGGAGGGGACAATACTGGGAACGAGGGGGCAATGTTCTGGAGTGGATATGGCCTAGATGTGGCATAGCCCAACAATCTGTGAGTGTTTCGACTCTGGATCACGTTTGGGGCGTGTCTGATGATGATGGTCTTGTAAAGTCTGGACCGAATCACGTGCGGGCGCTTCGGAAAGATCCGTGGAGGCTGTGCTAGCGGGCCGAGACCGGTGCGAGTTCGGAATCCGAAGTCACGTGACTTCGGAAAGTTCCGAAGTGACTGGGTTGAAACCTCGGAAACTGCTGGCCAAATTCCGAAGTCAGGTGACTCTGAAGCGAAACTCTCGACTTGACGAAAGTTCGAAAATTGAAGTGAGATCTCCGCACACCGCAGAACCAGGCGTATCATCGGTATTCTGGTCGGACAGGATAACGATCAGGCGGAGGATGGGCTGCTCGCCATACTTCGCGGTAACAGGAACGCAGCCGCTAATGCCGCTGGATATCATCGAGGCTTCATACTTGATGCCTCCGCCCGAGTCTCTACTGTCTTCCACAGACCTCATAGCGCGCAGGGCAATCGCCCTACAAAAGAGAAAAGCGCAGTTAAGGACCATCCACGACAAAGTCTTTGAAGCGCAACGTATCGCGGCGGTAAAATTCGAACGTGACCACGAAGCGACGATTCGCGACTACAATTTCAAGAGAGGCGACTTGGTCCTCCTACGGTTCACGCGGTACGAGAAGTCATTAGATCGCAAAATGCTTCCGCGCTACGATGGACCGTTCGTGGTAATTGGCCGACGGAAAGGAGGACCTTACGTGCTTGCGGACCTCCACGGTGCGCTCTTCGACCGACCGGTCGCGGAGTTTCGCGTCCTGCCTTACTTCGCGCGAACGAACATTGCGCTGCCAGAGTTGCCCGAATTTCTGGACGTCCCACAGTCCAGGGTGGACGAGCTACTTCATGGAGATAGGCAGGATCACGATGCCATTCATGAAGAGGAAGCAGACGACCCCATCCGGGAAGACGATGACAAGGACGACGAGATCACCGTCTAAAAAGTACCGCCCAGCACTACGGCGACTGAGGACAGTTGATATTTCAGTTGGGGGGAGGATTAGACGGTGGTATTTAGGACTGAACAGCTGGAAGTACGGATGGAGACGAGTCAGCACGATAAGTCGAGGTCGCGAGCGCTAGCGAAGCTCGGACTGGGCAAGCACCGACTAAGGCTTCAAGGGTCTGGAACAAGGCTGAGGTCGCGCCGGAAACACGATAGGACACGCTCACACTGTGACACAAGCAATTGACTCTATTCACAACATAGCAGGATAGCAAATTCTATGTACACAGCAAAGAGGTAGCGACGGATAGCGAACAACTATGAACAGACCGATAACGAGCGGACAACACGACAGCGAGACGCCGAAACCCCCACCTAGGACACGAGGAACGCCCCCCGCATCGAAGCACCAAGGCCCTCTGCTGTTGAAGCAGGGGTGACTCCTTTTGAAGAAGGCTCGCAAGCGGCTAAGCGGCGGGCGCGGGGTCAGCGGGACCATCAGCCGCGGCGGAGGGCGGCGTGCCGACATCCTTGAAGGAGGGAGCGGCGGCGGTAGGCATGGTAGGGCCGGGGGCAGGGTCCGACGCGGGAGGAGCGGCAGAGGCGAGCGGCGAGAAGGGCGCAGCGGGAGCAACCGGAGGCACGGGGGAAGGAAGGCGAGAAGCGCGACCGACGAGAGGCACGACGGCGGCGCTAAGCAGCGGGAGGGAAGAGGCGATGAGAGCTGACGAGGGTGGCGCGAGGAGGAGGCGCGAGGCAGGCCTGGCCGGCGCGGGAGAAGCGGCACGCGACGCGGGGGGAGCAGGGAGAGGGATGCGGCGCGGCGGATCGAAGGGGCCAACCTGCGGCGAGATGAGGCCCCCGGCAGGCGCAGGGAACGCGGGGTCGCCGAGCTGCTGCAGGGTCCGCCAGACCCAGTTCCGCTCAGCGACGATGCCGCGGGCCCGGGCGTCGAGCGTCGCGTAGTTGACGCTGATGGTGTTGAGCTCCTCCGTGAGCGCGTTGTAGGTTCGGAAAAGCTGCGGCGGGGAGTCGTAGCGGAGGATGGGGACGGCGCCGGCAGGGTCGGGGTGGTCGGCCCAGTCGAAGGCGGAGGACCGGGGACGGACATGGATGCCGGCAGGGTCGACATCCTGCGAGACTCCGTCGCTGCCCACCACGTAGAAGTGCGTCCCGCGGACACCGTCGTCGCACTTGTGGTGGCCCACGAAGCAGCGATGGCACTGGCGGCCGCTGACGTCCGTGAAGAAGCACGTGGGGTGGGAGTCCATCGTGGCGCAGCGGTAGCAGGGGGCGGAAGCCTGAGGGTCGGAGTGTGAGCGGCGCAACACGACGGACAAGAAAAGGGCGACGTACCTGAAGGCGGCGGCCCGGGAAGGTGTCAGCGACGGGGATCTTGGCGCCCTTGACGGAGGTGGAAGGGTCGGCGGCGGGCGCGGGGGAGCCGGCCTCGGAAGAGGGGACAGTGGCGGCGGGCGGAGGCACGAGGGAGCCGGAGGGGACGTTGGCGGGGCGCTTGGAGCTGCGGACGGCTTTGCCCTTGCCCTTTGACTTGGCGGCGGCGGGGACTGATCGGGGGGCGGGGAGTTTGGTGGCGCCGCAGGTGCGCTGCGCGACGGGCTCCTGCGGGTCCCCCGCCTCATCTAGCTCGTCGACCTCGGCCTCGGCGTCAGCCTCGGAGGGGGCGGACTCGCGGTTGCGCTTGGTGGGCGGCGGGGAAGCGCGGGCGGCGGCGCGGTGAGGCGTGGAGGAGACGGGGGGGCGGACAGAAGGCGCGGGGAGGGCACTGTCGGCGCGGGCCCGCTTGCCAGCCTGACGGGAGAGGGGAGCGGCGACGGGAGTGGAGTAGGGGATGGCGGGTGAGGACGGCGTGGGGGAGAGGCCGGAGGACGGCCAGGCGTCGACAACGGCGGACACGGCCCCGATCCTGTCTAGCACCTCGGACGGCGGGGGGTCCTCCCCCAACACCTCAGCATAGGCGGACTGGACACAAGGGAGGGTCAGCAGAGCGTCGGGAGCGAGAGGCCGTGGGCACTCACCGTGGCCGACTCCCAGTTCGCGGCGAACTCGCCGTAGTGGGCGGAGTCGACGGTGGGGAGGGAGGCGACGAGCGCTTCTACGGCGGACAGCCGTTTCCTGAGGTTGATCGGGCGGGAGAACGCAGACATGGCCAGGGAAGGGGGAGATAGGGAGAGGTGAGGGGAGGAAAGAGAGAGACGGAGAGGTCAAGGCGCAACGCGTCGCGTTAAGAGGGGGCGCCGCGCCAGCGTGTGGGTTTTTGCTTCCGACGTGGAAGCAGAGCGGGCCCGCCGGGCCGCGACAGGTGCGGCGCTTACCTTCACACGGCTTAGCGAGCGTTCGCGCGCGAGTCAAGAAGAAGGGATAGGGAACGGAATGGCATTACTGGGCCCTAAGGGCGCCTTGGGCAAATTACAGGAATCGCTCGCTACGCGGGCGCACCGGACCCAGACGCGCCATTGGGCGTGGGAGTCCGGGCGCGGTTAACCCCATTCCTACGACCAGCCCGTCGACTCAGGGCATCAGGAGGCCTCGGGCCCACGACCTCAACAAGGTTGGGGACCCCCCACGAGAACGCGATAGAGCCGCGGCGGATGACTCGGTGAGTAAGCGGCGGGAAGGGAAGGGCGGTAAGCATACGGCGCATAGGACCGGCACCGGCGAGGTGGTCGAGGACCGCGGCAACTTCGCAGGCATCGTACAGCAGCTTTCCCGCGGTGCCTTCGAGGCGAGTGACGGCGTGGCGCAGGTGGCTGGCGTTCAATTGGTCCGCCCAAACGAAGTCGCGAAGCTCCGCGACCAACTTGAGGCCGGGAACGAGATAGTCGGTGGCCTCACGGACGTTCGCACGATGGGCAGCCTGCAACGAGGGACTCGCGGCCGCAAGGAAGTCGAGGACGCCAATGTCGCGGGGGTGGGTCATTCCGATCACGGCGCGGTTCAAGGGGAGCATGAGGGCCCCGACCAGCCCGTCGGCGTGGTCGAGGTCGTCACTCAAACGATCGAGGTCGCGAAGGAATAACTCGGCAACACGGGTGGCAAGGCCGTCGGGACGGGGGGCAAACTCGGGGCCGAACAGCGCTGCCAAGTTGACCTCGAAAGTTGCCCGGCCGTGAAGTTGGTGACGGTACAGCAACCAAACGGAGCGCTCCACCAGGTGGGCCAAGGAGTCCACATGGACCACGTGAGGAAGCAGAGCGACGCTGGGTGGCTGCCCCGGGGCGTTGTCCCCTCCGAACGGAATATTTCCTACGATATTCGCGCGAATGGGGGCGGTTTGTTCGTACGTTTCGGGAAAGCGCTCCGCTAGGTAGGAGAGCGTCGAGACGACGGTCATGGACGCGAGGGCCGGTAGGGTAAAATGCGACGTCTCGCGATGGTCCTGCTGAAAAGGGGGGAAGGAGCGAAGACAACGTCAGTACGAGGCCGGAATGAGGGAAAAGAGGGCCGCGGGACGACGCACCAATAGGTCGGAGATCTCCTGAAGCCAGGCAACGGCGGCCGCGGGAAATGAGGAAGCGTCGGCACCAGGCAAGGGCACCTCAACCGGATGTATCAACAGCTGGTACAGCCGGAAACGCGAAAACGCGCGGAGTAGGACGGCCTGCATGTGGAGGAGGTAGTCGGACGGACTGGGGCGTTGAGGGTTTTTGGAAAGGGCCATCGTCGCAGCCCCCTCATATAGGCGGCGCGAGTAGGGGAAGAGGCACACCATCGCGGCGTCGCGATACAGCGCGAAGACCAAAACACGAGGGTCTCGCCGGAGTTCCGGCCAACGTGGGTTATCGCGACAGATCGCGACCCAGACGGAGCCTCCGGCATGGGCCCAGGAGCTTATCGCAAGGCATCGCGAAACGTGGCACAGGGACAGGGGGAAGCCGCACATGGCTCCTGGTTCCATTTCAATAGCTATGGAACATTCTACAGACATTGGCCCGGGAATATACCTATTCCTCGCGCTCCATCAGAAGCTCGATCACCTCCCCCTCCTCGACTTCTTCCGAGCTGGCGATGGGCGGCGGTATCTCCCCGGCGTAGGTAGGAGACGCGGAGGGGGCCGTCGGCGCTGGTACCGTGGGGTGCGCGGGGAAGGGAAGAGGGCCCGGCTGGTCCGAGGGATGGACTATGGCATCGAAGCCTAGGGGTATCTCAGCTATGGCTTGGGAGGAGGAGATGTGCGAGAGGCGCGCAGAACTGATCTGCTCGATGGCGCGAATCGAGGCCACGCTGATATCCTGGACCAGGAAGTCTGCGGGCTGGAGGTTGGCCAGGAGGCGGGACCCTAATCCCCATGCGTCCAGCATCCCGCCCATACAGGTTGCCATCGCGGCCCAGCGCATGTCGAGGCGATCCAACACCAGTGGCCAGTCCGCCCAAATATCGCGAAACGTGTCGAAGGCCTCGGAGATGGTGGTAAAGTCCCGTAACATATCCACCGAGTCCTCCGCGAGGCCCCCCAATAGGTAGTACACCACGCCCGTGGTGAGGCGGCCCGCGTAGGCACGAGAGTGGGGGGAGCTGGAGGCACCACGGACGTGGTAGGCCAGGGCGCGGCACACGGCGTCTTCGCGGGTAATAACAAACATCCCATGGACGGCCCGGGCGTCGAAATCACGTAGGAGCCAGCTCTGCATCCCCTGAGGACGCAGGGTGGGGAAGGCGCCATGCAACTCCGTGATTTCATGGAGGTAGGATTCGACAGAACCGTCTCCGAAGTAGTACACGGTCCAGAGCCCAGCCTCCACGATGGTGATCAAGACGTGGAGTTCCGCGTCGGTAGCGTCGGCAGGGAAAGGGGAGAACATCTGGGACCACCGCGGGCTGGCGCGCGCTGAGTCGGGGAGGGTACGCATGAGGGTGCCCTCGAAGCGCTGGGCGAGAGGGGCGGACGCTGGAACGAGCTTCACCATGAACTCGAGGATCGGCGAGGTGAAGTGGAAGGCAAGATCGCGCAGGCTGCGGGACGCGCGGATTGAAGAAAGGGTCTGGAATTGAGTTCATCATCAGCCAAGCCGGGAAAAGACGCGGTCGGGGACCAGCACGCACCACGAGCTGGTTGACTTTGTCGGCCCACTCTAGACGTAGCGCAACCTCCCGTTCGGCATCCCCAAGGTCAAAACCAGCGAAGGGGGCCTGCGTCAGCAGGCGGAGGAGGTCGAGGTTGTCGGCGGTGGCAGACGCTGCGGGGAGGGACATCGCGGGACAGAAATCGGCAAAGGGATGCTACAAGCGACGTTACCGCAAAAGGTCGCGAGCCCTTATATGCCGCTTCCGCACGGTTCCTGGCAACTGGGGACAGTTGCAGTTTCAGTTGGGGGGAGAAATGATAGGTTCAGGCCGCGGGCAAGCGTGTAGCGAGACGTCGCGAGACGGGGAAGCAGCATGCGAGGCGCAGGGTCGCGGGAGCGGGGGTGATGGGAACGTGGTCCGGCGACCCAGGAGCAACCGGGACTGGCGACGGAACGGATCACCGGAACGGGCTAGATCGGGAGGGCTTAGCGACGTAGGTAGAGCCACTACTTAGGGAGCTGCGCGAGACGTAGCAACCCAATCAACCTGTGGGCGGCGCAAGCCACCCACACCCTTTACCTCACAGAAACTGTAGCCTGAGGCGCTACCAGACTTAGGAAGGCAGGACCCCACCGATGTGGGAACAGGTAGGCAGGCGGACAGGCAAGAGGGGGTGCGACGGCCCATAGGCGGACGCTTCGCACACGGGTGCAAAGCACTCGGAGGAGGATCCCGTAGAGGGCATCCCCAGGCAGGTGAGTGTTTAGTTTGGTGTTTAGGCGGTAGGAGGTGGCCCCGCACGACCGCGGGGAGGGCACGAAGCGCAACAGCGACACGAACACCTTCCCCCTCAGCAAGTCTAGTCACCCGGACTGGATCGCGACGTATAGGAGGCAGTGTTGGTGGTTGTTGTCCTGTGAGGCACTCGCCGCACGCCCCGCTAGGGTCCGTCCCGGGTGATAGCGTATCAGCGTACGCGCAGATGGCGCCTGACATCGTGCAGCGCATCTTCAGCCTGTGCTTGCCGTAGGCAAGTTGAGTTGCCTTGCTGATGACGCCGGCAGTTATTCCCACCGGCCAGAGATCGCGGGGAACCTCGGATGGAAGCCAGAGCTGCTCGTCTTCGGCAGACGGAGGGGTGGGGGTGCCAGGGGATGCTTTCTTGGCAGCGGCTTGCTCATCTTGCGCACGTAGCACGACAACGACAGGCTTGTAGATAAGTTGAATGGCACGCCAGGCTGTTATTCTATGACGGAGGGCGTTGCGCTTGTTCTGGAGCGCGACCTTGCCCGAGGCGGTCTTCGACTCTTCAGATGACGCCCGTGCACGTAACGCTCGCCTGCAGAAGTACCCGCGGGCATGTCAGAATCCAACGGCGTGGGCGCGTCAGGATCCAACGGCGCCGGCCCCTCAGGCGCAAATGACGCCCAGAATGCCGCCACGACGTTACCCCTGGGTGAGGCGTTCTTCGCGACCACAAATGGTCATATCGACGGAGTGTTCGAGGGACCCTGGTACGTGATCCCCCGTGCCTCCGACCATTCTCCTCTCATTTGCTCGTCTCTTCATAGGAGCAACATCAGCGATTTGGTCTCGGACTATCCCGGTGCCTTCTTCCGCGGCTTCAACAAGCTTCATCTCGCTGAAGAATGGTTCTTCGAGCACATCAACGACTTTGATGTGTGACACTGTCTTCTTGTGTATGATTTTCTTGCTTGTGTATGATTTTCTTGTCATGGTCATCTCGCCGTGCTGACCCTGTGCATATACTGCTGTGCTCACCGTCCCGTGTCTTTTAGTCAGTTGTGACTTGTAGTCAGTTGTGTCTCGTAGTTGGTCATGTTTCATAGTTGGTCATGTTTGCAGTCGTGCCTTGTCTCGTAGTTGTGTCTTGTAGTGAATGAATGAGCTCGCTGCGTCATTCCTTGTTTGGTTGTGTGCCAGAGCCTGTGTGCCGCTGTATGCCATCGCGTGAACATATCCATATCAACGTGAACTGATACCTGAGCCGTGCGGGCCGCCCTCGCCGCCAGGATTAAAACATGGTGAACGTTAGATAGAACGGAATGACGACCGCTATAAAATCTCGTACTTCGCCATTGAGTGATTTATGTATGCCCCGAGCTGCAGGAATTTATTGAGCTTTGTCTGCGGACCATGGTACCGTGAGCGTGCATGCTTGGGTTCGGGCGTAGCTGACTAGAGCAAAGGCTGCGACACGCCGTGTGACCTCACATCTGTCCTCTTACAGACAAGCCCCTTCCACGTCTCGCACTTTCAGCACAATTGCACAGCCCACTAAGAACAGAATGACATCATATTACGATTAGTGAGATTTCCTTCGCCTTGTCCCAGGCTCATTCGTACTGACAGTCGTGCAGAAACAAGTCGCGACTGAAGGACTATCAAAACCGGTACAATGCCGTCAAGCATGGAATAGGCCGGAGGAAGATCTCCAATGTGAAGAGAGAGGACAAGAGAGTGTCCCTAAAGGAAAATGGCCAGCTTCCCAGCGAGTGCGTAGCAATTTTGTCCGGCTCAACCTTTTGATGAATCTTCTGAAGGTACGCGTATATCACACGGATAGTCTACAAGAGCTGTGAGAAGGATCCGCTCCTCACAATGCACATGCAGGAGCAAGAAAAGGCACTCTGGCGTCAATGCCAAAGCATTGAGGATGATGTGCGCGCAGAGACGGTGATGACCAAACTCGTCGGACAGGCGGTCAGATGACAAAACCAAACCCTGCTCGTCGAGTAGTACTGTTTTAGTTGGGGGGCGTGTCCCAGGTCTACCAGAGGGCTCGGAGAGTCGCAGCTGTCACTGGGGAAGTGTAGCGAGCGATGGGGGATGAGGGGGAGTGTCGGCGAAGGTGTGGGGGGCAATACAAGGCTTGGGGTGGCGTAGCGAGAGTCGGGGAGGTAGGGCGAAGGTCGGGGACGATAGGCGACGCTGGGCGACAATGGGCGACGATAGGGCGAAGGTTCTCAATATGCAAGTGCGTAAATGATGCGCTGCGAAGGTGAATGCGATGTCAATGTTGATAAAAGGGCTAAACGATGCGCTGCGAAGGTGAAAGACGATAGTTCTCGAGGTTTGAGGTGCTGTCTCTGGGGGGAGAAGTTCCTATTGCATGCAGACACTGCTAGCTACACTTATACATGGGAAAATGCGTCGGAGTAGCTACACGAGTCATGCGATGCAGTCAGCGAAGCCGTGCGAAGTATCGGCGAATTATAGCGAATGAGAGAGAAGAGATATCAAAGGCCTAAACACAAAAGCGGAGATATCTCCAGCAAAGTCTCCGAGACACTTGGGGCGCATCAGCGACGCGTCAAAAATGGTCGTTGATCCGGATAACTGATGGCTCGGGCTTGGGCACTGTCTCCTGCGTTGCTGAGCGATATCTCGATGTTCTGCGAGTGACTGTATCGTTGGCGAGTTGCTGAGAGACCCTAGACGTGTAGCTGAGCTCGCTGAACATAGGCAAACATCGGCGAACGGCTGGGACATGAGGGGACAGTATCGCGACGGTCTAGGCGCAACTATGATGCTATCTTCGGCAAAACCTCCGGGATGCTCGGGATGCGACAGCGATGCATCAGAAGTGGTTGATGATCCGGTCCGCTGATGTCTCGGGCTCAGGGATCGTCTCCGATGTCGCTGGGCAATAGCTCGATGGTCTGCGAGTCTGCGCTGCATCTCTGAGTCGCTGGAAGGTCGGGCATGTGCAGCTGTGTCCGCTGAGTACAGGCGAGCGCCGGCGAACGGCTGCGACGATGTGGACGGGGTCGCTATCTCATGGCTCTGGCTTCGGCGATGTGGGCTAATTGATGTGAGACATGGCCAAGATCCAACGGACTATGCAGTTTATGGACTGCTCTAGATGCTCGGACGAGTCGGGCGACCTCGGCAATGACGTACGTGGCTGGCTCAGGCGGACGGTGCAAACACGTAGCGATGCTCGGGCAAAGCAGCGATGTCAAGTGCGAGTGTGCGCGAGCTGTGTATGCACGCCTGAACGTATAGCGAGTCGGTGCGACCTTGGGAGAACATTGTCTGACTGCTGATGAGTGACTAGGGTGCAGGGGACGTGGTGTGACTTTGGCGACTGTCGTAGGATGATGTGCGAGTGAGAGCGAGCGTCGGCGAACTGCGAACGATTGCGTGGACAGCTACAGAGCTAGCTGTTGTGTGAGTGTTTCGGCGAGAACGATAGAGTCGGGGATGCATGGCAACGGTCGGAGCCACTGTGCGAGTGCCACAGTGCATCGAAAATGCGCAAACAGTAGCCACTCGCGTAGCAGGCGTATCAACGGATGTCGACTGGGTTGCACGGTACATCAAAGCCCTCGAAAGTCTCAAGGCGGAGGTTCTTCAAGATGCGCTGTTGATTGTTGATTGTGGGGTGGAGAAACTGAAGACGGGCTCTGCTGCCATCCATGGCCAGCGTCGCCTTGTTGCCGCTGTGCATCAAGAGATTGAGCTCTACGAGCAAGGTGCCCACGCTGCCGCAGGGGCGGCCATGAATAGGGTGCTGGTGTTTACAGGCTGCCGGTGCGTCATAGCCATCTTTCCCTCACCTATTCACCCACTGATTATGTCCCCATACTATCTCATTAGTCTCAACAAGCCCATGTTCCGCCGTCTCTACCATTTCTGACTCCTGAGGCAACCACCATCCATTTAATCCGTCCATTGCATCAATTTATAGGCTAAATATTGTATTCCATCTTGTACACCTCTGAATGCTCTTGTATCTAATCCGTCCATTGCATCAATTTATAGGCTAAATATGTATTCCATCTTGTACACCTTTGAATGCTCTTGTATCGCTCGTAATACCATTGTTCTCGCTCGCGCATGACTTAGCGAGGGTGTGCTCGACGCGGTCACATGATACGAGCGCGCGTGGCAATGTCGGAACAATGCACCCACTGCTGAGCAGGAAGGCTTCGTTACTGGAAAGGATCCAGGATGTCTTAGGATCCATCTCAGCACCATTCTGGCAACTTTCGTCCATTAAAATGACGAGATCGCACCTGCACAAAACTTCTTACGGCGGTGTGACAATGTGTCGGCATTTTCCGAGGCGCCGCGCACGATCAACGGACTGCTATGCAAGAGTCGTTCATGCTTCAACTCTGTCCGCGCTATGGTACAGAAGTACACTCCCAAAACTGTGCCAGGGGTCTCCATGTACAGAGTTCCCTGCCGCTCAGCCGACTTGCACAACCCAAAGCTCGGCACACATCCATCTCGATTCCCTCCCAACGCCGCAAGCCTCGACACCACACCTCGCACTTTGACGCACCGTTACCAACTGCCGATGAACCTCCTGAATCAACAGAGCCTGGCCATTCAGCGGAGTCAGCGAGCAGCGCCTCTGACCTGCTTGCAATCAACGAGCTGGAGGACTTGCCCACCAGGACGAACATAGACGTGTACATAACCGACAAGATGGGTGGGCGGAAGAAGAGGAGAAAAACCAGGGTATGTTTCTTTATTTCTTCCGCAATCCTCAGCTCACACGGTCGTCTTGCTCATCCAAGGTTGATCTTCTCCTGGAGTGGGTCGCTGTGCGCGACCGGTTTCTGGATGAGATCATCCGCCATAACGGCTGGGGATCTGTTGAGCCCGACTCTATATGCCCGGTATGCAATTCTGAAACAGCCTCGATCAAGTGCGAAGATTGTGTCGGACAGGAAGTTGTCTGCAACGCATGCTGTTGCGAGGCGCACACAACACTTCCTCTCCACCGCATCAAGGTGCGTTTCTTTCCTGTGTAGTATCCAGGCAATGCTGACGAGCATCTTAGAAATGGAACGGCCATTTTTTCGCCAATTGCTCTCTTGCCAATATCAGCCTGTGCTTTCAGCTGGGCCACGTCGGCCGTATATGCCCCTGCCCACGCGACCAGTTGACCGCGGTGACATTTCCGGAGTCAGCACCGTGCGCGTTCGTTTCTGCGACTGCAAGAACGAGCGCACTGCAGACACGTACATCCAGTTCCTTCATGCAGGATGGTGGCCAGCCACGGTGTCGCGTCCTTGCACTGTGACTACACTCCGAACACTCAAAATATTCCATGCCATGTTGATCCAGGGGAAACTCAACGCATACGACTTCTGATGCGGACTGGTACAGGGTACTGATGGAACCGGACTGTTTCGGCCGAAGGTTTGTGTGCACGTCATTGCCGTGGGCTGATGCTAATGTTCCGACACAGGATCACTAAAAGGACTTTTTACAAAGGGCACGCTGCTTCTGAAACGTTCGGGCTTGCAAACGTGCCGGACGCGCACACGATTCCACCGGCATAATGCGTAATTTGGTCTACAGATACTACAATATGGACTACCTGTTTCTGTCAACTATTGCAGGGCCGGCTTCAGGCATGAAGAGAATTGTACTCACCTATGACATTGCCTGTCAATATTCGAAGAATTTCCTCCGATGCATGGCGCAGTTCCCCAAGGAATTTCAAGTTGACATCTCGGAGACAGTGTTCATAATGTTGATCCCCAAGTTTCATCTCCTCGTGCACGGCCTGCCCTGTCAAATAGGATTCGACCTGAACAAGACCGAGGGCATGGAACAGACATGCGGAGAAGGAATCGAAGCCGGCTGGTCCGTCACGAATGGCGCGTCACTGAGCAAGCGTGAGATGTCAGGCGATGGAAGGCGTGAGGCCTTAGATGACCAGTTCGGGGCAATCAACTGGCGAAAGACAACAATGCTAGGTGAGTCGTGTTCATTGCTACGACTTGATTTCCCGCTCATGCTTGATCAAATAGGTCATCAACTCTCGCGATCGCTCAAGATTGCTATTGCGGCATACTTCAGGCAACACAAGGCTCTGGAAGAAGCTACAGCGACATTGCCAGCTGCAGTAATCAAGACATGGGAAGCGATGGTCCAGGACTGGGATACTGACAAGTCAAAGCCCAACCCGTATGATGAGCCCGTCAGCTGTGCGAGTCACGATTTTGCTTGCCCGCCCCTTCTAACAGACCTTATCACATAGCGACAACTCTTGCAGACGTACGCCTTGAGCTAGCGCGCCAAGAGGCCGCCGAGATGGCGCAGGACGGCTTATTATCCATCCACGAGACTTCAGCGAGCGCCTTTCTGACTACTGGGTTCGATCTTGAGGACCAGCAGTGCGTCTTCCTTGCTGTACTCCCTGACTATTCTTCAGAACTAACGAGTACTTCTGCAGGCAAGAGTTACGTGCACGGGTGTCATCTGAACAGTCGAAGACCGCCTCGGGCAAGGTCGCGCTCCAGAACAAGCGCAACGCCCTCCGTCATAGAATAACAGCCTGGCGTGCCATTCAACTTATCTACAAGCCTGTCGTTGTCGTGCTACGTGCGCAAGATGAGCAAGCCGCTGCCGAGAAAGCATCCCCTGGCACCACCCCTCCGTCTGCCGAAGACGAGCAGCTCTGGCTTCCATCCGAGGTTCCCCGCGATCTCTGGCCGGTGGGAATAACTGCCGGCGTCATCAGCAAGGCAACTCAACTCGCCTACGGCAAGCACAGGCTGAAGATGCGCTGCACGATGTCAGGCGCCATCTGCGCGTACGCATGGGGTTAATATACTACAAACACGTACATGTTGATGGCCCTGACCAGAAGTCAAACACCCGTGTACGCGACACCCTCAAACGGTTCAACGACAAGCTCCACCTGTCTGTCTCACGCTACCGAGCGTCGCACGGTGCCTTGGAAAGACTGGACACAGGGGGTTCGTGGCAGACGCACCTGCGCCCGCTTCGCGAAGAAGATATTCATGCGCCGAGGGGCGCTGATGAGGATATTGGTGAAGGTCCTCAAAGTGCAAGGCAGCGCAGGCTTCAAGAAATTCGGGAGCGTCTGGGCGAGGGTCATCGGGAGATGCCGTGGATCTGGAGAGTGCTGAGGCCCGACGCGCGCGATCTTCTAACCAGCGCCGGTCTAGTGTCTCAGGAGGAAGTCCACGAAAGTAAGTACATCTGTTGCGGTTGGTGCAGATGCTATGTGCTGACGACTCATCGCAGGCTTACGAGTCGAATGGATGAAGGCTCGTGCCTGTGTGCGCCGGTGGGCAGAGGAGATTATTCTACTCCAGGTGGAAATGCATCGAACCATCCGCTTCCTTCTCTGGAAGTCGGACTGGTGGTGGGATCGTGCCCCAGTACAGCCCAATAAGCTGACAGATATCCTTCGCGGTCTGACAGCCTACTCTGCCCGGCAAGCGTCTATGTACTCCAGCTTCGCCCATACCTTTTGAGAACAGTGGACAAAAGTGCTTGCAATACACGGCCTGTCTATACCATGGGCCTCACTATCTCCCGACCGCCCTGACCTCTCCATCTACTTCGATTCGAAGGCTGTGTGGGAGGAGATGGATGTTGACACCAACATCATCGACGCCGCCACCGCCGGCAGCACGAACACAAGTGAAGACGTCAACATGAACCGCGACGCCAACCGTGATGCCAACATCAACCATGACGACGTCATCAACGGCAACATCAATGTCAACCGCAACGCCAACATCAACCGCAACGCCGACACCGGAGCAGACATCAGTACGGAAGTCAGCACTCACGATGATGCCTCCAATATCGCGGTTGAAGATTCACCGGCGTGCTCTCATGGCCCCACAGGCGTCATGGCAGCCCTTCCTTCCTCCTTCACCCTCCCCACTGTTGCAGTCCCTTCGGATTCAGAGGAGTCCGATGCGTCAAGTACGAAGAGCGACGAGGACAATGCCGAGGACAACTTTCGACTGCTTTGACTTGGATGCAAGGGCTCCATACTCGCGACGGCGCTGTGACGAGAGTCGTGTTGGCGTGGCAGATAGACATCATGTATGGCGGTGTTTTTGTTCTGTAGTGTAGTGAAATTGGATATTTGCGCGTGCTCACGATGAAATAAAACCCGATGCATTCCAGCCCGAAGTGAAAGCTGTGTACGGGACTTAGCAACATCTTCGAACCGCGGTACATCAGTACTTTGTCCGGCTCTGCCGCGCTGAAAATCGCTGACAATTTTACTTCAGCTTCATTAGGTGTTCAGCTTGTCGGACATCGGTCAGAAGCGTTAAGCTCGCTGGGCACTGGTCATCTCTTCAGCGTATCATAGCGGCGCAAGGTGCTACTACTGTACAGTCTCGTGTGTATAGAAATCTATGTACTTGTTAACAAAGAATGAAGCAAACTCTATTAGAGATCGAGAGAAGTGAAATGAGGTAGGTAATCGTGCAGCACGGTAGCACGGCATGAGATGACAAGCACGTATGACACAATCTATATGAACGAGCCCCAGAGTGCGCCGACCGTCTGCTCTGCGCTCGGGTGAGACTTCCCACAAGCCAAAGGTGGGATCGGGTCTATCAGATATTGGTACCAGCCAATTGACGAGTGCACATGGATATGTGACACCATCATGAACAAACGAGAGGAAACGGATGGCGCGCCCGACAAGCAGGCCGCCCATCGGATCCTCCTCAGGCCCATTATCAATCAGCACCGTATCACGGCGCTCAGCTTCTTGGTACCAGCTCGCCGTGCTGCGGATTATCTCGTGATGCATGCCCTTGGGTCCCGCAAGCTCGCTAGGAGCGTAAAATGTTGACGATGCGGAGGAAAAGATGGAAAGATGGCCGTGGAAGTTGGGCAAATCATTCAGGGCAACATCCATGGCTGCTGCGTCTTCGTCACCATAAAGCTGATCGTACAGGAACCGGCGTATGATGTTTTGAAGGTTCGGCTCTTGTAGCTCGGCGGCAAGTGCGTTGACAGTTCGCGTTGCCGCTGCAACGGAGTTAGCAGGGTGGGTGCAAATAAGAGACAGTACACACCTGGCTTCACAGCCAACAGCGTGACCGCAGCTACACAGGGACCATCGACCGCAGCAGCATCGAGAGCATCTGGACCCTCATGATCAACATCGAGCTCGTTGTCGGCCTCCATGTTGTCATCAAGCTGACCCAGGCCGGCGCAATGCAGTTCATATGAAAGAACATTACCACGGAGCATCCCGCGGCGGCCAAAGTCTGCGCGAGCCCATGCCAGGTTGCTGAGCCGGCTGTTCGTGCGAAGCATCTGGCCGAGCGGCTTGTGCTTGCTGGACCGGCGCCACGGTCGCTTGACGGCGACAATATGCTTACTCTCCGTGATCAAAGAGCACAGCCCATTGGGGGAGCCGAAAAGCTTGATACTACGAACGTAGTGTACGAGGGAGTGTTGGCAGGGGAGGGAGAAGCCGTCGGGCCGAACACCAGTTTCCTTGAAGACTACGCGGAGCTCATGAAAGCGCGCCAGTGCTTCTTCCATGGCCGTGAAGGATGCACTGTTGTGTGCTGATCTTCGAGCAACATACGTGAAGTCTAGTAGCGCGGAGATGCACTGGATCATCTCGTTGGGAACGTGGCCCGACAGCGCAGGAAGAAACACCTAGGATGCATAGATATGAGTTTCATTTTAGTAGATATAATTGCGGATTGACGCACCTTCATCAGCGCCTTTGAATCGTCTCCGGTCCACTGCTTGAAGTTCCGGCCTTCCTTGAAACGTCTAAGGCCAGGAAAACTGGGTGCTGCTGCGATTCTGTGATTGAATTAGAACATGCAAGAAACGCACACGTATTACGGCCAACGAACCTTCGGTCGATATCGTCCATGATCCGGTCACCTTCTGTCTTCCCGTGCTCAATCTTGATGTACTGCTCCACCCAGGTAACAATGTGGTCCTTGAACGTCCCCTTGATGAGCTGGTGGAGGAGATCCGATGAGAGGAGCTCGTGGATATCGGCACGTGGGAAGTGACTTGTGAACGGCTGTTAGATTTGAGAACCGTGAGCACGGACTGTAGCCGACGATAGGGTAAATGAAACGGCGCACCACTACATCCGCATATATTCCAAACCCGTCCCAGAGAATCCCAGGCGTGAAGGACTCATGCATAATTTCTATCTGTTCGTGCGTACGTTGCTCGCCCATGGAGTGAAGCTCATTGGGCTTGGCAAAGCATCTATGTGAGATTGAGCACAGAAGACACGAAAACTCGCCCCAACAAAGACAAGCTCACTTTGGGCACCACCCATACACAACTCCTGCAAGATATACCTGCTCCGGATAGTCAGCTATGATGCAAGCAAGCTCAAAGATGGCCCGGCAAAAATGACCATCTGGACATTGCAGAACAACTGGCGTCGTCATTCCAGCACGAAGCGGGTGGAGGATCCGGGCAATCAACGCATGGTAAAGTTGCTTGCGGAAGATCTTGTATTCCTCGTCACCTTTAAATTCACGACATGCTAATACAATAGTCAACCCGTAGGTGTCACGAGTGAATGCAACGCAACGTACATTTCGGAATCGAGAGAAATGCCAACGCCATGACGCCATCGCCGTGCGCGCGCCGCATATCGTTGTGGATGTTGTCGGGAGATATGTAGAATGGGAGATATTCTTGCTGGCCAGTGGCGACTGAAACTGTGGTCTTGTCCGCACCGGTGATGATAGGCACGAGCATTGCGCCATGTGCTGGATCACGCGCAATAGTGTCCTGTCAGAGAAGGATCATCATTAATCACGGATTGGCAAAGAAAATACATAACACTTACGGCCTGCTTCCAACTCCAGTGCCCGGATATTAGATCCGACCAGCGTCGTTGATGACGGCTAGTGTACTCTTCAAATGGCCGCGTATGCCATTTCCCATTGAAGTTGGGGTTGCGGGCCATATGCTTGATGACGTCCAGGGCATTGAGAGTATGCACAACGTAGTCGGCACGCTTCCATGCGGGTGAGTCAGGCCCGACATCTCCGTTGTAGCTGGCTAAGTGTGAGTACACGCAGCAAGGTCGATATTTGACAAACAAGACCCACCAGACACGGAATGAGCTCCAGTTACCAAATGCACCCTCGATGGCGTCTTTAGTCGAGTACATGCTATTTGCGCCGTTTGCTATAGGTTCGTCTTGATGGCCGTCGTGGACATTCTGAGCCTTCAGAATCGTGAGAAGCTCGTCCAGATCGCCTTCAGAAGCCTCCATTTTTTCGAAGAGATGCTCTGCAAACCGGAAGGATGGCCGGTCTTTGAAAGGCGACCAGTCCTCAGGCTCGTCGTCATCTGCGGGTTCCGGTGGCGCACCGGGTGGGAGGAATTGGCCTTGCAAGTCGCACGGTGTACCTTAACGGGGTAGAGTGAGCTCGAGGTGATGGGGACGATTGAAGAAATTTACCAGAAAGGAGAGGGTGGTACAGATACGTTGACGTGTGCTTGGGCTTTGGATCACGGTGCACGGAACGGCGATGACTGCCAGCCAACCGGGATGTTGGAAAGCTGCGATGGCATGGCGTACAGTGAAAGCCCATCTCATAGAATTTGAGCGGGGGGCGGCAAGACAAGACAAGGAGTCGAGCTTTGCTGGCAGGGCTTGAAGCGGCTGGTGGCAGGAGCGGCTGACAGGTGTGGCGGCTGGCTCCTGTCAAAGCAAATATTTGGCAAAGTCAGTTGATGCCAGCTTATCAAATGTGGTACGACTCACTCTTCCGCCGCTCAAGTACCATCATCCATCATGAAGGTCAAGCCCGTCACCGCGCTGGCTAGCACTGGCGCCGTCCGCACTCGCTCGCAGAGGGCTACAGCCGAAACTATTGCTCCCGAGGTAGACCCTCCCCCAAGCACGCGCAAGCGCGCAGCCTCGAAGCCCAAGAATATCGACATTGAGAAGTCTGCCCCGAAGGCAAAGATCCCAAAGGTCACCCGTAAGAAGGCACTGCATACCACAACAGACACAGGCGTTTCGGGCAACGCTAGCACCGCCGTGGAATTGTGAGTTGTTATTGATAACTCGCATTTGTCGGTATCCGTACTTACATGAACAAGGGCTGAGCTCTTGGATCCCGAGAACCGTGAAGATGAAGGCCAGGAATACCACGATGTTGAGCTCATATGCGAGACTGATGAGATCGAACAGACGGAGACTGTCAACGACGAGTCAGTCTCTCTTTGCGCCTGCTTGATAACAGCAATTGACCAAAATACCTGTTCCAGCGACTATCCACCAACTACATCTGCCATCAGCAAAAGTGACGGTCTTTATGAAGAGGACGGCGAGTCTGAGCCTGAGATAGTGGTCGACAACAAGTAAGGTCAAAGTTCAACATGGAGAAGTCACGCTCACCGTGGTCCATGACAGCTATCCGTCAGCGGCGTCGTCCCATGCGCATCTCAGCTCAGCGTCCGACCAGAGCGGGTGTTCATATTGCCAAATCAATTGGGATAGCTCGCCGAACGCAAGAACAGATATCAGCAGAGGCAGCGAAAAAGCGGCAGGAAAAGGAGCGCACCATTAACAAGAAAAATATCTCTGCAAAAGAGTCTGAGGAGCGACAACAGATAGGAGTTTTGAAGCTAGCCCGTATCAAAGACCATCTTGTTGACGAGCATCGCGCCAAAGAGGCAAACTTCAGACGTGGGTCGGGGATGGATGCCAGCGATAAGTCTGACGCTGGCCCGGGACTGGCAGCGCCAGCCAAAAAGAAGGTGAGAATCACCAACGTAAGTTGTTGATGGTTAGCTCACCAAGAATTTTCCCATCAGAAGTCAACCGTCAAAGAGAAGAACAATCAGGCCAGCACAGCTATCTCAGCAGTGATAAAGCAAGCCCGACGCACCGTCCCTCCGCCGCTCACAGCGACTCCGAGTCTTCTAAAGGGCTCTATACATCAGTGAGTCGTCGGTCTGTGACATACAAGTTGCACACTTACATGAAGGTGCCTACCCAGGAAAGGAACGAAACCGAAGGCAAAGGCCAGAAAAGATGATGTATTTGAAGCGGACCTGCAGGTAGCCACGGCTCGTCCTACTGCTAGCATGACGGCGCCCGTTGTCCAGCAGTTCGCATTGTTCACGATGAAGCCTTTGTGGAGAGGCGTGTGCAGGGAGCGTTGTTGGGGGATGATGAATAGGTGGGATGGATAAGGGGGACGTGCGGGTCTCGTCGTCGGGTCCCGCCGATACCATCTTGCGTTGGAGTAAACTGCAGAATCGGCCCCGCGAAAAGCGGCCTCTGTAGAACACAGCCCACACATCTCAGACGATCGTCAGGATGTGTAAGACTTGGCACACACCAATGTCTCTTGCGACATCCGCATCCAACCCCGAGAACACCACCACGCACTGCTCCCGGAAATGCTCTGGCCCGCATGCGTGTACAGGCGCACAGAGCCTGGTATCGGTGTCGTCCGCTTCCACTTGATGGCCTTGAGTGGAGTACGCTTTGCCTGCGGCTCGTGGAGACGCCCCAAGCTCGTGCACGATAAAATACAGGGGCCTGTATGTACAGGTGCCCGCGCGCTGCGGGCAGCCGTGTCGTCTTCGAGCGCCTGTTCTCTTCATCGGCGGCGTCCCCGACGGCCTTGTCTCCGCGCGCCCGACCTCTTTTGTTAAAGTCAGTTGCTTCTGGCAGCTGCCCACAAGTCCTCAAGCAACTCTAGGGGCTGCAGGGGGATGTAAACGACTGGTATTGAGGACATAAGACGAGGAGACATACCTGTAGGGGGATGTAAACGACTGAAGAGCAGTAAAGTCGTCCCCCTGCAGTAAAGGCAATATCCGGAGATTTCCGAGACCGTGGGAACTTAGCCTCTGGCACTCGCAGGAGTGGGCACAGAGCACCCACTTCAACACTCCCCCCTGATCCAGTCCATCTCCACATCTCTACAGCTCTAACCCCATCATCCTCCGAGTCACCTCAACCTTGTCACGAGACAGAGGCTTGGTCAACGCATCCGCAGGCATCTCCGCAGTTGGAATGAACTTTGGAGTGAGCAGCCCCTTCTGCACGTTGTCCCGAAGCCAGAAGAAGCGCAGGTCCATGTGCTTCATGCGACCATGATGCTCCGGGTTCTTGGACACACTGATAGCCGACTGATTATCCATGTGGATCACAGAAGGCTTATCCAGCTTGTACCCAAACTCCGAGAGCAGGTTGCGCATCCAGAGCACCTCCTTGCCCGCGTCAAACGCAGCAATGTACTCTGCCTCGGTTGTAGAGCTTGCAACAAGGGATTGAAGCTTAGAGCTCCAGGAAACCAATCCTGTCCCAATGCGCAGCATATAACCAGAGCTCGCCAGCGTGGTCCGCATCAGAGAACGTCTCAAAGAGCTCGTCCGAGTCTGAAGGGCCGTACACCAACTTCATGTCCTTGGTCCCCTGCAGATAGCGGAACAGGTGCTGAACCGCCCTCCAGTGCTGAGGACCCGGGTTCGAGACGAACCGATAGAGCACAGAAGCAGCAAAGGCAATGTCCGGGCGAGTAGCCTGAGCAAGGAAGAGGATAGAGCCAACAGCGCTCCCATAGGGCACGCGCTGCATGTAGGCACGCTCCTCCTCGCTCGTGGGCCCCATGTCTGCCGTGAGGCGAAGACCGGGCACCATAGGCGTCGTCACCGGCTTGCAGTCGCTGTGGTTGTAGCGCTCGAGCAGGTCAACAACATACTGGTGCTGGGAGAGCATGATGCACCGCTTGGGACAATCCCGGGTGATCTGGATGCCCAGCAGGAAGTTGGTCTCCCCAGATCACCCAGCTTGAAGTGAAGACTCGTCGATTAGCTGGTCGAGGATAGAGGCGTTGTTCGAGGCGAGTGTGCCGTCATCGACAAAGACAGTCAGGATGACGCGGATCTCCCCATGGGAGAACACGTAGATGCTCGCATCCGAGTAGATGCAGACAAAGCCCATCTTGTCGCATAGGATGCCTGCCAGCTTGATGATCTTCCACGCACGAGCCGCCTGCTTCAGCCCATAAATGGACTTGTTCAGGAGACAGACTGTGCCGGGTGGACCGCGCTCGAAGCCCTCAGGCTGCTTCATGTAGACGACTTCATCCAAATCACCGTTCAGGAATGCGTGGGAGATGTCAATGGAGCGCGGATGGAGGTCCTCGATTGCAGCAAGAGCAATGACAACGCGGATGGCCTGGAACTTGGCCGTAGGAGCAAAGGTCTCGAAGAACTCGAAGCCAGGACGCTGACTGTAGCTCTTGGCAACGAGTCGAGCCTTGTAGCGCTCGATCGAGCCGTCTGCATTGCGCTTGATCTTGTAGACCCAGCGACAGCCGATTGCAAACGCGCCCTCAGGCAGCGGAACTAGAGTCCATGTCCCGTTGGCGATCTGCGTGTAGCTCATCGGCTCGCCCTGCGCAGAGAAGAAGGCGTGCTCGAGCGGCGCGTGGACAAGGTAGAGGCCTTGCGCAAAGGCAATGGAGTCAATGGCGTCCTCTGCCTCATCGATGACGTCGAGTGGATCGTCATCCTCCCCAGAGGACTCGATGACAGGAGCAGGCTCGCGCATTTTGGCTTTGGGAGGAATAGGCGTAGCCTTCCACCACTCGCCCGGTCTGCGATGATTCCTGGAGCTGCGACGAACAGGCTCAGCTGCAGCAGGCGAGCGCGTTCGCTTGCGACCGCGTTTGCTCGGACCAGGAGCAGGCGGCGGCGAAGGCGCATGGACCTCTGGCGATGGTGAGCGCGACGGAGCGGGAGACGCAAGATCCGGCTCAGAACGCGGCGCTGAAGGTGCCTCCTCTGCAGGTGTCTCTGCAGGTGCCTCTGAAGGTGCCCTATCTCCCCCCTGAGGCGGAGCTTACAGCGGTTAAACAGGAGCTGGACCGTCTGGAAGCGAAGGAAGAGGTGCAGGAGGCGGTGGATCGAGCACTGGGACAATAGACTTGGTCCCAGGGAAGGAGCGCTCATCGAATTCCGCTCTCTCGCTGATGAAGACCTTCTTTGTCGTCGGGTTGTAGAACTCCCAGCCCTTGTAGCCCGGAGGATAGCCGAGGAAGATGCATTTGAAATCTGCATGTGCGACTCGAGGCTCTTGCGCTGATCCCGCTGAACATGCATAGGCCGTACAGCCTCACACTCGAAGGTGCGAGACGTCCGGCTTCTGGCCATGCCAGAGCTCGTAGGGCGTCGCCTTGGGCACAGCAGACGTAGGAGTGCGATTCCAGACGTGCACGTAAGCAGACAGCGCCTCCCCCCAGAAGGACGCTGGCAAACGCGACTCGGAAAGCATAGCAGTGACCCCCTCCTGCATTGTGCGATTTGCACGCTCTGCAACACCATTCTGCTGAGGCCGGTTGCGCACAGTGTGACGGCGCCCGATGCCATGAGCAGTCGTGAAGGAGATGAACTCGTTGGACATGTACTCCCCGCCCTTGTCGTCCTGCAGGTCCTTGATCTTCGCATTCAGATGGTTCTCAGCATACGCCTTGAAGAAGTCCTTGAACGCAGCAAAGACCTGGTCCTTGGTACGCATGAAGTAGACGGCACGGAACCGGGTGTGGTTGTCGATGAAGGTGACCCAGTAGCGATACCCGGAAGGCGTACGGACAGGGAGAGGACCATGGACGTCCGAGTGAATGAGATGGAGTGGAGCACGCGCTCTGTGCGTCGACAAAGGGAAGGGATTGGCATGCATCTTGCCGGCCAAGCACGGCTCGCAGATAGGATCGGGCTTCGCGTCCGAGTCAAGCGTCATCCCCGACACCAGCTGATCGCGAAGAATCCGTCGTATCGAGTCATGTGAAGCGTGGGCAAAGCGTCGATGCCAAAGTGACAGATCTCGAGGAGTTGAGTTCGAGACGAGAGCCTGGAACGAAATGGGCTCTGTAGTGCCTTCCAAAAATGCGGTGTTGGAATTGTCGACGCGAGCAGTGAAGAGCACCTCCCCGGAGTGCGAGAACGCAAGCTGCGTGCCCTCAATCGTGATCCTGAACCCGCGTTGGACCGATAGAAAGAGGACAGAGAGTTTCGAAGCGCAGGGACATGAAGGACTCTAGTGAACTCGACCGCCCGCTTTGGTTTCCCCCCAACAACTGGATTGAACACTACCGTCCCAACTCCCGCAGAGTCGACGCACGTGTGATCGGCGAGTCGAATGGGAAGGCAGAGAGGGGTGTAGTTGCGCAGCAAGTGCCGATGGGGCGTCATATGAGACGTGGCCCCAGTGTCTGCATTCCAGTCGAAGTTAGCGTTGGATTGGAGAGGCGCAAAGGGATTAGAGGGGTCAGGACTTGCACTAGTAGCGGCGCCAGCGGACTCGACAGCAGGAGACGCAGAGGCTGCGTTCGCAGACGGCTTTGGCGGGAGCAGACCAGAGTCATCGGTGATGCGCTTGTAGCAGCCGGCAACGACATGCCCTTGCTTCTTGCAGTACGTGCACTGAGAACGCTGCCTCGCATCCCGGGAGGCCTTCTGCTGTGCCGCTTTCGCAGCAGCAGCGACTTGAGCAGCAGCAGTCGCCTGGGCAGCAGCAAGTGCGACCTGCGCAGCTGCAGCAGCAGCAGCCTTTGCCTTGTCCTCTGTACAACACTTGCTGCCGATCTCCTCGTTCTGGAATGCCTCGCGAAGCGACGAGACATCGAGAGAGTCGAGTAGGAGTAGGGCAGAGCGGAATGACTGGAACTCGGAGGGAAGCGCACAGATCATAGCCATGCAGACGAGCTCTGCGTCGAGCTCCTCAATAGTGAAGATCTTCGGACTTGCAGCGCAGCGCGGCGGCCTCGATGCGAGTGGTGAGAGCAGAGAGTGTCTCGTTCTCCTCCTTGCAAATGGAGAAGAGATCGTCGTAGGCGTTGAAGCGACCGATGGGACGCTTGGTGACATAGAATACCTCGAGACGGTTCCACATGACGACCGGGTTGTCCTCCTCTCCTCCAAAGATGGTGCGCTGCGCAGGAGAGACAGCAAGGAAGAGCGAGCCGGCCGCTTTCGAGGCCTTCTCCTTCCACTTGAGCTGCTCAGCAGCGTCCGACAAGGGCATAACCTCCTCGCGTGGAGCAACGACCCGAACGATAGGACGATCAGGCGAGCAGCAGTGGGAGAGGAATGAAGATGATGTCGCTGAGGCCGAACGGCGGCGAACGGATGCGTATAACTTGGCGCGGAGGTGGTAGGCAGGGCCTAGACGATGTGTGCGAGACGGCGAGGGGGTCCGAGTAGGGGTTGTGGAGCAACGAGCCTTCGAGTGGTGCGATGCAGCAGTGAGTGATAGGAGGCAATGAAGACGAGCTCGTTGCAGACGAACGAAGGACCGAATCTCCACCAAACGTCGCGTGCGGGTAGATGGCCTTGGGGACCGACCCGTGTACGAATTTGAGCACGGAACGGTTGCGAAACGCGCCGGGGGTGCGTTAATGTTGATAAAGGGGCGAAAATCCTCGTGTGAGCCGTTGGGAGCGCAGTTCTCGATGGATTCACACGGTAATTGGTGAGTGGGACGAGGGCAGGAGTCTCTGTGACCGTGCCAATTTGCGTGTGGATCGAATGCGAGTGGAGGCGAGGTATGAGTCGAAGATTGTGGGTTAGAGCTCAGGGCCCATAACCTGTTAAATTCAGTTGCTTCTGGCAGCTGCCCACAAGTCCTCAAGCAGCTCTAGGGGCTGTAGGGGGATGTAAACGACTGGTATTGAGGACATAAGACGAGGAGACATACCTGCAGGGGGATGTAAACGACTGAAGAGCAAGCAGTAAAGTCGTCCCCCTGCAGTATAAGGCAATATCCGGAGATTTCCGAGACCGTGGGAACTTAGCCTCTGGCACTCGCAGGAGTGGGCACAGAGCACCCACTTCAACACAAAGTGGCGCACCCTGCGCTACGTCTCACATATGATTTCGCTGGCCATATCTTCATCTGCCATTTTGATTGTGCCCCCACTGCCGACAATACCTGTGTCCGCGAGCACGCTCACCAGCACCTCGACGTCTGTCGCCGGCCGAAGTTTACACACACCAAATCTCATATGGTACTTGAGGCTGTTCCATGAACCGTATGTTTTTGTGCAGCCGTCCGGCAGCAGAACGGCTTCATCATTTGCGAGGCCCCAGAAGAGGTCATGTTATATGGAGCGTTGGCCTGCGTGGCCTTCGGCAACGGCTTCGCAGTCTGCTTCCATATCCTCAACGTCATCGCAGAGGGGGGATGTGAAGTATTTCAGGAGCAACACTGGGTTCTGCAGCCTGCGTGCAATCAGAATCAAGATAGGCCAGGTACATGGTGCAAACCTCCGCAATTGGTCTAAGCAACTTGGGCTGGACGGGGGTGAATACTGCAATGCCTGCTCGGTACGGCGGGACGGCAGTGGTGTCAAAGGCGGACGCACCAGTGGTGCTGAATGGTGTCTCATAGGCGGTCGGTCACAGGCTCAGAGATTGCGCTCGGGTATGTTAGGCGGCTGAGCCAAGGGGTGTGCAGAGGGGGGGGGGGGGGGGGGGGGGGGGGACAAGGACCGTGACTGGTGAGTTGTCCATTGTCTGTGCTTTCCCGACACGAACTAATCTCATACCACCTCGTCCAGGCTGGTCGCCGCGCCACTCGTTACTGGGTGGCCAGGAGCTCAATTCCGCGGCTTCCATCTCTTCGAAGAGGCCGCCTCCGCCTACCATACGGCCATGTCTGCGCTGACCGTCGCTCCATCTGAGCATCCCTCCAGCCTTCTCTTTCACTTTGCGAACCCGGCAGGTGACGCTCTGTCAGTGGAGGATTCTCACGCCGCAGCACATGGCGCTGCTCTCCCCTCTATCCCCGCCACGCTTCCCTCCTCCCCCAACTTTGGCTCGTCCGCACTCCCTCCCTCGGCGGCCCCGGCCAGCGCTGCAGTGCCTGCTGAGCCGGCGGCGGCCTCCAGCTCGGCGGTTTCCTCGCAGTTCCCGGGCACCGTCTCTCAGGCTGCGAGCACCTCCGCCAAGTCTCGCGGGAAGGTCGCTCGTCCTCCTAGCCAAGACAACGTCATGCAGAGCTTGGAACTGGACGACCTCCTCAAGTACCTCATTGAACGCTGCAACCCGCCATTATGCGACGAGCCTTCTGAGGACCAGTCTGTCGTGATAACTGTTGCGCTCCTTAGGGACAAGGCGGAGGACGGCGCCAGTGGCTATCGCGAGGGACGGCGCCAGTGGCTATCGCGTGGTCACGCGCACCTATACTCCTCCTGTCGATGATCAAGAAGCGGACACATACTCTACGGCGCCGCCTTCCCCGTCCCCCTCGCACGCGTCTCTCGCCACCGATACTGGCTCTATTGTCAACCGCACCCCCAGAAGCAGTGTGGCGCCGGCGGGTGCAACTCCGAGCAGCCAGGAGGACGGCGATAAGTGGTATGTCGTGCTTCGTGGCCATATGACGGGCATCTTCCGTGGGCCCATGTATGTGCTTCGTTTCTTCTTTTTCTGCTCGCTGTTCTGATGACATGTGCAGCCACAACATACGCACCTTCATTGTCGACTACCCCGGTGCCCACTTCGTCGGCTTCAGCACGTGCACCGCTGCCGTCGCCTGGTTTGCCAAGCAGGATGAGGAGGGCGGCGAGTAAGCGTTGAGCGTTGAGGCGACTGGCCTCACCCACCCCCACCCAACATTGCGCTCTCGCGGGCGTGTTGTCTGATCGCTGATATATTCTTTTCTGTTGTCATCTTGCTGACATCTGATCATTCATCTCCTGCCCTATTTAACAATACCCCATGCGCTTCCTTGCTCTTTGTGTGTTACGTCCGTGTTTCTTGGTCCCGCGCGTTGTCGCGCCGCGACATGGTTTGAAGATATTCTCTTCAAAACCAATCGAGATCTCATCGAGATTGTATTTGACGATTGCCGACTGAATGATACAACTTTGCCATGAAGTTGAGCGCCCACTCCTTTCAACTCTTCCTCACACTCCTTCGCTTCCCACAATTCTGTTTTCTTTCACTCTCATTCTCTGTCCAGCCCCCATCATGCATTTCTCCTGTATGCCAAGTATCTGGCACTTGGTGGGAAATGGCCAGTGCAAGCATGGCAGTACAATTACTCTGAATCATTTAAGGGGCAGGGGGGAGAGGGGCTTAGCCATTAAATATACCCAAGCAAAATTGCTGACAGTCTAGGCTTGGGGATTGTCTCTATCACTGGGTGGTAGCTCAACATCCTGCATGCTCCGATGCACTAGGTGGTCGGAGGTGAGTGTTGCAATGTTGTGACATTGTGATTATTCTTCCGGTAAGAATGCTCCGGAATGGTGGTCAGAATCCTGAGGCAATAATTGGGACGTTGATGAAAATACAAAACAATCGGGATCAGAACGATGCAGTGTGAGTACAAGAACTGAGGTGGACAATGGTCGCAGGACAATGGTGCGACTG
Source organism: Auriscalpium vulgare (assembly GCA_019915015.1). NCBI lineage: Eukaryota > Fungi > Basidiomycota > Agaricomycetes > Russulales > Auriscalpiaceae > Auriscalpium > Auriscalpium vulgare. The sequence goes on from JAHBBC010000014.1 coordinate 444,070, forward strand.
CAGAGGAATACAGATGTCACAGTGACTGGAGTGGCATCGTGCACACATTCTTATGATAATCTCAATAGTAAACATGTCTGATGGCATTCTGACGCGTTGTGACAGCTGTGGGAGGTGCTGTGCTCGAGGTCGCGTGGTGGCAGTCCGAACAACGAGCAAGTGGTTGGATGACTGCGTGTGCTGCGTGCGACAGCGTCGCTGGCGCGAGTGTGGTGTTCAAGGTATGATTCCGATTGCGTGACTGCTCTGCAAGACTCCAATCTTGCGAGCGGTTGGAAGAACTAATCAGGTGGTTGGAGCACTGCTGTGCGATGCTGCGATCTTCAGAATTGTGTGTCTGTCGACTTGATGAAAGTGCAAAAATTCTGTAATGATCGCCTCGCAGCATGGAGCGAGGCGTATCAGCGCCGTCACCGTTGTGCTGACGCGCCACACGACATCGACAATGTGTATCTTGGCTTCCACTACGCCTATGGAGGCGGTTCCGGGCTCAATCAAGGGCTTGGATGTCATGTATTTCTATGATGCCCAAGAGTTTTATCTAATGCTGTATTTCACGGCAAAAGAGTTGTATTTCATTTTCACATGTATGTAATTCTATCCACAGTAGCACCATAGAATTGCATGTATATGTGAATCAGTCATGATAGTATACATCACTATCTCGATTGAGCCCAGAACCACCTCCACAGGCGCAGTAGAAGCTAGATACGTGTTGTCGATGTCTCGTGGCACGTCAGCACGACAGCGACAACACGTCACATGTTGTGGGAAGCAGCGGCGATGTGTAAGCGTCCCTGTCAAGAGCGAAGCCACGGCACCTGGTGGCGCCGCAGCCCACGGGTCAAAGACCTCTGAACTCTTTTTTTCAGTGATTCTCATCCATTTTGCAAATCACAATAATTGTAGCTTTATATATATATATATATTTTGGACAAGTGATATGACATTCGTGGGTGAAAGGCTACTAGGGTCTACAGGAGGTATGGCTAAGAGATATATCAAAATATAAAACTTAGCTTCTCCTACAACCGCCTACTCCCAGACATCCGCTAATTTGGGTCCTAGGACCCATCAGAGGAAAAATGCATTTACGCACGCCCCTTGCGGGGTAGTGTGGGACTCATTGCTCGGCATCGCTCTTTATGGGAGGACCCGCGGCGTCCTTATACCCACTAAAACCTCACTGCTTGTCCATTCGTCGTGGGCAAGCTCTTCATCTTCCAATGTTCCTCTCCATGTCTCGTAGGTGGAGGTTTGTTTTTTCCGGGAGTTCGTTCTTTGCCGAGCGCAGTATTGGTCGATGCTGATTCTATCGTTTATTTTCTTGGTCCAGCGGCGTTTTATTTCCGAGTGTGAGTGGGTTTTCCCTGCTATTGCCCGTTCACATCTCAGGACCCATATCAGGTGCGCGGATTCCGAGATCAAAATCTTGAGGAGACGCGTGGCGCCCTGTTTTTTTTTTTTGCCATGCCTCGCGTTGTCTGGGTCATCTTGTTCTATGGTGAGGTTTCCTACGGCGAGGATCAGGCCCATTGATGGGGTTGGCCATGTGTCGTTGCCATGCGGCCAGAGGTCTGTTGCGAGTTTCCAGATGGTTTCACGGGCGTCCGTTTGGCATTCGCATAGGATATGCTCGAGCGACTCTACGGGGTCATTGCACGCTCCGCAAACCGCTCGTTCGGTGTTTGGGGTACGTCTCCAGAACTCGCCCAGTTTGTAGCTATTCTGGCAAGCCCGGTACAGGAATGACTGTATATTCTTGCGTATGTCCTTGCTCATCGTGCCTCTCCATAGTGCCGCATTGGTTTCTTGGTGACCTGTGAAGGCCTCAAGTGCGTCCCTTGCCCTCTCTATCTGGGCTTTCGGTCCTAAGTGTGTGTCTGGGTACTTCCTTTCCGTCAGCTGGCGTATGCCTCTGTATGCTATGGCTTGGGTGATTGTGGCGAGCTTAGCTCCTGTCAGTTGCCATTCTGGCGGTACGTATAAGTCTACTCTATCGGGCCTATCTTTTTGGGCTCCTATCTCGGCTTGCTCGTCGGCTCCATCATTTCCGGTGTCGCCGCTGTGCCCTTTGACCCATTGGAAGGTGACCGATGCTGATCTGATTCTCATTCTGTATGCAGCGGCCTTAAAGTACTCGGCATTTGCGACTCCTATCCATCCTCGATCTTCCCAATCTTCCAGGTGCTCGGTGAGTCCTTTTAGGGTTGACTCGGAGTCTGTTCTCAATCGTATGGGGACCAGCTCATCCGCGTGTTGCAGTGCGGCCACGATCGCGGCGATCTCGCCGACTTGGTTCGTTTTCGCTTTTCCTTTGATGCGGAGGGCCAGATTGTCTGAGTGGTCAGGTCCGTACCAGACCCCGCTGCCACACCGTGAGTTTATTTTCCCGTTGTTCGTGCATGATCCGTCAGTATATATTACTTTCGGGTCCCGTAGGTTGTTCCTGCCTCTATTGGGTCCCATGATGCGGTGTGCCGGTACACGCGCTTGGCACGCTGGGTCGGTGAATATGTGGAAACCATCCGCTAGCGTTTTGGTCGTCACGCTTGGGTTGAAGGTGATTTCCCCTTTGTTTGTTCTGGCGACTTGGTTCGCCTCCAGCCGATGTCTTGTGAGTGTGAGGCCATCATCTGGCTCTCGGAGGTTTGGGTTCGTCTTTTCGTCCATGCGGTCTATAATTTGCCTCGCTTCTAGGGCGCATTTATGTGGGTTAGTACATCCTTTTGTTCTGTCTGCCGCGCAGTCACGACAAGCACAGTTGGATCGGGGGTAGTGTGGTCTTCCGTTTACTCTGCCTGTTAGTCTCTTCGCGGCCTTTTCCATGTCGATTACCCGGGTAATCTTATGTGTGTTTAGTAGGCATTTTGCTCTATCTGTTGTAGGTTTGGCTCTGATTGTACCTAGGTGAAACCATACAGGTAGCTGGTGTTTCAGCGCGTCAGAGAGTTTGAGGCAGGCGAAGTTTATGTTGTATGTTTTCGCTGTTTCGAGCATCCTGATCACTCCTTTGGGTAGTAGTTTTGCGTTTGTCCCTCTCGTTGGTACTGACCATGTTTGCAGGAATTTATTGAGTTTAGCTAAGTCTGGCGCGTTAGATATTTTGGCGATCAGAACGTCCGTGGCAAAAGCCCAGGTCGGGCGTGATTCCGTGAGATCCAGGTATGATTTTAGCCAAGTTATCTCGACTGCTTGGTTCCTCGCTTTTACGTCCAGTAGGTCTAGACCTCTGTCTTCTGTTTTTTTGGTAGAGGTATTTCAAGTCGATTGGTGCGCGCTGAGTGTTTTCTGACCACATGAAGTTCCTAACTATTTTTGCCAGAGTGCGTTCGATTGTCTTCGGCATGCCTTGGACTTTTGCCAAGTACTGTGTACATCCGCCAACGAACATCTGTACTATTGCCTTTTCCCCTCGGAGCAAGGGGTGGTAGTGGCTCCATTGTGTGAGTCGATCATTTATTTTATCTAGTACTGGCCCCCATGGGATCGTATCGTCAATATTGTTCCCTATAGAGCCTCCAAGGTAGCGTACCGCTGTGCCGTCTTTGGTGATTCGGGCTGTTGTCGGTAGGCGGCGGTCTGTAGCTGACAGACGTTTAGTTTCTAGCACTGTTTTCCTGTGTTCCTCTGACCCTATTGGTATGTATTCTGTTTTGTCTGTGTTGAAGTGTGCCCCGGATTCGGCGCACCAGCCGTTTAGAATGGGTGTAACGTCGGCATAGCGGTCTTCTTTTGACAGGTATAGCAGGGTGTCGTCGGCAAATAGTTTGATTATTAATTTTTGCATTAGTCCAGGTATATGGAAGCCTACGAGGTTTGGTGTTGCCCTGAACATGCAGGCAAGTGGTTCAATTGCGAGATTGAAAAGTAGGCAGGAGAGTGGGTCTCCTTGTCTCACGCCTCTGGTGACTTGGAATGGGCTGCTGAGATAACCATTTATATTTACTGATGTGAATGCTCGCCCGTAAAGTGCTTTAACGGTCTTGATGAAGGTTTCTGGTAAGTTGAACCTCACGAGGACGTCCCATAGGTATCCGTGCCCGATGTTGTCATACGCCTTTTCCTGGTCAAGGGCAATTATTACTCCGTCCTGCTCAGTGGCTTCGGCGAAGTCTATCATCGTCTGTGCTAGCCGTACGTGGTCGGAGATGGACCGTCCAGGTACGAATCCTGCTCGGTCTGGGTGGATCATCGGGCTGATGCATTTTGCTAGTTGCATGGCTAAAGCTTTTGTGAGTATCTTGTAATCCGTGTTCAGGAGCGTAATTGGCCTATAGTTTGCAATATCTGTCCTATCTTTTTTCTTGTATATTGGGCACATCCAACCCGCCGTAAAGCTCGTTCTGGGGTCGACGCCGTGGTGCTGGATGTCTTGGAAGACTATGGTAAGAGTGTTTACTATGGCAAAGCCTGGTTTATCATTCTTCACCGCCTGCTTATGCTCTTCTTCTAGTTTTTTCCATAACTCGTATGGGCAGCCGTCCAGGCCCGTGGCGGTATCATTTTTGGACGCTTTAAGAGCGTCCTGCACTTGGTCTATGGAGACTACGTCTCTTAGGGTTGCGCCTTCGTCAGGCATCAGCTTTTGCTTTTGTGGTATTGAGTCTAGGACTCTCGCGCGATTCTCCGGCGTATGGTTCGTTGAGTTGCCGTCTGCCTGGGTGTCTATCTCTTGGAGTCTCGCATGGTACTGCGCCGCTAGCTCAGTCATTTTATGGGAGTTGGTCTCATAGGCCCTCGTGGTGCTTGGGGTGTTGTTGTTCTGCAGCTTTTTCAGGCGTGTCATGACATCTCTCGGTTTCGGTGTCTTATTGACCTTTGTCCAGTACTTGTCTATGGTTTCGCCTTTGAGGAACCATTGTCCTTGTGCGCTTCGCTCTGACACTGATCTCCGCTTTCTCTCCAGGTATTCTATTTCTTCGATTAGGATGGCCTCCTCCCGTCTCAGGTCTTCATCGTCGTCGATGGTTGGTTCATTTGCTAGTCTACGGACTTCTTCTCGGAGTTTCCTTAACTTAGTCGCGATTCAGTTGACTGCCGCTTTTGCGGCGCTCTTGCGTAGGTGGTGATGTCTTGCTTAAAGTCTTGCCATAATACTTGGGGGTTTTCGGATTGGCGGTTGTTGAAGAGTCCCTCGAGCTTCTCTTCCAGTGTTTTCCCTTTACTTATGATGGTTGCCATCAGTTTCTTGTCTTCGAGGATGAACAGTGGCCAGGCCCAGCGCCCTTTGCCGATGTTTGGGGCGTTCTTTACTGTGTGTTGCACGCAGACCATGTCGTGGTCAGACGGGACTGCTTTCGGGGTGACTGTCCATTCATACGCGTATTTGCTATTTTCTTCAGTTGTGTGTGTATATTCTGTCTAGTCGTGATTTTATTTGGTTTGCGTTATGACGGTACGTGAAGACTCGCTCTTTCTCGTTTTCATGTCGCCATGCATCGATCAGATTGAATGTTTGTCGAAAATCTCGGAGCGCTTCTACTGCTCTTTCGTCGTCGGGGTGCTGTGGCGCGCGGTCTCTCGCGTCTCCCACCAGGTTGAAGTCTCCAAGTAGGTAGTCTATTCTTGTTATACCGTTCGCTTTCAGTTGGTCTTCCAGCCTTTCCCAGAACTCGGGGTGTTCATTTGGCGCGTTAGGCGCGTATATGTTGAGTATGTGAAGCATTTCGGAGTCGTTCCACTTGGTCCTTAGGAGGATCGCTCGACCTTCTATGAGGGGTATGACTGTCGCATCATTTGCGTTCACTAAGCCTTTGTTGAGCATGAAGCCCACTCCCGCCGATGCTCTCGGGCTTTCTGGGAGGCAGGAATTGAAAATCAGGTACACTTTTGAGTATCTGGATTGGATGTCTGCTAGGTCGACATCAGATAGGTGCGTCTCTTGGAGGGCTGTGATGCCAACTTTGTGCTCTTTTACGGCTTTGTGTAGTTCCAACCATTTGCTGCGGAGTTCGCCTCCCTTTGTGCGGAAGTTCTGTCCGTTTATATTTTGCGTGGCAAGTTTGACATGGGCTTTGAAGGCTTTCCCTTTCTTTTTCTTGGAGCGATTTATTATTCTTTCGCGGCTGATACCGCTGACGTCAAGTATTGGTGTTTGATTTCCTATGTCCTGACGATGAGGACTCCCTTGTCCGGGCTGTGGTCGCTGTGCTGACGATGCAGCCCCGCCTACGTTTCCCCGCTCCGCATCATTTGAGGGGGTCTCGGCGGCTGAAGATGTCCCCTCTCCGCGGATCGGGGAGCTCACACCGTTGCCGTTAATAAACCCGGTCTCTGGTGATGTAAAGTTTGTGGAATTCGCAGTCGGACTCAACGCAACGCCTACGACTATTGACGGGCGCGGGTGGCTTATCCTAACCACCACAGGTGAGCACATGTCGACTTTCCGTACCTTCGCGCCCGTCAGCAGCGCCAAGGCGGTACTAGTGCGACTTCAGCTTCTCAGCACGGCTAGCTCACGACCTAAATAGGCCTCCGTTACAGCACTTTGCTAGTCATCGCGATGGGTGGACACCCGCGCTTTCCTGTCCCGTTGCCGGTCAGTAGATGTGGGCGCAGGCTAGCGTCCTTCGTATTCCGGCTCGTGGGCATCTCGAGACCCCTTACCGGCTTGTCTTCTCACCCAGTGATGTGGATCGCTGCTTCTCTACCGCGGAGGCAGCGTTGCTGGGCTTTATTTTCGTGAGTTCTTAGTCTGTGCTCGTCTAGGGCTAGCAGTTTGAATTGTGTGAAGGAGCGTGAGCGTGTGCCTATGTACATAGGGAGGTACTTGTTCTACATCGTATGAACGTGGTCTTTAAATTTCGTGCGGTGGTCGTAGTAGTAGGACGAGAGAAAGCGTGACATCACTGTATGCATACAAAATTAAGTCCGGGCGTGTGCGTTGGGGGAACTAGAGGCGGCGTCCCCGACCCGCGCCAAAATATCCCCCGCGCGGATTACCACCGTTGCCGCGGCCTTTCCCGTTCGTGCTGCCGTTCCTAGGGACATCATGCTGGGGGCCCTTCCAACCGGGGACGTTGGGGAATGGGCAGAGGCCGCGCGGGTGGTCGCAGCCGTGGCATATGTGGCAGTAGAGAGGGGGTGGTTGGGTGCCTGTACCTTCCATCGGGGATTGGTACGTGAGTGCCGTGAAGTGCGTGCGCAGTGTGTACCAGTAGTTGTCATCGGGCAAGGTTGTCGGGTCGATGAGGACGATGAGACGGGGGACGAGTATTCCGCCCGTGCCTTTAGTGTCGACCCGTTGGATCCGGAGAGACGCGATGAAACACCGGACGTGGTCTTCTGTGAGGGGGATCGGGTTGCTAGCCGCGTCTTGGATGATCTTGCCGAGGGCGATGCACGAGTCATCCGATAGCCATTTGCCGGCCACTATTTCTGCGACTTTATCGGCGTTCGTGGTGACAAAACCGGCGAGAGGGAAGAAGTATTTGGGGGATGTGAGCTCGTACTTGACGGCGCGGGCTGAGAACTCATTGCAGTCGAGGATACGCTGATGAAGGAAGAAGTCGCGGCTGCGTTCGGAAATGTTCGAGACAAAGAAGGTCGTGGGGAACATGTTGTTCGCGATCGCGTCGTCTGACTGGATGGGCGGTGCCACGTGGGGGTTCGGCTCACCGCTCTATTCGGTGATCTTCTGGCATGCCGTGGCGCAAAGTCCTGCGTGTCTGCTCGGGTCCTTCGCGTCTTGGTCGAAGAAATCGAGGAGGAAGTGCGCGGTTTTCTCTTCGTCCCAGCGGTCGATCTGTATCATGGCGACGAATTGTAGTAGACTGCCGGAGTGCGTGTAGTGGACCAGGGGGAAATTTGCTATCGTGAGCCCGCTGGCTGCACTGGATTGGGAGCTACTTGCCGTGGCGACGGGTCGGACGTGTGCCTGCCTTAGGCGATTCGCGATGGAGCGCGAGGGGGCGACTTGGACGGGGGGTGGGGCGGCCGAGGCGTTCGGGGGGCCCGGATTAAACGCCGGGATGTTGACGGGGACATCGTACGCAGCGGGGGCGGGAGGCATTCTGTCGCGCCTAGGGGTTGGGGTTGGGGGAGGGGGGCTCGAGCGGACGAAGTGTCCTGATGAGTGGCGGCAACTTTTCCTGGCCGGTTCGGAGTCTATGTCCTCTACCTCGTCAACAGTTACGAAGGAGGTGGGGCGGATTTTGCCGTCCGGTGTGAGCCCAACAGAGGTGGAGTTGAAGAACGTTGGGGTGCGGAGGGGCTGCGATGCGTAGGTGTCTGCATAGCCATTGCGGAAATGTTGCTGGCGTCGACCCCGTCAAAGGTCATGCCCGGTTGCGTCGTGTGCATGGCGGGGGGCGGGTCGGCGTGCATGGGGGAAGAGTCGGGGATAGTTGTTGGCGTTGGGGGGGGGGGGGGGGGGGTCTCGGGGCGTGACGCGCGAGCTCTTCCTTTGCCTTTGTTCTTGGTCTTGGTGGGGGGGGGGTGACCGGTGTGTCCGCCTCGGTGGTTGGGGCGGAACCTTGCGTGAACACGGCAGGGGGAGGGGTCGCGGTGCGTGACACAGGTTCGTCCTTAGGGTTCGGGGCCGTGTCGCGGGGCGTGGCCGTGGTGGGCTGGTTCAAGGGGGGCTGGGGCGCTTCCTGCGTGGCGGGGGGTTCCTTGGATGACGTGTCCTGGGGGGTGGGTGTCTGCTCGTTGTCGCTCGAGAGCGGGGACATGGACTCTTCTCTGTCTAAGATGTTGAAACGATTTTTCGACACTATTTCTGTGGTCGTGGGTCAGTCAGGTTCTGTGTATATGCTCCGGGGGACGTACCCGGCGTGCCCTCTCTGGTTGGGGTTTTTTCGTCGGTTGCCGAGTGGTCCTCGGCGGTGTCCATCATGCTCGCGCGGGAGCCGCGCTGCAAGCGCCTGAGTCCTTTACCGGCGGCTGACGCGTACGATTGCGCTGGATCTGGTGTTAGCTGACGGGTTATATGCGTTCCATGGGGTCTGCGTACTCGGGGTGTCGCTTGCCGTAGGTTTGACGTTGCATCTAGCCTCCGCGGAGGTGGCTTGTGGACCTGCGGTGTTCGCCTTGCGGGCGGACGTGGAGCGGGGTTGGGTTTCCTTGGGGTCGGCTGGCATGCTGGGAGGTCGAGAGAGGTAACGGCTGCGTCAAGCGGATGAGAGAGGGTGGTAGACATCCGATTGTTGGAAGTCTGGGGGTGTTAGAGTCATTTTGCTTGTTTAAATATTCTGTTGCCTCGAGGCTTACCTTTGTCTCGTCGATACCTTTCATATGAATTAGGAAGGAGTCGTGTTCGTTGCTCGTAGCAGTTGCGCTGGGCCAAGGTCGGTGACGACGTCATCTTGTTGCGACACGCTTTCACAGCGTGTATCCTTATCCATCGGTATCACCAATTTTTCCTTTGTGTCGGTGAAGAGATATGTCGGCTGTCGTCGCGCTTTGTCGTGGGGTTGGGGTGGGGACTGGGGCCAGCGCAGTGCGTGGTCGTGGCATGTTTTCGCTCACAGGCAGTGTTGGCGGGGAACGCAGTGGTATTACATGTGCGGTAGTGGTATGGTGGCAGCGGAGGTGGATAGTAGTGGTACATACTGTGTTACTCCTCAGTGTCCTTTCTTTGTATCATCCAGAGCTTGGGTGCGGTGCGTGTGTGTGACGCGGCGCCGTTTGGCGTACGGGGGGTGCTCGGCGCTAGGGTCGCCTCCGCGACTCAGAGTCCTTTCACCACGTCGAGCGCGGTTTGTATGGTCCCTGGTCGGGCTGGGGAGTTCTCAGATGGGGCAGTTGTGCACTGTGGGTGTCGTTGGTACCAGGGAAGGCGAGCTAGTCGTCTTGTGCGGTGGTAAAACCACCTGCCCCTCTAATATAACATAGCTAACTAGATCAGCCGACGTACCCCCTTTCCGAAGTCTAGTTAGATATACTACTTCCCCGGCTATGGGCCTCCAGCAGCTGGCCCCGATCCTCCTACCAAATACAGTAGTCCCTCCGTACCTGCGAGCGTGCTGGCCCCCAGCAGCTGCTGGCTGCTAGAAGCCAGCGCGCTGATTTTCCTAATCGAGCTGTACCCCGCCTTCTCCCGCCTGTGGCCCCCAGAGGCCGTTGGCCCCTAGAGTCTGCCTGCCTAATTAGACCGTCTGCTGTCGGCTGTCCGTTCTCCCCGCGTTGCTGGCCCCCAGCAGCTGCTGGCTGCTAGAAGCCAGCGCGCTAATTGAGCTGTCCCCCGCCTCCTCTTGCCTGTGGCCCCCAGAGGCCGTCGGCCCCTAGAGTCTGCCTGCCTAATTACTGTACCATTTCGGAGACATGCTCGGGTCACAGGTCACAGGGGCCCGCGAGCAGAGCATATTTTGCACTTGGTCACAGGTCACAGTAAGTTGCGAGCATGTGCACGTACTTGGCGCCAGTTGCACGAATGTCCAGTTGACGGTTAGGCGCTGGGGTACAATTCTCGTGATCTCGACTGTCGAGATCACAAGAATTGTACCCCAGCGCTTACTAGTGCACTGCCACCCCGCCGGAAGTTGACATCATGTGATCGAGCATATTTTTTGCTCGGTCACAGGTCCCGCGGTGATAGGTTCAGGCCGCGGGCAAGCGTGTAGCGAGACGTCGCGAGACGGGGAAGCAGCATGCGAGGCGCAGGGTCGCGGGAGCGTGGGTGATGGGAAGGTGGTCCGGCGACCCAGGAGCAACCGGGACTGGCGACGGAACGGATCACCGGAACGGGCTAGATCGGGAGGGCTTAGCGACATAGGTAGCGACACTACTTAAGGAGCTGCGCGAGACGTAACAACCCAATCAACTTGTGGGCGGCGTCAGCCACCCACACCCTTTACCTCACAGAAACTGTAGCCTGAGGCGCTACCAGCATCAGGAAGATAGGAGCCCCACCGAGAGGGTACAGGAAGGACGGCAGACAGGAGGAAGGAAGGGTCACGACGACCCACGGCGGCAGCTTCGCAAACAATCGCGAAGCTCTAGGAGGCTAATGCAACGACGTGCATTACTAGGCAGACTTAGGAAGGCAGGACCCCACCAATGTGGGAACAGGTAGGCAGGCGGACAGGCAAGAGGGGGCGCGACGGCCCATAGGCGGACGCTTCGCACACGGGTGCGAAGCACTCGGAGGCGGATCCCGTAGAGGGCATCCCCAGGCAGGTGAGTGTTTAGTTTGGTGTTTAGGCGGTAGGAGGTGGCCCCGCACGACCGCGGGAGGGCGCGAAGCGCGACAGCGACACGAACACCTTCCCACTCTGCAAGTCTAGTCACCCGGTCTGGATCGCGACGCATAGGAGGCAGTGTTGGTGGTTGTTGTCCTGTGAGGCACTCGCCGCACGCCCCGCTAGGGTCTGTCCCAGGTGATAGCGTATCATTTTGGAGCCCACCGCGAGGGGTATGGTGATAATGATTGTGTTCGAGCTTTAAAATCAGCCTCGTAGACGGCACCCGGTCGCTGATCAACATGGCGCCGAAACCCAAGATAGCCCACCTCCCAACGCGAACACAGCCGCAGAGGACCACGAGGGCGGACGCTCGCAATATGTCGCGACAGGCGGCCATAGAGGCAGAAATCGAGGAACCACAAGATGAGCAGGGGGAAGTCTCATCGCTATCAAGTCTGCCATCAGAAGAAGAGGATCCGCGTGGACCGACCCTCAGTAGGGAGATCCGACGCGCCGGAGAGGACCCTAGGTCCCTGATCACAGGAGGGGATCGCGTCACGATCGAGGGACTAGAAGGTTTGCTTCTGAATTCTGATGGTGGCGATAGCGACCATCACACAGGGCATGATCCGGAGGGGGAATGCTCGAGGAACGGACGGGTCAGTCCGGGATGGGGACGGGCCGTTTCCTTACAAGATAGGACTTCGCGGAACGTCGCGGAACCTAGCAACAATCCCCAACGAGCTCTATCAAGCAGCAAGAACCCCAGCAACCCAAAGTCGCCAACACAGTCAGGAATGAACGCACAGCAACAAGGAACAGGAACAGGCGGAGGAGGCGGTGGAACAGGTGGCGGAGGAGGTGGCGGCGGTGGAGGCGGCGGCGATGGAGGAGGGGGAGGCGGCGGACAACCGGTAATACCGCCTCAGCCCAACGTCGCGCCAGTTGCAATGCCTACCCGCGGGGACCGCAATGCACCGTCTTTCAATCAGAAAGCCCACGAGTTACCGCGTTACTTCAACGAGCTGAACCATCTCTTTGCCCGGGCTCAACTAGCGGATGATACGGCGAAGAAGGGCCACGCAGTGCGTTACCTAGACGTCGCGACGGCTGAGGAGTGGGAAGCGAGGCCGGAGTTTAAGGATCCCACCAAGACCTACCAAGACTTTCAGGACGCCATTGTTAAACTATACCCGGGAGCCGATGAGGACCGCAAGTATACCATCGCGGACATGGACGCGCTCGTAGGCATTCTTCGCGATCACCGACTTCCTGGTTAAGAAAGCAGGATCTCGACCCGTGAGCGCAATATCGCGTTCCTTCGCGCTTTCCAGGACAGCCTCATGAACCGGGTGGCGACGAGACTGCAGATCAAATTGCCGGACCACGATAAAGAAACACCGTACCCCATGGCCGACGTACTAGAGGCAGGAGAGTACGAGCTGAGGGGCACTCCCTCAATCGTACCAGCGGTCAGCGCAGGTCCGGCAGTGGCGGTCGCAACGATGGAGCCTGTAATCAAAATAGAACAGTTTCAAGAAGCAATCAAAGCCGCGGTCGCCGAACAGTTCGCGCGGATGCTCGTCAACCAGGGGAACAACGGAGGTCAGAGGGGTTATGGGGGTGCCTCAGGAACTCAACAGCCGCGCGCTACGCAAGGAAATCAAGGCGGACAGGGGGGGCCGTCAGGATGCCTTTTCTGCGGCCAAACGGCGCACTTCGTCAGGGAATGTATGGTGGTCCAGGACTACATCGCAACGGGTCGCGTATCAAGGGACCACAACAACCGGGTCGTTCTGAAAAGTGGAGGACTCATCCCGCTAGGGGAAGGCCCGCTGAAGCAGCGGGTGGATGCGTACTACGCCGGGAATCAACACGGGCAGTCAGAAGCCATGATGCTGACAACGATGGACTACGAGCCGGTGCCGGCCAAAGTGCAGACAGTCGCCGGCCTAATCCAACTGACACCGCAATTGACCGACGAAGACAGAATGACGGAACGCCAGCAGGAGATGGCAGTACTCCTGATGGCCCGAGCGGAAAGGCAAGCTCAGAAGGAACGCCGGCAGGCCGCACTGGACGCGGGCGAGTTTCCCCAGGCAATAGGGCTGCTACCTGGCGAGCGCGAAAGATCGCGACGAGTCCCAGAGGTGGTCATCCCGAAGAGGAAGCCGTTTACACAAGCCAAGAAGCAGGTTTCCTTTGAGCCAAAGGCAGTCAACCGACCAGGGGAAGACTGGGGATAGCGCAGACAAACAAAGGCAGGCCGACGAAGACACCACAGCGGGTGAGGAGCCGTCAACACCTCTGATCCATCCTTTCGCGAAGGTGCCCGACGCGACGTACATAGGGCCGGCAAGTTACCAACGAAGCGCGGGGCAGCGCAAGGCGGACCCAGCATACAATAAGGTCGCCCCGGTCCGCGACCCCATAATAGCAAGCAAGGTTTATGAGAGGGCCATGAATGCGGAGGTCACCTTGACACAGAGGGAGCTCATGTCCATTGCCCCGGAAGTGCGCGCTCAAGTTCGCAACGTGGTGACCCCTAAGCGGGTCCCAAACGAGGCAAGAGTACCAGTAGTCCAGGCGATGGTGGAAAGCGAACCAGAGCTCTTTCCGTTCGACTTTGACCAGGATGAAGGGGCAGGAGAGGAAGAGAAGGTGGTGAAGGGCGTCGCGGACCATATGCCCGAATCCTTTCTGCAAGCCCTGGGACACCAGCCAATGGAGTTGCCCGAGGGGACGCGTGTAGGAGAGGTCATTGTGGAGGTTCTGATGGGAGATCTAGGAGAAGAGGGAGACGGGGAACCAGACCCTGAGCCGTTGGAAGTCGCCAAAGAATCGCTGGCCCTCCGTTCGATTTTGCCACTAGTCGACAATCAAGCGCATATCAAGGCAGTCGTGGATCCCGGATCGCAGATCATTTCCATGTCCGAGGACGTATGCCATTACCTCGGGCTGCATTACGATCCGAACGTCCGCCTGGATATAATATCGGCCAACAAAAGTCGCGATAGGTCGCTAGGCCTGGCTAGAAACGTCCCGATGAAGATTGGGGGTATAACGCTGTACGTACAGGTGCATATCATCCGAAACCCGGCGTACGACATGCTCCTGGGGAGGCCCTTTGATGTCCTCACAGGAAGTACCGTGCAAAACTTTGCGGACGAGAGGCAGACGATCACGATCACGGATCCGAACACTGGAGTCATGGCGTCAATCCCCACTATTCCACGCGGCCGCAAGCGCATCTCGCGAACCCAGAAGCAGGGGGTGGAGGGTTTTCGCGACTAGAGGATTTGTTAGAGGACCAGGAGGAGGTAGGGCTGGTCGTGGGGTTCGAGCCTGATAAGCCTGATACTCTTAGAATGGAATCCCTGTGTGCGACCTCCCGGAGGAATACGCGGGAGTGTTCGCAAAGCAAGCGGAAGAAGGAGAGGAGGAGGAGGAGGAACGAGCAAGAGCAGGGACGTTTATTTGGACGACGGCAGACTGGGGAGACGGCGAGAGTGGGAGAGAAAGAGAGGAGGAAACGGACCGAGGTGAGCTACAGCCGACCGCGATGCAGCGCGAAGTCTTTGCGGCCACGAAGAAGCGTTACAAGCCAGCACACCTCAAGGTAAAGCCCATTCGTACGGACCTGCCGGAGCACTTCCGGATCCTCAGAGAGATCAGAGGGGACCCCCTGGCGGATATGCCGCCGCTCCCAGAGAAGCCACCGGACTTCGTACCCACGGGAAGGTACACCGCGGAACGTCGCGAACAATTTGACCGAGTCCACGACGGAGATTTCCTATGGCCGGAAGAAAGGAAGCTCATGCATGCGTTTATGTGCGCACAAAACGAGGCATTTGCCTGGGACGACTCGGAGCGGGGGCGCTTCCGAGAAGACTTCTTCCCCCCCGTCACAATACCAGTAGTTCCGCATCGGCCATGGGTTCAGCGAAATATTCCGATTCCGCCAGGGATATACGACAAGGTCATGGCGCTCATCAAGACCAAGATTGCCGCGGGAGTCTACGAGGACTCAAACTCGTTGTACCGCTCTAGGTGGTTCTGTGTGGTTAAGAAGGACAGGACCAGCCTCCGTATAGTCCATAGCCTGGAACCCCTGAATGCGGTGACCATCGCGCACTCAGGAGTACCCCCCTTCCCAGATCATTTGGCAGAGCAGTTTGCGGGGCGGCCGTGCGGGGGAATTCTGGACCTCTACGTGGGCTATGACGAAAGGAGACTAGATGAAGCCTCAAGGGACCTCACGACTTTCCAGACGCCGTACGGCGCAAAACGGCTGGTGACCCTGCCTATGGGGTGGACGAATTCCGTCCCGATCTTCCACGACGACGTGACCTTTATTCTCCAACCGGAAATCCCACATATTACGGTGCCTTTTATAGACGATGTTCCCCTGAAGGGGCCGGACTCGGACTACAGGACGGAAGGCAGAGGATACAAAACGATCCCCGGCAACAACGGCATAAGGCGGTCGCGAAGATTCGCAATTGGGGGCCGTGCACGGACCTCTCAGACGTACGGGCTTTCTTGGGGACAGTTGGAGTCCTGCGCATCTTTATCCGAAACTTTGCGCACCGAGCCCATGCCTTGACACACCTGACGAGAAAGGACGTCCCATTCGAATGGGGACCCGAACAGTCGCGAGCTATGGAGGACCTCAAGGAGGCAGTCCTCGCATCGCCAGCGCTCCTACCGATTGATTACACGTCGGAGGCCCCCGTGATCCTAGCGGTAGACACCTCGTCCATCGCGGTGGGTTTCCTATTGAGTCAGGCGGACCCCAACGTTCCCCAAGACAGGAAGAGACGCCGATATTCTCGATTTGGTAGCATCGCGCTAAACGATCGCGAAGCGCGGTTCTCGCAGCCCAAGCTGGAGCTCTACGGTCTCTTTCAAGCCCTGCGGGCCCTTAAAGTCTACCTGATAGGGGTGAGGAACCTGACCATTGAGGTTGACGCCAGGTATATCAAAGGCATGCTGGAAAATCCTGACCTCGAGCCATCGGCCAGTATGAACAGGTGGATTATAGGCATCCTGATGTTCCATTTTGAGCTAGTGCACGTGCCGGGACTCTTCCACGGGCCCGACGGCCTATCCAGGCGACGCAGGCAACCAGGAGACGATCCGGAACAGGAAGACGACTTCGAAGACTGGGTTGATGCGGTGTATGGTTTCGCACATATTGTAAACATGGTAGTCCCGAAGACAGCGCAAGAGAGAGCCTCTCAACGGCAAGCTGGACTGACGTGGCCAGGAAGCATAGCAGACGAACATGGGGCTGGTTCAAGCCAGGACGCGATACGTCGCGAGGAGGCCCGGCGCTCCCACGATGAACCGGCCGACGTCTGGGCAACTACGGTCCAAATGCAACCCGCACCAGCACAGGACGCGATGTATCGCGATGTTCCCAGATCAGACAAGGCTCATGAAGCTGATAAGCGGCTGGAACTAGTCAGGGACTGGTTAGGGACCCTGGCGCGGCCAGCGGACTTGACCGACGAACAGTTCGCTCGTTTCGCTAGATACGCGCTCCAGTTCTTCAGGGATGGGGACCGCCTTTTCAAAAGGCACCACCAAGGCAGGCACCACACCAGTCCCTGTAGTCTAATAACAAATAAGACCGGTCAGTACCGGTCAGTTCATTTCAGTTTGAGACCGGTAAGGCATATATAATCAAGAATAGCGCCTGTTGCCCTGGTTCCCACGATTGATGATATTCCCACCAGTTGCCGTGGTCATGTGAGCATCTGCCTGCCCTGGCAGCATATTCCCACGGGTGTCTCCCATATAGGGAATCAGTGATTTAGGTCCGATAAATACCCAATAAAATCGAAACAAATATGGAAAATATTCTGGCGGACCCCGTTGGGCTACGCAGCCGGGGTAAATGATATAGTTCCCACGGGTGCCCTAAAATGGATCCCACCGGCAATTTACTTTCAAAATGCACCCGAAAAACTAAATTAAAACCTGAATATATTCAGGCAGTCCCTGGGCTTGGTACCCGAGACTATTCCCACGGTTTGGTGGCCCACAAGGTGTCTGCTCCGATAAATACCCGAAAATCCGTAGAAAATAGTGAAAATATTCTAGCTGCTCCTCCTGGGTCCCAACAGTTTAATTACTGCAGGAGATCACTCTGCTACCTATCCAAAGGTTCAAACTGACAGAGGGATCATGATGAGGTATGCCCTGCTTACTGATTCTCATGGTTTGGTTGTCCTCGAAAATCTCAAAGTCGATACCCGATAAATCCCCGAAACTCGGAGGGCACGACACCCAGATGTTTTGCATAACTTAGTCAAGCCTTATTCCCAGTAGACAATTCAGAACCTTTGAATTCACACAGTGGAGGTCACAATAACATCAATAACACTAGCTAAGGACAAGATCTAGTAAGATAAATCAAAGAATAAGTGCTACCGAGAAGACGCAACATGACTGAGGGTCGACATAAATGAAAGATGCCTGTTGAAGGCGATGTATGAATCAGTAAGAGCCACGTGTCAGGAGGGCGGCGGGACGAACCGCGAATGCTTCCCGCCTGCGGCACGCGGTTCAACGAGATAGGGCACCCAGCTTTTATTTTCTAACAGAAAAGTCAGATCAGTAAGAGCTACGTGTGAGGAGGGAAGTATGACGCACCGCGAACGATTCCTGCCGGAGTCGCGGTCGGCAGGCACTCGACGCTTGGTACGTGCTGAGCCTGTCGTACCTGCATCTTGAGCGGGTGCTACATCAGTCCCCGCGACCATCCACGAACGCTTCTTCGGCTTCCCGATGGCGGCGGGCGCCGGACGCTTCCTGGCAGTTGAGCCTCCTCCATTAGCCACTTGAGGAGGGTCCGCTTCGGCCGGTGAGGTCGTTCTCATGACGAAGAGGACCGTCGTTACGTCGACGGTCGCGTTGAACCAACGCTCCTTGGCATCCCCTTCATCGTCCTTCACAGCCAAGCCCCACCAGTAAAGCGCCGCCATGATGCTGATGAAACCGTTCATGCCGGCGACGCAAAGAGTCGACCAATCCATATTCTCGGATGGTACGATGAAGTCGCCTTCGGGGTCGAATCGTTCAGGAGGCTGTAGCCCGCGCCACCAAGCCTCGAAGTTGTCCATGAAGGTGTTGATTTTGAGTATCTTGCCCTGGTGCCACGGTCTCCTGCCCTTGATCCAGGCGTGGACCTCGGCGGGGCGGCTGGTGCAGCCGAGCGGGAAAGAATCGTCCTCCTGTGGGTGAGCTGATTTAGCAATGCAATGGCAAAGAGGACGCGGCACTCACCCCAAAGCCCTTGGCCTCCTCGAATATGCTATACCGCGTGAGCAATGTATGCCACTCTTGCCCCAGACCAGCGCCCCGCATGGTCATCACTCCGCGGTCGAAGAATTTTGGCCATCCTCGAGGGGAGAGGGACTGCGCAGCGGGTCCGATGGTTGATGTTGATGTGGCTGCGACAGCCCCAGCGGGCTTCGGGGCAACGACGGTGCGCCGCATCGAGATGCCAGGAGTCGTTGGCTTGGGGGGCATGTTCACAGCGGGCGTACTGGTAATGGCCGTGTGGGGCACCCCGTGCGTGTTGGACTTGGCATCGAGCAACATTTTGGCTGGGGGCGTGCCGATGCTGGAAGTGCTGAGCGACGTAGTGGGGACCTCCGTGTCCACATCCATGCTAGACAGCGCATCGGGCGTGCGCGTGCCGTTTGTGTTTTCGCAGTGGACTGCCTTGCTAGATGGCGCATCCGACGTGCGTGTGCCGTTTATGTTCCTGTCGGGCGCGGTGTCTGCTACGGCTTTCCCCGCCTGCATTCCAGGCGCCGCAGACGGGCTGGTTGGCATGTTGCTAGCGGCTGCTGTGACGTTTGCGTTTGCGCTGTCGATGTCCATGCTAGACGGCCCATCGGACACGCGCGCGCCCTTTGTGTTTGTGTCGGGCGGCGTGTCTGCTCCGGCTTTCTCCACCTGTACGCCGGGCGCTGTGGAAGCGCTGCCTGGCAGGTTGCTAGTGGCTGCGGCGGATGGAGTGTCGAGTCCGGGGGCGGTGGGGGTGGTTGTGCCTGGAGATGGGCTTTGGCGGTCGCTTCCACCGCCGCTGGGCAGAGATTTCGAGTGGTCCGCAACGACGTGGTCCAGGCGCGTGTTTGGGATGGGCGTGTTGAGGGAGGTGATGGAGGACGCGTCGGAGGATGTGAGAGGCGGCTCGCCTGAGGTGTTGAGAGCGACGTCGAGAGCAAGGGCAACGTCAGCGCGCGTAGCAACCGTATTGCGCGAGGCGTTAGCAGCCAATGGAGAGCGGGATCGCTGAGAGGAGCCCGTTGTCGACACAGCAGGTACATCGGAGGTCGCATTCAAATTTGAATGAACAATGGGCGGTGTGCTGGCGGGCGTGGCGGCTGCACTGGCGTCCTCTGGCGTGGGCGACGAGACATTGTGCGGAACAAGGTCACTATAAGTGCGCGTGAGCGAGAGCCCAGTGGAGAGGAACGCTAAGGACAAACCTGTCTTCATTATTGTCTTCATCGTCGGTGCAGGAGGCGGCGGCCTCGACTACACCGCCACCGCGCGCGTTGCTTGTTCCATTTTTGGCCATCCGAAGAACATCCGCGGCTGCCTCCGGTCAGCAAGGCAGCTTCAACCAAAGAACGAACTCGCTCACCGAATGCCGCTCGAGCAAATCCTCCCATCGACAATGACACGACTTCATAGGCTGCACGGTCGTACTGCGGCCACAGTTGTTCGATAACGCCCGGTTTCGACCCCGCGTGCACGCTGAAAGGGTGAGTCAGTCGATTTGCCTGCACAGAAACTAATAGGACCTACGAATGAACTTCAACGTCCCCTTTCTTCGATGGGACAGGTCCTGCAATGAATAGCGATGCCGCGCAGTTGAATCGCGACGCGACCATATCCACAATGGGCTGAAGAAACATATAGGCATTTGCGCCGGTCCTGCGATCAGGGTGAGCGTCTGTAACCCCCGAGCACGGTGAGCATCCTCACCATTCGCGGTCTTCGTCGGTCATTGGTATCTCCAGGAACTTCTTGTTGTATTCTTCCATCGCAGCTTCATAGTTTTGCTCCACCAATGCCTGGATCTCCGCCTTCTTCTCGTCGCTCTCCTCGGCCCACTTCTCCCGCACCGCACGCATCCGTAGGTGAACGTCCTCGCCCCCATCGTCGGCATTGCCGACCTCTCCCTTTATCTTCTCGAAGTGGGCTGCAACGGTGTCGGCCCAGTGCAGCTTCGAGTACAGCTGTATCGCCTGCTGACGCCGAGGCGCACGCACGACCTCCGCCACCAACGCCTTGAACGTGTCCTGTGATGTCTCTGCGGCCTCTTTCGGGGTATCCAGTCGTCGAACGCGGTAAGGAAACCAGGCAGAAATTTTCTATCCAACAATGTGAGTTCACAGTAAATTTCTAGAGAGAAGGAGATACTGACGCGCAGAACTTGGGATTTGAACTTCTCCCTGCGGTCTTGCTCCTCTTCGTCTTCGCCGTCGTACTCCGAAGCCTCGTCAAGCATGCTTTCGTCCGGGTCTGCAATTTCCTCGGCCGCGTCTTGATTGATTGGTAGGTCATAACCGTACTTGATGACGAACAGACGGCTAACATTTTTGTAGAACTTTTTGACTTCAACCTTGCGTCCGCATACCTTGCGGTATTCTGGAACCCATCGCTCCAGAAAGGCGAGCTTCGTGCCACAAGCCCAAGGAGGACGGCCGCGCGAGTCGCGCAGCGGCTTCTTCGCAGCGGCTTTCTTTTTAGGGGGCTTCGTGCGTGGCTGTGAAGACTTCGGCATGTCCAAGGTGTACTGGAAAGGCGGGAAGGGCGACTTCGATGGGAGCGCGAGGCAAAGGGGCGGGAGGGGCGGTGTGGGGTGCGAGCGCAAGGCAGCGCAACGGGGCGCCGAGTGTCTGCGTGGCAGCGGCGGTTGGTACGGGCACCGGGCGTGCTCCGCGGTTCGTGTAGAATTGTGCTCCAATTTCCCAGTATAATTCACCATTTTTACACGCCTCCATCAGCTAGTCCGAATTAATGTGATCCTCAGCCGACGCACTCCCGTTTTAGCTACCTCAGCATCGCTTCCGTCTCGCCGCCGACGTCGCATGGAATGTTGAACCCGTTCTCCCACTGCAGGAGCCTTCATCGGACTGTATTATTCGTTCAGGACAGGGTCGGACAACGCAATGTACTTATATTTCTGCAAGTAACACCAATGTACAGTATGCATGCCTCGACCTCCGCTGTCTGCCGTACCTCGCAGGCGTGTCGTCAAGCATGTCCGCTTTGGGCTGATGCCCAGTCAACATCCGCCAAACTAATCGCGGCCTGGGCGAGGCGGCAGCCCATTGGCTGATTCCTCGTCCCAGCTCTTCGAGTACGGGGTGACCTCGCCATTCCGTTTCGCGACATCAAAGGCCCGTCGTCCAGCCTCGTAGGTTGGGAACTTCCTAACCTTAACGTAGCGCGATAGGCCGCGAGCCTTCCAGTACTCGGTGCTGCTGCAAAATGGAGTTGGTGAGGTTAGCTACATAGCTAAGCGATCTTGAGGTGCGACTCACTCCGCTTTGTACACACCCGGCCCTACCCCTTTGAGGACGACCCATGTCTCGCCCTCCCAGGCCTCCTCCTGCCCCTGCGAGTCTTCGCTCGTGCTATCAGCATCAACGGTCGGCTGGTCAGACTCTTTGGAAGCCTTGGACGTCGTCGCTCTCGCGGAGGCTCCTGCGATGCCCGAATCAGTGAGCTGCTACGCTTCAGGGAACATGGTTCAACTGACCTTTACCATCCTTAGACGGCTGCGCTTTCTTCGGGGTGAAGTGGACCGTCAAATTAGCGAGGCGCTCGGCGAGGTCCTCGGTGGGCACATCGATCGTGACAGTGACGCGGGTCATGGCTTAAGGGAAGGAGGAGAAAGGGCGACGCACCACTCAACACGCCCTTTTGTATGCACGCGGCACCCGATCGATACGTTTACGTGTGCGTGGCGTACGTCACATACGTCGAGCATGCCCTATAAGGCGCAAAGACGCGCTCCCTTCAGTAGCAACCGCTAACGTAGATAAGGAGGGGCTCACCTGATGCATACCCCTGCCTCTGCTACCGTACGATGCTTGCGCTACCCACACAGAGTGAGCGCGACGGTGTCCAGGGCTTCATCATGCGCTCGAGAGCAAGCGCGATCCGCCTTCTGTGCGGAATCCGCAACCCAAACTTGAGCACGACCCACGAATTGGGTAGTATACAAGTCTCGCCGCGCAGGCGCCATGTGTTTGAGTGTTTGAAGGTGTACTTGAAACGGTGTAGATGGTGCTACGCATGCAGAAAGCCACCAGTGTATAACCTCGCATCCGCGGTCGCAGAAATACAGAGCTAAGTAAAGGACGTACGGGATCCTCGTGTTAACACTGTAGGCTAAATATCTGAGCATGGAGTGGACCGGTCCATCTACCAACCATATAGCATGGAAAATGTCGCAATATTAACCCTATACAACTGTCAGCTAACTGAGACAGACATCTAGGAACCAAAAACGTACTCACCTTCTACCCCACAGCACAAGTCTAACGTCTTCTAAAGCCGCGCGACGTGCTTCTCTACCTTGCTGTGCGAGTTCTTGCTCTTGATGAAGGCCGGCGACGAATCGTCGGAGGTGATGCAGCCTCAGAGCCTCCCCGTCGCCCCCGACAGCGACGATACGCTTCGCTTCATCAGCGTATTTGTCAATCCAGACTTGTAAAATGCGGATGAACTCCGACACCCAAAGATCCTCGCCGAGTTCATTGGAGAGACGATCCCGCAGTGCTACGCAGTCGTTGTCCAGCGTGCACTCCACGTCCGTGTCTCGGCGAGGATCGTCGGTGGGGTCACTATGGGCAAACTGGCAGCGGTAGGAGCTGCGAAGAGTATCAGTTAGTTAGATGTTGACGTTTGACTGGCAGGCCACGCACCTGCGCGTTCCGTCCTGCTCGCGCCTACGCTTCCGCGTTGCTGACTGTCGTGCACCTTTGGCGACCCTTCTCCGACCTTTGTGAGCGTCGTAGTAGAGCTTTTGATACAGCTTGCGCTGCTCGCGCTTGCTAGAGTATGTTTGTCAGGGAGCGCTGCAAAGCAGCAGATTCACTGCACACACCGATGATAATACGACCCTTCAGTTATTGTGGACCCCGTCTTCATGTTAATTGTTGAAGGAGCAAGAGATAGATCGATGTTATGAAGTTGTGGATGGAGAGGTTAGTGCTGAGTTGGTCGGCGGGGTGGTTGGTGCGTGAGGAAGGCAGCCTCTCCGCGCGTTCAATGTACTTGAGTCTTGCAAACCTCGACCCACGCCTGCCACTCGTCAACACTTCCGAGATAAATTATGATATATATTTACTGGGGTGGGGCGGTGCTCAAGAGTACCCTATTATATACTTGGATTTCTTCTCTATTGTGCGACTGAGCTATAGCTCTATCTCCATTCTTTTTGTTGCGCGGCCCGGGCACCCGCCCGACGCGCATTGTTCCAGCCGCGGTGCCGCATCAAGCCACACTTGCCAGTTTATATGAAGTTCGCCGTGCTCTCTGGCACCTCGCAACTCTACCTCCACCACCGTCCCCGAATTTCGCCCCCATTCCTGCGCCCCATTCTTTGACCCATCCTGCGCTTGCTTGAGGTGCGCTGTCAATATTTATCATCTCTATATATATGTACTTCGCCGTGGCAACTACAACTCCCGCACAAGGCTTGCAGTGTACCCTACCGGGTCCTCTCGCCGCGTATGTGGTCACTAGTTGTCTGATATACTTTTGGCGTACCAACCTCCCTGGCGAACCGCGTCGAGTGCCCGACAGGGCCCGCGTGATGCGTCGGGGCGTGTATGCGGGGCCGACTTTCCTTCGTCTCCCACCAAGCTCGCCGCCGCCAGCTCACTTATTCTCTTAGGCACTGCTCCCATTGTTCATTTTACGCGTCAAAACGCTGATACGCTATCACCCGGGACGGACCCTAGCGGGGCGTGCGGCGAGTGCCTCACAGGACAACAACCACCAACACTGCCTCCTATACGTCGCGATCCAGTCCGGGTGACTAGTCTTGCCGAGGGGGGAAGGTGTTCGTGTCGCTGTCGCGCTTCGTGCCCTCCCCGCGGTCGTGCGGGGCCACCTCCTACCGCCTAAACACCAAACTAAACACTCACCTGCCTGGGGATGCCCTCTACGGGATCCTCCTCCGAGTGCTTCGCACCCGTGTGCGAAGCGTCCGCCTATGGGCCGTCGCACCCCCTCTTGCCTGTCCGCCTGCCTACCTGTTCCCACATCGGTGGGGTCCTTCCTTCCTAAGTCTGGTAGCGCCTCAGGCTACAGTTTCTGTGAGGTAAAGGGTGTGGGTGGCTTGCGCCGCCCACAGGTTGATTGGGTTGCTACGTCTCGCGCAGCTCCCTAAGTAGTGGCTCTACCTACGTCGCTAAGCCCTCCCGATCTAGCCCGTTCCGGTGATCCGTTCCGTCGCCAGTCCCGGTTGCTCCTGGGTCGCCGGACCACGTTCCCATCACCCCCGCTCCCGCGACCCTGCGCCTCGCATGCTGCTTCCCCGTCTCGCGACGTCTCGCTACACGCTTGCCCGCGGCCTGAACCTATCATTTCTCCCCCCAACTGAAACTGCAACTGTCCCCAGTTGCCAGGAACCGTGCGGAAGCGGCATATAAGGGCTCGCGACCTTTTGCGGTAACGTCGCTTGTAGCATCCCTTTGCCGATTTCTGTCCCGCGATGTCCCTCCCCGCAGCGTCTGCCACCGCCGACAACCTCGACCTCCTCCGCCTGCTGACGCAGGCCCCCTTCGCTGGTTTTGACCTTGGGGATGCCGAACGGGAGGTTGCGCTACGTCTAGAGTGGGCCGACAAAGTCAACCAGCTCGTGGTGCGTGCTGGTCCCCGACCGCGTCTTTTCCCGGCTTGGCTGATGATGAACTCAATTCCAGACCCTTTCTTCAATCCGCGCGTCCCGCAGCCTGCGCGATCTTGCCTTCCACTTCACCTCGCCGATCCTCGAGTTCATGGTGAAGCTCGTTCCAGCGTCCGCCCCTCTCGCCCAGCGCTTCGAGGGCACCCTCATGCGTACCCTCCCCGACTCAGCGCGCGCCAGCCCGCGGTGGTCCCAGATGTTCTCCCCTTTCCCTGCCGACGCTACCGACGCGGAACTCCACGTCTTGATCACCATCGTGGAGGCTGGGCTCTGGACCGTGTACTACTTCGGAGACGGTTCTGTCGAATCCTACCTCCATGAAATCACGGAGTTGCATGGCGCCTTCCCCACCCTGCGTCCTCAGGGGATGCAGAGCTGGCTCCTACGTGATTTCGACGCCCGGGCCGTCCATGGGATGTTTGTTATTACCCGCGAAGACGCCGTGTGCCGCGCCCTGGCCTACCACGTCCGTGGTGCCTCCAGCTCCCCCCACTCTCGTGCCTACGCGGGCCGCCTCACCACGGGCGTGGTGTACTACCTATTGGGGGGCCTCGCGGAGGACTCGGTGGATATGTTACGGGACTTTACCACCATCTCCGAGGCCTTCGACACGTTTCGCGATATTTGGGCGGACTGGCCACTGGTGTTGGATCGCCTCGACATGCGCTGGGCCGCGATGGCAACCTGTATGGGCGGGATGCTGGACGCATGGGGATTAGGGTCCCGCCTCCTGGCCAACCTCCAGCCCGCAGACTTCCTGGTCCAGGATATCAGCGTGGCCTCGATTCGCGCCATCGAGCAGATCAGTTCTGCGCGCCTCTCGCACATCTCCTCCTCCCAAGCCATAGCTGAGATACCCCTAGGCTTCGATGCCATAGTCCATCCCTCGGACCAGCCGGGCCCTCTTCCCTTCCCCGCGCACCCCACGGTACCAGCGCCGACGGCCCCCTCCGCGTCTCCTACCTACGCCGGGGAGATACCGCCGCCCATCGCCAGCTCGGAAGAAGTCGAGGAGGGGGAGGTGATCGAGCTTCTGATGGAGCGCGAGGAATAGGTATATTCCCGGGCCAATGTCTGTAGAATGTTCCATAGCTATTGAAATGGAACCAGGAGCCATGTGCGGCTTCCCCCTGTCCCTGTGCCACGTTTCGCGATGCCTTGCGATAAGCTCCTGGGCCCATGCCGGAGGCTCCGTCTGGGTCGCGATCTGTCGCGATAACCCACGTTGGCCGGAACTCCGGCGAGACCCTCGTGTTTTGGTCTTCGCGCTGTATCGCGACGCCGCGATGGTGTGCCTCTTCCCCTACTCGCGCCGCCTATATGAGGGGGCTGCGACGATGGCCTTTTCCAAAAACACCCTCAACGCCCCAGTCCGTCCGACTACCTCCTCCACATGCAGGCCGTCCTACTCCGCGCGTTTTCGCGTTTCCGGCTGTACCAGCTGTTGATACATCCGGTTGAGGTGCCCTTGCCTGGTGCCGACGCTTCCTCATTTCCCGCGGCCGCCGTTGCCTGGCTTCAGGAGATCTCCGACCTTTTGGTGCGTCGTCCCGCGGCCCTCTTTTCCCTCATCCCGGCCTCGTACTGACGTTGTCTTCGCTTCTTCCCCCCTTTTCAGCAGGACCATCGCGAGACGTCGCATTTTACCCTACCGGCCCTCGCGTCCATGACCGTCGTCTCGACGCTCTCCTACCTAGCGGAGCGCTTTCCCGAAACGTTCGAACAAACCGCCCCCATTCGCGCGAATATCGTAGGAAATATTCCGTTCGGAGGGGACAACGCCCCGGGGCAGCCACCCAGCGTCGCTCTGCTTCCTCACGTGGTCCATGTGGACTCCTTGGCCCACCTGGTGGAGCGCTCCGTTTGGTTGCTGTACCGTCACCAACTTCACGGCCGGGCAACTTTCGAGGTCAACTTGGCAGCGCTGTTCGGCCCCGAGTTTGCCCCCCGTCCCGACGGCCTTGCCACCCGTGTTGCCGAGTTATTCCTTCGCGACCTCGATCGTTTGAGTGACGACCTCGACCACGCCGACGGGCTGGTCGGGGCCCTCATGCTCCCCTTGAACCGCGCCGTGATCGGAATGACCCACCCCCGCGACATTGGCGTCCTCGACTTCCTTGCGGCCGCGAGTCCCTCGTTGCAGGCTGCCCATCGTGCGAACGTCCGTGAAGCCGCCGACTATCTCGTTCCCGGCCTCAAGTTGGTCGCGGAGCTTCGCGACTTCGTTTGGGCGGACCAATTGAACGCCAGCCACCTGCGCCACGCCGTCACTCGCCTCGAAGGCACCGCGGGAAAGCTGCTGTACGATGCCTGCGAAGTTGCCGCGGTCCTCGACCACCTCGCCGGTGCCGGTCCTATGCGCCGTATGCTTACCGCCCTTCCCTTCCCGCCGCTTACTCACCGAGTCATCCGCCGCGGCTCTATCGCGTTCTCGTGGGGGGTCCCCAACCTTGTTGAGGTCGTGGGCCCGAGGCCTCCTGATGCCCTGAGTCGACGGGCTGGTCGTAGGAATGGGGGTAACCGCGCCCGGACTCCCGCGCCCAATGGTGCGTCTGGGTCCGGTGCGCCCGCGTAGCGAGCGATTCCTGTAATTTGCCCAAGGCGCCCTTAGGGCCCAGTAATGCCATTCCGTTCCCTATCCCTTCTTCTTGACTCGCGCGCGAGCGCTCGCTAAGCCGTGTGAAGGTAAGCGCCGCACCTGTCGCGGCCCGGCGGGCCCGCTCTGCTTCCACGTCGGAAGCAAAAACCCACACGCTGGCGCGGCGCCCCGTCTTAACGCGACGCGTTGCGCCTCGACCTCTCCGTCTCTCTCTTTCCTCCCCTCACCTTCTCCCTATCTCCCCCCTTCCCTGGCCATGTCTGCGTTCTCCCGCCCCATCAACCTCAGGAAACGGCTGTCCGCCGTAGAAGCGCTCGTCGCCTCCCTCCCCACAGTCGACTCCGCCCACTACGGCGAGTTCGCCGCGAACTGGGAGTCGGCCACGGTGAGTGCCCACGGCCTCTCGCTCCCGACGCTCTGCTGACCCTCCCTTGTGTCCAGTCCGCCTATGCTGAGGTGTTGGGGGAGGACCCCCCGCCGTCCGAGGTGCTGGACAGGATCGGGGCCGTGTCCGCCGTTGTCGACGCCTGGCCGTCCTCCGGCCCCTCCCCCACGCCGTCCTCACCCGCCATCCCCTACTCCACTCCCGTCGCCGCTCCCCTCTCCCGTCAGGCTGGCAAGCGGGCCCGCGCCGACAGTGCCCTCCCCGCGCCTTCTGTCCGCCCCCCGGTCTCCTCCACGCCTCACCGCGCCGCCGCCCGCGCTTCCCCGCCGCCCACCAAGCGCAACCGCGAGTCCGCCCCCTCCGAGGCTGACGCCGAGGCCGAGGTCGACGAGCTAGATGAGGCGGGGGACCCGCAGGAGCCCGTCGCGCAGCGCACCCGCGGCGCCACCAAACTCCCCGCCCCCCGATCAGTCCCCGCCGCCGCCAAGTCGAAGGGCAAGGGCAAAGCCGTCCGCAGTTCCAAGCGCCCTGCCAACGTCCCCTCCGGCTCCCTCGTGCCTCCGCCCGCCGCCACTGTCCCCTCTTCCGAGGCCGGCTCCCCCGCGCCCGCCGCCGACCCTTCCACCTCCGTCAAGGGCGCCAAGATCCCCGTCGCTGACACCTTCCCGGGCCGCCGCCTTCAGGTACGTCGCCCTTTTCTTGTCCGTCGTGTTGCGCCGCTCACACTCCGACCCTCAGGCTTCCGCCCCCTGCTACCGCTGCGCCACGATGGACTCCCACCCCACGTGCTTCTTCACGGACGTCAGCGGCCGCCAGTGCCATCGCTGCTTCGTGGGCCACCACAAGTGCGACGACGGTGTCCGCGGGACGCACTTCTACGTGGTGGGCAGCGACGGAGTCTCGCAGGATGTCGACCCTGCCGGCATCCATGTCCGTCCCCGGTCCTCCGCCTTCGACTGGGCCGACCACCCCGACCCTGCCGGCGCCGTCCCCATCCTCCGCTACGACTCCCCGCCGCAGCTTTT
The DNA here is from genome assembly GCA_019915015.1 of Auriscalpium vulgare. Lineage (NCBI taxonomy): Eukaryota > Fungi > Basidiomycota > Agaricomycetes > Russulales > Auriscalpiaceae > Auriscalpium > Auriscalpium vulgare. The sequence continues at coordinate 473,159 of JAHBBC010000014.1, forward strand.
CCGGACCTACAACGCGCTCACGGAGGAGCTCAACACCATCAGCGTCAACTACGCGACGCTCGACGCCCGGGCCCGCGGCATCGTCGCTGAGCGGAACTGGGTCTGGCAGACCCTGCAGCAGCTCGGCGACCCCGCGTTCCCTGCGCCTGCTGGGGGCCTCATCTCGCCGCAGGTTGGCCCCTTCGATCCGCCGCGCCGCATCCCTCTCCCTGCTCCCCCCGCGTTGCGCGCCGCTTCTCCCGCGCCGGCCAGGCCTGCCTCGCGCCTCCTCCTTGCGCCACCCTCGTCGGCTCTCATCGCCTCTTCCCTCCCGCTGCCCGGCGCCGCCGTCGTGCCTCTCGTCGGTCGCGCCTCTCGCCTTCCTTCCCCCGCGCCTCCGGTTGCTCCCGCTGCGCCCTTCTCGCCGCTCGCCGCTGCCGCTCCTCCCGCGTCGGACCCTGCCCCCGGCCCTACCATGCCTACCGCCGCCGCTCCCTCCTTCGAGGATGTCGGCACGCCGCCCTCCGCCGCGGCTGATGGTCCCGCTGACCCCGCGCCCGCCGCTTAGCCGCTTGCGAGCCTTCTTCAAAAGGAGTCGCCCCTGCTTCAACAGCAGAGGGCCTTGGTGCTTCGATGCGGGGGGCGTTCCTCGTGTCCTAGGTGGGGGTTTCGGCGTCTCGCTGTCGTGTTGTCCGCTCGTTATCGGTCTGTTCATAGTTGTTCGCTATCCGTCGCTACCTCTTTGCTGTGTACATAGAATTCGCTATCCTGCTATGTTGTGAATAGAGTCCATTGCTTGTGTCACAGTGTGAGCGTGTCCTATCGCGTTTCCGGCGCGACCTCAGCCTTGTTCCAGACCCTTGAAGCCTTAGTCGGTGCCTGCCCAGTCCGAGCTTCGCTAGCGCTCGCGACCTCGACTTATCGTCCTGACTCGTCTCCATCCGTACTTCCAGCTGTTCAGTCCTAAATACCACCGTCTAATCCTCCCCCCAACTGAAATATCGACTGTCCTCAGTCGCCGTAGTGCTGGGCGGTACTCTTTTTAGACGGTGATCTCGTCGTCCTGGTCATCGTCTTCCCTGGTGGGGTCGTCTGCTTCCTCTTCATGAATGGCATCGTGATCCTGCCTATCTTCATGAAGTAGCTCGTCCACCCTGGACTGTGGGACGTCCAGAAATTCGGGCAACTCTGGCAGCGCAATGTTCGTTCGCGCGAAGTAAGGCAGGACGCGAAACTCCGCGACCGGTCGGTCGAAGAGCGCACCGTGGAGGTCCGCAAGCACGTAAGGTCCTCCTTTCCGTCGGCCAATTACCACGAACGGTCCATCGTAGCGCGGAAGCATTTTTCGATCTAATGACTTCTCGTACCGCGTGAACCGTAGGAGGACCAAGTCGCCTCTCTTGAAATTGTAGTCGCGAATCGTCGCTTCGTGGTCACGTTCAAATTTTACCGCCGCGATACGTCGCGCTTCAAAGACTTTGTCGTGGATGGTCCTTAACTGGGCTTTTCTCTTTTGTAGGGCCATTGCCCTGCGCGCTATGAGGTCTGTGGAAGACAGTAGAGACTCGGGCGGAGGCATCAAGTATGAAGCCTCGATGATATCCAGCGGCATTAGCGGCTGCGTTCCTGTTACCGCGAAGTATGGCGAGCAGCCCATCCTCCGCCTGATCGTTATCCTGTCCGACCAGAATACCGAGTACGCAACCGATGACCATTTTGCAGCATTTCCATCGGCTGCCTTGTAGAGCGCTTGACGTACGTCGAAGTGAGACCGCTCGACTATTCCGTTGGCTCGCGAATTATATCCCGATATTCGAATGTGCCGGACTCCATACTTATGCGACAGGGATTCCAAGGCCGACACGAACGGTGCGCCGTTGTCCGTGACCACTTCTCGCAGGGCGCCCCACCGGCACAAGACGTCTTCGAAAATCCATTTCGCGATGGCGTCCGCCGTCTCCGCCCTTAGCATTCTCCACTCTGGATAGTGGGTTACGGAGCAGCGTCCTTGGACGATGTATTTGAATCCGCCGCTTGCTGGCATATGCATGGTGTCTGCATACATCTTTGCGAAAAGGTTCGCCGGCGTTGCCACCGTTGGCGGTATCAGGCTGTGGCGAACTAGTCGGGTTTCGCAAATATGGCACGTTCTCACCCACCAAGCCACGTCTGCGTCCACGTATGGCCACCAGAAACGCTCCAACAGCATCATCCGCGTCGCGTAGACGCCTTTGTGTCCGACATCGTCATGAGCTGCTTTGAGGACCGCGATACGTCGGTCTCCTCCCAGCACGAGTTGGTGCCTGCCTTGGTGGTGCCTTTTGAAAAGGCGGTCCCCATCCTTGAAGAACTGGAGCGCGTATCGAGCGAAACGAGCGAACTGTTCGTCGGTCAAGTCCGCCGGCCGCGCCAGGGTCCCTAACCAGTCCCTGACTAGTTCCAGCCGCTTGTCAGCTTCATGAGCCTTGTCTGATCTGGGAACATCGCGATACGTCGCGTCCTGTACTGGTGCGGGTTGCATTTGGACCGTAGTTGCCCAGACGTCGGCCGGTTCATCGTGGGAGCGCCGGGCCTCCTCGCGACGTATCGCGTCCTGGCTTGAACCAGCCCCATGTTCGTCTGGTATGCTTCCTGGCCCCGTCCATCCATCTTGCCGTCGCGAGGCTCTCTCTTGCGCTGTCTTCGGGACTACCATGTTTACGATATGTGCGAAACCATACACCGCATCAACCCAGTCGTCGAAGTCGTCTTCCTGTTCCAGAGCGTCTCCTGGTTGCCTACGCCTCCTGGATAGGCCGTCGGGCCCGTGGAAGAGTCCCGGCACGTGCACTAGCTCAAAATGGAACATCAGGATGCCTATAATCCACCTGTTCATACTGGCCGATGGCTCGAGGTCAGGATTTTCCAGCATGCCTTTGATATACCTGGCGTCGACCTCAATGGTCAGGTTCCTCACCCCTATCAGGTAGACTTTAAGGGCCCGCAGGGCTCGAAAAAGACCATAGAGCTCCAGCTTGGGCTGCGAGAACCGCGCTTCGCGATCGTTTAGCGCGATGCTACCAAATCGAGAATATCGGCGTCTCTTCCTGTCTTGGGGAACGTTGGGGTCCGCCTGACTCAATAGGAAACCCACCGCGATGTACGAGGTGTCTACCGCTAGGATCACGGGGGCCTCCGACGTGTAATCAATCGGTAGGAGCGCTGGTGATGCGAGGACTGCCTCCTTGAGGTCCTCCATAGCTCGCGACTGTTCGGGTCCCCATTCGAACGGGACGTCCTTCCTCGTCAGGTGTGTCAAGGCATGGGCTCGGTGCGCAAAGTTACGGATAAAGATGCGCAGGACTCCGACAGTCCCCAAGAAAGCCCGTACGTCTGAGAGATCCGTGCACGGCCCCCAATTGCGAATCTTCGCGACCTTTTCTTCGTCTGCCATCCTTCCTTGCGGTGTGCAGCGGTGCCCTACCACGTAGAATTCTGGTACGCACAGCTGTGATTTCCATCCTGAGAACGTGCCATGACAGTAGCGCATTCGTTGGACTACCCTGTTAACGTTGTTAAAGTGTTCCCATACGAACCGCCTTATGCCGTTGTTGCCGGGGATCGTTTCGTATCCTCCGCCTTCCGTCCTGTAGTCCGAGTCCGGCCCCTTCAGGGGGACGTCGTCTATAAAAGGCACCGTAATATGCGGGATTTCCGGTTGGAGAATAAAGGTCACGTCGTCGTGGAAGATCGGGACGGAATTCGTCCACCCCATAGGCAGGGTCACCAGCCGTTTTGCGCCGTACGGCGTCTGGAAAGTCGTGAGGTCCCTTGAGGCTTCATCTAGTCTCCTTTCGTCATAGCCCACGTAGAGGTCCAGAATTCCCCCGCACGGCCGCCCCGCAAACTGCTCCGCCAAATGATCTGGGAAGGGGGGTACTCCTGAGTGCGCGATGGTCACCGCATTCAGGGGTTCCAGACTATGGACTATACGGAGGCTGGTCCCGTCCTTCTTAACCACACAGAACCACCTAGAGCGGTACGACGAGTTTGAGTCCTCGTAGACTCCCGCGGCGATCTTGGTCTTGATGAGCGCCATGACCTTGTCGTATATCCCTGGCGGAATCGGAATATTTCGCTGAACCCACGGCCGATGCGGAACTACTGGTATTGTGACGGGGGGGAAGAAGTCTTCTCGAAAGCGCCCCCGCTCCGAGTCGTCCCAGGCAAATGCCTCGTTTTGTGCGCACATAAACGCATGCATGAGCTTCCTTTCTTCCGGCCATAGGAAATCTCCGTCGTGGACTCGGTCAAATTGTTCGCGACGTTCCGCGGTGTACCTTCCCGTGGGTACGAAGTCCGGTGGCTTCTCTGGGAGCGGCGGCATATCCGCCAGGGGGTCCCCTCTGATCTCTCTGAGGATCCGGAAGTGCTCCGGCAGGTCCGTACGAATGGGCTTTACCTTGAGGTGTGCTGGCTTGTAACGCTTCTTCGTGGCCGCAAAGACTTCGCGCTGCATCGCGGTCGGCTGTAGCTCACCTCTGTCCGTTTCCTCCTCTCTTTCTCTCCCACTCTCGCCGTCTCCCCAGTCTGCCGCCGTCCAAATAAACGTCCCTGCTCTTGCTCGTTCCTCCTCTTCCTCTCCTTCTTCCGCTCGCTTCGCGAACACTCCCGCGTATTCCTCCGGTAGGTCGCACACTGACAAATAAGCTGACTGCACATCTTCGATTGTAGGCGAGGATTCGAGGTACACCAGGGATTCCATTCTAAGAGTATCAGGCTTATCGGGCTCGAACCCCACGACCAGCCCTACCTCCTCCTGGTCCTCCAACAAATCCTCTAGTCGCGAAAACCCTCCACCCCCTGCTTCTGGGTTCGCGAGATGCGCTTGCGGCCGCGTGGAATAGTGGGGATTGACGCCATGACTCCCGTGTTTGGGTCCGTGATCGTGATTGTCTGCCTCTCGTCTGCAAAGTTTTGCACGGTACTTCCCGTGAGAACGTCAAAGGGCCTCCCCAGGAGCATGTCGTACGCCGGGTTGCGGATGATATGCACCTGTACGTATAGCGTTATACCCCCAATCTTCATCGGGACGTTTCTAGCCAGGCCTAGCGACCTATCGCGACTTTTGTTGGCCGATATCATATCCAAGCGAACGTTCGGATCGTAATGCAGCCCGAGGTAATGGCATACGTCCTCGGACATGGAAATAATCTGCGACCCGGGATCCACGACTGCCTCGATGTGCGCTTGGTTGTCGACTAGTGGCAAGATCGAACGGAGGGCCAGCGATTCCTTGGCGACTTCCAACGGCTCAGGGTCTGGTTCCCCTTCTCCTGCTTCTCCTAGATCTCCCATCAGAACCTCCACAATGACTTCTCCTACACGCGTCCCCTCGGGCAACTCCGTTGGCTGGTGTCCCAGGGCTTGCAGAAAGGTTTCGGGCATATGGTCCGCGAATCCCCTCACCACCTTCTCGTCCTCTCCTTCCCCTTCGTCCTGGTCGAAGTCGAACGGAAAGAGCTCTGGTTCGCTTTCCACCATCGCCTGGACTACTGGTACTCTTGCCTCGTTTGGGACCCGCTTAGGGGTCACCACGTTGCGAACTTGAGCGCGTACTTCCGGGGCAATGGACATGAGCTCCCTCTGTGTCAAGGTGACCTCCGCATTCATGGCCCTCTCATAAACCTTACTTGCTATTACGGGGTCGCGGACCGGGGCGACCTTATTGTATGCTGGGTCCGCCTTGCGCTGCCCCGCGCTTCGTTGGTAACTTGCCGGCCCTACGTACGTCGCGTCGGGCACCTTCGCGAAAGGGTGGATCGGAGGTGTTAACGGCTCCTCACCCGCTGTGGTGTCTTCGTCGGCCTGCCTTGGTTTGTCTGCGCTATCCCCAGTCTCCCCTGGTCGGTCGACGGCCTCCGGCTCGAAGGAAACCTGCTTCTTGGCTTGCGTAAACGGCTTCCTCTTCGGAATGACCACCTCTGGAACTCGTCGCGACCTTTCGCGCTCGCCAGGCAGCAGCCCTATTGCCTGGGGAAACTCGCCCGCGTCCAGTGCGGCCTGCCGGCGTTCCTTCTGAGCTTGCCTTTCCGCTCGGGCCGTCAGGAGCACTGCCATCTCCTGCTGGAGCTCCGTCATTCTGTCTTCGTCGGTCAATTGCGGCGTCAGTTGGATTAGGCCGGCGACCGTCTGCACTTTGGCCGGCACTGGCTCGTAGTCCATCGTCGTCAGCATCATGGCTTCTGACTGTCCGTGTTGATTCCCGGCGTAGTACGCATCCACACGCTGCTTCAGCGGGCCTTCTCCTAGCGGGATAAGCCCTCCACCCTTCAGAACGACCCGGTTGTTGTGGTCCCTAGATACGCGACCCGTCGCGATGTAGTCCTGGACCACCATACATTCCCTGACGAAGTGCCCCGTTTGGCCGCAGAAAAGGCATCCTGACGGCCCTCCCTGTCCGCCTTGATTTCCTTGCGTGGCGCGCGGCTGTTGAGTTCCCGAGGTACCCCCATAACCCCTCTGACCTCCGCCGTTCCCCTGGTTGACGAGCATCCGCGCGAACTGTTCGGCAACCGCGGCTTTGATTGCTTCTTGAAACTGTTCTATTTTGATTACAGGCTCCGTCGTTGCAACCGCCACTGCCGGTCCTGCGCTGACCGCTGGTACGATTGAGGGAGTGCCCCTCAGCTCGTACTCTCCTGCCTCTAGCACGTCGGCCATGGGGTACGGTGTTTCTTTATCGTGGTCCGGCAATTTGATCTGCAGTCTCGTCGCCACCCTGTTCATGAGGCTGTCCTGGAAAGCGCGAAGGAACGCGATATCGCGCTCACGGGTCGAGATCCTGCTTTTCTTAACCAGGAAGTCGGTGATCGCGAAGAACTGCCGATAGAATTCGCTGAGCTCGCCGCCGGACGCAATGCCCAGACGGTACCGACTGCCTACGAGCGCGTCCATGTCCGCGATGGTATACTTGCGGTCCTCATCGGCTCCCGGGTACAGTTTAACAATGGCGTCCTGAAAGTCTTGGTAGGTCTTGGTGGGATCCTTAAACTCCGGCCTCGCTTCCCACTCCTCAGCCGTCGCGACGTCTAGGTAACGCACTGCATGGCCCTTCTTCGCCGTATCATCCGCTAGTTGAGCCCGGGCAAAGAGATGGTTCAGCTCGTCGAAGTAACGCGGTAACTCGCGGGCCTTCTGATTGAAAGACGGTGCGTTGCGGTCCCCGCGGGTAGGCATTGCGACTGGCGCGACGTTGGGCTGAGGCGGTATTGCCTGTTGTCCGCCGCCTCCCCCTCCTCCACCGCCTCCGCCTCCGCCGCCGCCTCCTCCACCCGTTCCTGTTCCTTGTTGCTGTGTACTCATTCCTGACTGTGTTGGCGACTTTGGGTTGCTGGGGTTCGAACGGCTTGATGGCGCTTCTTGGGGATTGTTGCTAGCTTCCGCGACGTTTCGCGAAGTCCTATCTTGTAAGGAAACGGCCCGTCCCCATCCCGGACTGACCCGTTCGTTCCTCGAGCATTCCCCTTCCGGATCATGCCGTGTGTGATGGTCGCTATCGCCACCATCAGAATTCAGAAGCAAACCTTCTAGTCCCTCGATCGTGACGCGATCCCCTCCTGTGATCAGGGACCTAGGGTCCTCTCCGGCGCGTCGGATCTCCCTACTGAGGGTCGGTCCATGCGGATCCTCTTCTTCTGATGGCAGGCTTGATAGCGATGAGACTTCCCCTGTTCGTCTTGTGGTTCCTCGATTTCTGCCTCTATGGCCGCCTGTCGCGACGTATTGCGAGCGTCCGCCCTCGTGGTCCTCTGCGGCTGTGTTCGCGTTGGGAGGTGGGCTATCTTGGGTTTCGGCGCCATGTTGATCAGCGACCGGGTGCCGTCTACGAGGCTGATTTTAAAGCTCGAACACGATCGTCATCACCATACCCCTCGCGGTGGGCTCCAAAATGATACGCTATCACCCGGGACGGACCCTAGCGGGGCGTGCGGCGAGTGCCTCACAGGACAACAACCACCAACACTGCCTCCTATACGTCGCGATCCAGTCCGGGTGACTAGTCTTGCCGAGGGGGGAAGGTGTTCGTGTCGCTGTCGCGCTTCGTGCCCTCCCCGCGGTCGTGCGGGGCCACCTCCTACCGCCTAAACACCAAACTAAACACTCACCTGCCTGGGGATGCCCTCTACGGGATCCTCCTCCGAGTGCTTCGCACCCGTGTGCGAAGCGTCCGCCTATGGGCCGTCGCACCCCCTCTTGCCTGTCCGCCTGCCTACCTGTTCCCACATCGGTGGGGTCCTTCCTTCCTAAGTCTGGTAGCGCCTCAGGCTACAGTTTCTGTGAGGTAAAGGGTGTGGGTGGCTTGCGCCGCCCACAGGTTGATTGGGTTGCTACGTCTCGCGCAGCTCCCTAAGTAGTGGCTCTACCTACGTCGCTAAGCCCTCCCGATCTAGCCCGTTCCGGTGATCCGTTCCGTCGCCAGTCCCGGTTGCTCCTGGGTCGCCGGACCACGTTCCCATCACCCCCGCTCCCGCGACCCTGCGCCTCGCATGCTGCTTCCCCGTCTCGCGACGTCTCGCTACACGCTTGCCCGCGGCCTGAACCTATCAACGCGTGTGGGTGGGTGTTTGACGCGTCCGCGCAGTTGTTGGATTCGTCGCAATGTCACGCACGGTACGCGCTACGTTCCCAGCCGACGAGCCACGCGCGGTTTATGGCTAACTCGCACGACAGACGCGTTCTAAGCGCGTATTCTCTCCATATGAATTCGATCCGTCCGCCTTAATGCCCGTTGCTGTTGTTGCCGTCGACGACAGCTGTGATGTCGAGGCCCTCATCAGTGATGCGTTTGAACGTGCGGAGGCCACCAACAACGACGATGCTATCGACTATGGTGATAGCCAATTGCCCACCAGTGTCTCAAGCAGCGAAGAGTTGCGTCCGCTGAAGCCACCAGCCTCGGAGCCTCTGGATCCCATCGCAGCGCTCGAGGCCGAGGCGCTTTCGGCTAGTCGCCGCCACAACATCGTGCGCCGCAACAAACTACAACAGCAGGCTCGAATTTCCAACCGCATGGTTGTGTACAAGGTCCGCACCAAGCTCGTGGCGAAGTATTCAAAGCCGAAGAAGATTACTGTGCGCTTGATCGCAGAGAAGCTCCCGCATACTCGAGGAGGTTGGGTCGGCCTCAGGGATCATGGCATACCTACCGGTGCAAGGGTGACGCTGGCGAGGCTCAGCAAGCAAAGATTTCGCTATATGGCGTGGAATGGAAGGTGCGTGGCCAGCTCGTATTCATACCGCGGGTCTGATCTTTGCCATAGAAAGCACCATGCCATTGTTGACCACGAGGGAAGAATTATCGGCAGCCTTGCGGGCCGGCCTGTAGGCGATGACACGTGGGACGATGACTGTGTCGGCGCCTACGATGAGCTGGCGAACGCCCGGGGTGAGCTGAAGCTGTCACTCGACCAGCAATACCATCGCCGCGGCGACTACCCGTGTCTTTCCACGGGCATATCGTATGGCGGAGGGCAGACGGTAAGCCGGCTTTAATTCGTTGGCATGGTAGCCTTACTGACATTCGGCGCAGGAGCCGGCTGAGCTCATCTTGCATAAAAGCAACGTACCAATCATGAAGAAGCTATGCCGTGGGCGAGGTGTACGCCGTATCTCAGGCTTCATGAATGGTGCGTTTCTCTCATCTACGTCCATCTTCCAGCTTGCTGACTATCTCGGGGCAGGTTCTTTCGCCCTCGGATCCCCCAAAATGTACAAGTACTATGAGGGTGGCATGCGTTCCATATTGGACCATCACCCTGACCTGCAACTCCCGATGGACAACTCGATACGTGCCGCAACCACGTTCAACTTCGGTCCGAAAGTTGTCACGAAGATCCACCTTGACTCCGCCAACCTGCCAAGCGGTTGGTGCTCAATCGCGTCACTGGGTGAGTACAACCCAAAGACAGGTGGCCACATCATCCTTTACCACGCCAAACTCGTGATCGAATTCCCCCCGCACTCTGTTATCCACATTCTGTCCGCCGCCTTCCCCCATGGCAACGTCGAGATCGGGGAACACGAGACTCGAGCGTCGATCACGCAATACACGGCTGGCTCATTGTTTCGTCGGGTCGCGTACGGCCACCGCACTGAGGAAGAATTTGAGCAACAGGACCCGGTGGGCAAGGCCGAGATGGACGCATCCAAACGCCAGCGGTGGAAGGACTTCATGAGTTTATTTTCGAAGTACGACGAGCTCGCGGCGGATATCGAGTCCGCGTTTGACGTGCCGCCTCTTGTAACTGAGCAGGTCGATTAGCAATGTAAATTACTCTGAGTTTATTTGCTTGTTGTGATGTCATTGTCTGAGATCTCGAGATCCGAACGCGACTTGTGGATCGTCGACACGCGGTCACGAGCCTGGCGCTTGTCAGCCTTCCACCATGCCACCAAGGCCGAAGCCAAAGAAACCCACCAAGCCTTACGGGTTCTTTGAGTCCTCCGGCGGTGGCACACGCTCTACACTACTCCAGGCCTCTGCCGACGGCCGACGTCTTCAAGTTGCCAGGTCTTCTATCACCGTCCTCCCCTCGCGCGTTTTCACTCAGACCGTCGCTTCCGCCACATCCTCGCATTCCGCCGATTCACAGGAAAATCAAGTCGCGATCTTCGATGGCGAGTTTGATGGAAGTAGCTCGGGGCCCGCATACGAGGATGGTATTCTCGGTGTCGATGAAAGCGGCCAGGTCGTGCAAGTGACAGAGGCAGACATCGCCCTCGGACGGGCGAAGAGGTATCAAAACTCGGTGAGTTCCTCTTGCAGAAAATAAGGTATACATCACTGATAGTATTGCAGGACTTTCCCCTGCTTTCCTGGATCCCGCTCCGAGACGAGTATCTCGATGACGTCCTTCGTTTGGAGGGAAGGGGTCCATACGCGTCGGTGAATACCTGTCCTGCGTGCGACACGGTCGCTGAACCCACCATCCGCTGCGAAGATTGTTTTGGTGGCGAGTTGGTTTGCGATCGTTGTGCTGTCAAGCGCCATGCTCGCAATCCTTTGCATCGTGTTGAGGTGCGTAGTACCTTCATTGCGCAAGAGCTATACTGACTGATTGCATACAGAGGTGGAACGGCTCTGTGTTCGAACGAACCTCCTTGGCCTCACTCGGCTTGCGTATCCAGCTCAATCACCCGCCCGGCACTGTCTGCGGGCACCGAGAAGCCGCTCGATCGGACTTCGTCGTAATCCATACCAATGGGATACACACGGTGAACGTCGACTTCTGCGGTTGCGGACGGGGAGCAGGCCTTCAACGTCGACAGCAGCTACTTCGTTCCTCGTGGTGGCCAGCCACAACGATCGAGCCGAATACCGCAGCGACATTTGCAGTCCTCAAGAAGTACCACCTGTTGTCCCTCACTGGGAAACTGACAGGCTACGATGCCTGGAGGAGCCTCGAGCTGGAGACCGACAATTCGGGGTGCTGCAGCCTGCCCGTAAGCTTACCTCCTCATGCATTCTCAATGGCTGGCGGCTTACCTTCCACCTAGGATCGCCTCCCATCGTGGATGGTGATGATGCGAGAATGGCGACATATCACCATGATGAAGCGCGCCGGGCGGGGGCATGACCCAACGGGAGTTGGAGGGACCGAGGATGGAGAGCTCGCGGTGCAGTGCCCAGCGTGCCCGCTGCCGGGCATCAATCTTCCAGAGGGCTGGGAGACTGCGCCTGCCAATCGCTCGTGCGTCTCATCCTCTATAATGTTTCTGAGGCAACTGACACGGTTACACAGCTGGCTTTATCGCCTCATTATTTCGATGGACGCCAACTTTCGAATGAAGAATCGCATGCGCTCATCGAAGACCAAGGACCCGGGCCTACACACGGGCAAGGCGTATTTTGTGGCCGATGACAAGTATGACGAGTATGTAGAAGCCAATATCGATCAAGAGGAGGTACGTTCAGATGTTTTCATTGCTATATACTCGAGCTGATGACACTGCAGATGAGTGGTTGCTCAAGATTCGCAGCCCTTACTGCTGCTAACATGAAGCTCACGAAGGGCCTTCGTGTGACGGGTGTAGGGGGCATTTTCGATGCGCGCCATGAGTTCTGGCTGCCCAATGGCCTGGGCGATCTTCAGAGGGGAGAACGGTGCGTGTCGCAGTCTGTGTGTCCCCAGCGTGTTCTGATTCCCACTATCTGCAGGTATTGTAACATGGACTACATGTTTTTCAGCGCAATCAACCGGCTGAAAACGACGTCGCTCCTCGTCTCCTACGATATCGCGTGCCAGTGGCACAAGAACTTGGCCAAACGTGCTGAGGCAAACCCCACGTGGCGCCTGCCAACCTCCATCGACTTCGCGGTTCCTAAGTTCCATCTTGCCGCACATCGTGAAGAGTGCCAAGAGACGTACGATTTGGCGAAGACACGAGGTGCAGGTCAGACCGACGGAGAAGGGCCGGAGCGTGGCTGGTCCAACGTCAACGGTGCTGCTGCGAGCACGAAGGAGATGGGGCCTGGCGGCCGCCATGACACAGTGGACGACCACTGTGGACACGCTAACTGGAGGAAAATCGTGGGCCTTGGTAAGTGTCCTCACTGTCTAACATCAAACATGAGCTGATTTGATTACAGGGGCGTCTCTGCTCCGCCGTCTGAAGTCTGCGCTCGCCCAAGCGGCGGAGCAGGGGGATATATACACCCAATTCACCAAGTCCCTAGAGCTGGACCACCCGGAGACGCTGTTGGATTGGAGGGGGCAGATACTTGAGTGGGAAAGGCATGGGGATGGCGCAAACCCATACAGCAGACCCGTGTCAGGTAAGTGATTCTCTGTGTACATCGTCGTGTTCCGTACTCAAGACGTATGGTCGCATCTAGACATAACGGTGGCGGACGTGCGACTAGAGCTCGCCCAAGACGATCACGACGCTGTCCAGGCCGCAAATCTCATTGCACAGCCCGCTGCCAGCGCATTCATCCTCTCTGGGTTTCGTCTTGAGGTTATGCAGTGAGTGCAACAATTACAATACCTGTTTGTGCTTATTCGAATTCGTCTATTAGGTTAAAGCTTCGACTTGACAAGACTGCCGATCTCGAGGGCACATCAAACCAGGCCGCACAGCTCCAGGAGATGCGAACATCGATCCTCCGCCTCCTCCATCGATTCCGGGCTGATCAAGAGCTGCACATGCCGCATGTTTCCAGCATCATCGGCGTCGACGAATCAACGCAGTCCCACAATACGGTCCGACCGGAACACATCAAGCTGTATTTTCCCTCCGATCTCACGGCTAGAGAACGGACTACAGGGTGCGATCCCGCATTGGTCAACACAGAAGCCAAGCTTCGATACGCGGGCGCATGTCAGGCTCTCGACGATGTGCGACATCAACTCCGCTTCCGCACATATGTCAAGAGGTTCAAAGTGAACAATGTCGTTGGCCAACGGAAGAATACTCGAGCTCAGTCCTTCCAGTCCCGCATCGACGATGCCGTGAAGCGTGCAGCGGCCACGTATCGGCTGCACCGCGCAGCATACCTTCGCTTGGTTGGCCCTGGTACCTGGGAGAGGCGCCTTCAAGAGCTCCTTGACGAGCACCTTGTCGGCCTAGGGGAGCGGCTGCTAGATCAGATAGATCTGGCGGACATCGAGCGGGTGAAAGAGTACCTGCGAAGCCGCCGCGGCCCGTCCGCTTCGGGCGAAACCCGGTACACTCTGCCATGGATCTGGTACACAGCAGGCAACGGGAGTGAGGATGACGACGTAGAGGTCGGCGACGGTTCGTGGCTGCCTTTGAGTCATTCGTTCTCGAGCTAACATGTGTTGCAGATCTAAAGGTTGAATGGTTCAAGTCACGGGCGCGCTCAACTCGGTGGACGGAGGAAATCCGCCATCTTCTCGAGGAGATGCGGCGCGTGCCCGTGACCTTCACGTACTGGGCTGGTGAGTGGGAGCGTAGGGCGTCCGGACGCCCTCAAGTGTCTGCAGACCTGGCCGAAGGACTTGCCGTGTATGCAAAGAAGAATGCAGATATGTATGAACATCTTCGTGACCTCTTTTCGGACCAGTGGGAGGGTGCTCAGGCCGCCGCACTGGATTTTTTGTCCCATCGTGACGACGATGGCATGGATATGAACGCGGAACCCGCCGAGCCAATGGCTGTAAATTAGGTTTTTGGTATGTTTTGATAATATAAATGCAAGTATATCACACTCAAGTGTTTGGATTCTCATTATAGGCTTAGCTGACTTTGCTGTGGCCCCACCAAACCCTACAATACCCCCATGAATATGAATTTATTTCGCATTTTCGCTGTTTTTGGTGTTTCCGAGCCCTGTATAAGCAGCATTGCACTGATCACGTGCCCCAGTGCACGACCTCACGCCCAGGTAATATTTAAGATCATTGATCCTATTTTATGGAACCTGCACAGGCCCATTTATAATGATTTTCCTGCTATTTTAACGATTTCTCAATCGTGGGAGCCGCGCACGAGCGGTCACGTGAATGCGTTCACCCCCGTCCGCCCCGCCCCCATCCCCCCATACTGTGGTATTAATTTCCCGATTTTATTGATTTTATCGGCAGCTGCAGGGGCTCATTTATATTAATTTTCGAGCTATTTTGGTGCTTTCCTACCCGTGGGAGCCGCACACGGGAGGTCACGTGGTCGCGTGTACCCCCGGCCGCCCTGCCCCCATCCCCCCATGCTGCGGTATTAATTCCCCGATTTTATCGATTCTTTCGGATGCTGCACGGGCCAGTTTCGGTACCCATTTTAATGGGTATTGTTACCGGTCTCAAACTGAAATGAACTGACTGGTACCGACCGGTATTATTTTTAATGAACCTACAGGGACGCCTGGGCACCAACTCGTGCTGGGAGGAGACCGACGTATCGCGGTCCTCAAAGCAGCTCATGACGATGTCGGACACAAAGGCGTCTACGCGACGCGGATGATGCTGTTGGAGCGTTTCTGGTGGCCATACATGGACGCAGACGTGGCCTGGTGGGTGAGAACGTGCCATATTTGCGAAACCCGACTAGTTCGCCACAGCCTGATACCGCCAACGGTGGCAACGCCGGCGAACCTTTTCGCAAAGATGTATGCAGACACCATGCATATGCCAGCAAGCAGCGGATTCAAATACATCGTGCAAGGACGCTGCTCCGTAACCCACTATCCAGAGTGGAGAATGCTAAGGGCGGAGACGGCGGACGCCATCGCGAAATGGATTTTTGAAGACGTCTTGTGCCGGTGGGGCGCCCTGCGAGAAGTGGTCACAGACAACGGCGCACCGTTCGTGTCGGCCTTGGAATCCCTGGCGCATAAGTATGGAGTCCGGCACATTCGAATATCGGGATATAATTCGCGAGCCAACGGAATAGTCGAGCGGTCTCACTTCGACGTACGTCAAGCGCTGTACAAGGCAGCCGATGGAAATGCTACAAAATGGTCCTCGGTCGCGTACTCGGTATTCTGGTCGGACAGGATAACGATCAGGCGGAGGATGGGCTGCTCGCCATACTTCGCGGTAACAGGAACGCAGCCGCTAATGCCGCTGGATATCATCGAGGCTTCATACTTGATGCTGGATATCATCGAGGCTTCATACTTGATGCCTCCGCCCGAGTCTCTACTGTCATCCACAGACCTCATAGCGCGCAGGGCAATTGCCCTACAAAAGAGAAAAGCGCAGTTAAGGACCATTCACGACAAAGTTTTCGAAGCGCGACGTATCGCGGCGGTAAAATTCGAGCGTGACCACGAAGCGACGATTCGCGACTACAATTTCAAGAGAGGCGACTTGGTCCTCCTACGGTTCACGCGGTACGAGAAGTCATTAGATCGCAAAATGCTTCCGCGCTACGATGGACCGTTCGTGGTAATTGGCCGACGGAAAGGGGGACCTTACGTGCTCGTGGACCTTCACGGTGCGCTCTTCAACCGACCGGTCGCGGAGTTTCGCGTTCTGCCTTACTTCGCGCGAACGAACATTGCGCTGCCAGAGTTGCCGGAATTTCTGGACGTCCCGCAGTCAAGGGTGGACGAACTCCTTCATGGAGATAGGCAGGATCACGACGCCATTCATGAAGAGGAAGCAGATGACCCCACCCTGGAAGACAATGACAAGGACAACGAGATCACCGTCTAAGAGGTACCGCCCAGCACTACGGCGACTGAGGACAGTCGATATTTCAGTTGGGGGGAGGATTAGACGGAGTTTCGCGTGAAGGGAAGTACGAACGGGGGACAAGACGACGTGGTAAACCGAGTTCGCGAACCCTAGCGAAGCTCAAAGCGGACGGACGCCGACAGACGCAATAAGTTTAGGACAAGGCGGGTCTTGGGTCAAATCGGAGGGAGCGCGCGCAAGTGTGAATCAAGCAAGCGACTTTATTTGGGAGATATCAGGACAGCAAAATCTATGTACACAGCAAAGAAGTAGCGACGGATAGCGAACAACTATGAACATAGCGATAGCGAACAGATAGCAGGACAGCAAGACGCGGGAACACCCGACCAGGATGCGGCGCACGTCCCTACCTCGAGGCACTAAGACCCGCTGCTGTTGAAGCAGTGGGCGCCTCCTTTTGAAGAAACCTCGCGATCGGCTAAGCGACGGGCTCGGGGGCAGCGGGACCAGCCGCCGCAGTGGCCGGAGGCATGCCGACATCCTGGAAGGAGGGGGCGGCGACGGTGGGCGAGGCAGAGCCAGGGGCATGGTCCGGCGCGGGGGGCGCAACAGCGGCGAATGACGCGAAGGGAGCGGCAGGAGCAACCGGAGGTACCGGGGAAGGGAGGAGAGAAGAAGGGCTGGCGAGGGGTGCGACGTTGGCGCCGGGCAGCGGAAGGGAGGCGGCGATGATGACGGACGGGGACGGCGCGAGGAGGGGACGCGAGCCTGGCCTGTCTGGCGCGGGAGAAGCAAGGCGTGGAGCGGGAGGAGGAGATGTGCGAGAGGCGCGCAGAACTGGTGGGGTAGATCTTCTGACCACAGCAGAGCCCCAGTTGGAAGCTTCCATCCACTATGTGAGTGAGATCAGTATGAGCTCACTAATAGAAAATGCATATCTCACGTACGTCATCAAGACTTTTGAGAGATAATCATCAGATGCCTGAATATTGTTGAAATGCAGCTGCTGAAAGCCCACAGAGCCCTCCATAGTAAGGACAGGGACTGAGATGTGAAATCCACACTTATCCTTGGACAGTATATGGGCCTGTAGAAGGCCTGGAATAATGGAGGAACTGATGAGATTTCCAGAGTATTGTTCTATACAAGATATTAGAAGGAGAACTGCAAAATAAAAGAGCACATACCAGGAACAGCTCTGAGAGCATATGCCATCTGCATGAGATCAGACTCTATGGCCTTGGTCCTAGGTCCAATGAATAATTGTGCCACTCCCAGAGCAGAGATGACAGTCAAGATGTGAAGGGAAGCTGGACAAGGATGAATCACTGGCAGTTCCTCATATGAGCAGGGCTACTTATCAGCTTGAGCCAGATAGATCAATCTTCTCCCTTTTTGCACCCAAAGGCGAAAATTCTGTTCAGTCCATTTCCCTCCTACAGCGCGGCAAAGGGCCGCCAGATTCTTGATGTCCTTTGTATTGGCAAAGACTGCCTGATGCTTCAAAATGCTGCTAGACAATTAATCATAGCAGCCTTGAGAGATGAAACAGCACTGACAAATCCACTTCCACAGCCAGTTCAACATAGACAATGGTGGATCGAAAGGTGATAACCTTCTATGCCAGCTCCAGACTTTCACATTGATTTCCTAGAGATCTCATCCTGGACAAGTCCAGAACCATGCCACCAGTATCCCCACATGATTGTGTGCTCCAAGATTGAGCTGGGTTCTCCAGGGGGAGCTTCCCAGAGTGACCTTCTATGAGATCAGAGAGACTCTTCTGGGAAGAGGAGTTAGAGATTCCGCCAAGATGAGACAGGAGCTGTAGGGTTTTTGCAGTTGGTCTGGGAGGAACTGTGCGTTCCACCCAGACCTGCTCCCTCATCTCCTTCAAGCACAGTGAGATTAATGCCAAAAAATAGAGACTTCAAAACGTACCATGGCTTCTTCTTCATCCTCGTCAACCTCCATTGCCTCCAGTCCTTCATACTCTGGGATGGCCTCCATGGGAGCCATCACCTTGTTAGCCTCGCTGCCCCTTTTACAGTCTGAAAGAACAGAGTTGCCGCCTTGGCCACCGCCAGAGCCACTAGGCGCTGGTTTGCCACGCCCTGTGAGAACCTGAACATCCAATGAGCATATCTTACCTGCTGTTGGTTGCCAAAGACCGACCAGAGTTTTTTTGCCAGAACACAGTCTCTTATCGGGAGAGCTGCCCTTGGCAGGAGAGCTGCCTTTGGTCTGCTTGGCCTTCACTCCCTGAGTGAATGTCACAAAGAGAGAGAACCAGCTGGCACACACCTTTCTAGCCCGGACAGCATCCAGCCTTTCACTATGCCTGGATGGCTCAGACGCTGGGGATACAGCCTAGCTGGCAAATCAGAGAATGAAAAATGTGTCAGAGCCTGGAGATGCATTTACAGCATTTTCAACCATTGATTCTGCAGAGACCACCTGCCCAGTGGGAGAACTGGCAGCAGGGGTCAACCGTTCTCCAGAAGTATCAGGAGAGAAAGGTGTGGCTCTGGGGGTAGCCAGCTGGTTGACCTTCAGAGCAGGAGTCTGTTGTCTAGAGAGCTCATTGTAAAGAGCTGCCCACTCTGGCTCTTGTGGATACAGAGCCAAGAGTTCTGGGGCCCTGCCCAAGAGGAACAAAGCAAGCTTAGAGCTGATGTTCATTTTGAAGAGTCTGAGAAGGGAGGGAGGTGAGGGAGGAAGGCAAGAGCTGGCCAGCAGTGACTTGTCAGATTTGACAGCGGCGCATCAAACTCAGTGCGAGAAATGACATGGTGTTTTCTTCCCTTGGTCAATATTCTTGTAAATAATACCATACATTTGCCCCTACTGGGGACACCCATTGCATTATTTACAAGATTTTTGAGCGTGGGAAAAATGACATGGGGGACCACGAAGGTGGCTTATTTTGTTTTGATGCCCAGCCCTCATGTCTCCTCCGTTTCAGACGCGAGTGGGCCCATTCTGACGGTGAAGGACAGGGAGATCCATGGCATTATTTTCAGGATTGTTGGGCGATTGATACATTTGTAAATAATAACATGGCAGTCGCATCCTTTACTGCCCCCTGGTGCTTTTTCCCTTGGTCAATATTTCTGTAAATATTACTATTCGTTTCCCCTTCCTGTATCTTCAAAATGAATCCACTTGCGGCCAAATCCGTAGAGGCTTGACCTCAGGATTATTTAAACAATGAATGCAGTCTCCCTGCTGCCCCCTCCGTTTTGTGCTGTGTATCTCCATCCCTGCTCCATTGCTCCCTACTTAATCTTTGCCCCCCGGACGCAGGGAATTCCCTGCGCCTGCAGACCAGAGATTGAGCACGGGAGGTGGGTGCCGGGCGTCGGGGCGACGTGGGGTGCAGGGCGTCGGCGGGCGGTCAGGCGATGGTGGCGGTGTGCTGGCGGCGTGGCGGGAGCGCAGGCGCCGTGGGGACGTGGCGTGCGACGTGCAGCAGGTGGCGTGCAGCGTGCAGTGTGCACGGGCAGCGTGCAGCGCCTGCGCTCCCGCGGGGACATGGCGTGCGGCGTGCAGCGGGCGGCGGGCGCGTGCGGCGTGCGGCGTGCGACGGGCGGCGGGCGGCGGGCGACGGGCGGCGGGCGGCGGGCGGCGGGCGACGGGCGACGGGTGGCATGCGGTTGGCGGGTGGTCGGGCGATGGGCGGCGTGCGGTTGGCGGGCGGTCGGGAGATGGGCGCGGGCAGTGGGCGCGGGCAGTGGGCGGCGTGGGCGGGCGGTCGGGCGATGGGCGCGGGCAGTGGGCGGCGTGCGGGGGTCGTGGGCGGCGTGCAGGGGTCGTTGGCGGCGTGCAGGGGATGTGGGCGGCGTGACTCACCTCCGTCGAGCCCTCCCTTTCCTCCCCTTCCTCCTCCTCCTGCTCCTCCTCCCCTGCCCACCCTCCGTTCGCCCTCGAGCGCGCGCGGCGCGGCACGGTGACATGGCGCGGCGGCGCGACACGTCGTCGTCTTGCGTCGTGCGTCTTGTGTGTTCGAGGGCGGTGACGTGGCAGACCGCAGCCCGCGCTGCCACGTCACGCTCGCAGTTTGGCAGGGCGGCGGGGGATGGAGGGAGGCGAGAGAGCCCGGCGAGGGCACGAGAGAGTGGTGGAGGGAGCATGGGAGGTCAGCCACAAGCGCGAACCAACACTGTTGGTTCGCGCTTGTGGCTGAGCGATGTCACGTGTGACGCACAACTCCACGCTCGCCCACGTCGCCAGCCTCGCACGTCGCCCGCCAACGCCAGCCCGCCCTCGCCACTGTCCCCCACAGCTCGTCAGCGTCGCCCATGTCCCGCGCATGCTCGCCACCATCGCCATCTTCGCCCATGTCCTGCCACGTGACGCCTCGTAGCCAGCGCATGCCGCTGATCGCTCACCCACATCTCCCACTGCCCCGCTTTGTCAATCTCTGGTCCATGGGTGCAAGGCATTCCTTGCACCTTGGGGTCAGAGATTTATGTGGCAGGGAGCAGGCTTGCTGGTCGGCGTGCCGCTGGGGGTCATGAGTAGGGGAACTAAGTGAAGGGCAGGGGGAAAAGGAAGAAAGACGGAATACAGACATATCCCCACGTAGACAGGGCCCCGAGGCAGAACAGAGGTACCCCTCAGTCTGGCTATGGGGAAGACGCTACCGCGTTACCCTGCTACTGAGTGAATATATGTGAGAGGATGGTGAGAGGAGCATGTATGCGCCTACAGACAGGGCGCCGAGGCAGAACAGAGGTACCCCTCAGTCTGGCTACGGGGAGGCGCTACCGCACCGCCCTGCTGCTTCCCCCATGTCAACAGGTCCCCGAGGCAGGACAGAGGTACCCCTCTGCCTGGCTACGGGGGTTGCACTACCGTGCGCCCTGCTGGTGGGGGAAACGCGAGACATGAAGAAAGTGTGCAGCGCAAGCAAAACGAACACGACACAAATATACACAAACAACACAAACAACGTGTTAATTTTACAGCAGCGCCTCTGGCACTGTTGTTCCTTCTCTCTTGCCCTTCATCATGGACCTTACAGGCTACAACTTATTCCCTCCCCTAAGCCCTGTGCCCCCTGAGAGCCCTGTGCCCCCCGTGAGCCCAGTGCAGGCTGAGAGCCCTGTGCCTGACCTTCCAGCCCGTGAAACCCGGGCGTCAAAACGCAGGGCTGCAAAGGCTTCCAATGTAAGTCCTTGTCCTCTTGTCAAGGCACACACTGAAGAAAAATCACAAATATTATGCAGGATGGTGCAGCTGCTAAGAGCACTTCACCGGCTGCAGGTAAATCAGCTAAGACGAGAAAAAATCGTGGGAAAGCAACATTCTCACCGGAAGGCTTGATGCTAAATTATGCCGTAGGACATAACAGTCACCACAGCGGCTGTAGGGGATGCTAGCCGTCGTTCAGCTTCTGAGGCTGGGCCTGAGGAAACCAATGCCACCTCACCTGCCCCAGTCAGACGAACTAAAATGACGGCGCGCAAGACGACGGGAGCTTCTGCTCCACGTAAGAAGATTGGGTCCTCCAGTGCCCCTTTGGAGGGCGCAGACAAGGTATGTGCATCATTTAGGCTGGCAGGGTTCCTCCTCAACCAGACCACAGGATATCATCATGATCGATGCAGCGGCCGTGAAAGCCAAAAGCAGCGATATTCATGATAATGTTTGTCTCCTGTCTATGCTGTGTAGATTGATATATACTGATATGTCCCATGCAGTGGTGCGCTCTCTGCCAAAATGGAAGAGACCTCTTGGCGCTCTGTTCCCTTTGCCCTCGCGTCATATGCGAGAAATGTGTCAAGGTCCCTGAGGACAAGCTCCTTATGGAGGATGGGCCAAGCTTCATCTGCCCTCATTGCCATATCACCAGGAAAGAGAAAGATGCTGAAGGGAAACTCAAGAGCCTGAAATTTGAGGCATACACTGTGAGCTGGGAGGGCTCTAGTTGCTAACTACCATGCATTATATATACCAGAAGTGTTGAAAGGATGTTGATCATGTGAATAGCCAATGATATAATTCCTCAACAAGTGTGGGAAAATGACGCAGTTCAGTCAGGCAGACTGGGATTTTTGCCGGTCAATGAGTCATTGCTTACTAATCCCGGGGATAAAGTACCTGGTTACCCGGTAATTGAGCAATTTTTAGCTAAGTAGCTCCTGCCCAACGCTTTTCAACACCCTCTCACTTCCAAAGACACTCATGTCTGCAAGTATTTTGTGTTTTGCAAGCTAACCAGCAACAATATGAACATGTTTTCAATTGTTCTCGAGTCAGCAAAAAATACTGCACAATTTCCATTTTAGGTAAAACTTTCCCACGGGTAGGCCAAACATGCACCATGACGCATCAACTGGCACTTTCGACTGTGTGCAGGTTTAAATGTGTCATGGTGCACAAACCCGGCTACTACAATACCTGGGCTGAATAATTATATTATTAAAAGTTGCACAGAGGGGGAATTGAACCTACAACCTCTTGGTTCTTTATATCAATCAATAGTATTGACCACTACACTACAAGGCCATTTAGTTTTGTAGGATATGTACAGTAGTTGTTGACCTTCTATCTTCTCCTGCCCTACAAGACAGTTTGCTCTTTGCATCAGTTTCTTTCCCCTTCTTTGGTACTTTGGGAAAAGATATATATATATAAAGCTACAATTATTGTGATTTGCAAAATGGATGAGAATCACTGAAAAAAAGAGTTCAGAGGTCTTCGACCTGTGGGCTGCGGCACCACCAGGTGCCGTGGCTTCGCTCTTGACTCCGACGCTTACACATTGCCATTGCTTCCCACAACATGTGATGCGTTGTCGCTGTCGTGCTGTTGTGTCACGAGACATCAACAACACGTATCTAGCTTCTACTGCGCCTGTGGAGGTGGTTCTGAGCTCAATCGAGATCGTGATGTATACTATCATGACTGATTCACATATACATGCAATTCTATGGTGCTACTGTGGATAGAAATTACATACATGTGAAAATGAAATACAACTCTTTTGTCGTGAAATACAGCATCAGATAAAACTCTTGGGCATCATAGAAATACATGACATCCAAGCCCTTGATTGAGCCCGGAACCGCCTCCATAGGCGTAGTGGAAGCCAAGATACACATTGTCGATGTCGTGTGGCGCGTCAGCACAACGGTGACGGCGCTGATACGCCTCGCTCTATGCTGCGAGGCGATCATTACAGAATTTTTGCACTTTCATCAAGTCGACAGACACACAATTCTGAAGATCGCAGCATCGCACAGCAGTGCTCCAACCACCTGATTAGTTCTTCCAACCGCTCGCAAGATTGGAGTCTTGCAGAGCAGTCACGCAATTGGAATCATACCTTGAACACCACACTCGCGCCAGCGACGCTGTCGCACGCAGCACACGCAGTCATCCAACCACTTGCTCGTTGTTCGGACTGCCACCACGCGACCTCGAGCACAGCACCTCCCACAGCTGTCACAACGCGTCAGAATGCCATCAGACATGTTTACTATTGAGATTATCATAAGAATGTGTGCACGATGCCACTCCAGTCACTGTGACATCTGTATTCCTCTGCAGTCGCACCATTGTCCTGTGACCATTGTTCACCTCAGTTCTTGTACTCACACTGCATCGTTCTGATCCCAATTGTTTTGTATTTTCATCAGCGTCCCGATTATTGCCTCAGGATTCTGACCACCATTCCGGAGCATTCTTACCGGAAGAATGATCACAATGTCACAACATTGCAACACTCACCTCCGACCACCTAGTGCATCGGAGCATGTAGGATGTCGAGCTACCACCCATTGATAGAGACAATCCCCAAGCCTAGACTGTCAGCAATTTTGCTTGGGTATATTTAATGGCCAAGCCCCTCTCCCCCCTGCCCCTTAAATGATTAAGAGTAATTGTACTGCCATGCTTGCACTGGCCATTTCCCACCAAGTCAAGCAATGTGCCGGCCCAAAATATACAGTGCTTATCCTAATTGAGCTTATCTTGTGTTATCATTACGTTAGGCCAACTTATTCTTAATCTGTTTCTCTTATGTTGTACAGACACCTGGTAGTACCTAGAAACAATAGTAAGTAGCTTACCGATGCGAACACTATCTGTAAGCTAACAGGCTAGGTTTGTCTTGTTTACAGTGACCCGCTGGGTTCCCCAGCGAGGCCCTCCCGTTTAGGAAGGGCCCGCTTACATGATCCCTGGCCCCAGCGGGTACTGCCCCCTCCGCCCCGCGTCCCTTTCGGCATTGCGGCACAGGGTCCCGTCCCGAGCCCCGCGTCCCGCCCGCCGCCGGCACTTGCCGCCCGCCGTTCCCGCGCCTCGCCGCCGCCGCCCACAATGACGACGAGGCATTCCCGCGTCCCCCTTGCATGTATCCCCACAATGTATATATGTATGGAATCGTACGAACAATGGGAATACAATGGTGCTCTTTGTTTTGTATTTGACTGAGGTACTGCTGTTCTATTGCGTCAGCGGAGTACGTACGGTCACGTGCTGTACGACTTGGCGATCAACGCAACGCGCGCCTGTCCCCTTGCACACAGTCATGGCTCCAGCTACCAGCAACCCGCAGCCCAGGAAGCCCAAGCGTCCTAATCTGAAGGCCACCTCTCCCATGTCCGCGAGTTCTCGGCCGGTTCACTCTTCCAGGGACAAGTGCCCACCATCAAGACGAAGAAGAGGAACATGACCGCAATTAGGAAGGATCAGGACCTCCAGCG
Organism: Auriscalpium vulgare; assembly: GCA_019915015.1. NCBI lineage: Eukaryota > Fungi > Basidiomycota > Agaricomycetes > Russulales > Auriscalpiaceae > Auriscalpium > Auriscalpium vulgare. The sequence continues at coordinate 497,991 of JAHBBC010000014.1, forward strand.
GGCAGCCAGGAAGGCTGACGAGAATCGTGCGTCAAGCTTGCTTGAATTGTTCCAGTACTAACTCATCTTTGACAGGACTCATGGGTGCCTTCCGACAACGTCTTGCAGAGGCGGAAATCGAGACGGGCCGCGCTGCAGATCTCAGCGCTCTGCCTTGGGAGGACAGCATACCATTCAATCGAGATGCGGACGACTTCTGGTTTAACGTCGATGACGACGACGAGCCCGATTCGTGTGCTGTCGGCCCCGAGGATGCTGCGATACACAGAGCGCGGGTTCAGGCGGTAGTGAGGTGCGTCTTCGTCCACTGGCCTTTGCTCTTGGTCTAACAGATCCTTTCAGCTTATATGGTGGTCGCATGCGCGGGCCAGACACACGATCGAGGGCTCAGCGCCGTGCAATCACCTATCGCAAGTGGCAGTCCCTCGCCCCTCGACTGCTTGATGCCCTGCTTCTCTGGCGGCACGGAGATCGCAGCCCTTCGCCAGGGAATGTTACATATCATACATTCACCATCCAGGTGATTGGCCTTTCAGGTAAGCTCACTGTGCTGCCTTCTTAGCTATTGGCACGCTCATTGTTCATGCCAACAGAATATTCCCCTTGACGAGAAATCACACAAGCACTGGATGAAGAGGCGAACATTGCTTTGGTTCGACAGGGCCTCCTCGGTGCGTCTCCCTTTCTCCCAACCCTTGCGTTCTCCCTCGACCTCCTCGAATTCTACTACTGCCTTCGTCGTCAACATCCCTCTGTCGGGACACAGGGCTTTGCGAAGGTAATATCAGCATTCCACAACGTAAGTTTCGTTAATCTGCCTGTAAGCCATAGTGTTTATTTGACATGCACAGGCTCTGTACTGCCCAAAACTGCAGGAGAAGCTCGCTGCCGCCTTCGACGTATATGTCGACCTCAAGGAACGTCTCCAGAAGAAGACAGACGTCGCACTCAACCGGGTGGGCAAAAACTGGCGGGCGCTGAACGGCTGCCCTTGCTGCGGCTTCAAGGTGCGTTTCTTGGCCTCGAGTTCATGGGAGTATTGGTGAAGCTTGACCCACAGCAACACGACAAGCCCATGCTCGTACCTGCCCGACTGCATGCCATGGATGGCAACAACTTACAAAAGCGGCTACAAGGCGTCGGTCATACGGACGAGCGTGAGTTTTTCAGTGACTACTTCATCCCACCCGGGCAAGTCGACACGTTCGCGGACGAGGTCAAGGGCACGCGTCGCACAGCCCCGGCGACCGGCCCGCCAGTCCCGGACTCTGCCAACGAAGACTCAGACAGCCTGCCCACCTCAAACCAGCCAGCCACCAAGTGCACGGACAGCTGGCAGGCCGCGAATGCGTCCGCTATGGGCAAGAGCGTCACCCAGGTCTTTGAACAGACCGGTATCTTCCTAACGACTTGCCGACATGGGATTGTCGAGTTCGTGGAGGAGATGATCAAGAGTGGGGAACTGTGAGCATTTGCTGTCCGTCACTTTCGCCCATGCTAACCTTCATGTAGGGCCAAGTATGCTCTGGCATCTTTGGATGCAATCATGAAGACATACGGCGCCGACCAAGGCGTTGGCTACGACATCGGCTGCTCCATGGACTCAACAGTCCGCTCGACGTCTCTGAGCGAGAGAGCTGCAGCACAGCGACTTCAGCTCCTTGTTAATGCATTACATGGCTATGCTCACAACCGCGCCTGTCAGCTCAAATTCCACCCGCTGTATAGGTTCGGGATTGGCATCGAGGACCTGGAGACATGTGAGCGCATATTCTCATGGCTCAACATCGTCGCTCGTAACATCCGCCACACGTCTCTCTACCACTGGCGACTCTTCCTTCATATATGCCTCAAGCAATGGGACAAAGACCGATACGTAAACCTCAGTAAGTGCTGAACCATGCCTCCTCCTGTGCTATCTTAATCAGCTAGGCTGATTTAAAGGCAAATCCTTGCTCGACAACTACCGACAGTCCCTCGCCACGATTCAGGAGTACGAGTACGAGCTGACCGCGTTCCAGAAGCTGACAGGCTTTGCCAAAGACGACTTCGAACGATGGCTTATCGAAGAGGCCGAGTACCTCGAGAAGGCGCAAGATGAGCCAGAGGAGGACCTGCAGCAAGTTGCGTATGTTGAGAACCTCCTTTCTCTACAGAAGGCCCAGTACGTTCTGCCATTTCTGCTCTCATCTCAGTTAGCCTAACCATACCTTCAGGGAAAAGTACGGCAGCATCACCACTGTCGAGTTCCAGACCTACACACCAGCCGACTTTGCCAGCGGCGTCAACCTTCGGCCTGCTGCGCTAAGGGCGAGGGAGCTCGAACGGCGCGCTGCGCAACGCAAGCTGGAGATTGCAGAGAACGTCGTCAGCGACTTGGAGCGCCGCCTAGGCATTGAAGACCGCTGGACCACGACCACGCCTGCGTTCATCGTTGCTCGAGAAGCCATGGACAACAGGCGTCCCTGTAGGTTAATAAGTATTAGTACCGGTAATTACCGGTCCATCCATTTTTATTACAGACCGGTAACAAATAGATTATGTAAGCGACTTACGAAACGAGTCGGGGGTAAAAAATGCTGCGATCCTATTGGTATTGGATACAGAAAAATCGGATAAAATCGGCTAAAATAGTGAAAAAATTCAGCTCGCAGCGGTTCCCACGGGTACGGGATGTAAAAGAATCATTTTAAATGGTTACTGGTACTACGATTAGCTGCCCGTAGGGCTTGGAAAAATAGGGACAAATAGAGACAAATTCGGAATATATATGGGAGCATCACGTGCAAGTCAATATCCGCTTCCACGCGTCAAAATATTCCCACGGTCCCAAAAAATGTAATTTTTAATCATTTGCGCTGGTATATAATTCTTTCTGTAGACCCTGGGAAACCCCTTTGACAACAATACAGTACATGTATGATGTAGACTTACATATAGACATATATACAAGGTGTTCTAAGCCCAGTCTATTGGCCTGCGAGCTGGATGGAACCACAAACCAGAGAGTGTTGGATAAGGAATATCCTGCAGTCATGATCTTCTTTACCTAAGGTACCAAAGTTTGTACACAGATAGCTCTTAATACTTTAAGACTCTAAGTATTTTTTTCCTGACCCAAGCCCCCCTTCAATTCTTCTCAAACACAATTTCTTTGGTATTTATGCTATTGAAATAGTACTGATACACACATTTTGACTACCTTTGTATACATTTGGCATGATATGACTGCTGTAGATGCCTAGTCAAAGTTAGCCTATTCTCTACAATTATATTCCATATTTAACATATTATTCTTTGAAGACATTGGTAGGCTGCATTCAACATATATATATTCATTATTTATATGTTTTGGCCCAAAAGAATGGAGTGTGCCTAATAGCTCTCCAGGATTTGATCACTAAAATCCCCAATTATTTCAGAGCACTCACAGACCATGCCCCACCAACTCCTATAAGTATTGAGATCATACAAAGACTTAGTAGATATCACTATACTTCCACTCTGATACAGCCTCTACCTGTACTAGTACTGTCCTTGTCCCAGATGCATGTGCAAAGCAAATGGTCCTTTCTTTTTCCACTAAACTGTGACTTGTGATATGAACTTGGTTGATCATAAGCCTATGCTAACTGAGAACCAAGCCATCCATATGTACTTGTACAAGCCTGGGACCATTCTATATCTTAGAGGCTGTGTCAGAGTGGAAGTACAGTAATATCTACTAAGTCTTTGTATGATCTCAATACTTATAGGAGTTGGTGGGGCATGGTCTGTGAGTGCTCTGAAATAATTGGGGATTTTAGTGATCAAATCCTGGAGAGCTATTAGGCACACTCCATTCTCTTGGGCCAAAACATATAAATAATGAATATATATATGTTGAATGCAGCCTACCAATGTCTTCAAAGAATAATATGTTAAATATGGAATATAATTGTAGAGAATAGGCTCACTTTGACTAGGCATCTACAGCAGTCATATCATGCCAAATGTATACAAAGGTAGTCAAAATGTGTGTATCAGTACTATTTCAATAGCATAAATTACGATTCCCTGAGGTACGAAGTAGGATCGTTTACTAATGGGACCTTTTCAGCCGATCCGTGAAACGCTCAGAATGCTCGCACCCGGTCTGTTCCGGTATTTTGATTAGATCCGAGCTACACTTACTTATCTGATCTTATCTACCATCTAGCAACTTCAGCCTGGCAACCTGCCGTCGACGGTTGCTGCGAGTCGAGCGCAGCCCCTCGAAGCGGCGCCGGTGCTCTCAGAATATCCTACCGGTAAGCCCTACAGATTCCTAGCTATTCATTCGACGATGCCGATGGTGCAGGGTCCGCAGCTGTCCGCAGTGACTGTGACGGTTGTGTCACACGCGCGTCACAGTTGAACTCGACGCGCGTCGCCTGCGTCGGTCGCGCCCACCTCCTCCTACAGCCACATCCCTCGCCGACCGCCGCCTCGTCACGTCCCTCACACCCACTGCCAGCCTGCAACCGGCACCCGCAGCCTACGCCTACCGGCGCCCACAGCCTACGCGCAGCACCTAAGCACCCGCGCACCCGCTCAACAAGTGCCAGCGCATCAACATGCGCTCATTCGCGGGCCCCACGTCACTGCGCTCCGCGCGTGCGAGTTAGAGGTCGGAGAGGGGAGATGGCAGCACAGAGAATAGCCAGGAGTAGCCCTGGAGGCCTCTGGTGAGTAGTATCATTTTGCGGGGCGGCATCTTGCTCATGCATTCCATCAGCTATCACCATCGCTCCCTCCTGCCATCGGGCACCCGCCACCAACCTCGCCCATCGCCATCTGTTCTCGCGCGCAGCCGCCAGCTGTCCCCCGCCGACACAGCCCGTCCTTGCATGCCTGTCCCTCCCCACATCATCTCGCCGATCTCGCCGCTGTCCACTCGCATCCCCGTGTTCACCCCGCAAGCCGACGTCCTCGCCCTCGCCACGCAATCCCCGTTCTCACCACATGCTCGTCAACGCCACGCATGCCGACGACACGACACCCCCTCCGCTGCGCATGCCGACTACACCCCCTCACTCCTGCCGCCGCCGCCGCCGCCGTCACCCTTACGCTACCACCGCCTCCCTCATCGACTCGTCGTCCACGTCCACACGCCAATGCCGCCAGGAGCCTCGTTTACACGACGCCGCCGCCTGCGCCTTCGCACAGACGCTGTCACCGTGCGCTACCGACCCCGTCGCTTACCTTACCCACGCGCCGCCGCCGATCTTCACTTTCGCGTAGCATCCTCCGGCCCTCGTTGCATATCAACAGCACATGTATAGCTAGTACCATATAGAATAGTAATATAAACAATGCATGAACTTTGCCAACACCAGGTGTACACTGTCTCCGAGCAAGGCGGATGCCAGCTCACCCAATCAGGCACCCGTGATTGCGTGAGTCAGAGTCGCTGGCGACTTTGTCGTCCCCAACTTGTGCACGCACACATCGCTTTCACCCTGCCACACGACACAACGTTCTTATTCCACATGGCTCTGTACCATGCCACGGTCTACAAGACTGTCACAACGGTATGTGATTCAACTTCTTATGTACAACGCGCGTCGTCACCAACAATTGCACACATGAAGATTTCCTTGCGAGCTATTATCCTTGTACGAGACGTAGCCCCTCTCCTGTCATTGCAGCCACTAACGGTATGGTGCTGCAACGGGGGGACAAAATGGCTTACACTTGTAAGCCTATTTGTTGGCCTACATCTGCGCCTCTACTAATGATCTTACAGATGTTCGTCGAGCTCGCCCGTATGAGTTCGTACTCTGCCATCACATGCCAGATAATTACTGATGGCACATCCAGCCCTCGCGTGCACCGCAGCCGTTCCGGTATACCGGCCGAGCGCGCACAGCACAATCGGGCTGGTCGGTCAGGCGCTCGACCTTGCAATCAACATCTCTGCGACGGCCGCGCGTACGAACGTCGAGTCCGGCACACTCTTTGCCGCACTGAGGTCTATCACCACGCTTGTGCTGCGCCTCCAGCACAGCGCTGTCACGCTTACAGGCATGGATGTCTGCACACAGCTCGAGGTACGTCTCAGCTTATTCTCATTAATTTCTATGCACGGCTGACTGATGACGACATGTCAGGTGCTTACGCCGCTGCTCATCATTGTGTGCGTCAGGCTCGGGCTCATCCCTAGCAGCTTGCCCAAGGCGTACAAGACGTATGTCGACATGGCTCTATGCCATATGCCCAACGCGGCGTCCAAAGGGACAATATTGCCCAAAGTGGCGTCCAAAGGGACAATGTTGCCCAAAGTGGTGTCCAGAGGGACAATTCTGTCCAAAGTGACATTATCTGAAATGCTGCCCAAAGTGACAATACATAAAGTGATGTCCAAAGCGACGATACATAAAGTGATTTCCAAAGTGATGGTATATAAAGTGATCTTCAAATTGGCAGCCAATCGTAAATTGTGCGCACTACATCCTTCGAGGCAGACATTTGCATATGTAATGCAAATTGCCATGACGCTTCCATTGACTCTCTTCTCCTTAGCTATGTGGTATATATGCGGACAAGCATCCAGTGATTGCGGCAGCTCTGAGCACCACGCAGTATGCCAGGTAGGCGGTGGTTATAAAGTCGTTACATGGACTGGAGCAGAATTGAATACTTTACGATTACTCTTAATCGTTTTTTTCTCCAACCAGTCAGGCCAAAAAGTGCCCGTCAGGAAAGTCGCTTTAGGAAATGGTCTCACACGGTCAAGTCGCGTCGTTCCACCTGCCAAATTCAGTAATTCTTAGCTAAGCAGCTTCCGTCCAATGCTTTTCCACATCCTCGCTCCAAAAGACACTCGTGTCTGCGAGTATTTTGCGTTTTGCAAGCTAACTAACACTGATATGCTCATGATTCAAATTGTTCTGTGATCAGAAAAAGAGGCCTTAGAGTTTCCATTTTTGGTAGAAAGTTCCCACGGTTGATGCAGAGAAAGATGACGTAGTTTTAGAGGGCATTCTACCAATTGATCCGGTTTGCTACGTCATTTTTCTCTACTCCGGCTATTACAGTACCCGGGCCTAATATTTTTACTATTAAAAATGCGCACATAGAGGGAATTGAACTCACAGCATGCAGTTTATGAGTTACATAACATAGTCTAAGAGCAGTAACCACTAGACTAGAAGGCTATACTCATTGAACAGCTGTGGATAGTCTGTATCAACCTTCTATCCCCTCTTACCCTACAATACACTTTGCTCTTTTTATCAAATTCTTGCCTTTTCCCTGATACAATATACACATATTATATATTGTCAGAAAGCTACAATAAATGCACACACAATGGTTAGGGTACTGGAGTCTGCAGGACTTGTGATGTATTAGCCAGTGCATATTTCCCTGTGTGTAGACCAAGATCTACCAAGTGCATTCACGCTGATGATATTCCTTGTTCCGCTGATGGACACCACCAGGTAGGGCAGTAAACAGCAGAGTCGACCAGATCCCTAGAGCGCTACCGAGGTGTTGATGTGTGTGCGAGCGAGCGTCAGGAGTCCCGGAGTAAGCAACGACCATCTCCGATCAAACCTATGGCGTTCCGATTGAGGGCGCGACAGTGACAAGATGAGCGACGCAGGAAGACTGCAACACGACTGCAATCAATGACTCGGGCAAAGGCAACAAGGATGGAACAAGATGGGAGCGATGAGACAGGAAGCGAGAACAAAGGCTAAGACGATGGCTGAGGCTAAGGCGCCAGAGCAGTCAACCGGTGTTGACCGCTATATGATACGAAGGCGACAAGAGTGCACAAGTGAAATGTGCTGGGAGCGATGAGGGTATCCGACAACTATTTATATGTTGTGACAAATACAGTGCGTGTCCAATCAAGTAAGTACAGAGACATCAGAAAGACAAAGGGAAAGATAGCAGCATCATATCAAATGGTACGGACAATGGACAATGCGGGGGAGTCATGCGACAGTCAGACAACGAGGAACGAGGCAGGGGACGATGTCGAGCGAGTGATCTGCACTGTCAAAGGACAACGGAAACAGCACGGGAAATGATCCGCTCTGTTGTTGACTGTGGGAAACAGCCTCGGGGAGCATGGGAACAGACAAGGCGTGCCATATTGAGCATGATAGCGGTGGTCCGATAATGGTGACACAAGGCTGCGTCTTCCGATTGTGAATGTTCGGGAGGCAATGCTTCCAACATGTGGAGTGGCTGGGTTGCGAGTCAATCACAAGGCGCTCATGAATATGAGATGGTAGCATGTGTCGATAGATGCTAGGATGTGTTGGAGGGGAGCGGGCATGTCGGGAGCGCTGAGTCAGAGGGTGTTGGAGCGGTCGGGACAGTGGTGCGGACAATGGGCAACTGGGGCAGTACTCGGATGGTGTGGGAGCACCAGCACTGTGTAGCGCCGGGCGTGGCTGTTGTGCGACCAGGCTGTGCAAGTCTAATGCAAATCTGATGCGCCGTGACAGGCATGGGAAATGTTGTGCTGGCTAGCGTATGGCGACTGGGCATGCGGTCGGGTGCTTAGTGCGAGTAGCATGGGAGTCGGCAGAGTGTTCTAATTGTGGCACGGGAAGGCCTAGGTAATGTGACCAAGGACTTGGTTGAAACTGCAAAAAGATAGTTTAGAATTCCTCTCAGCGCGCGGGACGAGGCTTGTCACCTCGCTGCGAGGCAATCGTTTTCCAATGTTCACACTTTTGACAAGCCGACAGTCACGCAATTCCGGAGGTCAGAAAGTTGCGCAGACAAGCTCCAACCACCCAATTAGTCTCTCAACGCTCGCAAGATTGGAGCCAGAGTTGTGACCGTTGGAGTCTTGCAGGGCATTCACGCAATAGGAATCATACCTTGGACACCACACTCAGACCATCGACTCAGTTGCATGCCCCACACACAGTCATCCAACCACTCGCACATTGTTTTGACTGCGACCACATGACCTTGAGCACAGACTGCTGTCACATCTTGGCAGGATTTCATATGACATTTTGATCATCGAGATTGTTGTTAGAACATGTGCGCCACACTACTCCGATAACTCTGTGACTGCCAAGTACCTCCACAGTCACGCCTATCCTCCAACCATAGTACAGCTCAGCTCTCGAGCTCATGCTGCATTTCTCTGATCCCAATTGTTCTGTGATTGTGCCAGTGCTCTAATTATTGCTCCACCACTCCAACCATTGCACACACCATTCCAGTGCATTCCTCTGAAAAATTGCAGTGTCACAACATCGCAGCAGTTGCCTACAACTCCCTCCTATATCAGAGTGCATTCTATTGCTCGCCACATCTCCATTGTCTTCTATTCCGTTCATATTGTCTTGTTCCACATTGTAGGACACCTCTTCCACACTTCTTGACAGCACTGACCATTCCCCATGCGCTTGCACTGCCCCTCACTTGTCTCTTTCACTTGCTCACACACATTACAATATCCCCTTTAGTGCTGTACTAGGGATCTGGTTTTGGACACATGTGACATTACCACCCTACTACATGTGGGTGCCCATCACCACAACTTTGCCCTGACATCTCAATACAGTCACAGAGTCACTTTCCTGCACGCGGAGCCAGAGCCATTAACCCCGAGTATTATATCTCCAACATATTCAAAAAGGACATAACTACACCAGGCAGTCAGTTGTATGTTGGATGGCCAAGCCCCCCTCCCCCCTAAATGATTAAGAGTAATTGTACTGCCATGCGTGCATTGGCCCATTAACCCCAAGTATGTTATTGAAGCTCAAATGATGCCTGCAAGTACAGAATTGTTCACGTTTGTCTCCCATAGACCTTCTACTGCCGCAGCCCCTGATGATCATGTATACACTAAAGCCCGTGTGCCCCTTGAGATGCTCCTGCAACTAACACGTGAAAAACTAGTTGAGCTCTGCAGATTGCATGACATACCTGGTGCAACATCCATCCCTGCGAGTACTCTTCGTGCACGATTGCAAGACCATGTACACACCAAGAAATGTGCAGATCACATTACTTTCTTTACCACTTATACACCACGTGAGAAGAGTACTAGCACTGGGCGGGTTCAAAAATATCGGCAGACAGTGAAAGACACTGTGGATACTCCAATTTTTCCTCCCAAGCCACCATCTAGATCACTCATCCACCAGATTATATCTAACTATTGTGCCAGTTTGAATCCCGAACTGATATCTGAAAGTGCTTGCGCGGTGTGTGCCACTATTTATCAACAAATTGACTTGACCTCATTCACAGCAGATAGCTTCAATATGGATATTCTAAAAACAGAAAATATATATATAGCTCGCCAGGTGCGTTCATCGGTTGATGACTCCATCTTGCCTTTGGATGGTCCCCTTATACATGATTCTGGTCTCATATGTAAGGATTGTCTTCGTTGCTTGAAAAAGGGCACTGTTCCAGTGACCGCGCTAGCTAATGGCAATTGGTTGGGAGATATCCCGTCAGTACTGCAAGGACTCTCATGGGCAGAGAAAATGCTGATTTCTCGGGTCTGTCACAACCGATGCGTAGTTCACGTAATGTCATCTGGGATGCACAAGATGAGTGCTAATGCTGTTTTCTTTTCTACACCTACTCCTAAAGTATATGCAGCTTTGCCACCCAAGCGCGAGGATGTTAATGAAATTATAGGCTTTGTATACATTGGTCAGATAAAACCAACAGACAAAGACCTTAGACGGACCCCTCTACTTGTGCGGAGAAATAAAGTTGCATCTGCTCTTGAGTGGCTCAAATGCAATCATATTGATTATCGAGACCTTGAAATATCCTATGCCAATCTTGCTGAGTATGAGGAAGAAGGTGTACCTATTGTGACAGAGTATAAGTTATCGGGTGATGGAGGAACTGGTGAAAATAAATCTGTTAATATAGATGATGATGTGGCTACTACAGATGGTGCTTGTCCGTTCACAGTACATGCCCTAACTGGAAAGGAAATTGAAAGGATGTCTACAGAGCAGCTGAAGACACAAGCTATGCAGCATCTTATTAATGGAGGTAAGGCTCTTGGAATTGGGCAGTCCAATACCCCTATGTCTACCTATGACAATCCTCAGCTTTATCCACAGATCTTTCCTTGGTTGTTCCCATATGGCCTTGGTGGTGTCGGAAATGATAATGGTACCAAAGGTATGAGCGATAAAAGACGATTGCGCCACTTGCTGTTGTACCATGACAAACGTTTCCAATTAGAACCAATGTTTCCTCTAGTTGCTTTAAATCATCAGCAGGTCAAGAGCAGTGCATTGGGAGGATACCTTATGGCAAAACAAGCCAATTTTGGTCGCATCGCAGATCGACTTGCAAAGGTTGATGTTGGTGTTCTTACAGAGCTGATTGAGCGTCTGGCAAAAGGTGAACATGTAAAGGCATCCACTGATGCAGAGAGTGCGTGTTATCAAATATTAAATGATCTTGATTTTGTTGCCGCAGGTGTACCAGGGTCAAAGGCGAGCAAGAAGAATATGCGTAGTGAGATATGGTCATTGATTTCTTACCTTGGAGCCCCATCTTGGTTTATTACCTTTGCACCATCTGATGTCAATCACCCTATTGCACTTTACTATGCTGGCCAGCCATCTGCTATATTTCCTACATTTTATGAGCAGGATGAGAGGGTACGATTGATAGCAAATAACCCGGTTGCAGGTGCCAAGTTCTTCAAACTCATGGTTGACTTGTTCATCAAACATGTTTTGGGCATTGGATCAAAGCATTCAGGTCTTTATGGTGACACTGTGGGCTATTATGGCACTGTCGAGCAACAAGGGCGTCTAACATTACATTTGCATATGTTACTATGGATCAAAGGTGTTCTTACTCCCCAAGAGATACGTGATAAACTTCTCGATCGGAATTCAGACTTTCAGCGGGAGATGATAGCATATCTTGAGAGTGCACATGCAGGTGAATTCTTGACAGGATCCATGGATCATGTTGAAGAAGCAATTAAGGAAGCTGAAAAGGAACATGATTATATTAAGCCATCTCTAGTGTTGCCTAAATGTCCACCCAAATTGTGCAAACGTCACAAAGACGAGAGTAATGACACTTGTATGAATTGCGAGCCATATATTCAGTGGCAAAGAGAATTTGAATCTACTGTTGATGACCTCCTCTTTCGTCTCAACAAGCACAAACATCACACTGGGTGCACTGATCCAAAACATGAAACATGTAAGTCCAGATTTCCGCGAGATACAAATCCTACAACCACAGTTGATTCTGAGACAGGCAGCATCAATATGCGTCAAAATGAAGCATGGCTCAATACATTTTCTTATGTTCTCACTTATGTACTCCGGTGCAACTCAGATGTTACAAGCTTGTTATCAGGCACAGCAATAAAGTCAATTATTGCATATATTACTGACTACATCACAAAAACACCTCTGAAAACACATGTCATGTTTGATGCCGTTCGCACTGTATTCGAAAGAAATGCTACACTTGTCACTTGAAGATGAGAGCTTGACCAGTTTACAGAAAGCAAAGAAAGTGATGGTGCAAATTGTCAACAATATGAATGTGCGTCTAGAGATTGGAGGGCCCATGGCATCCTTATATCTATTAGGACATCCTGACCACTATACAATGCATTTGTTTGCCAAGCTCTATTGGAAGAACTATATCAATGAGGTCTTACGCTTTTGGTCCCCAAATGATGACTCTGACAATGCACCAGATGCTACAGTAGTTGTAAAGAATATCAAGGGCTTCATAGTTGGGCAAAGTGCTATTATGGACTATACATGTCGGCCAAAAGAGTTGACACATATGAATGTCTATGACTGGATTCGAACATGTACTAAAATACTCAAACGTAAATCTAGAGCGAAGCCTGGTAAAGTCAAAGCAGACAAAAGGGATGCAGATACAGAATCTGACTTAGAATTTGAAGATAATGATGATAAGGCATCTGTATACACCACAGACTCAGATGTGGAAGGACTTCATCTTGCAGAAGAAGACCCTGACTCAAATTACACTCTAAATGGTTCCAAACAAAATAAGAAACCCCGTCAGACACAGTCTTATCAATTTATCCCTACTCATCCTCAACATGGCACACATGAAGTTAGGGTATGTAAAGAAGATAAATCAAAAGTGCCAAATTTCTTGGGTGGATCTCTTCCAAGACGCGATCAAGGCAACATTGAGGAGTACTGTTCAACTATGCTGACTCTATTCAAACCTTGGCGTGTCCCACAAGACTTGAAAGATAGTGGAGATACATGGCAAAGCACATTTGAGAATCATGAATTTTCTGACAAGCAAAGGCGCATCATGGACTTTATGCAGATCAAATATGAATGCAATGATGCTCGAGACGATTATGCTGCTAAGCGCAAAGCAGGTAATGCAGAGGGAGATATGACAGGTAAGATATTTAATCAGATCTTTGAACATTTGGATCAGACTGTTGAAGATGACGGTGATACTAATGGAATAGATCTTACAGAATTAGCACAGGCCTTGGAAAGTCAGTGGCAGGTGATTGGGAAAAAGACTTTGAATCGATTGACCCAGATGACTCAGATTGAAAAGGTGATGCATGAGACTGGTTGGCTTCTACGCAAGGGCAACATTCCAATGGATATTGATACTGAGCCTCTGTTTGATGGGTCTGTAAAGTCAGCTGCACACTGGAAAACAGTACTAACTTTAGAGAAGCAAAAGGTAATAGATGGACGCGCTGAACAGGCATCTGCAGCAATTGCCACCAACTCAGCACAAGGGCAAAAGGAGGACTTGGAAAACACTGTGAGATTGGTAGACCTTGCATATCTAACAGAGGCTCATATAGCAGGAACAGAAGAGCAGCGAGAAATTGTAACTAAGACTGCCCAACTTTTTACTTTGAATACTGAACAGAAGCGCGCATTTCGTATTGTGTCAAACCATGTCCTTGACCCTGCTGCTGAGCAGCTTAAAATGTATTTGGGTGGTATGGGAGGCACAGGTAAGTCTCAAGTCATAAAGGCACTTATGCATTTTTTCAAGGAAATGAAGCAAGAATACAAGTTTCTAGTTCTTGCACCAACAGGTGCTGCAGCTGCTTTAGTTTCAGGCTCAACATATCATTCAGTGCTAGGTATCAATGGTTTTGGAACACAACAAAGTTGGATGGCTTTGAATGAAGTCCATGAGCGTATTAAGCATGTTCAATATGTGTTCTTGGATGAGATCTCAATGGTAGATTGTGAAAGCTTGTACAATATAAGTGCTCAGATGTGTCTTGCAATGCAGGTTCATGATACTGCATATGGAGGTAAAAACATGGTCTTTGCAGGTGATTTTGCTCAGCTACCCCCACCTTCTACAAGTCCTGCATTATACTCAAGGACTCCAGACGCTGTTTTACATACAACCAATAGTCACAAGGTGCAGAAAAGTATTATGGGCAAAGCTACCTGGCATCAGTCAACACATGTTGTTATACTTCGTCAAAATATGCGTCAGAAGACTCAGACTCCTGAAGATGCCAAGTTTCGCACAGCTCTTGAAAATATGAGATATCGTGCATGCACTGATGCAGATATTGCATTGCTTCGCACACGGATTGCTGGACGTGGTGAAGATCAACCTCATATCTGGGATCCTGAGTTTAGATATGTATCAGTCATTACAGGTCTGAATTCACATCGTGATCGTCTCAATGAAATGAATAGTCGTCAGTTTGCAGAAGATTATCACCAGCATCTCACACATTTCTATTCTATTGACAAATGGCGGACAAATACGGACTCAGAGAAAAAGCCAGGTCGCAAGCGGAAGAATGCAGACATTGTTGATCCTTTGCGCACATCAAATGCCATTGCTCTTGGCCCACAACAAATACTGTGGAATCTTCCTCATGCTGTAACAGATCACCATCCTGGAATACTGTCTTTATGTAAAGGCATGCACATAATGATCAAGAAGAATGAAGCCACTGAGCTTGGTGTAACAAATGGTGCAGAAGGTACTGTTGTAGGGTGGTGTGCAAAAGACATTGCACATGACAAGCAAGCACTGGAGACTGTCTTTGTACATCTCAGTAATCCTGCCCAAGATATTCAGTTACCTGGCTTGAGCCAAAATGTAGTACCTGTGTCTCAACAGAAACAAGATCTGGTCTGTGAGATGCCTGATGACACACCTTGGCGTATAAGTCGAGAGCAAGTCCCAGTCATTCCCAATTTTGCAATGACAGACTTTGCTTCCCAAGGTAGAACTCGCAAATACAATGTAGTAGATTTGCACAACTGTCGCACTCATCAGTCATACTATACTGCACTGTCACGAGGATCATCTTTACAAGGAACACTAATTGTACAAGGCTTCTTCCCACACAAGATTCAGGGAGGATTATCTGGATGGGATCGGCAAAATTTTCGTGAATTAGAGATTCTAGACCATATTACCACTCTGAGATATATAGGTAAACTTCCTGAAGGTATAAATGCTAAAACTTGCACTGCTCTCATAAGACAGTATCAGGAATATAGGAGCAACTCTGGCAAACTGCTCACACCTAAGCACATGCATAATGCCATATCCTGGTCTGCCAAAGAGCCCATGGACAAGGTGACAGTACTACCAGACTTGGAATGGACTTTGCTGAAAAAGCCTCCTGCACATGCAAAGATAAAACTACCTCTTACTGACAGAGCAAACACTCTCTCTATTACTACCACACCAAAAGTGAGTACACATATTAAGCATATCCAAGAGGCAGTTGACACTGGAGTTGTCAAAGATACAACTGTTGCACCAGACAAGCCTTCAAAACGTAGGAAGACTGCAACTGCCTCTGCAGCCACAGTACATAAAGTAAAAATCAAAGGATTAAGATGGGATAAAAAGACTCTTAGCTGTGCTTATGATAGTACTTTCACAATTCTTAGAAATGTTTTTGCAGTAGAAAGCAGTACCTGGAATACACACATACTGGGAAAGAATCAACATTTAAATCTTATGAATGATTTGTGGGCACATCCTGTGAAAGGTAGGACAGCAGAGGCAGAACGTGACCTTGTGCGCACAAGTATACGGAACGTGGACCCTCGTGAATTTCCCAACAATGCTGTAGATGGCACAGATATTAGGAGTATGTGTATGGAGTTATTTAAAAATGACAAAGGCTCAGTGGTCAATGAAACTAGTTGTCTAAGATGTCATCGTCTTGTCAAACAGCATGTTCAACCTGCTGCCTTATGGGATCCCTGTTACTCTGGTGCCACCAATACCAATGAATTTATGAATACACATCATAGACAATCAGATGACCTGTGTTCTATTTGCAGAGATCATTTGACAATAGTCACTAAGTTTATTGGTGAGCTACCTCCTGTATTGATGTTGTCAATTTCGAAGCACAATGTTGTACTTAGTAAAAGCATACATATTGTTGAAGACCATGCAACACGTGTCTACCGTTTGGCAGGTATTATATATCATGGTGGGTTCCATTTTACTGCACGTGTATTTGACCTTCAAGATCAAACTTGGTATCATGATGGTATGACAACAAAAACCAAGTTCAACCATGAGGGACCAAGGGAAAGCATCAATGTATATGAAGCAGAAGGCCGCACAGCAGCACTTGCATTGTACATATAAAGCAAAAGAATTAATCTGTTATGTCTCTGACACTATTCTAAGAGCAGGTAGATTGCCAATCAATCTGTGTCCAGATGCCTTTGGCTTTCCCATTAATTTACCATGATTATACCCCTGATTATCTTTTGAATTTCCCCTGAATATCCCCCTGAATATCTTTTGAATTTCCCCTGATTATCCCCCGGATTATCTTTTGAATTTCCCCTGATTATCTTTTGAATTACCCCTGATTATCCCTCTAATTATCTCATGATTTCCCCTCAATGTTACCCTGGGGTTTCCTTTCAATTTCTCTGCTGCTTATTTCCAGCTGGAAGGTTTGTGAGAGAAGGTGAGAGCTGTTTGGAAAGTTGTCCAATCCTATGGAAGTGTGATATTGAGGCAGAGTGGGTGTACCCAGGTGTCAGAATGACTTGGTTTGAATATCACCTTTGAATTACATATGAATTACAGTGATTTAATCGAATTTCACCCTGGAATTACATATGAATTACAGTGATTAATTGAATTTCACCCTGGAATTATATATGAATTACAGTGATTAATTGAATTTCACCCTGGAATTACATATGAATTGCACACAAGATAGATGCACTAAGGCCGGGAGATATTCTGAAATGTACCGAAGGAAATCGTCCTGCCATGCTCTGCAATGGCCTTTTAAAGACTAGTACCAAAGAAATTGTGTTTGAGAAGAATTGAAGGGGGGCTTGGGTCAGGAAAAAAATACTTAGAGTCTTAAAGTATTAAGAGCTATCTGTGTACAAACTTTGGTACCTTAGGTAAAGAAGATCATGACTGCAGGATATTCCTTATCCAACACTCTCTGGTTTGTGGTTCCATCCAGCTCGCAGGCCAATAGACTGGGCTTAGAACACCTTGTATATATGTCTATATGTAAGTCTACATCATACATGTACTGTATTGTTGTCAAAGGGGTTTCCCAGGGTCTACAGAAAGAATTATATACCAGCGCAAATGATTAAAAATAACATTTTTTGGGACCGTGGGAATATTTTGACGTGTGGAAGCGGATATTGACTTGCACGTGATGCTCCCATATATATTCCGAATTTGTCCCTATGTTTCCCTATTTTTCCAAGCCCTACGGGCAGCTAATCGTAGTACCAGTAACCATTTAAAATGATTCTTTTACATCCCGTACCCGTGGGAACCGCTGCGAGCTGAATTTTTTCACTATTTTAGCCGATTTTATCCGATTTTTCTGTATCCAATAGGATCGCAGCACTTTTTATCCCCGACTTGTTTCGTACGTTGCTTACATAATCTATTTGTTACCGGTCTGTAATAAAAATGTATGGACCGGTAATTACCAGTACTAAGACTTATTAACCTACATGGACTGGTGTGGACAAGACAGAGTTCGTGCGCGCCGTCGAGCAGCTGGAGGGTCTCGTCGTGCAGCGACTGTTTGAGCTTGCGAAAGCGAACATCTCTGGCACCGGTGCGTTCTTATTTTTGTATGGACTCGACTAGCTAATGATTTATCAACAGGTTATAAAATGCGCAAGCACATTTCCCATGCGATCACTCGGCGCTCAGCCGCTGTGCGAAAGGCAATCGATAAATATAACGAGCTCGCCCTCCTGCAGTCCCCACCTCGCCCCACCTTCAAGTACGAGGATGTTGCCAACCTCAGCTGGCTGGCCGACTTCGAGCTCCTCAAGGA
Source organism: Auriscalpium vulgare (assembly GCA_019915015.1). Classification (NCBI taxonomy): domain Eukaryota; kingdom Fungi; phylum Basidiomycota; class Agaricomycetes; order Russulales; family Auriscalpiaceae; genus Auriscalpium; species Auriscalpium vulgare. Next base: position 516,313 of record JAHBBC010000014.1, read on the forward strand.
GTCCCGCTCCGATATTCTTGACCGCCCATGGTCGAGCCTCGCAAATCGAGAAGCCGCAACAAAGCACTTTAAGGTGCTTCGCGCACGCGAGGAGCTCGTGCGCCTCAACGTCGAGATCGCGCGACTGCAAGCCTGGGTCAATCACGAAGACGCGGAGCTCAGCAACTCCGCACGCATCCTACGAGCCAGCGATCCGCTGCTGGCCGCTCACCTTGACAGGCTTCCGTGCATTCGAAGGCAGGTCAATGATAATCATCGGAAGCAACTGCAGCAAATTTTCGTGCTCCCGGGATACACAGGCGACGTGTTTATCTCGGTGGATGGAGTCCTCAACATCAGTCGATAGCAGTCTACATGACGACGTTGGCGATGGGGATGATGTGGAGATTGACGGCGACGACGAGGTGAATGAGGAAGTAGTTCGTATAGGGGATTTGATAGAGTCTCTGTCTGTACAGTAGCGACTGATAATACTGATAATTTTGTATCCTATGCCTATGTCACCTACTAGCGAGCCGCCCTGCGGGACAATGTTGGTGAGATCTTGAGAGTTCAGATATCGTTGATTATGTCACATGATCTTACAGGCCGCCGCGCACAGCCAACCCTCTCCTCACACCGACAGCGCCTTACGCCGATTCTCTCCTCACACCTCATGGCATCCTCCACGACGAACAATAACACCACGGATGCGGCAATTGGCACATATTACGAGCCCACGCACGACGAGCCCACGCACAACAAGCGCACGGACGATGAGCGCACGGACGAGGAGGAGGAGGAGGAGGAGACCGACGCGGCGGACGGCATCTTCATGATGAGCTTGCGGTATGTAGATGGCATGGGATGGGTGAGGATCCCAGGTGCGTGGCAGTCCATGGTGTTCTGCATAACCGTCTAACTCTTCTCTAGAGAGATCGTCGGACGACGAGCGCACAGACGACGAGCACAACGGCAGCACGTACAACGACCGCACGCACGACGACCGTACGCACAAAGACCGCACGCACGAAGACCGCACGCACGAAGACCGCACGCACGAAGAGCACGACACGATCAGCGTAGAGGATGCGAGCAGCGAAGACGGTGATGATGGCTTGTGAGCCCTACAACTAAGTATTTGGAGCGCACTGAAATCACACAGGCTATGGGACAACGTCGAGGTTAGCGCAAGCTCGAAGCATGGCAGAGGGTGCCCGGCCCAACTGCGTCCCATCCCATCTTCCCTCCGAACGTCTAGCTCTGCGACGTTCGGCACCACCACAGTCAACCACGAATATCCCAAGAAGTACCCGGAACCCTGGGTCAAATATGACCTCCAGCTCACGCACATGGTCATCAAGGGCTTTCTTCCCAGCGTGTTCAACGAGCTGTAAGCTTTCAACTGCGCCTTCTCTTCATTTGAAACTCACAGGTAAGTAGCCTTCACGCGCAGGCCCAGGCGGCAGGGTTCGCGGACGCCCAGAGGGTTGTCATCAACGGCTACCACATCATCGACGAGTATCGGCTCTATGTGAACGACTTCAAGCTGGTCCCTCTGGGCACAGCATCCGCGCTCGAGGTGTGTAGCAGCTGATTTTGCTGCAGCTTTGGCTGACCTTGCTCTAGCGTCATGGACTGCTGCAGTTCATGCTCATGAAGGTGGTGGAAGACGATCAGTGGTGGGCCGTGCTCCATGGCTACATGCCGGGCGTGTACAATCTGTACGTCACCTTTGCCCTCACCTACCGCGCACTCTGACCCTTCAAACAGGCAAGGCTGCCTGGACCAAATCATGTACCTTCCGCATACCAAGGTCAGATACATGCCGACGGCGCTGGAGGCCGCAGATGAGTTCCGGCGTGCCCTCACCATGAAGGAAGTCCGCGCTGATGGGTACCAGCCGGTAGTAGGGCGGTAAGGTCTTGTATACCTATCCCTAGAGCACAGTGCACGGTACCGTTGTGTGAGGGGCGAGTCGTCAGTGGTCCCGAAGTCTCCGGGAGCGTCTCCGAAGTGGGAATGGGGTGGTCGTAGCGTGATAGCAGTGAGTTCGGGAGTGATCCAAACTAGGAAGGACGAGGAAGTGTGGGGATGTTACGATCTGCGGGGCGTCGAGTGGTCGTGCAACGTAGGCAAAGTCGAAGTTGAATGCCGTGGTTCCGAAGTGCCGAGGTGATGGAGTCGAAGTGCCGAAGTGATGGAGCCGAAGTGCCGAAGTGATGGAGCCGAAGTGCCGAAGTGATTGGGTCGAGGATGGAGTCGAAGTCGAAGTTGAATGACAAAGGAGGGTACGAAAGGCGAATACGATACGTGCGTCAAAGGCAAAGTCGAAGTCGGAGTCGAGATCCGAAGTCGAAGTCAAATACTATACGTGCGGTGTGCGGCGAAGGCAAAGCTGAAGTTGAAGTCGAAAGGTGCAAAGTCAGAAACGCTTTGACAATGCGAGAGGTCGAGGAGAGTCTCTAGCGTGAGTCTCACTATGAGGGGGAAGAAGGGGGCATATGATATGATGCAGAATATTGTACTGACAAGTCCTATATATACTATGAGTGAGTCCGAAGTAATATACAACCGTGCGAACAAACAAGAGCATAAGTAGAACGAAACACGAAGCAAGTGGGTCAAGATCACAAGAAATGAGTAAGTCGCAAGCAAACGGTAAGTCGAACGCCATTGCTAGGAAGCCTGAGAAGAGTAGTCATGAACCCTAAGACAATGAAACATAAGGGACTCCACAGTGGGATTGTGCGCCTAACTTCGGAACGCGTTCCGAAGTCGCTGCGGCTATCGTCCGAAGTTCCGAAGTATTGCGTTGCGTAGCGGTTCGACGCAGCTAGAAACGCAGCGAACCACATCTGGAGGGCTCGAGGTAGGGTCGGAATGGAGGGGACAATACTGGGAACGAGGGGGCAATGTTCTGGAGTGGATATGGCCTAGATGTGGCATAGCCCAACAATCTGTGAGTGTTTCGACTCTGGATCACGTTTGGGGCGTGTCTGATGATGATGGTCTTGTAAAGTCTGGACCGAATCACGTGCGGGCGCTTCGGAAAGATCCGTGGAGGCTGTGCTAGCGGGCCGAGACCGGTGCGAGTTCGGAATCCGAAGTCACGTGACTTCGGAAAGTTCGGAAGTGACTGGGTTGAAACCTCGGAAACTGCTGGCCAAGTTCCGAAGTCAGGTGACTCCGAAGCGAAACTCTCGACTTGACGAAAGTTCGAAAATTGAAGTGAGATCTCCGCACACCGCAGAACCAGGCGTATCAGCGCGATCGGAGACTATGATGGGCAAAAGGTGCGTGCGCAGTTGCTTGCCTTTGCGACAAATCTAACTTAGCATCCAGCGAGCCATGGTGCTCTCCAGCGGCCGCGCGTCAAAGGACCCCCAGACCATCAACGACATCGCGGCCAACGAAGTCGGATGCCTGCTCCCGCTCGTCGACATGAAAGCTTTTATTAATCAAGACTACTACTATGTTGTTTTCGTTGGGAAAAGGCCCGGCCTCTACAATACATGGTAAGCCCTTTCGAACACGCTCTGAGCTGTCAAGCTTACCTGCACGCATAGGCGCGACGCCTACGCACAAGTATGGGGGGTTCCTGGGTCTTTCGCAGTGCCCTTCAAGTCGCACGAAGACGCACGGAAGTCGTACGGTCGCGCGAACGCATACAACAGGTTGAGGCGGACACCGAATCTTTGAGTAGTAGTGTACTGTACTGGTCCCATTGCAATACAAGTGCTTTGCATGACTTCTTGAACTTGTGTGATGAAAAACGGCCAGTCTGGTGAGAAGGTTGAGAGTGCTGAAGAACCGAGGAACAGGTGACTGGAAACAAATAACAGGCGACCTTGTACTACACCATGGCTTCACTATGCATACCAGAGCGCCGCAGCTGCGGACTCTTTGAGGCACTTCAATACAAACACCGGTGCCAGATCGCCCGCAACCGCAGCACTGGGGCACACCTGGTGAGTTCACATCTGTTCAATATAATCTTATCGACTCATATAGCGGCCCTCTGACGGCTGAACGGTATTGTTCAGACCGTTCTCAAACCTGACTAAGCATGCGCGACTTGTCGTCTCACGCGTCTTGTTGTGAGTCCTGTCCTCGACTCGGCCCGCACACCAACCGCACGCACCAGCCTTCACGTTATGGCACCACAGAAGGCCAGCTCGGCGAAGTCGAAAGCCAACAGCAGGCATTATGTCCGGTATGGCCTCCTAACATACATGCTTGATGTCGTCGCTGACAGCGATACTTTGAAGGCACAAAGAAGCCCACCTTGCTAGGAGGCAGTTTTGCTACTACCTGGAGAAAGGACACCGTAAGCTGTCACATAAAGACCGGGCGCAGCTGAGGGAGCTGAGGGAAGACGAGATGGCTGGTTTTCGCGCGTGCGTCCTCACTTTCTTACTTTGTTTTCTGGCCTGTCTGCTGACCGCGTTTTTTAGACCGTGTACCACCGACATTGCCTGGGTGAGGTGGAGTGGGCCAGATCCCGAGCTCACCACCTCAATGCTCGCAGATGAGCGCTTCAAGTACAATTATGTCCTCGAAAGGCTCACCGACCTCTGCCAGACGCGTAGCATAGGCCACAGCTTGGATGGGGGGTTCCGCATCAACCTGGAGGAGCAGCTCGCGCAGGAAGTACGCGAGAAGCTGCACCAGGCCGAGCTGCGCGTTGACGAAATCCGCTGCGACGTCGAGCGTGGCAGCTTGGCCGCTTGCCAGTCAACCCTGCACAGCCATCGAAGACGCGTCACTGGGTTCTATCAAGTTGGCCAGCTGATTGCACGAGGAGAAACTGCCTTGCGAACCGCGATTGACGATGGGCTGCTGATCTTCCAGGGGCACCGGTACGTTCTTGACCGCAGCCTCTCCATTGTCTGTATCTTATCAGACTCACAGTGTCAACTGTGCTCAATTTCGGCGGATCTATGGGTGGTAGCGTGGAGTATGTAAAATACAAAGTAGATTTATATATCTATATCATTATTTGATAGCCTGGTAGCTGAAGCAGCGACGAAGCTACGACTTTGCACGAAGGGCGACTCTGCTACACGAAGTCGCGTCGGCAACGGCCGAGTTCAGCCACAGGTGCGTCGTCGTTGGTTGAGTTGTCGTCCGCACTCGCCCACGCTGGCCTCCAACCTCGCTCTGAGCTCAAGATGACCAAGGTGAGTGTTGCTGTATGTTTGTACCTTCACTTGTACAATATTCTTCTTGCTTGGCCGCCACGGAGGTTTCTCGCCCAGGAGCTGGCGAGCGGCCAAGCTCTTTTTTTCCTGTTCGTACGGTTCTGTTGCCTTCTTGACCGCCACGGAGGTTTCTCGCCCAGGAGCTGGTGAGCGGTTGAGTTGGCTTTGAGCTTGCTCTGTGCTGTTCTTCCTTCCTATTTGGTTTCCCTTGCGCTCACCTTTTACGTTGTTTCTAACCAATTGTTTCTCCATGCAGGTCTTTTTCATGGGCTCGAACCGTGCGGTAAGCCTGCTTTGCTTTCAGCTGCTAGACGCTTTGCTGACTGCCCTGAAGACTCGATCAGGTCGAGGGTTCGGCGTGTTTGCGCTCGGCGTCCCTGTCTACACGCCCCTCAACTATGTCGCTCTGCTTCAGAAGGCGTCGCGCGCTGACGACGCGCTGGCAGTACGCTCCAACGCCGACCTGGACGACGCCCCAACGCCTGCCTTCTGGTCACCCACCGCACTCTCCCCCATCGACCTCTCCCCATTGACAACGCCGCCGCCTTCCAGCCCAGGCAGCCCATCGATCGACAGCCCTGCGCATGCGGACGTCGCGCCGTCGCTGGATCTGCATGCGGTCAACGCTGCGCTGAGCAAGGCTGCTCCGACCTCTGCAGCTCTCGACTCTGCTGGGAGCGCGTGCGAGACAGGGCCGGGTCTCGACGCGCGTGCTAGCGCGGTGCATGCAGCGCAACCTCCTTTGACTGCGGCGCCGTTGCGAAAGCGAAAGCGGGTGAGGAAGGCCAAGACGGACGAGCAGAAGGCTGCTAAGAAGCAGAAGACCAAGGGCAAGAGGGTTGCTCGTCGCAAGGAGCAGCAAGCGCAGGCTGGGCTGATCTCCAGGAGCCTGGTGAGCCTGGGGCGCCTGTCAGACCCGGCGGCGTTCAGACGGTACGCAGAGCCGGAGGCCGTCACTGTGGGGGAAGTCGTGGACGCCGCAGACTATCCCGCTGCAAGCGGCGGCGGGTACAGCGTGAGGCGGCTGGACAGCCTAGAGTTGGTTGCGTGGGCGTCAGAGGAGCTGGACGAGCAAGGGTTCCATTCGTTCGAGTGGGATGGAAGGTGCGTTGCTGTCTGTCTTCCTTCCCAACTGTGCTGAACTCGATGCTAGGACTCCCTACGTGATATTGGACTGCGACGAGCGAATCATCGCAGTGCTCGTTGGCATGCCGGTTGAAGGCGTGTCACGCGCCCCTGAGGACCGCTGGGAGTCTTGCATCGAGCGCATTGCGCAGCGACCCGAGGACCTCTGAACCAAGAATGAGAAGGAGTCCAAGAGCGAGCACCTCAAACATCGCCGTGGCAACTATGCGCTCCTTAGCGCGGGGATATCCTATGGAGGCGGGCCAAAGGTTTGCCTACCCTCTGAGCTCCATCACTCGTGCTTACTCTGCAGCAAAACCTCACAGAGGCCTTATAACCTAAGCCGAGGGTCGAAACGCCGCGCATCAATGATCGACAGCCTTCTTGGTGACCAGGACGTCCAGCGAGTCATTGGGTTCAAAAACGGTGCGTCACACTACTGCTGGATGCTGGTTCAAAAGCTCACGACTCTTAGGCACGCTGGCTGCATACTACCCAAAGGCCTACCCTAAAATGTGCAAGCGTCTCACGACGTTGTACGAGTCCCAGCCGGAGCTCAAGCGAAACTTCAGCAACAGCGCTTACCCAACGGTGTCTTTCAACATGGGCCCCAAGACGGTGACGGATCTACACAATGACTGCACAAACTACCCTGGCCTTCCGTGCGCCCTCACCGCTCTCGGCTCTTTCAACGCGGACCTTGGTGGCCGACTCATCCTCAGCGACCTGAAGCTGAAGATCAGGTTCCCTTCCGGGGCCACCATCCTCCTGCCATCGGCTGGCCTTCGTCATGGCAACACCGCTATTCAGCCTGGTGAGAAGAGGTACTCAATCACTCAGTACTGTATTGGCGCACCCATGCGATGGGTTCACCATGGCCTTCGGCCCGCCTCCGGGATCTCTGCCTCGGAGCGAGCCAAGCTTGATGCCGACCAATGGGAGGCGCAGCTGTCCCGACTCTCCAAGCATGGTGAGTTGGCTGCTGACCGCAAGTGGCTAGCCCAACAATTAGCACATGTTGAAGAGAGCCGTTGCTACGCACGGCAGGCGATTCCATCCAAGCATAGTTAATAATGTTATGGTGAGTATATGATGTATTTGAAAATGTGACTATAAATACCAGCAACAAAGTAAAGATGCCTTGGGAATGCAAAATTCTCAGTCTTCCCTCAATTATTTGTTCAGTTGTACATGAGGAAACAAAGAGGGAGCTATGGTTTATATATACTTACAAGTGATCTCTATTCATTTGGAGTTCAACAATTTTAGAGTTTGTTAATTGCAGAAGGAGTGGTGAAGGAAAGCATTTGTAGCAAACATGTGGCTTATAAGGATGGATGATATACTGACCTAAATCTACATGAACAATGATCTGAGGTCAAATTTACTACATATGGCGTTAGTTCAGAAGCCAATAGAGCAGTCAATATTGAATTGTTAATGTATATGGCACCCAGGCCATGAACAAACACAAGCAACAATATTGAATCTTTAATCTATGCTACACTCGAAAGTAATCAAACCCTAAGCCTACTGAGGCGAGCCACTTCTTGAATTCACATAATACCACCAGGACAGATTTTTAATTCAAAGCACAGCGAAATGCACTCAGCCCCATTTAAATTTACATCAAACCACCAGGCTAGAATTTCAGTTCAGATCACACCGGAATGCACTCAGCCCCTGTTTAAATTCACATCGCACCACCGGGCTGGATTTTTAATTCAGATCACACCAAAATGCACTCAGCCCCTGTTTTAATTCACATCATGCCACCGGGCTGAATATTTAATTCAAAGCACAACAAAATGCACTCAGCCATGTTGATATTCATATCAGACGAGTAGGGTGGATTTTTAATTCAGATCATACCAAAATGCACTCAGCCCCTGTTTTAATTCACATCATGCCACCGGGCTGAATATTTAATTCAAAGCACAACAAAATGCACTCAGCCATGTTGATATTCATATCAGACGACCAGGGTGGATTTTGATTCAGATCACACCAAAATGCACTCAGCCCCTGTTTTAATTCACATAATCCCACTGGGCTGAATATTTAATTCAAAGCACAACAAAATGCACTCAGCCATGTTGATATTCATATCAGACGAGTAGGGTGGATTTTTAATTCAGATGATACCAAAATACGCTCAGCCCCTGTTTTAATTCACATCATGCCAATGGGCTGAATATTTAATTCAAAGCACAACAAAATGCACAAAGCCCCTATTTTCATTCACATCATGCCACTGGGCTGAATATTTCATTCAAAGCACATCAAAATGCACTCAGCCCCATTTTAATTTACATCAAACCACCAGGCTGGATTCGGATCACACCGGAATACACCCAGCCCCTGTTTAATTCACATCACACCACCGGGCTGGATTTTTAATTCAGATCACACCAAAATGCACTCAGCCCCTGTTTTAATTCACATCATGCCACCAGGCTGAATATTTAATTCAGATCACACCAAAATGCACTCAGCCCCTGTTTTAATTCACATCATGCCACCGGGCTGAATATTTAATTCAAAGCACAACAAAATGCACTCAGCCATGTTGATATTCATATCAGACGACCAGGGTGGATTTTTAATTCAGATCATACCAAAATGCACTCAGCCATGTTGATATTCATATCAGACGACCAGGGTGGATTTTGATTCAGATCACACCAAAATGCACTCAGCCCCTGTTTTAATTCACATAATCCCACTGGGCTGAATATTTAATTCAAAGCACAACAAAATGCACTCAGCCATGTTGATATTCATATCAGACAAGTAGGGTGGATTTTTAATTCAGATCATACCAAAATGCACTCAGCCCCTGTTTTAATTCACATCATGCCACCGGGCTAGATATTTAATTCAAAGCACAACAAAATGCACTCAGCCATGTTGATATTCATATCAGACGACCAGGGTGGATTTTTGATTCAGATCACACCAAAATGCACTCAGCCCCTTTTTTAATTCACATCATGCCACCAGGCTGAATATTGAATTCAGATCATACCAAAATGCACTCAGCCCCTGTTTTAATTCACATCATGCCACCGGGCTAGATATTTAATTCAAAGCACAACAAAATGCACTCAGCCATGTTGATATTCATATCAGACGACCAGGGTGGATTTTTGATTCAGATCACACCAAAATGCACTCAGCCCCTTTTTTAATTCACATCATGCCACCAGGCTGAATATTTAATTCAAAGCATAACAAAATGCACAAAGCCCCTGTTTTCATTCACATCATGCCACTGGGCTGATCAAAGCACACCAAAATGCACTCAGCCCCATTGAAATTTACATCAAACCACCAGGCTGGATTTTCAGTTCAGATCCCACCAGAATGCACCCAGCCCCTGTTTAAATTCACATCAAACCACCGGGCTGGATTTTTAATTCAGATCACACCAAAATACGCTCAGCCCCTGTTTTAATTCACATCATGCCAATGGGCTGAATATTTAATTCAAAGCACAACAAAATGCACAAAGCCCCTATTTTCATTCACATCATGCCACTGGGCTGAATATTTCATTCAAAGCACATCAAAATGCACTCAGCCCCATTTTAATTTACATCAAACCACCAGGCTGGATTCGGATCACACCGGAATACACCCAGCCCCTGTTTAATTCACATCACACCACCGGGCTGGATTTTTAATTCAGATCACACCAAAATGCACTCAGCCCCTGTTTTAATTCACATCATGCCACCAGGCTGAATATTTAATTCAGATCACACCAAAATGCACTCAGCCCCTGTTTTAATTCACATCATGCCACCGGGCTGAATATTTAATTCAAAGCACAACAAAATGCACTCAGCCATGTTGATATTCATATCAGACGACCAGGGTGGATTTTGATTCAGATCACACCAAAATGCACTCAGCCCCTGTTTTAATTCACATAATCCCACTGGGCTGAATATTTAATTCAAAGCACAACAAAATGCACTCAGCCATGTTGATATTCATATCAGACGAGTAGGGTGGATTTTTAATTCAGATCACACCAAAATGCACTCAGCCCCTTTTTTAATTCACATCATGCCACCAGGCTGAATATTGAATTCAGATCACACCAAAATGCACTCAGCCATGTTGATATTCATATCAGACGAGTAGGGTGGATTTTTAATTCAGATCATACCAAAATGCACTCAGCCCCTGTTTTAATTCACATCATGCCACCGGGCTAGATATTTAATTCAAAGCACAACAAAATGCACTCAGCCATGTTGATATTCATATCAGACGACCAGGGTGGATTTTTGATTCAGATCACACCAAAATGCACTCAGCCCCTTTTTTAATTCACATCATGCCACCAGGCTGAATATTGAATTCAGATCACACCAAAATGCACTCAGCCCCTGTTTTAATTCACATCATGCCACCGGGCTAGATATTTAATTCAAAGCACAACAAATGCACTCAGCCCTCTTGATATTCATATCACACCAAACCAGAATGCACTCAGCCCCTGTTTTAATTAATATCACACCACCGGGCTGAATATTTCATTCAGATCACACTGAAATGCACTCAGCCCTGTTTAAATTCACATCAGATGACCAGGGTGGATTTTTAATTCAGCTCACATAGAAATGCACTCAGCCCTGTTGAAATCTGCATCACACCACTTGGATGGATTTTTATTTGAGATCACAAAAAAATGCACTCAGCCTTGTATAAATTCACATCATGCCACACCAGAATGCTCTCAGCCCCTGTATTAATTCACATTATGCCACCAGGCTGGATATTTAATTTGGATCACACCTAAATGCACTGAGCTCCTGTTTTAATCTATATCACACCACCAGGCTGGATTCTTAATCCATATCACCAAAATGCTCCCAGCTCCTATTTTGTGTTATATCATACCACATTGCTGATTTTTAATTTTGGTTATACCAAAATGCACTCAGCCTCTGTTTGGATTTATATTAATTTATATCACACCGCAAGGTTGAATATTTGTTTCAGATCACCCTTCAGCCCCTGTTTGGATTCATATCATACAACAAGGTTCAATGTTTGATTCATATGCCACTAAAATGTTCTCAGTCTCAGCGCCTTCCTAGATTTATATTGACTATCTATGTTGACTATTCAATCAAATTCAAACCGGACTACACTTGGCCCCTGTTTCAATATATATTGCACCAGAGCCTCATTTTTAATTTATATTGTCAGCCCCGCAGAGAGCAGAGGTGACAATACTGAATTCTTAATTCAAAAGCATAGTCTCAATTTCATAAAGCAACACCTCACAGTGTGCTCATCCAAATATCATGAAAGCAAGAGATTATGTGACAAGGAATGCACAATCTTGCAACTAATGTTGATATGTTCACAATGTCATCACAATAATTTCAATGATTAAAACAGCAAGCGATCTTTTTAGTATTTAAAAAACATGAAGATAACAGCCTGAACATCATAAACTAACTCCTCACGATCTGCTCATTCAAATTTCATGAAACAACCACCATTCGAAAGCTGTTCCTCGTACCTTCCCAACGGTACAAAGCAATCGCAAATCCAACTCGTTTCCACGAAGATATAAGAGTAAAACTGTCGACCGGAAAAACTCGGGTGTGTGCCCGGGTGAAACCGTAAACTGTACTTTACTTCGGACTCCGACGGCATATTTTTCTGCTCGAAAGAACTGATTCCAAATATGGAATCAGAACAGGTCAAATAGGTGTACAACAAAGTATATATCTTTATTTAGTAGACCTAATAAACTGCAGCGGAGCTTGTCGGCTGCAATTCCATCCTCCGACCCGGCGCCCGCTCGATCACCTCCGACGCTCGATCACTTTGAATCTCGATGGTGTTGAGCGGAACAAACACACCACGCACTTTCAAGGTACGCTCTCCAAGTCCCTGAGTCGCCTCACCTTTCCTCCCCTAGTCATCGAGGAGGTTCTCCCTTTATTTCGTCCATGGTCAAGACTCGCCCCAAACTCACCAAGGCCCAGAAGGAGGCACGCGCGAAGAAGTCGCTGTCCCTCTTGCGAGCCATAACCAAGGCCCAGAGTTCCCAGCTGGAAACTGCGAAGCAAATTGCCAAAGAGCATGGACGGTGAGCGAGACAGTCATGACGCTCGAAAAGCCTCACTGAAAGCAAGCTCCTCAGGACGTTCAAATGGGTTTTAGGCCGTTTGCTTATGGGTGGTCGGCAGCTTCGACAGCGACGCACCACAAGCGCGTGGACGACCCACCTGGCACAGTCCCTGAGGGACATCAACTCAGGTATGTTCGCTACCCGCTTGAACTGTGGCAAGCACTCAACGCATTCCCACAGGTCGACCTGTCGGCCAAAAGCTCAAGATTTCCAGCCTGTTGACCGAGCAGATGGAGGGCATCAAGGACGAGTACAAAGCCTTGGACGAAGAAGAGCTGCAGGAGCTCAGAGAGGAGGGTTTGAAGTCCAAGAAGGAGAAGGAAACAGCGGCGAGGCAGACCGAGCTCAGCAGGCAGAAGGATTTCAATTCGACGTTCACTTCCTTGGTCGGCGAGGTGAGCTCGTCACGCGCCCAGTCATACAGCGTCTTGCTAATTAATCCTCCAGGTCGTCGCAGTGCAAGAGCGAACAGACTGCCAGGTTTTGCTGATCGCAGTGCGAGGAGACTCCGTTCACCAGGCGCAGCCTGTCGTCTATGGCAGCGCAAAGGCCAAGTCGTGGGTGCTGCACGCACTCAACAGCAGCATCAGCGACGCTGCTATCAAGTTCGAAGCTTGGAGTGTTGGGGACTTTGGCAACGGTACGCCTTCGAGACTCATCGTTGGCCATCTATCAAGCTCACTACATTGAACAGAAAGCCTGCAGTTTGGAAAGGTGAAGGGCCGGCAGGAGATCGTGTTCTGTTGCGACAGGATTGCGACTGGCTTAGGTGCGTCTCGGGCTCGGCTTGTCGATGCTTCATTGCTAACGTACATTCTACATACAGATTCTATCCTCCATGAGCTGCGCAAAATTCCTACGAATGTGAAGGGCAAAATGCAGTACAAGAATTACGAAGAGGCCATCGTGCTGCGGTTCGAAGTCAAGCTCCGAGGCTGGCCAATTGCTGGCACGATCATAGACCCTGGAGTCCTCAAGCGCAAGGAGCTCTCTGCTGTCGCGGTGGCGCTGAAGAACGGGAACTGTCGGTGGGAGAAGCTGTCCGCAGAAGAGGCTCGCGTCCGACTCGCTGAGCACGAAGAACGCATCGCATTGCAGCCGGCAGGCATTGCTCAAGGCAGCGACAAGTCGACAACAACATCCTCGTCGACAGCGCCTTCCACATCGCCCACATCGCCTGCAGCATTCTACACGCCCCCCACCGTTGTGGCTCCCTTGGCCCTCTCCACTCCAGCAGACGGCCTCGATTTGGTGTTTACCGACGCGGAGTTTGCAGCCATGGAGGCGCTGGCGAACGCCTTCCCTGACTTCCCCGCTGTGGGCGACCACGGCCTAGAGACACCCGGTGCGACAGCGCTATTGTCGGCGTCGCTCCCCGACGCGCCTCTGCAGTGGGCAGCAGTGCAGACGCCGGGCGCATCGTCTTCTTCACTCACACAGGAGAATTCCGCTAACAGTACTACTTTAACATGGGTGTAAATACTTGGTGTGAAATGGCCAGTGCACGCATGGCAGTACAATTACTCTTAATCGTTGGGAGGGAGGAGGGCAGGTATCTTCTTGATTTGAAGTAGACTGAATTACAGATTATCTGATTACAGATTGTCAGCCATAAGGTAGTGTTGTTTCCCCACACGTGTCTTGTCCGGAAGAACAAGTTTGTTACCTTCTACCCCGATCTTCTTCCCCTTTGTGGAATCGTGAGGATATTCGCTACGCCCCCGCAGTCACGACGCGACTTGCGATCGACACGTGACCCAGTCGCGACGCGCGTCGGAAACATTGCTTTCCGAACGTTCGCAATTGGAAGGCGCATCCTCGTGTCCTTGTCATCGGAACGCCGCTATCGTGCTCGATATGGTGCTCCTTGTCTATTCCCGCGCTCCCCGACGCTGTTTCCCACAGTCGACGACAGAGCGGATCGTTTCCCGCGCCGTTTCCTTTGTCCTTTGACAGCGCTGATCGTTCGCTCGACATCGTCCCCCGCCTCGTTCCTCGTCGTCTGACCGTCGCATGACTCTCGCACATTGTCCGCACCATTTGATACGACGCCGCTATCTTTTCTTTTGTCTTTCCGATGTTTCCGTACTTACTCGATCGGACACGCACTGTACTCGTCGCAACGTATAAATAGTCGTCAGATACTCTGCGAAATGCAAGTTACGTTCCCCCCTCATCGCTCCGAGCACAAGTCGTGCACTCTCGCCCTCGTCGTATCGTATAGCAGTCAACATCGGTTGACTGCTCTCGCGCCTCAGTCTCAGCCATCGCCTTAGCCTTTGTTCTCGCTTCCCGTCTTATCGCCCTCATCTTGTTCCATCGTTGTTGCCCCTTTGCCCGAGTCCTCGATCGCAGTCGCGTCGCAGCCTTCCGACGTCGTACGTCGAAGCCTCGCTTTCCGATCGGTCGGAGAGTCGATCGATCGCCTCGTCGCTGCTGCGCTCTCGATCGGATCGCAGTACGATTGATCGGAGACGGTCGTCGCTTACTCCGGGACTCCTGACGCTCGCTCGCACACACACCGACATCTCTGCAGCGCTCTAGGGATTGGTGCTACGTTACGCATTCCGCCCTACTACCTGGTTGTGTCCATCACCGCTCGAGTGCCCGCCGCTGCTGTCACCGCTGTCGTTGGCACCCCGCGCACGTCCCTCAAAGTGCGCCCCTACTTGTTGCCCTTGCCGCGCCTCCGTGGCCCTTGTAGCGCGCCGTGACCCCGTCATTGTGTGCCCCACCTGGCCTATCAACGGGCCCGCCTGGTCCACGTCCGTGCCCCTTATTGCCATCATTGTGCGCCAGGACTGGGCGGATATCGCCCGGTCTGCGCGCCGCTCGGGTGCTGCGGTACACCCCGCCACGGCATTGGCGGCCGCCGTTGGTGCTCTGCCTGGTCGACGCTAATACGCCTCGCTCCACGCTGCGAGGCAATCGTTACGGAATTTTTGCACTTTCGTCAAGTCAACAGATACGCAATTCCGGAGATCGCAGCATCACGCAGCAGTGCTCCGGCCGTCCGATTGGTTCCTCCGACTGCTCGCAAGATCGGAGCCAGAGTTCCGACCGTTGGAGTCTCGCAGAGCTGTCGAGCAATCGGAATCATGCCTTGGACACCACGCTCGGACCAGAAACTCCGTCGCACACATCACACGCAGTCATCCGACCCCTCACTCATTGTTCCGACTGCCGCCACGCGACCTCGAGCACAGCGTCTCCCACAGTTGTCACAACGCGTCGGAATTCCATCAGACATTTTGATCATCGAGATCGTTGTTTCAGCACGTGCAACACGCCTCTCCGACGTCTCTGCGACTTCCGAGTACCCCCGTGGTTGCGCCATTGTCCTCCGACCATTGTCTAGCAGGACCCCCGTAACTCACGCCAGGGGTATGATTTTCGCACGGTAGCTAGACGGCGCTTTGCGCCGGAAGCTCTGAGGGGTCTGAGGTAGCTGGGGGCTAGAATTTGGGGCAAAAGTATGATCCTGATGGTGGTAGTTAGGGGCGCGGTGAACCGATGTCTGATCACAGAGGTAGTTGGACTAAGTACTGGCGGCAGAAGATTTTGACCCCATAATTACCGGTATAATTCGTACAAGTTGAGACATTAGGTAGAAATTTACGTGGCCTGCTGCGTACGACATTCTACGACAACGCCTCGGACCGAACCTGCTTCTTCTGTGCAGCGCATCACCCTCGCAGCCATCCCGGCATCGTGCCAATGGATGAGTCCATCACAATCTACAACGACGATGAAATACCTATGTTCCGTCCCGAATTATGGATCTCGCAAGGCAAAAGCTATCCCCAGAACCCACCGCCGGAGCTGCTGGCCTACATCGAGCAGCTCCTCAGGATTCCAACGCTCCCGAGACTTCTTTGCTCCCCAGCGGCACCGAGGATGTTCATTCCTTCGTATCTACACCACTCCCTCGTCGCGATCAGCAGCTCATACACCCCTCAACCAAAGCTGTTTTTAGCCATGACGTGGCAGTCTTCCCCATAACCACACTTACAAATCACGAAGCCTCCTACGGATGCCTTCGTGGACAAGCTTGCTGCACTCGCACCGCAGCCATCCTGGATGGCGCACAATCAATCATGGACCCACGATATGCAAGTGGTGCATCCCCGCTGTGGATGATCACTTACTGGCAACGGATGCGTACGGTCCTCCTGGCACAGGAGACGTGGACGGCGAGCGTGCGGTGGCTGCTACAAGTCGCTGACGGTTCTATGGAAAGCGAACGCACTGTTGCTCTTATCCACTCGCTTCCCTGGCGCCAGCAACTCATGATACCCGGTGCCGCCACATTTACGACAACATCAGCCCTTGCTCCGCTGTTATCAGACGGCCTTCTCACCGACACCATCGTTGACATGATGCTCATGTGGTGTGAGAAGCCGCGTTCGGAGCACGCCAGGAATTGCCAACAACTTCGAGATCGCCGGACACGAGTTCTGGAATGCAATTTCAAAGATCACAGTAATAGAAGACCTGTTCCCCGACTCACCTCGTTACCTCAAGAGAATTGAAGACGATCTGCGCACCCATAGAAGGTACTCCTCTTCCCTGTTTTCCTCGCCAAATACAAGCATTTTGTTGTCGTGAAGATCGACGGTCAAGCGGAAACAATATCCTATGGTGAGTACGTTACTATGTCGCCAATGGGAATGCAATCTTACCATTCCTGTGAAACAAGGCGACGGCTTTACCATCAGGGACTGCGCCTGCCTAAAGACATCGAGAAGAAATTGCTCTGGTGGACGCGTGTCAAATTCGGCATTGAGTACAAGTGGGAGGGACAGTCGCTTACGACAGCGAGACAGACAGATCACGTATCGTGTGGCGTGATCGCCGTGAATGCGGTCGCACACGAAACACTGGGCTGGCAGCTTTGGGATGATTCAAGGCGCCACGTCGAACGGTTGGCGTGGTTCGAGAGGCTCGCTGCCGACCATATTCAATCGGTACGCTATATTTTGCTCATTAGCGACATGAGGACGACGATACTCAGGTGCTCTGCGCAGGTATCAAGTCATCAGCGACGGTCTGATGCTGTGACAGGCGGCGCCGGACGCGATGAGCCTGTTGCGCATCATATCCCTCGCGGGATGGCCCACCTTCTAAATCCTCAAGCTTCCGAACCCGGCGAGTCGACCAGAGATGCTGAATGTCTACTTGAAGGATTCAGTCCAGAGGTGGAAGAAAAGCAGATGGGGCGACGCGGAGACATGGACGAAGGCAGCAAATACGATCCGTCAATTCCACCTCTGTCAATGCCACCTTCTCCTACATCATCATATTCAGTACTTGCATCTGCTAGTGGCTATGACAGCGACTGCGACGACATACCTATGCCCGATACCACCGATACCAGCTGCGCATACGGCGGTCGTTGCTCTCTCCATCCACTGTCGACGATGATCTCCCACCAGTTCCGCGTGGTGGAATGCTGGACCAGGATGGGCCTGGCAGTATCACAGAATGGAGAAGCCATTTGGAAAATGGGACTTCTGATGCTGCGTCAATGTCGTCAAGAAGGGTGTCGTCGGTGGGAAGTGAGGCGGAGGATTGCGCATCCGATGGAAGTCGACTGTCAAGGGCATCTAAGAAGATCATCAGTTCCATTGGGACGACACTGAAGGCTGCGCGGGGCTTACTGAAAAGGCGGAGGAAAGGGAGCTCGAGCGCAGACGACAAGACGGCTGCGAGCGCGAGTGAAGCAACAAGCGCTCAATCTGACCACGACTCAGAGGCTCAGGCGCCTATCCATCCTGCAAAACGCACACGCACTGTCCCTGGGCCCATTCATCCGTTCTTCGCGCCAAGGGAAAGAATAAGGATGTCATTGCTACCGTGTCTGCAAGCACCGCAAGCGCTGATGTTGGGCCATCGTCTGGAGCAATCAGCACGCGCCTGGCCAATTCCTTCGTCAAACGCGGTAGGGACGACAACTCAAAGGCGTATACCAAATTCAAGGAGAAAATCCTTGCGCTTGACGACATGGCCGAGTTCTGTCTAGACGATGTTCGGAAGGTCCGATGCTCTCGATGCAACAAGTACATGCTTATGACTGGGGCGTATCACACCAAGGCATTCAAACAGCACCAGAAAGTTTGCAAGGGCACAATGCGATCACATACACTGGGCCACATCTGGGCATCAACCTCATCGACGCAGGCCCCGCGCTCCGAGAATGATAGATCGTCCTTGTTTCGGACTTCGCGCAGCAAAATACGCTCGTGTGCGTCAATATTTTGAGCGCACACCATACGGCGGGGGCGGCGGGCCTTCCCTCGCCGATTTGGCGTTAGAGTTGTATTCGGCACCAGATTATCGTTCGTTGGATAAGGCCAGAAAGCAAGTAGTCGACACGGAGCAAGAGCATCGGTGGCAGTGGAAGAACTATCGGTCGCCTCCCCTTCATGTCCTTGCGACAGATTGTCTTCGCACTGTAAGGGTGCCGGAAGAGTCAACTGAGGATGTTACTTGTGTCAACTGCCTCGCTCTGCTGCATGTCCACGTATTCCAGAATGCGACTCGCAAGCCAGTCCCCGAGCCTAAGAATCGCCGCTTCACCCCAATCATGCTCAGAAAGACGACATACAGGCCCTCCATCGATATGCTCTTACTCATCCCGACCTTGCACCTCTTCTGGAGGCATACGAAGATGTCAGTAGCTTCAAGTTCATAGTATCCCCACGTTACAGCTTCTGATCATTGTCTGCACAGAACCCTCATAGTGCATGCCTAGTCTTCGCAAGAGGCGTTATCGAGGGCAAGCATGGCAATTCCTTGTTTGTCGCCTTGATGAACGATCTCGTCAAGAAGAAAGATTAGAAGAACGAGGTGTCCCTTTGAACGGCATGCGATATTCAGCCATGACATTGGAGTGGGCGCAAATTATCCACGTCTTAAGCCCGCGAGCATATGAATCCATGATGAATGTGCTACCCGTACCCGCAGAACGGACACTCCAGTCAGTGTTTACAAGATTGCATTGATACAATTGACTGATAAATGACCCGAAGGAAACGTCGTGCGCACGAAGTGCAGTTTCCCATCGGCATCACAGAGGCAACATTTGAATTTATCTACGAACGGCTGAAATCATTGGACTACCTTGTGGGTCCCGTTGGCCTCGCATGTGATGATACGAAGCTGCTAGAGTCTTTGAGGCCTCACTGGGACCCAATACGAAAGTGCTACGTGCTTCTAGGGAGTCCTGGGCGATCCCGTCGTCGTGAGCGACATCAACACACTCGATGCCCTCATCCGCACCAGGAAGATCGAGAAGGCTAAGAAGGTATGAGTTCTACGAATACTTCGGAGGCATGCAGCTCACCGACACATGCCAGATACGCGTATGGACCCTCCAGATCCCTCTTCCCGGCGTTCCGACTATCGTCGTTGCGGCGCTCCCTATCTCAGAGTCAAACTCGGCGGAGCAACTGTTCGTCCACCTGGAATTAATATTGAATGGCCTTCTCTCCCGCAAGATCAACGTTGTATCCTACGCCGCAGACGGCACGGCTGTCGAGCGCTCCCTTCAACGTCTCCTGGTCGCTCACGCCGTTGCGTACATTGACTACACCCTCAGGCACCCTATTCGCTCACATCGTGACATCAACCTCCACATTCCTCTCATCGGCGCAGGGCGACAGCCTGTCGCACTCATTCAAGATTCGAACCATGGGCGCAAGACGTACCGGAACAACGCATTCTCAGGTGCCCGGATACTTACTTTGGGCAGCTATACGACGTCGTACAGCCACTTCCGCCTTGCAGCAATTGAAGCAACAGGGACATTGTTTCGGAGGGATGTCGAGAAACTTGATCGACAAGACGACAATGCTGCGACCCGTCTCTTCTCCGGTCATACGCTAGCATGGTTCACCAACGAGCATCGTGAAATGGTCGGCTCGATTATCTACCTCTTTGTGTTTGGAGAGCTCGTGGATGCATACCAGAATCGATCGATCCCAATTATCGAACGTGTTCGCATGGTGCTGCGTGCGCACTTCTTCATGGAAATGTGGACCGACTTCATGGACATCGCGGGCTACCGAAAAGCTCAACACTTCATATCTCCCGAGGCACGCGACATCACAAACTTCCTAGTCGTTGGTTTCCTTCAGTTGGTGATCATCTATCGGGACCACCTCGACGGCAGATACCCATTGCTGCCCTGGCTTCTATCAACCGAAGTCTGTGAGCATGTCTTCGGCATTTGTCGACAGCTTGTGAAGGACTTCACCTTGCAAGACTTCTATCATATGATTCCGAAGCTCTCAGTCCGCTTGCGCGAGCATCTCTTCCTTGCAAAGACATCTGAGGGCAAGGAAAGAGCGAATGGATACAATCATACCTATACCGACAATCGACATCTCGACCTCCATGCCCTCTCCACATTCCTTCTGATCACGACATTGAGCAAGCAACACAACAGGCCCATTCGGAGGCAGCGAATCTGTGGGACGCTCTCGTACTAGACCCGGATTTTCTGGACAAATTGCAGAATCAAGCTCACCGTGTTCGCGCATCCCATCGTTGTCGAGTTGGTATTCGCAGGAGGCTTGGGATGCAATCTATGGCCAGTCCGATTCCGAAGACGAGGGTCCTGAGATGGACGAAGACGAGCCCGAGATGCTCCAGATTGAAAATGGGTTGAAGAAGGCAGAGAATGCAGACGGAGTTGGTGCGGTCTTCGACCAGCAGTTGAACGATTTGACTTGCGCAGCAGCTGCCTTATGCGTCCAGAGCACTGTCGACATGTTCGTGTTTTGTCCTCCTCTCACCGCCGATAGATCTTACAGAGTCTAACCCTCACATTACTAGACTGCAATTGCCTGAAGACACAGCGGATGCAACACGCAAAGACGCTGCACATATAGGGAAGATCCTCGCCCAGTCGCTCCCTGCTGTGTCCGACCCCGACGAGCGCAGGACCTTCCAGGACACAGTGATCTCTGCTGAATTCGATCTCGAACAGCTCGCAGTCATCCGCCGGTCGCATCATACCAGACAGGCTGAGAAAGGTGTCCGAACAAAGGCCTTCAAGTCCTCGGAAGATCTACCACCTTCCTCTGATAACGGTCCACCGCCCAGTCAACGCTCTCCGAGAAAAAACGCCTTCTGCAGTTGGTCAAGGATGTTCTCAAGCGTCAAGAAGAGCGCGGTGTTACAGAGCGCGGTGTTACCACGGCGCGGGTCGGTCGATGCGCTGGCGGCAGCCAGCTGCGGGCGGTCGAGACGGAGCAATCAACGGCGAAGAAGCTGTTGCTCCTGCACCAGGGACGGCTGCAAACGCGGCTGAGGTCGCTGCAAATGCATCGTATCAGGTGCGTCTGCTAGTGTTGTATGAGTGCACATACATGGTATTGACGTCCGCCAGGCTGAACGGAGGCGAGCAGCGATCTTCGCAAAGCATCACGTCCCCAAGGTCGCACACTCGGCCAATGTCACGCCGCTCAAACACCTCTACGCTGCTCACACTGGCATGCCGCCTCTTATGGCTTGGTTCTTGTTGATGAGGCAATCTGCCTTGCAGAAGGTGCGTCGTAATCTTCAACATGACCGGCATGCGCTGATGGCTGGTTAGTCCTGACCATGTACGAGAAGTCGGCCGGTAAGAACGGCAAACATGGTTGGGCTTCGGACACGTCTCGCATCACCGCTCTTTCTTACATCGCTGTGAGACTGTTCAAGCCGGTCCGACACAACCAATTCTCCCTCGCCGATCCTAGCAAGATCCCTCGGTTCGCCTTCCTGAAACCGTCCTACTTCCTGTATGCCCTCGACCATCCCTCCAAACCTCGGGCTCAACACTAGCTTTGGTAAAATCTGATGGCGCGTGCTATGTCGCCCTCAAGCAGAACGTCGCGAATATCGCTCGTGCTATCAAGGAGCTTAGTGGGAGGGTCAAGGCGGGTCTTGAACAGGCGGGTGACGATGAACCAGATGAATAGGTCAGTTTGACAGGCCTCTGCGCATCCGTAGTACATCCCCTCCTGCCTGCACGCAAAGCGGAGCTTTTTACAATAAACTACGATTTTTTTGAAGCTATGATCCTATCCGTGGTAGCTACGGACCCCAAACGGAGGTCTGAGGGGCGAATGGTAGCTGGAAGGGGTCGCGAGCCGCAAAAAAAAATGGTAGTTGACCCCGTTTGGCGGATCATACCCCTGGCATGAGTTACGGGGGTCCTTGTCTAGCCCAGCTCTCGAGTTTGCGCCACATTCCTTCGATCCCGATCGTTCTGCGGTCGGACCAGCGCTCCGATTATCCCTCCACAGTTCCAACCATTGCACACGCAGTACCGGAGCATTCTTCCGACTGTTCGACGAGTCGCAAGATTGCAACACTCACCTGCGACTCCCTTGCAAGTCGGAGTGCATTCCATCACTCGCCACACCTCCATTGTCTCCTTTTCTGGTCGTATTGTCTTGTTCAACGTACTTCTTCAGTCCCGTGCCAGATCGGTCGGGGCTCGTATGTGCACCCCGCCCGGTCCTGGCGGGATCCCGCCCGTACCGCGCGGGCTCAGCGCGCCCAGCGATGCTGGAGCAGCCGGAGCCCGTGCGCAGCGAGGGAGACCGCCAGGACCGGGCGGGTGCCGCCCGGTCTGTGCGCCGCTCAGGAACCCCGCTACCATCGCCGCCGCCGTCGGTGCGCCTGGTCTGTGCGGGCTCGTTGCCCGCACCGCGCGCACCTCATTGCCCGCACCGCGCGCCCCTCGCCGCCCGCACCGCGCGCCCCTTCGTTGCCCACAGCGCGCGCCCCTGCTCGCCGCCTTCCCTGCGCGCCCTCGTCGCCCGCACCGTGCACCCCTCGTCGCCCGCACCGTGCACCCCTCGTCGCCCACACCGCGCGCCCCAGCTCGTCACCCTCGCTGCGCGCCTCGCGTTGCGAACGTTGTCGCCCTTGCCACACGCCCTCGTCGCCGTCGTCGTGCACCCCGCTCCTCGCCTGCGTCGCGTCGCCTGCTGCATGCGCGGCGTCCTGGTTGCACGTCTATGTGCGCTACCCTCGCTGCGCACCATGCGCGTTGCCCTCGTTGTGAGCTCACGCGCGGCGTCCTTGCTGCGTGTCGTCCTCGCTGTGTGTTAGCCTAGCTGCGCGTCGTTCTCGTCGTCCTCGCCGCGCGCCCTGCATGTCGTCCTCGCTGCGCAGCCAGGAGGCACCTGGTGTGGCGCCATACAAGACTGCGCAAGCCGGTCTTGCAGTTGTCGGGGGCCGGACGGCCGGGCGTGCGGGTAGCGGAAGGCGAGTGAAGCAGTGAAAGGCGTCAGCGACGAGCGTCCCAAGGCAGATTCCCACGAGTGCAATCAACAGAACCACGGGACCACGTGATTCTCCGGCAGCCTCAACGCAGCAAAGTCCACTTTCTTCCGACTACCACCTGTCCCTCCTGCCCTCAACCCCAGTACCTTCCCCACACCCTTGCACCCTCAACATCATCTCACCAGTACCCGGGTCAGCTGCGCGACAAGTTGCCGATGACAAGGACCGCCAAGGCACACGACCAGACGCACGACAAAGACGACTGCCAGTTGTGTACGAGGAGGGTGGCGACGAGGGGCGGTGCGCGGCGAGTCGGAGAGCAGGAGCGTGCGGCGAGGGCGGCGTGCAGGGACGCGCAGGGAGGGCGACGAAGATGACACGCAGCAAAAACGACGGGCGGGCGCGCGCAGCGAGGGCAACGCGCATGGGCGCACAGCGAGGACAGGGAGCAGGGGTGTGCATGGACGGCAACGCGCAGGGCCGCGCACTGATTGCGAGGAGGAGGGCTAGGCATAGAGTCCGACACGCAAGGCGCGTGTGGCGAGTGCGACGAGCAGAACGCGTCCGCGTGGACCAGGCGGGCCCGCACAGGCAGGGCGCCGACGGCGGCGGCCCATGCCAGCGGTAGGGTACCAGGCGGCGGCGCTCAGACCGGGCGGCATGCGCCCGGTCCTGGCGGGGTCCCTCCGAGTCGATGCGCGCGCTCCAGCTGCTCCAGCATCGCTGGGCGCGCTGAGCCCGCATGGTACGGGCGGGATCCCGCCAGGACCGGGCGGAGTGCACATACGAGCCCCGCCCGGTCTGGCACGGGACTGAAGTCCCTCGTTCAACATTGTAGGATGTCTCTCCCACACTTCTTGACAGCGCAGATCGTTTTCCATGCGCTTGCACTGCCCTTCTGACAGCGCTGATCACTTGCTCTACATTGTCCTCTACAGCCTCGCAGACCTTCTGATATGTCCTATTGACTCTCCTCCATTGTCTGTACCATGTGCGACTTGCGCACCATTGTTTGCTTTTGTTCCGACTGTTTACTTTGTTCCGACTTTATTCTCGATCGTACTCGTACTGTAGCGGTCGCATCCATACTGCAATACAGATTCGGTTCCCCCCGCACGGTTCAGATCTCATTCGACGCCATAAAGCCTCGTCTCTATCGTATAGTTAGCTCGAGGCTAGCTCTGTCGCCTTTGCCTTTGCCTTTGCCTTTGTCGTCATCGTCCCGCACTCAGCTTATCGTTCTCCTCGCTCTCATCTTGTTCCATCGTCGTCCCATTAGCCGTTGCCCTCGCACTTCGTCGCTCCAACCTTCTTGCGACATCGGAGATTGCAGTCGCGTTCCGCTCGTCCCGCAGCGATCGCAACATCGATTGGCGTGCTCGCACCACTCATTCCTATCTTCCGACCACCGCCCCCGCTCCTCCGACCATCCCCACGCCTCTGCGTTGTTGCCTGCACGACTCATCGTCGCTCCAACCGTCTTGCGACCTCGGAGATCGCAGTCTTGACTCTGCCGTCTCGCAGCGGTCGCAGCCTTGATCGCACCACTCGCACCACTTGTCCACACATTCCGACCATCGCATCTGCGCCTCCGACCCCTCATCGACGACTCTCCAACCGATCACGCATTCCGACCGGCGCATCCGATTGCACACCTCCCCACACTCGTCGGAGACGCACTCCGATTGTCTTCGGGACCCTGACACTCACTCGCACACATCACGGTACCCTCACCAGCGCTCTAGGGATCTGGTATCTGACACATTACCACCCTACTACCTGTGGGTGCCCATCAACGCGCACGCCCCTCGTCGCCCGCAGCGCGCGCACCCTATCGCTGCCGCCATGCGCCCGTCGGCGCCGTTGTCGTCCACCCCTCGTTGCAGTCGTCGCCCGTGCCCCTCGCCGCCGCACGACCCTGTCGCCGTCGTGGTCTGCCCCTGCTCCTTGCCTGTGTTGCGTGCCATTCTGCGCCCCTGCACGTCGCCCTTGCTGTGTGCTGCTCCTCGTTGTTGCTCTCATTGTACGCCCCTGGCGGTTGTCTTGGTCGTGCACCCTGTCGTCGCGCGCCTTTAACATCCTCGTTGTTGGCGATTTGTTGCATAGCTGAGCTGGGCACTGGTAGTGTGAGGGGGAGGCGCGAGGGTGGGGGAAGGCGCAGGGGTTGGCAGCAGGTGGAGGCATGTGGTACAAGTCCGCTGCGTTGAACAGAGCCGCACAGTCACACGGTCATGCGTGTTTGTTGATTGCCCGTCATGGGAATCAGCCTTTGGCTACAGGAGGCTACAGCTCCAGTTTGTCAGATTCTCTCCCTCCGTCACTTGCCCTCCTGCGTCGCTTCCGCATCCTCATGCCCCCCTGACAATCGTGATTTTTGCGCAGTCTTGTATGGCGCCACACCAGGTGCCTCCTGGCTGTGCAGCGAGGATGACACACATGGGCGTGCAGTGTGACAAGGGTGACACACAGTGAACACAACAAAGACGATGAGCACGACATGTAGGAACACTCAGCGAATACGACGAGGGCGAGGGCGAGGAGGGCGAGGGCGATGTGCAGGGGCGCACATTGGGACAACGAGCAGAGATTTGCGTGGAGGGTGACTGCACCCGTCTCTCGAGGCGAAAACCAGGTACGCCGCCTCCCATCCCACCCCACACCCTCTACTGACCCCTGGCAGACTCCTCGCCAACACGCAGCTTCTTGACGTTCAAGTTCTCCGCGCTCAAGTCTGACAGTGTTCCCACCGCGATGCTCGAGACTTTCGTCTCTGACAAGCGCATCCCGGGCACTGCTTCGCGCCCGAGCTCACCGCTGCCAACGCCCATGCCGGACATTCCGCTCGCGTCGCCGTGCCCCGCTCTGCCGCCAAAGCGCGGCTCGTTGTTCGCTCAACGCATGGCACGCAGGGTTCTTGCGGGTGCGCAGGGTCCCTGCGGGGCGCAGGCGGCGGCGGCGTGGATGGTGTTTGGCCTGTCAGCTCCCGCGAGGACCTTGCGACATCTCGTGCGCTGCGCGCGAGCTCCAGCCGCTCCAGCAATGGCTGGGTGCACCTGAGCCCGCGGGGTGCATGGCGTGCGGGACTCCGCAGGGTCCCCGCAGAGTACACCGAGTGGGCTCGGAGGGTCCCTCACGGAATTGAAGTAGTATGTGGATCAGAATTGTGTAAATGGTAGCCACCCACGTAGGAGGCATATCACTATGTTCGAAGCATATCAGCGGAGCAAGGTGTATCAACATACCACTTTGCATATTGCTCACATAATCAAATGATCTGAACACAGGTGAGCAATATAAAAATGTCTCGTACTTTGCAAATGATCCAGACTCTGGGATCCAGGCCATTGTGTTTACATTAATTTTACCTTTCTACAGATATATAATATGTATATATTGTATTGGGGAAAGGAAAAGAAAGTGATGAGAAGAGCAAAATGTATTGTAGAGCAAGAGTCAAGATAAGGTTGTTATAGACTATACACAGCCTAACTATACCCACTGCACTGTAGTCTAATGGTTAATGCTCTTATATTGTATTGTGTAAGCAATGGGTTGTAGGTTCAATTCCCCCCCTTTGTACATTTTTAATAATATAGATATTCAGCCCGGGTATTGTAGTAGCCGGGTTAGAGAAGCATGACGTAGTAAACCGGCTCAACCACTCGAAAACTACGTCATGCTTCTCTACACCAGCCGTAGGAACTTTTTACCAAAAATAGAAATCCAGGAGCTTCTTTTTCTGATCATAGAACAATTGGAATTATATGCATACCTGCGCTAGTTAGCCTGGAAAACATAAAATACTCGCAGACACGAGCGTCTTTTGAAGCGCAAAGATGTGGAAAGACATTAGGCAGAAGCTACTTACCTAAGAATTATTGAGTTAGACAGGTGGGACAACGCAACTATCTATTTCCTTTTGTGACTTTCCTGATGTGCACTTTTTGACCTGACTGGTTACCTTGCTCGCCAAGGTCTCTCCCGCTCGAAATTGAATCAGGCACATTACATATTTGCGCGTGTTTGCCTCCCTCTCTCTGCCTGCCGCGCTGTATTTACTTCCCAGGCTCGTCCCCTCTACGTATCGTACCTAAGCTGCATACCACCATCCTTCGTCTCCTCACTGAAGCGCGACAGCCTCTCATCCTTCTAATGTCAAATGCTGGTCCTGTGGCCTGAAAAAAGCTGCTCATTGAAATCCCGCAAGAGCTGTATCGTGTCACGACCGAAGCTTCGGGATAGCGCAACATAGATGTTGAAAAGGCTGAGGTCTGACCCTATCGGTGGAGAGGCGATGTCAACAATCACATATGGGATGGTCTGACCTTGAGATGGTAAGTCTGTAAATGCATATGCGGCCGTCAGAGGTAGTTGCCTGCGCTGCATGGTCGACGTCTTCTTCTTTTCTGACCGCCTGTCCTGCAGTGCGATTTGGGATGTCTTGCGGGCAGAAACAATCGGGACCACATATTCACTCAGGCCTTGCAGCTGGGGCAGCCGTGTTCGGTCCAGTGTTCGGTCCAGTTTGACGAGGATGTAAGTATGCCAGTACGTGCCGCAAAGTGACGCGACTGTCAGCGCCGACATGCTCATCTTCCTCCTCATCTAGGAAAATGACATGGGTCGTTCCCCGCACCCCATTTGCAATGCCAAGGTTTGCCTGTACATTGAGGGTCACCATCACCTTCATGCCGACCGCAATATCGACTCGATTGGGTAGCCTCGAGACCTCTCGACGCCCTTACTTCCGCTCTTTACGACTCGCCACTGCTGGTCTTTCGCGCAGCTTCTCTCCCCTAAAGCTACGAGTCGTACAATGTTCCTCTCTCTAGTCACACTTTTGTTTGTTTAGTGGCTCAGAAGCTGTGAAATCGAAGCCGAGACAATAGTTGCCTGCGCTTCTGCTTGCAGAACTCGATCCAGAGCACCAAGCGGCGTACTTAGTCTACATCAGATCGCTCGAGTGCTGCACTCATCCGTGCATATGCATCTGAGCAAGGTGACGGCCCCCGGGGTGCGTTTCGAGTTAGAGAAAGAAACGATTGAAAGTAGTTGTAACACAGGAAGCTTCTTTCATTCGACTGATTGAAGAAGTTAGAGCCAACAGCAAAACTACATGCAGTACTAGTATTATTTGAAGTGCAAAGAGCCTGCAACGCTTAGGGCAGGACCTGCTTAGCTAAGAATTACTGAAAAAGGCAGTTAGGACGGCGCGACTTGACCGTGGGATCTATTTCCTAAAGCGACTTATAATGTGTTCGCATTTTGGCCTGACCTGTTGGAGAAAGAAACGATTAAGAGTAATCGTAACATGATATTATACTCATAGCACCATACAGTACTTAGTTATCCAATGTGAGTGAGTATAAAAACGTCTGAGGGCGCTATAAGTACAGGGAATCCGCTTCAAAGTTCAAGTCGAACAACACGTGACCGTACTTACTCCCTCGTGTTTCCAAGTTGAACAGCACGTGACCGTATTTACTCGCTGACCCAATAGAACAGCAGTACCTCGGTGAAATACAAAAAAAGTAGCACCATTGTATTCTTCTCATCCACACGATTCCGTAGGTATATAAATTATGTGAATACGAGCAAGGGGGGCGCGGAAATGCCTCGTCGTCGTCGTGGGTGGCGGCAGCGAGGCGCGGGAACGGCAGGCGGCAAGTGCCGGCAGCGGGCGGGACGCGGGGCTCGGGACGGGACCCTGTGCCGCAATGCCGAACGGGACGAGGGACGGAGGGGCAGTACCCGCCGGGGCCAGGGATCATGTAAGCAGGCCCTTCCTAAACGGGAGGGCCTCGCTGGGGAACCCGGCGGGTCACTATAAACAAGACAAACCTAGCCTGTTAGCTTACAGATAGCGTTCGCATTGGTAAGCTACTTACTATTGTTTCTAGGTACTACCAGGTGCGTACAGACATATGCTGAATCACAATTTGTATAAGCCAGGGCAACATAACTCGAGGAATATCTTTTGTTCATACAGTATGTTCCGGTGCAGAATATCTGCAGAATATCCAATTCCTATATTAAATCACATACTAGATGTGTTTACGATGTCTCGGTCACTCGAAAGGAATTCATATATAAGTTATGAATTACGATAAATCTACACTTCCTCGCCCATCATATTGGTTCATGCCCCCAGTGCCTCCCCGGTTCCACATCAGTCTACAGGTGCCGTGGGAACTACACTGTCGCTCGCACCCCAATCGACGGCGTTTTCACTGGGCTTTAACATTCCCATCACCGCCCAGATGACTCGCAGCACTCGCGTTGCGGATCGAGAGGAGCACCTCCTTGCAGTATTTGAGCTTGTCCACGAGGCGCTGGTGGAACTTGGCCTGATCCGAGTCCTCTGACGGCGGGAGCAGCGCCTGTGCCATAATCTGGCTCAGCGTCCAACGTGTGATGCCATAGTTCTTGTCTATATGCGTGACGACGAGGCCGTGGGATGAAAGAACAACCTTTGAGTGGTCGTAGAAATTGAACTGTGCAAAGACGTCAGACTTTGAGCATGATGCTCAAACAAATCAAGAACACGCACCTGGAGAACATCGTGACACATCTTGAATACGATAACGTGCTTCATGCGGAGGTACTTCTGCACGAACTCCATGCCTTTCACGCGTTCCGTGTCGTTGAAGGTGTACCCGTAATCACCGTAAAGGCGAGCCATGATGTATTTCTCGAAATACTTCAAGATATATACCTTACGGTTGAGTTCTTCTGGGTATGAGGCGACTGTGTGACTCTTCCGCACGTACACAGCACCTTGGCGATGAGAGGAGATATAGTCGAAGTGCCTGAAATGATAATTTGAGTCAGAGCTGTGTGCCAAAGAATACAAGGCGCAACTTACTGCTTGTCCGCGGAGAGGACCATTGACGTGCTGTCATTGAAGTGCACACCCACGGAGCCGTCGGTCAACGCATAGCCCATGCCGTACTTGGTACAATAGTCAACCCAGGAGACGATGAACACCTTCTCTTCGGGCAGATGTTCGTCGCCAAGTGGTCGGCGGAACAGCCTTCCGGCGGTGAAGGCATCGAATGCATCAGTCAGGGTCCTCCCTGCGGCCTCGAAACTGTTAAGTTTCGGAGCGGATGGCACAGCCAAAGGACCTGTCAAACATCATGAGTGCGCGTACGAGGCACGCTCATAAGCTACCTCACCTGTAGCAATGACCTCCTTGGCGCGAGCCTTCACCCGCGCGACTCTGCGATCCACGGGCGCGACATTCTCCATGTCCTCCCGCACTGCGTGCTCGGAGCCTGAAGGAACCATTTGCGCGACAATCCTCGTCTTCTGGCTCTGGAGCTCCTTCTGCCGCACTGCCTCCTCCCGGTCCACGTCTTCCTCCTCAATGTTCTGCATTGGCGCGAGCCGCGTGTGCGCCGGAGACTTGGCATCCTTCGATGCCGCCTGCAACTTGCGCAGTAATGACGGCTCACGCGGACCATTGCCCGGCGCGACGAGGAGCGGTTGGCGGGCAGAGCTCAGCAAAGCCGAGATCGGGCTGCCTGGCTGCACGGCCTTCCGGAACTCCTTCTCCTGCTGGGCAAGGGTCGATGTCGCGCTGCGCGGCAGGCTGCCCATAGGTGCTGTTGCGGGTGGCGCGGACGGCACAGCAATCTGCATTTCCTGGTCCTCGTCGAGAAGGGCAGAGTGGCGGAGGCGTGCCAAGTTCTGCTGTGAGGCGAGTCGGGTGACGTGACGGAAGTCAGGGGATCCGTGGAGTGCGCCGACAGGTATAGACCTGGGCACGATGCCCTGCGTGAAGAAGGCGTGGTCGATGATTTCGTGGAGAGAAGGACGCTGTTGTGGGTCGGGAGTGAGAATTTGCGTGACAAGCTCCCTAGCCTCCGAGGATATCTCGCGGTCTGATGGGAATTCGTACTGGTTGTCACGAATGCGCCTGTTTCACTTGAGCGACATGTTGCATAAAAGTAACCGACACTCACTGGTAAATCTCCTTCACATCCTTTGTCTGAAATGGCGGGCGCCCTACGACGAGGGTATACAGAATGACGCCGATGGACCAGGTGTCCACTTCGAAGCTATGCCCATTGGCCGTGTCGAACAGCACTTCCGGTGCAATGTAGTTCGGCGTGCCACAGATGGTCTTCTTACGCTCACCCGGGTTCTCGATGAGGGCCGCCAAGCCGAAGTCGCCAACCTGGACGTTCATGTCTGCGTCGAGGAAGATGTTGCCGAGCTTGAGGTCGCGGTGGATGACCTGGTGCGTGTGCATGTAGTGGCACGCGCCGATGAGCTGCACAGTGAAGAAGCGGGCCTCGGGCTCGGTGAACCGCCGGCGACGTCGCAGCATGTCCATCAAGGAGCCGTTCGTGCAAAGTGTGAGGGTCATGTAGACATTCTCATCGTCCTCGAAACAGTCGCCGAAGCCTACGATGTTCGGATGGGTCAGGGAGCTATGTATCTTAATTTCTGCGTACAGCTAGCTTCCAAGTGATCAGTCTTCCGCACATAGATGTCAGCAGGACGCAAGTCGTACGCACTTTCGTCTTTGCCTTCTTCGTCTTGAGGGAGCTTTTCGTGACGACTTTGCAAGCGAGGCGGTGGTTGTGGGTGTCGCGAACTTCGTACACTCGCGCGAAACCGCCCTGTCAATGCATCAGCGAGTGCGCTTTGCGGAGCGACCGCAAGACGCACCTCTCCTAGGAAATTCAAGCGCTGGAAGTGCACCGAGCGCAGCCTGTCCGTGATGATCGCAGGTGGGGAGGGCGGTTGAACTTTCGCGTTCTGCCGCTGGAGCGGTGGGGAAGCGGGGGCATTCTTGACGTAGTCTGCTGGCTTCGGGGGTACCGGCGGGCCCGCCTGGTACGGGTTGTTGATGGCGCTGGCGAGCGGGTTGCGGCGAGCGGCTGACGAGGAAGCGGGAGGCGGGATACGAGCGTGGAAATGTGCGTGCTGCATGGTCACTGTGGCCTAACACCTGTGCCGGACGAGAATCGCGCTCTTCCTGTGAAGAGGTGGAGGGAGACTTGAGGGAGACAGAGAGCGAACGGTGGCCGCTGCAACATGCACAAGCAGCGTGTCTCTGATGCAATGCGTGTCCGAACCAGTCACGGGACCGCGCGCCTCATGGCATGACATTGAGTGGGGATTGCATTCGTGTTAGTAGGTAACTATCGAGCATATTAAGATACTTTATCGTGATGTATGAGTGTGGTGCGGGTGAGCAGGGAATGGGGATATGTGCCATGACAGAAAATGCATCAGTCCAACTATACTATGCGAGCCCAACCAGACGCAGAATATACTTTTCGCCCTCGAGCATCAAAGCGAACCATCTATCAGCGGAAGAATTAGAACCCGCCCATGCCACCCATGCCACCCATGCCAGGCATACCACCTGCAGGCTTCTCCTCCTCGCCGTCCACGATGCAAGCCTCGCTCGTCGTCAGCAAGCTGGCCACACCAGCCGCGTCCACGAGCGCCGTGCGGACCACCTTCAACGGATCGACGATACCGGCCTTGATCATGTCGACATACTCGCCCTTGCTGGCATCGTAGCCCCACGCAAACTGGTCTGGCGTGCCGTACTGCGCCGCGAGCGTCCCGACGATGACGCTCGCCTCCTCGCCGGCGTTGGTGAGGATCGTCCGCGTCGGACGAGTCAGCGCGCGACGGATGATGGACACGCCAAGGTCCTGATCGAAGTTCGCTGTCTGGATAGGCTTGACATCGGGGTTTGTCGGTGCGGAGGAGCTGGCCTGAGTACCGGGTGCTGCCGACGACAACGCCAGGGACGCCTTCAGCAGCGCGACGCCACCGCCCGGAAGGATGCCCTCCTCCACAGCAGCGCGGGTGGCGTTCAGGGCATCGTCGTAGCGATCCTTCTTCTCGCCAACCTCCACCTCGGAGCTACCGCCGACCTTGATGACGGCGACGCCTCCGCTAAGCTTCGCCAGACGCTCTTGCAGCTTGGTACGATCGAAGTCGCTAGTTGTGGAGTCGGCGACGAGGGAGCGGATTTGCTCGCAACGCGCCTGGATGGCATCCTTCGAGCCCTCGCCATTCAGGATGATGGTATCCTCTTTGGTGATCGTGACGGAGCCAGTCGAGCCCAGCAGGTCAGGCGTGGCACGTTCGAGCTTGATGTCGAGTTCGTCCGTGAAGACCGTGCCACCGGTGAGGATGGCAAGATCGCCGAGGACGCTCTTGCGGTTGTCACCGAATCCAGGGGCCTTGACGGCGGCCACCTGGAGCTGACCACGGAGCTTGTTCAGGATGAGGGCAGCCAGCGCCTCGCCGTCGACATCCTCAGCAATGATGAGTAGGGGGCGGCGGGCCTGAGCAGCCGTCTCCAGAGAAGGCAAGATGTCCTGGAGCAAGGAGATCTTCTTCTCGGACAACAGGATGTACGGCTTTTCGAACTCGACCTTCTGCGACTTGATGTCCGTGACGAAGTAGGGAGAGATGAAGCCGCGGTCGAAGCGCATACCCTCGGTGATCTCGATCTCGTCCTCGATTGTACGGCCCTCCTTGACAGTGATGACGCCCTCCTTGCCAACCTTCTCCATTGCTTGCGCAATGAGGTTGCCGACGTGAGTGTCGCCGTTCGCGGAGATGGTCGCGACCTGAGCGATCTCGGCGGTTGTGGTAATGGTCTTAGTGTTCTTGGCCAGGAACTCGACCACACGCTCAACAGCGGCCTGAGAACCGCGGCGAAGATCCATGGGATTGCATCCAGCCGCAACGTTTTTGACACCCTCCGCGTAGATGGCACGAGCCAATACGGTAGCGGTGGTGGTTCCGTCACCAGCAATCTCGTTCGTCTTTTGCGCAACGTCCTGCACAAGTCTGCAACGCGATTAGATGAGGATGACGGCACAAGTCGAGCGTGACTAACCGCGCGCCGAGGTTCTCGAACTTGTCCTTGAGCGTGATAGACTTGGCTACGGTGACGCCATCTAAGATGCAGGCTATCAGCGAGGTCCGGAACGCGACAGCACATGCAAGAAGGTCGTAGTATCCACAAGCTCGCGGTCGGACCGAGTGCCAAGATGAACGGAACTTACCCTTGGTGATTTTCGGCCCGCCGAACGACTGCTCGATGATGACGTTGCGACCTGTGGGCATACCACGTCAGCAGCCGACGCGCGAAACGTAGCGCAGATAGAACGTGTACCTTTGGGGCCAAGAGTGACGCTGACCGCGTTGGCAAGTACGTCGACACCTTTGAGGATGCTCGCGCGGCCCTCGTTGGAGAACTTGATCTCCTTGTGAGCACCGCGAGCGAGGGTGGGACGCGCCGCCTTGGCAGCAGCGCGGCGGAGGGCGCGGGAGGACTGGTTGGAGACGTGATGCATGGCGAGAATGAAGAGGGAAGAGACGGAGAGGAGAAAGTCGAGAGAAAGGAAGTGAGGAAGAGGAGCGCAAAGAGCTGAGAAATGGTGACGGACGCGCCTCTGCCGAAATATGTGCCTGTTGACGTCTGTTTGCCAGCGAAGCGTCTAGAATTTCCGCGTGGACGTCACACCGTCACACTCGACCTGTCGGCCCTGCATACAGTACCTCTGCAAGCCGTCGGCGTTGTCACAGACGTGTCCACCACCGCTTTGGAGCCTCGCCACAAAGACACGCGACGTGATATAACAAAGTTCGATTCCAACACTATTTCTACAAACTTCTTCTGCATGCACCGACAACCAATACGAGTATGGATGGCAAATAAGACAAGGGGCGTAACACTAACACAAAGTATATACGTCAAAGCAGCGCAGAAGAGCGGGTGGACGGGTGCGGCGATTAGTTGCCGCGGGAGACCTTGTCTAGCACTGGGGGACGCGAAGGGACGTTCAATCGAGGTGGACGACAGCGAGCAGGCGCGGACATACCGCTTTCATAGGCGACCTCGCTGTAATCAGTGCCCTGGATCTCAGCCGCGATGCCCACGAGAGCGCGTCGCAGCGCGTCTTTGGACGAGGCGAACAGCATCTTCGCCTTGATCTTCGCGTCGTCGGGGGCCCTGCTCAGCGGCACGCGATCAGCGCTGGACAACGCAGCTGACGTAAAGGGGATCCGACAGGCAGGAATGGAGAACGCGACGGGAGATGCAAGAACGGAGTGGCACATACCACGAGTAGAAGCAGATCTTGTTCCGCTTGCCGCCGCCCTCCTTCTCGAACTCAAAGTCGTACACGGCCCAGCGGCAGTCGTCCTCAGGGAGGTCGGCGATGAACTCGTCGTAGTCCGCAGACTTTGAAGTCTTGACCACGACGATCTCCGTCTTGTCCTTGCTGACCGCGTAGATGATGTATTTGAGCTTCTTGCCGAGTTTGAGCTCCTGGAAGGTATCGAGGCACTCTGAGTTCACGGCGACGCCGGACGACTCTGGGGAGGTCAGCGGGGCAGAGCTGGTGCAGCGACGTGCCCACTGACCATGGTGGCTTGGGTAGATGAGGGGGAGAAAGAAACGCGGGTTGCAGAGGGCTATGGGTTGTTTGGCCTGATCAGAGTCCGATCGTAGCCAGACCTGTTGACGTCTGTTTGCCACCGCGCGGTCACACCGTCACAGTACTTGTCTTCATCCCTGGCATAGCTGCCCTTCCGCTCGTGGTCCGTAAGTACGCCTAACAATAATCACCCGCCTGCTGCACAACACGAGGCTAGAGCATCGCAGCGCGTGTCCCTCGCGCCATCCGTTGGCAGAGCTTCCAGGCAAGATGAATTTCCGAGGACCTGACGGGAATGGCCTTGCGGTTCTCACATAAAAGGGCGTGGGTACGCCTGTTGGAGTACAAAATCTTGGCCCGTCCAACGTCCTCTTCAACTCCCCCAACTCCCCCCACCGCCCTCGTCCTCGTCCTCGTCCTCGTTCTCCCCGCCCGCCCGCCATGCGCTCCGCCCTTGCACTCGCGTTCCTTCCAGCGCTCGCCGCCGGCAAGTGTCCCCATTTGGACCACGCGTCTTAGCCGCCTGCTCACCTCACTTGCACAGCTACCATCTCCATCAACGGCCCGTCGTCCAGTGCCTACTGGTAAGCCACCCCGCGTCAGCCCCCGCACCCCGCTCATCCGTTCCCCAGGGTCCAAAACACCAGCAACACCATCAGCTGGTCCTTTGCCCAGGGCGACCCGAATCCCGTCTCCATGATCATCACAAACGCCGAAAATACGACCCTCAACGGCGCCTTTTACATCGCTGAATTCGTCAACGTCTCGCAGGAGGTGAACTACACGTGCACGACAACTTTGCCACGCGACTTACCCCCAAAATACAGTCGTTCACCGTCACCAATGTGACCCTGCTTCCGGCCTCCAACTACCAGGTTGTCTTCGTCAATCCGTTGAATGCGTCGCAGGTGTACGCCAACAGCTCTGACTTCGACGTACGGGACCCCGGGAGTAAGCCACTCACCGCCCGCCTGCAGTGACTTCCTCTCATGATTTTTTTCTTCTCAGCGCCGCCCGCCCAGACACCCAGCTCGAGCTCGACTTCGGGCAGCGCGTCGTCCTCGTCGTCCCCGTCGTCTTCGGCATCCGCGGGCCGTTCCGCGGGCAGCTCTACCGGTCGTGCCACGGGCAGTTCCAGTGGTTCTTCGCCTAGCTCCAGCTCCACCGCTCCCGCCTCGAGCGGGACAAACGGTGCTGCGGCCGCCTTTGGCGACGTGACTGGCATACTCTACACGCTCGGCGCGTGCGGCCTGGCCTCCCTCACCGCCCTCCTTCTTTAAGACACTCAGCGACCTTGTATAGCCATCATATCCTTTTCTTGTGAGCCTCGGCCCTTTACCCGCGCTGTTATACCATACATCGCCCAGACCCTCGTTTCCTCGTCCCTCGTTTGATCGTGTCTCAGTTTGATACCTCATGTTTTCATTGTCGCTCATCTCGCTCATACTGTATCCTCGTGTCTGTCCACCGCTCGCTACTCGCCCTCGTGTCTATAATTGGGCCACTACGCAGCGATTATATTTGTCTGGACGTATTTGTACGCCTCTACGCAATGTGTGTATATTGTGTTGTTCTCCATTCCTTGCGATTATGTAGCGCCGCCTCAATCAATCGCCAAGACATGAACACGACAAACTGATGGCTGAACAAACTGTCTGCTTGACAACGCCACGCGGATTGACCGCGCGCTCATGCCATAATCCCTTTCCTGTCCTCTTTTCTCTTCAACCCCAAAGCCAACATTGAGTCATTGCGCCCAGCTGGAAGACATGAAGACACACCATGCGCGATCCATGGCTCAGACCGAGATACAACGCGAACAGGCGTTGACAGTCCTCGTCACCCCTGAACGGGTAATCCGCGCCCAGCTGGTACGCCGCGGCGAATCCGGACGTAACCGCCAGCTCGTGCATGTTGAGGACTGAGGACACACATATGCCCGGTCAGCCACCGCCATCAGTCGAAACTTGACACAAGTGAAACACACCCGTCCACGCGCCGGCGTAACTGCAATCACACGCATTCAGCCGCCGCGGTCAGCCCAAAGACGAGTAGGCACGCACTAGGTATTGGACTTTCCGTTGATCATCCACATCCACGGAACCACGCGCGCATAGTGCTGCCAGCGGTGGCTCTGCTGCTTCCACCACTTCTCATAGATCCTATCCTCCTTCTTGATATCGCCGATCGTCCAGAGCTTGCTGCTGCCCTCCTCGTCGAGAAAGATTGTCTGAAAGACGTGCCGCTCGAACGGGGGCTCTTTATCCTTCGCGTCGTCCCCGGATTCCGAGCCCGACGACCCTGCGGTGTCGCCTTGCGCATCGGACTGCTTGTCCTCGGCGACAGGCCCACGCGGACCGACGCCGCGGAACTGCGGCTGGTAGTGCGTGAGATCAAAGGACATCTCCAACTTGGCGCGGTTCTCCGGGTATTGCATAGTGTAGTAGAGTGGCCGGAAGTTGTCCCGAGCGAAAGCAAGAGCGTCTTGCTTGGAGGAGCTGCCGTCCTCCGCGTTGCCACCCTCATTCTCGGGCTTGGCAGCAAGATCCGGATTAAAAGCCGTCTCGTAGTACTACAGCGTGTGGTCAGTTCGTCGTGGTCCACTTTTGGAAAACTGGCGGAGATAGCAAATACCTTGCGCATATAGTCTGCATCCGAATGCGTGATAGTCACGTCGCGCAGGTACTTCACGGCTCCGAGGATCTTCTTCTCCAGCCAGCTCGGGCCCTTCCCGGCAGACAGCAGCTTCAACGCGGCATCTGCGTCGACGGCCAGTATAATTGCATCAAAAACTGTCGTAGTGAGGTCGGCGCCATTCGAGCTCGACTGCGAGCTCGAGGCAGATTCGATCCCGGGCGGAGGGCGGTACTCGACGACCACATGTCCTTTGGTTCGCTCGGCGACTGCAGTGACTTCATGGGCGTAGCGAAATGTAACATTGCCCGAAGCAGCTGTCGCGTCTCGCCATGCACTATACACATCGTGCAGCTAACCGAAAGACGTTAATGCAAGCCTTCCTACTGTCATGGAAAAAACCGACCTTAGGGAACGCATACATCTTGGGTATACTTGCGAGCAAACTCTTGTCATTGTACTCGAAGAGCTTCATGCTGGGATCCTTGAACACACGCTCCTACCGTGGGAGGGACATCACCGGTACGTCCAGATATACAAACAAGCAACGCACCAGTATGGCTGACGAGATGTACGGCGTCTGATTTCCCGTCCCGAAGAACAGCGCAACAAGCGGATAGACCATCTTCTCTCCGAAATCTTTTGAGAAGCCAAACATACGCAACATGACGTGCACAGGCACCAGCGCGAATGGGCCCTCCAGAGCCTTGATGACCTTCAGCGCACGACCGAACTTCTTGATATCGCCCGCGAAGTGGGCGGTCAACTCAGACGGGAAGACGTTTGACCAGAAGTCACCGCCTTTCCCGAAGCTGATCCTACACAACCCGCAGGCCGTCAGCCGCCGGCACCCAGTAGTTCGGAGGAGCACCTACTGCATGTCGACCTCCGTCGCCTCGTAGCCCAGCTCTCTGAAAAGCCGCATGGTGTTCGCGAAGGCGGGCGAGCACCCCTGCACGCCGTCGTTGATGTACGAAGCCCCGAACTTGTCCGCGTCGATGTCGATCGACGTGGCCATGCCGCCGGGGACATCCTGTTTCTCAAACACCGTCACACTGAACTTGTCTGGATGCTTGCTGAGGGCGTAGGCAGCGGACATGCCCGAGGCACCTGAGCCCACGATGGCAACGCGTCTGGGCGGTGTGGTGGACATGGGTGGAAGGAGACAAGAGCGATGGAATACATGGCGGGCGAGGCTGACGTCTGCTGAGGCTGGCAGGACGATCTTGAATACAGCACCTGCCATATCGAGCCAGTGACCGCACGTCATCGATCTCCCTACGAGGAAGGCATCCTCTTAATTGAAATCATAGAAATGTCCAGTCGGAACCAACATGGCAACCAGCTGAGAACGCACTCGGCGTGCGCAGGGCGTATAATCATCCTCATTTTCGAGACATAAAAGCACACACCACAAATAATGTCAACAGAGTACAGCACATCGGCGACGGAGGAGGTACAGGCGTTATGGTGAGTATGGAACTAGGCAAGTGTCCGGGGAGCAGTGGATTCATGACAAGGGGACCTCAGTGGTCGCGAGACTTCCTGGTGCGCAGCAGCGTCAGACACGCGGCCTTGAATGACCGGCAGCGGCGGGAAAGCGCACCTATACTCGCCCTCGGCAGCGACACTGAGCTCTTCAATCTCGCCCTGGACGGTGCTCAGCGCTTCCGCAGCCGTCGAGTAGAAGATGAGCTAACGTCGTGGCATCAGAGTGAGTAACACTATATGATCTCGATAAACGCATACCTGGGCCTTGACAAGCTCGTTCAAGTTCTTGATGGGTTCGGGCTGTAGGGGTTTCATGAGGCATGTGCGAAACGTGAAACAACCCAACATACGTTATCCAAAACAGCCTTCATCAGGGTGATGGCGACCTCGGTCTTCTGCACGAGGTCGTCCTCAGCATTCTCAACCTCCAGTCTTGCGTGCTCCTGCTTCGCAGGTCCCGCATTCTTCAATCTATACAACGGAAATATGTTTCAATCCTGCATTTCACCATGGGATGACTTACGTTTGCTTGGCGGCGTCGAGCTCGAGCCGGCTCGCGCGCACAGCCTGGCGCGCTTTCATCGCCACATTGATTGAAGTGTGGAGCGTCTGCTGCCAAGGCAACAAAAAACCGGCGACGATGCTGTCGTCCTGTACGACGCGCGCGTCGGCGATCTTCTGCCACGCGCCCGAGTACTCCTGGAAGCCGCGACCGAGGCGGTCGTCGGGACCCCCTGGAGCGGAGTGCAGGGTAGCAGCAGCGGTGGTTGCGGCACGCCCGAGGGCGTGCGGGAGGGTCTTGTGCTGTTGGACGGGGGTAGCAGTTGGCTGCGGAGCGGGGAGGTTGGTGCCCTTGAGGTTGGTCGCGGCGAAGTTGGTGACCCCGCGGCCGATGGTACCACCGAGCTCAGTAATGGACTCTTGGATCTGTGTCGGGTAATCATATGACTCGTTCTCGTAGACTTTGGAGATCCTATACCGAAGTAAGAGCTCGTCAGACGCGCGTGGGAGAACGAGGAAGCAAACCTACTTGAGCAGCCCGAGGTGTGCAGCACGCAGGGCATCAACGCGGGCCTCGAGATCCTTGTACTCTGGAGGGGAGTCAGCAAGCACGATCTCAAAGGCCATGAGGAGGGCAAGACAGACCTTGAGGCAACTCTGTTATCTCGTCGGCGGAAACCTGACCCAGACGCTCCTTGGTCGCCTGCACGGTCGAGTTGAAGCCCTTTGTGAACTTGTTGGCACTCTGGCCGAGGTTGAGACCCGAGAAACTCGACTGCAGCTTGTTCCAGCCTTCCATGGTGTGGTAGATGTCGAAGTGTTGAAGGTTGAAGGAGCAGGAATAGGACGGCAATAACATGATGCCCTTTGCCACTCGCTTAGTCAGCGTCTAGACCGGTGCGCGTGCGGCGACGCGTACGCTCAGACTCTGCAAGCTACCGTTCCTTGTCGCTTCCACCATGTCTGCCGGTTTCGACTTCTCAAATCAGTCCAGGTATGCTGCTTGCAGTCTACTCACGTAGTCACGCTCATAGCCATTGCTAGGAACACGTTTCTCTCAGAGAAGGGGCTCAAAGTGCCCAAGGCGACGAGCACCGGTACCACCATCGTCGGCTGTCTCTTCAAGGATGGCATTGTACTCGGCGCCGACACACGCGCAACTGAGGGTCCCATCGTTGCAGACAAGAACTGCGAAAAGGTGCGCCTTTTCGGTGCTGCACACCCGCGTCTTTATGACTTACGCGTCCCGTTTCCCGCAGATTCACTTCATCTCAGACTCCATTCGGTGCTGCGGCGCCGGTACGGCTGCCGATACTGAGTTTATAACCGCCCTTATCTCATCCAATATCGAGCTCCACGCTCTCTCGACGGGACGT
The DNA here is from genome assembly GCA_019915015.1 of Auriscalpium vulgare. Classification (NCBI taxonomy): domain Eukaryota; kingdom Fungi; phylum Basidiomycota; class Agaricomycetes; order Russulales; family Auriscalpiaceae; genus Auriscalpium; species Auriscalpium vulgare. Next base: position 558,497 of record JAHBBC010000014.1, read on the forward strand.
AAACCGCGCGTCGTGACCGCCATGACCATGCTCAAGCAGCGGCTCTTCCAGTACGTGTCATCTGCTTGTTGGCATATCTACTATATTGACCCATATCGTCCGTGATCCAGATATCAAGGCCACATTGGGGCCGCACTTGTTCTCGGCGGTGTTGACCCATCCGGTGCCCATCTCTTCACCATTCATCCACACGGCTCTACCGACAAACTGCCGTACGTGACCATGGGCTCTGGCTCTCTCGCTGCCATGGCCGTGTTCGAATCTAGCTGGAAGCCAGACCTTTCCGTAAGTCCGATTTGGCCACAACTGGTCGCTTGTGCGGATCTCATTAACACGCGCTCCGCCAGCGTGAGGATGCACTCAAGCTCGTGACGGCAGCAGTTTCCGCCGGTATCTTCAACGATCTCGGTTCGGGATCCAATGTCGATGCCTGCGTGATCACCGCAACGGAAACAGAAATGTTGCGCGGCTATGTGAAACCGAATGAGCGTACGCAAAAAGAGCGGACGTACGGCTTCCGGCGGGGAACCACGGCTTGGACGGCGGAGAAAATCCGTAATCTGGTGGTGAGCGAGGAGATCACCCCCATCGGCGGTGAGGAGATGGATACTAGCTAGAGGCTACTTGTTGTCTACAGTAATGACAGGAGAGGATTGTGTATGATCAGGTCGCCGCATTGATGCCCTGTCTGCCATGCAAGTCGATCATGCACCAGTGCAATGACTTCCACCGACAGAGGTCCGTTCGTTTTCGAGAGTGGGACGGTACTGGTGCAAGTAAGGGAGATATACTTGGGGGCAGGTCAATGATAGCTCGCGTATGCAGGTCGAGATGTCAATACACTGCCTGCGCAGTCGAGTGGCACACCAAGAAATACTGTGGAAATAACTGTAAAAAGACTGTACGTATTTGACGAGAAAAACCTTGGAAATACTGTAAAGTATTCATAAAGAAATACTTAACCCCGCGGCTGTGGGCCTTTGTCTACCTTAGTGTTTCTTATGCAATACTTAAAATACCTCTCACAGTATCTCTGGTAATATACGTAGAATCCTTTTACCATAATTTCCACGGTATTTCTGATGAAATACCCGGCTGTGCAGGCAGTACTTGATAACTTGAAAAAGGTGGTGCCCAAGAGAGGCACGTGCAGGAGCGTGAAGCGCTCGATCTCCATCAGCAAAATCGAAATATTTTTATGTAGCATTATAATCGATTATAATGGCCATAATCCGACCTTTCGCTGTAATGCGCTGGAATCCGGTAGGGGGCATTATAGCCGATAAGCATAATGCTCTTTTGGTTGTGATTCGGCCGCCCTGGTTATGAAACAACGCCCTGTTCATAATTCTGCGCTCATATTATAGGGATCCAGCCCACTTTATAATCAATTATCATACAGTGAGGTAGATCATAATCATATCATATTGAGGGCGCCGTCCACGAGCAGTACAATTATCACAGCTGATTACAATGAACGGGCGGACAAGCATGAGAGCATAGAATACAGCAAGATGATATTGAGGGTACGGTAATACAGAGCTAAGTATAGTACGAACTACGGAGTCTCGTGAAAGGGCGGTGCATATATGCGCACGGAGAGTCGCAGAGGATGGGTGGTAGGAGTCGACAAACGTCGGAGACACTGGAACAGATGTTAGGCACTAAAAAGAGTGAGTGGCGAGTGGCGAGCGTACCTCATAAGCTTATCAAAGTCGTCGCTGATGAGATGAACCCTGGGGGAGGCCCCGGGAACGTCGATAGAAATGGAGGGAGCGAGCAGCCAACCGCTGGCCCAAGAGGTAGTGGGTCGGAGGAAGAAACCCAAGATCGCGACCGTGCCCCGAACAAACCACCCAGGACCCCGCGGGTCCTGCCCTCGTCCTGCGGCTCTCTCTCTCTCGCTCTCTCCGCTCCCGTCCGACCGTCGCACGTTGCGTCTCTTCCCACACTATTCGGTGCGACCCTCCCGTCTGTCGCCGCCGGTCCGTCCTAGTTGCGGAGTCGCCCTTGCCGTCCGACCGTCCGACCTGTGTCCCCGCGCTTGTACCGTCCGAGTCGCTATCCTGGAATATAAACGTCAGTCATAAAACCTACCACACTGTATCACTCCAGTCTGTGGTTGAGTCGGGGCAGCGTAGCCCGTGGTATCGCAAAGGTGGCGCGACCCGGATGTCGCTACGACTTCCTGGTTTAAGGCATCGTGTCGGGCTGGTCTGGCGGTATCGCGTCGTGCGGTGCTCTCTGTGAAGCAGGAACGAAAGGTGTAGTCTCGGGTGTAGGCCCAAGGTCCAAAAGTGTCCCTACAACAAGTCGAATCGCGTCTATATACCGCTGCTTCGTCAGCTCTTCCCACGCGTCTGCGCTCCTACGCGTCCTACCAAGTTCCGCGCCCGACCGTTCCGACTCCCTACCTCGGCTCTCCGACTCCTCCCCAGACGCTCGCTCGCTTTGTGCTGTCCCGTGGTCGTGCCGGTGCCGCGACGCCTGTGGGGCGTCTCGGGGGTGTGTGTCTTGGTGTAGCGGTGTGATTGGTCCTTTTCGGTGCCTGTAGCGCTGCGGGTCCCATCATCCTCCCCCCAACTGAGCTACCGACTGCCCTCAGTCGGCGAATCCCCGGATGGCTCCTCCTGATAAAGGCTCCCTCGCGCCGTCTCGATGAGTCGTCAGGTAGCGTCGCACCGCCCGCCCGACCAACCAACCCCCCCCCACACACCATCATGACCTGGTCTCCCCACACGTACCGTCGCGGTACTCTCTTGCTGTACCACCTGGGTCGGGCCCCCAGCGCGGACTTCCCGCTCGCAGCAGCCGCCGAAGCGATCGAATCGCGCGAGCGTTGGGCACAGGAGGTGTTGGCTGTCATTGTACGGTTCCCCTCTTTTCCGCCCCGTTGTCGCGCTAACCGTCCGCTCCCATCGGCTGTAGGAATCCATCACCGATTCCGACCCCAGGCTGATCATCCCCCTCGCCGAGCGCATCCTCATGCCGATACTCGAGAACGCCATCCTCCTCGTACCCGAGGTCGAGGATCGCTTCCGCTCGTGGGCGGGGCGCTTTCTTCGTCCCGCCCCGCTCCCTACGACCGAGCTGCACCCGTGGACCTCCGTTGTTGATCGGGTCGACCTACTTGACGCCCCCAAGGTTCGGCTGACCGCGACGCTGGTTGAGGAGAACTTTTGGGTCGTGTTTCGCAAACGCGGGTGCTCGGTCGCGTCGTACTTGCGCGAGCTCGCCATTTTCCATGCCGCCATCCCCGATGACCGTCCCCTGGGCAACCAGACGTGGGTCGCGTACGTCCTCCGAGAGGCCTTGGAATGTTCCGCGCTCTCCATTCGCCACTCGCGTGGTGGGACCGCTTTCCTTCCCGACTACGTCGCCCGCGAGTCGACCGCTTGGCCCATTTCGCCCCCCACGCAGTACGGTCGCAACCTCGGCGGACTGGGTGCGCGTCTTTTAGCTCGTTTCGAGGCCGTGTACCGCGAGACCGTCGAGGAGCTCGCTGGGGCTACGGAGAACGTCGCCAATCTGCAAGCCCTTTGGGCCGACGCTCCCTACCTGTTAGCCATCGTTCGCGACCCCTGCCTCTCCCTCGAGCACGCAACCCGACTCTTCCTGGAGTACGCAGTGACTGCGGCATACGTTCTGCGCCATTTCCCAGCCGCCCCGACCGAGCCCGACCTTTACACGAACAACCTCTTGGTGACCTTTGTGCGCCATCGTGTATTGTCGGGGCTCCCCGCCTTGCCCGCCGGTGATGGTGTCGGCTTGGTTGACGACGATGCCGGCGGTGTCGATTCCGACGAGCAGATGCAGGGCGATCCCGTGGACGCCGGGGGTGTCGGGGATGATGTCGCTGTGATGGAGCGTGTGGTGGTCGGCGATGTCGGCGCGATAGTGGATTACCGCAGCGATAGTGGTAGCGACATCGCGAGCAGTCGTGAGTAGTGTACCCCTTCTGTAAATGGTCCCTCCGGCCGCCATGAATCGCACAGAACTGTGGCCCCTGATGTCTCATAGCAATGATCGTCGCGTTTCGCTGCGTGGGCGACTCATAGCGTCGCGCGGTCTCCGACCGTGTTCTGATGGATCGCGGATTCGGTTGCGCGTGGTCGGCTCTGACTTTGTCTTGTCCCGCTCCCTTCTGGCTACTTGTTCCTCGTGCACCCTGCGCAGGCTGGTCACCCGTCGCCGAGAAAATCCCTATCTTTCTCCTCGTCGCTCGTGACTGGCCATCCTCCCCCCAACTGAAATCTGCGCCTGTCCTCAGACGCAAATTCTCCGGCCAAACCCCGGCATATCGGGTCGCGGCGGGTTTCCGACGGCCTACATAACGAGTGCGGTCGGTGCGTGCGACCCAGCCTCCGACCATGTCGTCCAGTTTCACCCTTGAGGCGCGTGCTTTCGCCCTTGTCGGGCTACTCCTCACTCCGCCCGCGATTGACCTGGAGACCGCTCCCGTCGAGACCCTGGTTCTGGCTCGGGAGGAGTGGGGTCGCAAGGTTGCTACGCTCTACGTAAGTCCTCGCGCTGTCGTTGCGATCCCCGCTCACGTCCGTGTCGCGCTTATCCAGAATGAAGTGTATAACACTGCGAAGCCATCCGTCCTTCGTCTTGTCCAGGCAATTGTCAGCCCCGTCTTCGAGACGCTGTTCACTGTGTCCCCCGAGTCGCGCGCCGCGTTTGCTGAATGGGGTGGTAACCTCGTCAGCGACCTCGCGCCTCCGACGTCCGCTCCTCTCGACCCGACATTTTCGGTTCGCCCAATCGCTGGATTCACCTTCCCGAACAATCGCGACCACTCTCGCCAGCTCTCGCGCCTCTGCGAGGGCGCCCTGTGGGCCGCATTTGAGTCGGGCCGCACGTCCGTTCCCCAGTACCGTCGCAGCCTTGGTGAGCTCTGCTTGGCCGCTCATCCCACCGGTCGCGGAGCGGGCATCGACGCGACAGTCCACGCGGAGTTCATTGCCGGCATGAATGCTTGCGCTTCGGCTCTTCAGCGCCTGAACGGCGGGGAAGAGGCCCTCCTGTCCGAGGTCCATCGCCTCTCCTACTCGACCACCGGCATATCCCTCCCCGACCTCCTGCGTACCCTCGCGCACCCTCTGTCCGATACGCTCATTACCCACACCACCGAGACCGTGGCGACCTTGGCGTCGATCTACGGCACCATCGCGCAACTTGCGCGACCCGACGACCGCCGCGCGCGTGGTCGCTGGGGTCCGTATGCCGACGCCTTTGACTCTGCGGATGGGTTCTTGGAGGCCGCCGCTGCCGCGTATCTGCGCGACGCCTTGCAGTGGTCCACCACTATCGACAGTCTTCATGCGCGCACCGCCATTGAGAGCGCTATCCTCGCGTCGAACCTCCCCACCGAGTTATTGGCCGACGTCCACAGCGACCCGACGATGTTCTTGGACGAGGTCGTGACGTTCCGCGCAGTCCCGATGGGTTGGCAAAACGCGCACCGTGGTCGTCGAGGCGGGGGTGCGACTCGGGGGCGCCTCACTCAGCAGGGGCGTATCCCGCGTGACGATCCTGCCACGCTGTAGCGTCGTCGCACTGTCGGAGCGTCGGGAGATAAAGGGAAAGAAAGAGCCCGCGTTAGTGTAGTGCCTTGTGCCCGCATGTACGTCGTTGAATGCCTCCCAATACGAGTATTGAACTTGCGACGCGTTACCCGCTTGTGCGACGCCAGTGTACCGTGGTCGCGCCCCGTGGGAGGGGCGGGCGCCAACGACTTGTGCGATTTCGCTCGCGCCAGCAACACGTGCCCGCCACGCGGCGTCGGAGCCGCGCGTGGCGTCCCGCACCGGTCCGGGGCATGTCGCGGGATCAAATCAACGATCGCTGATCAGATCGCGGATCGACCCGGCGTCGTGGGCGCTCGGAGGCAAAACCAGCGCTCTGGCCGGGCCACGCGGCCGGTCGCTCCCACGCACGCACCATTGTTCGTGCGCCTGCGGCGAAGTCGCCGTCGCCCTTCTTCCCTCTTCCCCTCACCTCGCTCGCTCGCCTTCCCGCTCCCCCGATTCCTCACCCCATGGACGCTGCCACCGTCGCCGACGCCACCGCTACCCGCGCCATGCTGGATCTCCAGCTGGGCTTACTCGGGCCCATGGCGCGTGACGCCACCTCCGAGGCCCAACTCGCGCTGCTGCGCCCGCAAGCGCGCCAGCTCCTGGTACGTCTGCTCTTCCTGATCTCGCCTTCCTTTCTGACTTGCGATTTCCTAGCGTGCCTACTACGACGCCCGTGGTCGTGGGGTGACGTTCTCCCCCGAGGCGCGCGCGCGGTACGACGCGCTTGAAGAAGCCGTGCGACCCCCGCCCCTGTTCCTCGACGAGGCGAACGAAGACGACGAGGCTGCGGAGGCCCCTGAAGCGCCCCAGGCGACCGTGCCGCGGTCCGCTCCGACCGTTGCCACGCCGTCGCCCCTCGTCGGCGCTGGGACGCGTGAGGGCACCGTCGCCGTGGCCGACCCTTCCGTTACCCGGCTCCGCCCCAAGGTGCGTGTATCGGCGGTCCTTGTCGTCACCCGCTAACCTCGCCCCTTTCTTTCTGCCCGCTCTTTACGCAGGCTCGTCGCGTGCTCGCGAACCGCGCGGAGGTGGTGTTGCCGCTCCCGGGGCCGGTCCCGCCGCCGCCTTCTGCCCGCGGGGAGCGCCTCGCCGCGCGTACCGCCACTGCGGCCGTCCAGCCTCCGTCCCAAGCCGCCGGGAAGCGCCGCGCCTCGCACTCCCCCACACCCCTCTCGTCTCCCCACGCGACCGAGTCGCCTCAACCCCGGCGCGGTCGCACCGCCAAAAAGGGTCGGCCCGCCCCTCGCCGCCGTCGCAGCCGTTCGTCGACGTCGCCGGGTAGTGGTCTCGACGACTCGCTGTCGGAGGCGGTAGACAGTGACGGCGACCCCTTGTTCCACCGGTCGGATCGCCGCCCGACGCACACCGAGCGGTACGCTGGTGAGCGCATCAAGGTGAGCTACCCCCTCCCCATCTCCCCTGCTGTTGCTGACCGTCCACCCTTCCAGACTTCTACCCGCTGCGGCCGCTGCCAGGCTGGTTTCGTGCGCGGGCCGGTGCGTTGTGAGTTCAAGCCTCACCGCCCCACCAAGTGCATCCGCTGTCGCGCCCAGCGCAAGGGCTGCGGCGGCGCTGTACTCGTGGACGGTTCGCGCCCTCGCGCCCCTTCCCCCCACCGTTCCCGTGGTCGGTCGGTCCGCTCCCGCGCTCCTTCTCGTGCCCCCCGGCCGCGTTCTGCCTCCCGTCGCGGCGCTGCGGCGCCTGTGGCGGCGCCCTTCTTCGCCAAGTTCCTTGCGGACTTACTGGCGGCCGCCGACTCTGCAGGTACGTTGCTGCGCCCCTCTTACCCTTCTCCTAACACTCACCTGTTCTTCCCTCCCTTCAGATTCCCCACGTCGGGCTCGCGACCTCCTCGCGTCCGTGCTGGCGTCGGTGGACGAGGACGCGCGGCGTTTCGAGGACCTCCCTCCTGCCGACAACTTCTCCGACCATGCCGACTCCATCGCGCTCGTCCGGGCGGAGCTGGCTGCTAGCGCGACGACGCTCAACCTGTGGCCCTACCGTCACGACCGGCTCCTCGTGCGCCTTGCCCAGCTCGAGCACCAGTTCGGCTCGCGCGTGTCCGCCGACGCTGTGGCTTCCGAGGCCTCCCGCTCTCCCTCCCTCCGTAGTTCGCCGGTCGCTGGGCCCAGTGGTCACCGGCGCTCTGACTCGCCCACCCTCGCCACCATTCCGCCCAGCTCCGTCGCCGCCTCTACTCCCGCCGCCCCGATCGTTAGCGATGAGGAGGAGGATGAGCTGGCGCCTGCTCGCGCCCCCTCCGTAGAGTCGCGCGCGTCCCCGGCTCCCGTGCATCCCGTGCTGCGCACGTATGGTCGCCGGCGCGCTGCTCGTACGCCCGCCGTGTCGGATGGCGCGGAGAGCGCGGAGGACCTTCCCTCGGCCGGCGGTATCCCCCTTGCCGCGCCTGCCGATCCAGCGGGTGTCGACGACGAGACGGACGACGACGAAGAGGAGAGCGAGGAAGGCGTGGTCGGAGTCGAGGAGAGCAGCGAGGAGGACGGTTCCGACGTTGGCGACGCCGTTGAGACCGTGTATATGGACGTCGCTGAGTAGGTCGACCCTTTCTCGCATTTTTCTCTGTTTCTTGTATTCTCTTGTTTTTGCGTTACTTTTCTTGTTGTTTTTCGTGCTGTCGTCTCTACGCATGCTTGCCCAAATAGAATTTTAGTGTCCCCCCCACCACAAGAGGAGAAAAGAAATAAGTTGAACCAATAGTCTCAGTGTACTGTCCGTGGTGTATCTCCTTAACGTAATACCTAGTCCAGTCGTATCGCGTCCTCCCCCCGACTGAAACTGCTGACCTCAGCAGTCGCGCACGGCCGGTCAGGCGACACTACCGTCTTCCGCGCTGTTACTCGCTGTGTCCGACGCGTCGCTGTCTATGCTGCGTGATTCCTGTGCTTGGGCGTCGGAGCCAGGCTGCCCGAGAAGCTCGTTTAGTCGTCGGGCGGGTATGTCGATGAACTCCGGTAGCGGAGGAAGCGTGATGTGTGGTCGCGCGAAGTACGGAATGACGCGAAACTCCGCAGTGGGCCTGTCGAAGACCGCCCCGTGCATATCACACAGGACGTACGGTCCACCGCGTCGCCGCCCAATTACGATGAACGGACCGTCGTAGCGAGGCAGCATCTTGCGGTCGAGTGATTTCTCGAACTGCGTGAAACGTACCAGGACAAGGTCGCCTCGTTGGAAGCCGTAGTTCTTGATCGACGCTTCGTGGTCGCGCTCGAAAATCAGCGCATCATGCCGCCGCTTGTCAAACACTTTCGAGTGGAGCGTACGGAGCTGGGTGCGGCGCTTCTGAAGTGCGACAGCCCGTCGCGCGATTAAATCCGTCGTCGACAGTATTGAGTCAGGCGGTGGTAGGAGATACGTCGCCTCTACGATATCGAGGGGCATCAATGCCTGCGTGCCAGTCGCCGCGAAGTAGGGGGAGCAGCCCATACGCCTGCGCGTTGTGATCCTGTCCGCCCAGAATACCGAGTGTGCGACCGTGGCCCACTTGCTCGCGTCACCGTCGGCGGCCTTGTACAGGGCCTGTCGGACGTCGAAATGCGATCGCTCTACGATTCCGTTGGATCGCGAGTTATAGCCTGAGATGCGGATGTGCTGCACGCCGTAATCTTCCTCGAGGTGCTTCATCGCTGCTAGGTACGGCGTCCCGTTATCCGTTACGATTTCCCGGAGCGCTCCCCAGCGACAGAGTACGTCCTCGAATATCCATCGCGCGAGCGACTTGGCATTTTCCTGACGCAGCATGCGCCACTCTGGGAAATGCGAGACCGAGCACCTGCCTTGTACGATGTATTTGAAACCTCGCGAAGCCGGCATGTGCATGGTATCAGCGTACATCTTGGCGAACAGCGGCGCCGGGGTCGCGACCGTTGGGGGAATGAGCACGTGCTTCACCTGTCGCACTTGACAAATGTGGCACGATCGGACAAACCACGCGACGTCGCGGTCCATGTAGGGCCACCAGAAGCGTTCGAGGAGAAACATCTTGGTCGGGTACGCGCCGCGATGGCCGACGTCGTCGTGGCACGCTTTTAAAGCCCCTATGCGGCGTTCCGGTGCTAAAACGAGCTGGTGGCGCCCCTGCGGCTCCTTGCGAAAGAGACTCGTGCCATCGAGGAAGAACTCAGTGCAGTACCTTAGGAACGTCGCATACTCTTGGTCGGCGAGGCCCTCCGGTCGTTGGAGCGTGTTGTGCCATTCCCGCACTCGAACGAGTCGCTCGTCGGCCTGCTGCGCCTTGATGTCGCGGTCAACGGCGTCGTACGACAACTCTGTCGGAGCTGCCTGGGTGACGAACGTTGCGATCGCGGCCCTTGGTTGGTCGCGCGGATCCCCCGACCGTGGCCTTGTACTGCGCGGTACGTATGCGTTCACGAGGTGAATGAAGCCATACATTGCGTCGACCCAATCCTCGAACCCGTCGTGCTCATTCTCTGCCACGTCGCCCGGTTGGCGCCTTCGTCGCGACATCCCGTCAGGCCCATGAAACAGGCCGGGCACGTGAACTAGGACGAAATGGAACATTAAAATGGCAATAATCCACCGATTCATGCTGGCTGAGGGTTCAATATCGGGGTTGTCGAGCATGCCCTTAATGTAGCGTGCGTCGACTTCCACGACCATGTTCCGCACTCCGATGAGATATATCTTCAGCGCGCGGAGCGCCCGAAACAGGCCGTATAATTCTAACTTTGGTTGCGAAAAACGCGCCTCGCGATCGTTCAACGCGATGGACCCAAACCGTGCGTACCGACGCTTCTTGCGACTCTTCGGATCGTCGGCGTCAGCCTGGCACAGCAAGAACCCGACCGCAATAGGAGACGTATCGACCGCGAGGATAACCGGTTTGCCCGACTGATAGTCGATCGGTTTCAGGGCTGGCGACTCCAGCAACGCGCTTTTGAGATCTTCCATAGCTGCTAATTGTTCCGCTCCGAATTCGAATGGCACATCTTTCCTCGTAAGGTGCGTGAGCGCATGCGCGCGATGTGCGAAATGGTGGATGAAGATCCTCAGCACCCCGACCGTCCCGAGGAACGCCCGCACATCGGACAGGTCTTGACATGGCCCCCAATTCACAATCTTAGCCACCCGTTGTTCGTCGGGGATCCGCCCGTCCCTCGTGCAGCGGTGTCCGACCACGACAATTTCGGGCGCGCACAAAATAGTCTTCCAACCCGAAAACGTCCCGCCCGAATAACCCATGCGCTGTACGACGCGGTTGAGATTCTGAAAGTGTTCCCAGACAAATCGGCGGATGCCCTCGTTGTCAGCGATTGTCTCGTACTTCCCCTGGTCGTCCTTGTATTCGCTCGCGGGGCCCTTGACCGGTACGTCATCAATAAACGGTATCGTGACGTGGGGAATTTCCGGCCTCAGGATATGTGTGACGTCGTCGTGGAAGATAGGCACTGAATTCGTCCAGCCCATCGGTAGTGTTACCAACCGCAGCGCGCCGTAAGGGGTCTGGAACGTAGTGAGGTCGCGCGACGCTGGGTCCAATGCTCGCTCGTCGTATCCGACGTACAGATCCAGCATCGCGCCGCAAGCCCGACCCGCGAATTGCTCGGCCAGTTGGTCGGTAAACGGGGGCACACCGGAATGAGCTATCGTGACGGCGTTTAACGGCTCCAGGCTGTGCACTATGCGCAGGCTCGTTCCATCCTTTTTGACCACGCAGAACCACCGCGACCTATACGACGAATTGGATGGTTCGTAGACGTTCGCGGCCAACTTCCGACTGATTTGTTCCATGACTTGGTCGTAGATTCCCGGCGGGATCGGTATGTTGCGTTGTACCCATGGCGTGTGCGGTACGACGGGTATCGTGACCGGCGGAAAGAAATCTTCGCGGAAGTGGCCTCGCTCGCTGTCGTCCCACGCGAACGCACCGTTGTGCTCGCACATAAAATGGTGCATCAGCTTGCGTTCCTCCTTCCACAAGAAGTCCCCCTCGTGAACTACGTCGAATTGGTCGCGGCGCTCCTCGGTGTAACGCCCCGTCGGCCGGAAGTCAGGGGGCTTCGTTGGTAACTTGGGTAGTGTCGCTAGCGGGTCGCCTCGTATGTCGCGTATGATTCTGAACTGCCCAGGCAAGTCGGCTAGTACTGGCTTCACTTTTAGGTGGGCTGGCTTATACTTTTTCTTGGTCGCTGCGAAAACTGCGCGTGCCCGCGCGCTGCTTGGCAGCGACTTACAGTCGCGAAATTCCTGTTCGCCTGCGAACGATGGCACCCCGGCTGGGGCGAGAAAGAAAACGGGCGCCGATGGAACGTCTAAAGTCGCGTCGGTCGGCCGATCAAATATTGGAGGGGTAGATTCTGGGAGATCGCAAAATGCTAAATAGGTTGCTCGTAACTCTTCCGGAGAACTAGAGGAGTCGAAGGGGACCACGGCTTCCACGGAAATAGGATCGGCGGCGTCGCCCGTGAACTCGAGGACGAGCGCCACTTCCGCCTGGTCGTCCAACGACGCCTCTAGAGCCGAAAATCCCTGCGCTCGCCGGCGCTCTGAACGATGCGACGCGAGCCTCGCTCTACTGTCGGGACGGTCGCCGTCGCTTGAGTGTTGGGATCGGTGATCGTGACGGTCTGTCGCTCATCGACAAAGTTGCGGACTATACTCCCAGTGAGGACGTCGAAGGGCCTCCCTAGCAGGATGTCGTAGGCCGGAGAACGTATGACGTGTATCTGTACGTAGAGCGTGATGTCGCCTAGCTTTAGCGCTACGTTGCGGGCTAGCCCGAGGGATTTGTCAATCGAGCCGTTGGCGGAAAGCATGTCCAGTGTGATCGCGGGATCATATGCCAGGCCGAGAAAATGACAAACGTCTTCGGACATGGAGATGACCTGCGACCCTGGATCCAGGATAGCCTCAATGTGCGCTTGGTTATCCACCAAGGGCAGGACCGCTCGCAATGCCGATGACTCTTTTGCGACCACCAGCGGGGCCGGTTTCTCGGCCGAGGCACTCATCAACGTCAGCATCGGGTCGGAGAGCACCAGCGACCCGCGAGGCGGCACCGCTGGCTGGCTCTGTATGGCCTGCAAGAACGACGACGGCATGTGCGAGGTGTATCCCCGCGCTCGATCTCTCTCCTGCTCGCGCTCTTCCTCGTACAAGTCGCCGGGTAGGTCCGACCACTCCTTGGTAGGCCCTTCCCCTTCCGCTACGACCGTGTGTAGGACCGCTACTGGGGAGTCCCCGCTGGACAGTACCGGGGCCGCTATGCGTCGCGGGGTGATAGCGTATCGCAACTGGGAACGTACTTCTGGCGCCAGCGACAGTAACTCGCTCTGTGTCAGAGTGACGGAAGTCTCCATCGCGCGGCCGTAGACTTCCTTCGCGACTTCCTCACTATGGATGGGCGTGTCCTTGGTATAGGCGGCGACTGGTTTCTTCCCTTTGTCTGGTCGGGACGCGTCCCCGACGGGTATGTAGGTTGCGTCGGGTACGGAGGCGAAAGGATGGATGGGTTCCGGCTCTATCTCCTCGGGGTCCTTCTCGACTGTCGGCTCACCCTCGCTCTCTTCCATCGCCGCTTCCGCATCCTCTGGACCTTCGGGCACCGCGAACGTAACCTTCGGCCGCTTGGCCGTGAATTTCGACGGAGATATGACCACCTCAGGGACTAGCCTCTTGGATCGCACTCTCTCCCCGGGCAGCGGACCGATTGGTGGCGGTAACTCTCCGTTGCGAATCGCTGCCTCCCTTCGGGCCCGGCCGGCGTTCCTCTGCTCCTTCATGAGGGTTAATACCGCCATCTCTTGACGCAACTCCTCGAGTCGCTCGTCGTCCGTCAACGGCGGGATTAACTGGATGAGCCCGGCGACCGGCTGGTCGCGCGCAGGTCGGAGCGGGTAGTCGGTGACGGCGATGGGACCTGTCGATGCCAACATCATTGTTTCCGTCGCGTTGCCCGCGACTCTGGCCGCGACGTCGGCGCGCAGCCCGGACGGGTCCGTGCGATAATATTCGTCTACCCTCGCTTGAATCGGGCCTAGCCCAAATGGCACTGGCCTGCCGTTCTTGAGTACCACCTGGTTCATCTCGTTGCGTACCACCCGCCCCGTCGCTATGTAGTCTTGCAGGACGAGGCATTCGCGGATGAAGTGCTCGGGACCGTTGCAGAACGAGCACCTGGCGCCATCCTGTCCCGGGGCCGGGCGAGGACGATCGAAACGAGCGGCCGACGCCATCATCGGGCCCGGTGGCCCGCGCGTGTACGCCGACGGCTGCGGGCCTGCGTTACTCATCCCCATCGCATCGGCTCTCCCCGCGCTATACGCTTTCGCGATCTGCTCGGCCGCCTTCTCCATCAGAGCGGCAAACTGTTCGACCTTGATCGCCGGTTCTTCCGCCTTGACGGCCACGGGTTGGGACAAGTCGGCCAGACCCGCGGGGACGCTGAGCCCTGCCGATCGCGGGGTGCTCGACGTGCCGTGCAGCACGTACCGCGCCGCTTCCACTATTTGGTCCATCGGGTACGGGCCGTCGCGATCGTGGTCGGGATACTTCAGCTGCAGCCGCTGCTCTATCCTATCTTGCAGTCCCTTCTGGAATCCACGCAAGAAAGTGTAGTCGCGGTCGCGCTCGGAGATCCGCTGCCGCCCTATAAGAAACTGGGAGATCGCGTAGAAACCGCGATAGTATTCCCCAACGTCGCCGATGGTCGTGATGCCTCGGCGGGCTGTCTCGGCGACGAGCTGATCGAGGTCGCCCATCGTGTATTTGCGCTCCTCTTCCGCTCCGGGGTATAGCGCTATGATCGCGGTCACGAACTCTTCGAACGTCGCATTGCCCGCGTACTGGGGTCGGCTTTGCCACTGGTCTGCTGTAAGGACGTCCAGGTATCGCGTGGCGTGCTCCTTCTTCTCCTGGTCCTGGCCGTCCTCGATACCCGCCCGCGTGAACAAGTGCCTCAACTCCGCGAAATAGCGTTGCAGCTCGCGCGGCTTAAGATTGTCGAACTTAGGGGCTTGGCGGTCGCCACGGGTAGGCATCGGAGTGGCCATGGTCGTGCGACGGGGTAAACGCGATAACGGAGTACTGGATTGCGATGTGGGAGAAACTGGTCGGGAAACCTGTGCGGCCGCTCCACGCCCGTCTCCTGATAAACCTCCGTGCGTTCCGACGTTTCCGCGGTCGGAAGCCAAGCGGTCGCTGTCGGAAGGCACCTGTGCCTCGTCTCGGTCCTCATCCATCAGCGCAGCCACTTCGGGCTCCGATTCCGACGGGGTAAGCTCCGGCGACGACCATTGTCGCATCGCTCCGCCAGTCAGCAACTCGATCGACGCCTCATTGACGTCCAGGAGCTCCTGATGGAGGGACCGTCTACCATCCCAACCGTGCTCCGACTCCTCCGATTGGACAGGGCCTGCCTCCGCGTTTTGATCGCCGGGAGCCTCGCCCGCAGCATCCCCGTCGTTCTCGGGTGCTGCGTCCGACCCACCCGATGCCTCGCCGTCGTCGTTTTCGTTGTCGCCCTCGGCGCCTTCAGCGCTGGAAGTCGCGCGCTCTTCGCCCGACGCCCCACCTTCCGACGATGCGAGGTGTCCTGGCATGGACTCCGCCCGCTGACTGGTCGAGTACTCCGACGGGGCCGATCGGGGCGGTGCGCGTCGAGTGGGCTCTACGATAACCCTCGCCTTTGGTGCCATCGGGTTGCTGAGCGGTTGACACTAGCCCCCTCGCGGTGGGCTCCACAAATGATGAGATGAACCCTGGGGGAGGCCCCGGGAACGTCGATAGAAATGGAGGGAGCGAGCAGCCAACCGCTGGCCCAAGAGGTAGTGGGTCGGAGGAAGAAACCCAAGATCGCGACCGTGCCCCGAACAAACCACCCAGGACCCCGCGGGTCCTGCCCTCGTCCTGCGGCTCTCTCTCTCTCGCTCTCTCCGCTCCCGTCCGACCGTCGCACGTTGCGTCTCTTCCCACACTATTCGGTGCGACCCTCCCGTCTGTCGCCGCCGGTCCGTCCTAGTTGCGGAGTCGCCCTTGCCGTCCGACCGTCCGACCTGTGTCCCCGCGCTTGTACCGTCCGAGTCGCTATCCTGGAATATAAACGTCAGTCATAAAACCTACCACACTGTATCACTCCAGTCTGTGGTTGAGTCGGGGCAGCGTAGCCCGTGGTATCGCAAAGGTGGCGCGACCCGGATGTCGCTACGACTTCCTGGTTTAAGGCATCGTGTCGGGCTGGTCTGGCGGTATCGCGTCGTGCGGTGCTCTCTGTGAAGCAGGAACGAAAGGTGTAGTCTCGGGTGTAGGCCCAAGGTCCAAAAGTGTCCCTACAACAAGTCGAATCGCGTCTATATACCGCTGCTTCGTCAGCTCTTCCCACGCGTCTGCGCTCCTACGCGTCCTACCAAGTTCCGCGCCCGACCGTTCCGACTCCCTACCTCGGCTCTCCGACTCCTCCCCAGACGCTCGCTCGCTTTGTGCTGTCCCGTGGTCGTGCCGGTGCCGCGACGCCTGTGGGGCGTCTCGGGGGTGTGTGTCTTGGTGTAGCGGTGTGATTGGTCCTTTTCGGTGCCTGTAGCGCTGCGGGTCCCATCATCGCGAGCGTGGGATTGTATATGTGCTGTCAGAGTGGAAAGTTGAACTACCACGAGCAGCCGAGACACTGCTGAGAAGCCGACGTCAGCATCGCCAAAGAATTGCCTGCATATATGCGCTTACCTAGACGTCTGGGGCTTCGAGGCAGAGTACTAGTGATGGGAGCTGGAATTGTCGTCAGTCGTACGCGAGATTGTGAGTGTGCGAGGGGACTCGCCTGCAGAGCTTAGCAATCGAAGAGAGACCCGGTCGGCAGTCGTGGCACGCGAGATTGTGAGTGCGAGGGGACTTGCCTGCAGAGCTTAGCAATCAAAGATAAACCAGCTGCAGACATGAGATCAGGCAGCGGAGACACGGGCAGATGGGTCCTTGCGGGATGAGGGAGGGAGGGAAGGGGCATTGAGACAGCGAATGCGCTCCACGGTCTTATGTATACGTGAGGAGCGGAGTTTAAAAGCGCGACGCGACGCGTCTTGCCCTTCACATCGCCCAAGTCCTACTTCGCACGCCCCTACACCCGCGTCCCACCCAAACTGTCCCTCATGCCTGCCAAACAGGCTGCCGACGCTTTACTCGCTCCGCCGCTCGGTTTTTTCTTCCGCCTTGCAACTTCCTCTCTCGGCAGAAAATAGCAGCAACTCGCACTGGGCCATCCGAAAAGCTCGACCCAGTCGCAGGAACGATCGCGGAGATTTGACGACAAGGTGTGCCTCGCAACATCGATGTCGCTCTTGTGACTGATTGTCGTGTCTTGTAGCTATAACTTCACGGTTTCACGCAAGTCCTCGCAGCCTTTTGTTGCAACAATCTCGTCCGCGACTCGAAGTCCGGCGCTGGGGTTGGAAGTCGCCGAGCTCTGACGTGCGCATTCCGCGCCGCCGGCGCGTCCACAATGCACCGAGCAACGCAATGAGGTGCGCTCAAGGCTTGAGATCCGTGTCAACACTCTGCTAATATTTGTGCAGCGCTCTCTCGAAACCAGCCAAATTTCGTGACGCTGTCGAGCGTCCGCGCATGCAACATTGTCATCGCCTTACTGTACCCCCGCCAACTGCGTTGAATAGAGGCGCCTCAGGCTGTGCGAGACAAGCAGCTGTCCAGCCCTGGCCTCGCGCTTGCCGCTACGACACCGCATCAAGACGGCGTGTCCTGTTCTTTCCGCACTTTTCGCTCGACCACGGCTAGCGCAAGTGGCAGGAGGCCGCGCAGAGCAAATCGCGCGCTAGTGAGAAGGCTGAGGCACCATCCACGCGTGAATTGGCGCCGCGTGTCCTCGCGCTTGAGCTACACGACGAGGTGCGTCTGCAGCGCGCGCTGTACTTCCTCTACGATCTGCTGACATTCGTCCTAGTTCACTGTTCTCAGGCATCCGCGGTGCTCGTCGTGCTTTCCACGTCCGTGCGCGCAGCTGTCGCTTCGCCCGTTGTCTGTGGCCAGAGCGCTGACTTGCGCTGACCACGAGAGACGGGAGCTGCAGAAGACGCTCGAACAAATGTGCGTTGTTTGGCTAGTGAGCGCCATGCGTCGGGCGTCGCGGCGCCGTGTCGGCTTTGGAGCAGCTGTGGTGCAGGGCAAATCATCTGCTGGTACAGGTTAGTCGTCCTCCAGCACCCCAATGTGTTCTCTGATGAAATGGACGCAGCTCAAGGGCCCAGACGCGGCTGAAGCCTGAGGCTTCGCCGCGGACCCCTAACACGGGTGCGATTGCGCTGAAGACCGTGACGTTGTTCACCTGGGGCTAGCTTACTGTACTCCCACAATGGCCGAGATGCCCAGGAGCACGCAGTGACATGTGGGACGAGCGCAGGAGCCGCTTCAGAGTAAGTAACGCGCTGTTTTCCCAGAACCAATGTTTGCTGATGAGCTCCGCTGCAGGTTGCGTGTCTCGGGAGCCAATGCAAGTAATGGACATCAACCATCAAAGGAACGGCGGCGTTGCGATGCCTCTGCATGAAGCACGTCGGCTCCTGGCGCTGGCAGGAGCCGAGGACTCACGAGCACGCTAAGCTTGAGCTGCGAGACGTCAAGTATTGTGTCCACGGCGGAGAAGCAGCACGTCGAGGATGTGATCGAGCACCTCACGTTCATGAACATGTGGGACTCTTGAATTGGCGGGGGGAATGGGCGCAGGATCAGCGGCGGGGGCAGCGCGGGATCAGCGGCGGGGGCGGCGCCGCGTGAGCATCGGTTTGGAGCTCGTGGCGGGCCCGGATGTGCTTTTGCTCGATGAGCCAACGTCGGGTATGTGGTTTCTCGTGACAACCAGCGGTATGTGTAATGCTGAGTGTCTGCTATATACAGGGCTGGACTTGATCTATGCTGTGAAAGTGGCAGTCCTCCACGCAGTTGCGCACGATGCTTCGTAGTACGTACCCGAACGCAGTCATCGCCACCATCCCCCATCCAGTAAGTTTGCCATTCTTTTCAGCTCGCACAGTTATTACATCTCTGAACAGCTCCCGTCTCTGCTAGAGCTTCGACCGCATTTTCCTCCCTGCGCATGGCCACGCGCTGTACGCAGGCCCCGGCGGATTCGCGCCTGCAGACCACTTCGCCGCGCATGACCATACCAGGCTGGATGCAACGTTGCGGATCACCTCCTCAATCTTAGCGAGTTTGCTCTGCCGTCGAACAAATGGGGGCATCGGCGGCCTGGTTGACTGGTGAGCTCGGCCGCGTCGTTTGTTGCGACTTCTTTGATGTCCTTCAGGTCAACTTCCCGTCCAGGTTGTGAATATAGTGTCAGACCAGGAGAAGAAGCGCCACCAAGCGATCAACAAGGTGATCTACGCGGAGCGACTTCCAATGCGGGACATGGAATGCTTACGCAACGTGAGTCCTCCCGTCCGCGTTGTTTCACCAGAGGTTTCTGAAAGTACCGTTCACAGGTCTGCCTCAGCCCGCTGACGAATTCAGAAATCATACCCGAGGCGCAGCGCGCTGACTTTGTGAAGAGAGCTTTCTGGAACGTGCAGGACATCATAGTGGTCAACACACGTCTGCGGGATGGCCTCAACAAGCGGCAGAAGTCATACGTGGTGGTAGAAAGCATTGTGGACGTTTTCTTCGGCGCAGTGCCACAAATTTGGGCCATTTTTCGAGGTGCGTGGTGGTTATCGGTCGTCGGGGCAAGTGCACTGACTCTGTCTGGACTGGACAGTGGACGGCAGAGTCACACAAGCTTAAGCTCAATGCGACGCTGCGTTCGTCAGCACGCGGCCGATGCTACGCCGCAGGCTACTACAACGCTGTCGTGTTCCACCGGTACGTCTCCTGCTGCCTGCGCAGGCCCACGCACGCGCAAAGGCTCACCGCATGACAGCGTGGTGCCCGAATTTCCCGTGTACACGGTTCCAGAGTGACTGTCACTGACTGGCGCGTGCAGAGCTGTTGGAGGACGTTGTGCACGCGCGCCTGCACTTTGCATAGCGGGCTGGTTGGCGCCGCTGGGTGAGGTGTGATGGCTTTGTGCTGCAAAGAGGCGCAGGAGCTACATGGGAAGCACGCGCTGTTTGAGCTATGTATTGGCGACACCATGTACGTCTCGCAGATGGCGTTGGTTAGCATTGGACTGACAGTGATGAAGATTGGGGCGACCAGTAAGGCTACATAGCCTATAGGTGGTTTTCTGGCATGTGCTGATCATAGTGTCACTAGAGCTCTAGAACTAGACGACAACGGGCGACCACTACTTCCCCTCTGGGCCCTTTTGCAAAAGCAAGTGTTCGCAGCAGCGTGCGGGCACGGGCAGGCTGGGCTGTGCGGGTGCGGCAAGCTCCCGCTTACAGCGACGTGCGAGAACGAGCGCCGCGAGACGACTGCAAGTACTTGCTTGGAGTGCATCTCCTTGGCCGCGTTCACGCGCGCGGGCGGCGTGCGCCGCGGACTGCGTCTGGCGTGTCCGCTTTGCCAAGCGTCAAGGTGCTCGTCAAGTTGATGGACGAAGCCTGGCCGGTGCCGAGCATGTTGAGGCCATCGAGGAGGCCGAAGACAAGGAACTCCAACAGTACATGTTGGACGACAGCGAAGGCGAGCAGGACGACGACGATGACGACCGAAATAGCGACGACGACGACGACGACGACGAGGGAGACCGGAACAGCGACGGGGAGGATCCCCTGCGACTCGCCCTTAGCGAGCAGTTGCTCGACATGGTCGGGTTCGCGCTCCTGTAGCGTAGCAGGGGCGCACTTGTATTATTATGTACCTTGTTGTATTACTGTACATTGTGATACCTATGTAAAGCCTCGGGTACATTAAAATACCTTTGTAAAAACCGGGGGTACATTACTAAGAATAGCATTATAAAGGGTTATAATCCGTCGCGCGTATTACAGCCGCTGAAATCGGCTGTAACCGGCTGTAACATTTCGACGGTTTTGCTGATGTCTGTCTTGGAACGTTTGAACCTCCCCCGACGAAGTTATAACGTTGTTGTACCCGCCCATCCTACATAAGTACTTGATCTACCTCACAAGCACAGATTACTAGGGCCACTTTCGACTCACCCGTCTAATACGGCGCTTCAACTCTTCCTCGGCCTTCCACATTCGATCCTCCGACCGCCATTTGCGATGAACGCATCAGCAAAGCGAAAGCGTGGAGAAGACTCTGACTCTGACGACGAACCAACTTATGGTCTTCGACAGATTCTGCCCGTCGCAAACCTGCCAATTGACTTCGATGGTGAGCCGACAGACGGCATGCAGTACCTGTTCACCGTCAGGTGCGCCCCTTCGCCTGATGAAAAGTCGCTCTGGCCAAGTGTATCCCCCACATAGACGAGAGACACGTCGACTTCCTGGCATAACCCGCGTCACAAATCCTTACTCGCCGCCACCGACCACAGCTGGAACTGCGGGCAACTCAGCAGCCGCAGAGGAACCAAGGGACAAATTGTCACTTCCCTCAGAAGAATGGCGCTCTATATTTGAACGCCATTTTCGCAACTTTCGCTCAGTACGTTCCCGCATCCTAACCTCACATGCGCATGTACTCACACTTCTGGGGACACTATAGAACGTGTGCCAGCCCACAATCGGTGTACACCTGCTTCAGTCGTCCTCTGCGCCTCATGTTAAGGTGATTCCTGACAAGAAGGACCGCGACGCGTGGTGGGCGTTTTTGCAGGGAGCTCCGGACT
This sequence comes from Auriscalpium vulgare, assembly GCA_019915015.1. Classification (NCBI taxonomy): domain Eukaryota; kingdom Fungi; phylum Basidiomycota; class Agaricomycetes; order Russulales; family Auriscalpiaceae; genus Auriscalpium; species Auriscalpium vulgare. The sequence goes on from JAHBBC010000014.1 coordinate 579,797, forward strand.
CCGTATGGAACCCGCCCCGTATACCTAAGCGAGGAAAGGCCACCTCAACAGTGCGTCAAAACGGGTCCTCCGAGAGTGGGATCACATCTTCTCGCCCAGAAATCCCAGAAGCTGCTTCCGTGGAACCCGTCGAGTCGCCCGCCCAGACGAAGCACGCTGCGAAAGCTCGAGAACCCACGCCTACAATGTTGCAACATATTGACCACGTACGTGCCTACTCATGAGGCCGATCTTATTACTGAGGTCTGCGCACCGCAATAGCGAACGTCAGTTCATCTACTCATGTACTTCACGCACTGGTTGAATCTACATCTCGACTCTCTTCCGTCCTCGCACTCTACCTCCTCAGACCTGGACATCGTACACATCCCGAGGAGCGCCCATGGTCGATGGATCTTTGCCTTGCTTGCGCGCGTCGACGCTTTCTGTACCGGCGAGGAGATCAGCAACCTGCGGGGACTTGCGCGAGCGTGCCTTTCCCTAGCGCGTGCTCGCCGCGCAGCGGATCAAGCGAAGGAACCCGTGGACCAGGTTGACGTGACGATCGAAACTGACGAAACCACCGTCGTTGCCAATACCGGTGAAAGGGAAACGCGAGCAGTAATGGTTGAAGACGCGGATGCGATGAGTGAGAGCTCAATCTGGATGATATTCTGCGCCATCGCGAGCATCTGGGGACAGCGTGATCTGTGGATGGACGCCGAGGGAGCTTGAGGAGGGAGGAGGCACGACTGTTTCGTGTTGTCATGCGAGGTGCAGTGTCTGGTACATCTTCGTCTACACGTCCTGTTATTGAGCCTCATCCCACCATAGCCACTCTATGTCGACGCTGGACAATTGTGCCGTGAGTCTGACAAACATCGGATCAGTTCACGCCCCCTTTCCCAATTTTCGAGATGTCATGTTTGGGAGCTACGCACGCAGAGGCCCGGTGGCATCTCTGACCCACGCGTTGCTGTCCATAGAGATGCCGAGGTCATACAAGAGCAATGAAGGTGATACTTCAGATCTTTTCCGGCTCGGTCTGTTCTACATGCTGTCAATCACCCGATTCCCCACGTCCACTGCGCCAAGGCGACTGCGCAGGACGCGCGGGTCATCGAGCGCGTGGTATTCCTTATGGTCGTGCCTAGAAAATAGCGGCACAATTGCTGAGCATGATGCTTCTCCTGTGCAGTCACAAGACAAGGACTCTCCAACTGCGAGCGTCATTTTGAGTTCCCTTGATCTCTACAACTGGTTTGACAAACCAGGGGCACGAAAGCTTCTCAGCCAATGAGTTGCGTCACCGTCTACTTTGCGTTGCGTCCTCTCACGACCACTGTTTCCACCTGACCAAGTCTACACGTCTATCGACACGCTTCTCCCTGGCTGACCATGCCGCCCACCCCTGTCAAAGGCCAGGCTGTTCGCACCGGCCTCAGAACTTGTATATATGGGACTCCTTGCGATTCATAATGTCATCTTCCAGCCATGTCAACCACAGACACCACCAGCGGCCAGACTATGACGAAGGCAGCAATCGACGAGCTCTATCCTGTGCCTGCGACGAAAGGCACCCTGCCGCTTCCTGGCCCGACACGTGCCAGTGCGGACGTCCTCATTGCAAAGCTCAAGCACAACTACAAGCACCATCACATATTCTTCAACACGCAGAATTTCCATAAGTGCGTGCCAACTTATGTACGACTTGTCAAAAATCAGGCTGACAGGCTCGCAGCCATGCTACGCACCATTTATTTGCTGTATATGCACTAGGCGCGCCGCCGGAACTTCTAGAGGAGGTCTACGAGACGCATTCGTACCAGAAGCCGGTCGTTGTGAGCCCTGAACCTATCACGGACAATAATTTCACTCAACACCTCGGAGACTCTGCGTACGTCGTCCTCGTTTTTTGCCTTGTCTGTCCGGCTCATTATTCATCCTCCCAGTTTCTATTCGGGTTACCTGGCGTACTTCTCGTCCTATCTTCTGACCCACACTGCTACCGAGGCGCTCGAGCGTTTTGTATTCTCTCAAGAGTACAACTTTGTCCCAGAATTGAAGGAGAATGGCGCACAGCAGCCAGAGATGCTGAGTCGCCTTCTGGCGGGGGTGCTCCACCCGATGATCCATGTGGGATACGGGATCGAGTTCGGCGTTCCAGGACAGACCGCAGAAGGTACGAATGCCCGATATTTGCTGCTGCAGCTGTGCTGATGTCTTGTTACTAGGTCTTGCTCAGACTGCAATTCACCCCCCGGAACTCATACCAACTTCGGTCTTCTCTTTGTCCCCTCCTGGGTTTTCGGGGATCGTCCCGGCCGTGGAGAATAATAAGACCTTATCAAAGCCCAAGAGGCCAACATTCGAGTTCCACCAGAAGGTGTTCAAGTCACCGTTACTGCGCCCTTCTGCGCTCGGACTCTCGACAGGATTGCTGGACCAGTACGAAACAGTACTTCCGCGTGTGCGCCCGGTAATATTCGACTATGTGCGCGAGTGGTCGGAGAAGTGGCTCGAGGGCGCCGGAGAGAACGAGGCTGAGGAACGCTTGAAGGTCATGGTGGAAGAAGTGACGTGGGGAAATTCCCTGTGGTTTGGGGTAGGTGGATGGGGTGCGCGTGGTGAGGATCGTGTCATAAACGCGGACTTCTACAAGTGCGTTCCTTTCTGAACAGGCTGCGTCGTGACTTCCTGACTCTACGGTTCATGACTAGCATGCATTTGGTCACATCAGCCATATTCCTTCCAACGTTCTTGCTGCCGGACTCATCCACGGCGCTCTCACCGCCCCTCCCATTTGCGCATAGGCTGCTCCTCCTGGAAGCATACCTCGCAACCTGCGCAACCTGGCATGTCTCGCGCGGCAACCCCGCCATCATCATCGAGGACTTCTTCAACTCGCCGTCCACGGCCATGTATCTCACCGCGCCGCCCATGCGCAACGAAGTCGCCTCCGAAGCCAAGGGCAAAGTCGACAAAGTCAACTTCGACGCGGGCAAAGCACTGCGCTCTGGCGGCTCCACGTGGCCCCGGGTAGTCGCGAGCACGCTGCTGCACGATAACGAGCACTTGTGCAAGGTCACCAGAGCTCTTGGGTACAGCGCAGAGACATGGGGTGGTCGTGAGGTCGGGTATTATCGCTCGGATGACGAGGGTTTGGATGGAGTAGAGAAGCTTGATGGCACGTTGTTTGTGAGGCTTGCGGGGCTGGTGACGGAGAGATTGGGCTGGGTTGCAGAGGGCATGGAAACTCATAATTGGGACTATGATGGATATCTCTGACGCCTTGCGTGCAGTCTTGCCATCAGACTGCAGATGACAGCTGTATATGTTGTGGCCGTACCTATATTTTGTACGAGATTGCGTACATGAGGTGTCGCACTGGTGTCGCCAAGTCAATGAAGTGTCGCCAAGCTTCGAACCACGTGTGAGATTCAAGTTCGATTTGATTGAAACCCGCGATGCGGTACGCTCGTAGGGGCCTCAGCCCACGGTCTTGCCTCTGTGGTTCGTCTCTGTCTCCGCCCAGCCATCTGGCCATCTGTTGGCCTGTCGTTGGTCGGTGTTTGTGGTGATGTTTCATGTAAGTACGACAGGCGCCTGGCGACGGCGCGCGTCCGGAACACCGTGAATGCCAAGACACAACTGCATGCATCATGGCGACACTGCGCTGGCTTGCCGAGCTCCTACATACCCCATCGTACCCCGGACGCTCCTTCGACAACCTCTCTCTGACCCTCATCACCTTGTCTGTTCTCCCACCCCGGAAGTCCCATCATCTGCCCTGGAGGGCAAGAGGCACGACACATCATGGAGAGGCATACCAGTACGACGAACGTTCCTCCAGTATGGAATGCGGTCTACGCACCAAATGACGAAGAAGCAGGGCTTTCTCATTCCACTGTGATGGAGGTGGTGACGAGGCACGGCAGCGCGCAGACTCACCAAGCAGTCGGGGGCAAGCAACGCATGTGGGCGCGCTTGCTGGGCAAGGACCGGCGGAAAGTTTCATGGAGAGACAGTGGACGTGCCATCATCTTTTCCTCATGTGATTACCGCCTCCGCCGTGTGTGCCCCGATCGGTAGCCAACTAAACCTCGCCGCTACAGGGCTGAATGTCCTTCTTATCATCGTGCCGTTCGCGTGGGCGGCTCACCTCAAGGGGACCTGGGGACATGGTGCAACGTTCGCGCGTACGTGCTCCTTTCACTTCCAACTAGGGGAGCGCTAGGCTAACGGACCTTTCTTTCCGGTAGTCTGCTTTCTTGCCATCATACCTCTCGAAAAGTTGTTTGACTGGGGCGGTGACCAGCTCGCCCTATACTGTGGGGCAGACCTTGGCGATCTCATCGTCATTACCCTCAACAAGTGCGTCGATGCTGGATGTGTCGACTTCGCCTCTGATTTTCCCCCAGCGCCGTTGAAGCAACCCTCGCCATCATCCTTTTGGTCCGATGCGAGTGAGTGGATCTCTTCGCCTGCTTCAATGTTGTTCTCACACCCCACAAAGGCTGAAGCTCTTACAGTCGACCATCGTCGGTATGCAGCTTCTCACAGCTTGACAACCTTCGCGCTCAGCATGTGCCTTCGTCTTGCAGGTGTTGTGCTTTTGCATACCCTGCTGATTCCAGGCACCGCTTTCCTCACCGGAGGCGCGCGTATCTGGGAACAGGAACTACATCCCAACCGTTCTCAGCTTAACCACTCTTTACTGATGGTCGGGTGCGTACAATCGCTCAGCATTCCTAGACCATGCGCTCACAGCTAGCCCCAGAGTGCTCGCTCTCGTTATTCCTGCAGGCTTTTTCGCCGCCATTGACAAAGGTGTACCGGCCACTGGAGCTGGGGCGGACTCTCTCATCAGTGACGACCTCCGCCAAGATTTTTTGCGCATGGGACGCGGCTTCGCTATCATACTACTCTTTGTGTAAGCCTTCACGCACACACTCATGTCCATGTGACTGAGGTGTGCATTACAGATACGTCTGCTCACGGTTCTACATCCACGATCCGCCAGGGGACAATAACGCATTTCGCCCGACGCCTAACACCCCCGGAGAGGATGTCAAGAAAGAGCTCGAGCTCGAAGATGAAGAGCCTGAGGTCAACCCATGGGCATGCATGATTCTGCTCGCGATTACCGTTTCACTTATGGGTGTCACTGCAGAATTTGTCCGTCCTTCGTTCATCAGGCGCATCTTACCTCTCAGTACTGACACGGCACCGCATTTTTAGCTCGTAGACAGTATAGAGTTTGTCCGCGAGGAAGCTAAGATCGAAGAAGAGTACGTCTCAAACCCCCTGGTCGCCACATTTCTTCCTAACGCCATGACTCCAGGTGGTTCGGGCTCATACTTCTGCCGATCGTGTCCTTCTCCGCGGACGGCACCGTTGCCGTCGTGTTCTTCATCCGCTCATGCTTCAGCCACTACTTCACGGCACCCCAACCACCCAAGCTCGCCGCTGAAGCGCGTGCAATCGACCTCAGTATACAGTTCCTTCTCTTCTGGATGCCGCTCGTCACGCTTCTCGCATGGTGGTCAGACAAACCACTGTCCCTCCTCTTCGGTGCGCTCTACCATGTTCATAAGATTTGCCTCTGTGTCCTGACGCAGAGATGCACGGCAGATTTGTTCGAAGTATCTGTCATCATTGGCTCTTGCTTCCTCGTGAACTACGTCACCGCCGACGCGAAGACGAATTGGGCCGAAGGGGTCATCTTGGTCGCTTTCTATGTGATGATCGTACGTGCTGTTGCTGGCCACGCAATCAGTGTTTCTGACACCCTGGCAGGCCCTTTCTGCGTGGTATTACACCGGCCAGCCCGAGATCCGCGTCATGACAGCATGTGAAAGCATCGCCGCTGCTGTAATCGACCCCCACCTACCCGCTGGCGAGTAGGTGTGTCACCGACGACCTCCCCGATCTGTGCCTGTGCAAATTTGCAATGATCGAATGCTACACCTCACGAACATCACGCAATCGGCTACTTACAAGCTGGACACTGCCAGCTGCTATTTATCTTGCCACGGACCCATGCATATCCGCACTAGACATCACCCTGCTATGTTGCTGCTTCTAATTATCGCAGCACTATTTCGGCTGGAAGCTTCGTTCCATGTAACACTGTATGTACTGTGTACCTGTAGGTCCGTGTAGGTCCGTGCAGGCTTCAATCGTCCGCGTTCTCAATGAGCCTCGTGGGGCCTGGCAGATGCCGGGCCCGAAAGGGATGACGTGACTGCGTGACGGTTTGCTATCTAATCTGTGGTTGAAGCCAACCAGCTGCCAGGGAGAAATATATTTCTCCGCTGCTCCTCGATGATAACAGTCCGACGACCCTGCTCTCCGCCGCCTCCTTGACCTGTCGACGTCCCGCCGCCCTCATGTCGCAGGCAGCCAACAGCAGAAAGGACTCGACATCAACAAGAGCGTCTGATGATCTCAGTCACGGCCAATATCACGGGCTCGCGCACACCGCGCACGCGAGTAATGCTCATTCGAACCCCTCGACATCCCATGCACAGGAAGGCGTAGGCGACGGACATTGGCACGACGCAGCATTCACATCGCCTCGCGACATTGCGCGTTTGATGACGCCAATCATGCACAATGGCTCCCCACTCTCTCGCGCCGGGTGAGTTCATTTTTCGTGCATCGTTCGTATCTGGCGTCATACCTGGTTGTGGCCGTTGGATGAGCGTCTTTTGGGCATGGTCGGCACGAGCGTTGGGCCCGTCGACACCAGGCTGCGCAAGCTGCCTGTCTTGTTGAGCGGCCCCACTTGTGACCTCGCCCGACCCGACGCAGGCAGCCAGCGCCCCGCTCAGCTGTGCCCTATTCTCCGTCTTCACGCCATTGTCACGTCATTGCGGGTATACACTTGTGCGCATAGCGTGGCATGCACTCGGCCTTTGCCTTGCAGCGATCATCGGACCCAGCCACGAGTGTATAATTCCGGCGCCATCCCTTCCATTTCATGCTTCTTTCTTTCGAGACCTCCTCCTCGTATACGTATTCCGCGTCTTCTTTCTGTCAACGCTAATGTTTCCTCGGGACTTGTATCCCCGTGCCTCGCCTGCTCCTGCGAACTGCCGATCTCGCCGTTCATTACCCTGACTATACCTTCTTTCTTTATAGTTTGCTCCAGGCCCGCAGCTTCGTCTCCTCGATCGCCCACACCACGAGCAACTCGTCAACGACGAGCCGCGTGCCAGCCTCACTCGCAGTCCCTCACTCGCAGAATGATATTCGCGCCAACACTGTACAGCTCTCGAATGTCAATATGATGCTCTCCCCGCCCCCAATTTCGTCTCCCTTCTCTCCCCATTTTGGGTCTCCTGCCACGGCGCAGAGCATCGCAGCGCAAGACATCCAGTCATTCATATTCCCCACACCGTCCGCGTCTGACTCGTCTATCGCACTACCACCATCGCGTGCATCCACGCCGTCTGTACGCACCGCCGCGCATTCAACCCGCACGACTTCCGAATTGTCCGTCGACCTCTCGACCTCAACCTCTACACTTCCCGAGACCTCCGGCGCCCGCACTCCGCGCCAGCCACCTGCCTCCAATCTCACTCTTTTATTGGCGAAGCACGACCCCCATAGTGGAGGCAGCAGCCGCAACACCAGCAGAACAAGGGACCGTGGTCTCCCAGAGACCCTCGTAGACTTTGACGGTGGTAGCGCGATGCCGACGCCCCGCCGCGGACCCACCCCTCTTGGTTCTCCGGCGAATGACAGCAAAGCGGAACAGGAAGCCTCTCCAGCGATTCCGTCCCACATTCCTGTGTCTCATTTGATATCGGCCCCACACTCGCCACCGTCATCCTCGCCGCCCCTCTCGCTGACGGAGCACACGCCGCTCCTGCCGACCACGTCGCCTCATCGTCCGCCTTACGCGGCGCAGTTTGGACATGTGTCAACTCGGAAGACCCTGTCCCATGTCCGCGGCGCGCTCACAAATACGGCAAAAGACGCGGGGGCGGCTGTCCCTGCGGTCATCTTGGGCACGCTGCTGAACGTGCTCGATGGAGTATCATGTGCGTATATCCCATGTTCGTCGCTTGAACTGGAATTGGCAAGGACACGGACTTAACGAGCTGTCCCTCGCACGAGACGGCGCGTTTTCCGCGGCGAGCCTGCTCGTGGCTGGATCACGTTGCTGACGTTGGCTCATTTTTCTTACAGATGGCATGATCATATTTCCTGCAACAGGAGTGTTTACGGATTTAGGCGCGATGGGCGTATCCATGTTCTTTGTGTCGTGCGTTCATTTTCTACAACATGCCTTCTTCTCATTCTGACGAATGTGTCAACCCGTCGCTTCCTGGCGAACTTTCGCCGCACGCTTCGTTTCCTCGACCACTACCATGGCGCCTTTGTTCCGCGCTGCGCAGTGCGATTATTTCCCAGGTGGTGTACTCGGCGGGCGCGAGCGGGTTCGCAGGTGCAAACGGGAGCATGATGATCGAGGTGGTGGTGCGTCTTTCCCACCATGATGTCCCTCATGCAAAGACTGACGGTATACGCGTGTGTCTTCGATCCTTCACTAGCCCTTCTTTCACATCTTGGCCACGCGGATAGCAGACGAGATTGGTGAGGAACACCCGCAGGAGATCATCGCGACGACTCTGGTTGCTTTCGCGTTCTCTTCGGTCTTGACTGGTGCGTGCGGTTCAATTGTCCATGCGGCACGTTCTCATCGTCTCCATCCGACGCATAGGCCTCACCTTCTTCTTGCTTGGAGCCTTTCGTCTTGGGTCACTTATAGGCTTCTTTCCTCGTCACATCCTCGTGGGTTGTATCGGCGGCGTGGGCGTCTTTCTCATTATCACAGGGCAAGTGTTTTTTGTGTCATCATGTTTGCGTCAGTGACGAGCTAAGCCGCGAACTTGCAGGCTGACGGTTAGCACGCGCATGCCTGAGGACGACTTCAACCTGAGCTTGTCGACAATCAGCTTCTTCTTCCAACTGAAGAATCTCATTCTGTGGGCGCCTGCGTTCGTCCTTGCGACCCTTCTTCGAGTGATCACTGCGCGGTGGCATCATCAGCTGATTCTCCCCGTGTGTACGTGTTCCATCTCTTTTACAGAAGGTTTTGCAACTAACTCGGTTGCAGACTTCATCATCATTCCCATTGTATTCTACGTCATCGTGGCTTCCACACGAATGAACCTTAGTGACTTGAGGCATGATGGGTGGCTCTTCGACGTCGCAGTGTCCGAGGAAGCGTGGTACAACTTCTATACATACTTCAGTGTGTCCTACTTTTACATCCGACGGTATGAGTCTGACGGCAGACAGATCTCTCCAAGACGCGTTGGGGTCCACTATGGTCCACTCTTCCAACACAACTTGCGTTGTAAGTCAGTCCTATGCAGCATTCCTCGTTTGCTAAGTCCATCGAAGGTTATTCTTCAACATATTACATCCTCCTTTGAATGTCCCCGCCCTCGGTAAGTGCTCGTTGACCGCTCTGTGTGCTTTTTCACACCTAATTCTCTTCACATAAGCTGTTTCTCTGGACCTAGACGTCGACACGAACAAGGAGCTTGTCGCTCACGGCTACTCGAATTTATTGGCAGGACTTTTGGGAACAGTGTAAGGCTTCGCACATTTTTTTTGTAGCCGATCTATGCTCAGCGCCGTGTTCGCAGACCGAACTATCTCGTTTATGTCAACACCCTTCTGTACGTTGTGTTTGAATTGGCGAGGTCAGTGGACTTGAAGCTGATGTCGGCGATATGGCAGGTTTTATCGCGTTGGCGGATCAACCCGAATATCTGGGTTCCTGCTTGCAGCTGCAACACTCGCCTTGTTGCTCGTGGGAACGGGTCCTATTGCCTACATCCGTAAGTCCATAATATCGAACGTTGCTCAAGGCACTCGTTTATGCAGGGTAAATTGCAGCGGTCTTGGTTGTCGGCGCACTGATTTTTGTTTTGGGCATCGATTTGGTCAAGGAGGCTTTGTGGGACACAAGGCATCGAGTCAACAAGTAAGTCGTCTCTCGGCGCCATCACATACACAGCACAGAATTTTCGTGACAGAACGGAGTATATCACAATCGCAAGCATCATGGCGGCTATGACCGTTTGGGACTTCGTGACGGGTGTCTTCTTCGGGATTATCATGAGCTGTAAGTATTGCCAAATCCGTTGTCTGTAAAGCGAGTGACTGATGAGGTTTACAGGCCTATTCTTCGTCGTTCAGAACTCTCAACGCCGTAGCATCCGTGCCATACACACAGGCGAGACAGTGATGTCTACTGTGCGTCGCCCAAGTGCCCATCGCGCGTACATACGCGAAGTGTCGAAGCAAACTGCTGTTGTTCGCCTCCAAGGTCTGTTGACAGGCTTTCCTAGCCGGTCAATTGTTAAATCCGTTTATGCAGGGTTTCTCTTCTTTGGTACCGTCACTCACGTTGAGGAAACAATCCGTGCTCTTGTCGACGACGCCTCGTGGCAACGTAGTCCCATACAATTCCTCGTGGTCGACTTGACCGCCGTCGCGGGCGTCGACATGTCTGCTGCAGAGTCATTTGTTCGAGTACAGCGGTTACTCGCCTCAAAGCGAATCATCCTTGTGTTCTGCGGCATATCGTCGGAAGGTGCTGCGATCAAGCGCGCATTAGAAAACGTGGACCTCTTTGCCCTCCCGGGCGTCGAGCTGTTCCAGACCATGAACGATGCAATGGAATGTACGTGCTCTCGTTATCGTTGAGCTACCGACAAGCTCATGCTTCCGGCGCAGGGACGGAAAATGCTTACTTGCATGCTTGGTTCACTTCAAGCAAGGCTGAGACAAAGCCCATCAGTAAGTCTCACCATCACCATACCTTTAGCGAACGAGCTTCTGACCTTCCCCAGCTCTGCCCGGCCGGCAGGACAGCATTTTCCTCGATATCCACGAATCGCTTCCGAATTCACCTCGCCGGTCGCACCTCAGGGACGTCGGTTTCAGGACTATCGCGCAACGTTTGTCTTTCCATCTTGCTGTGTTGATTGTCAATATTAAGGGCCCGTGCTCTAGATGCAGCTCCGGAGCCAGCCGTCAGCATCGCGGACGCTGGAGAGCCCTACAACACGCTCGTTCAAGCCTTCTCGTCGTATGGTCAAATCAACCCTGATGTGTTCCGGCCGATTGTTTCCTACCTAGAGCACCTATCCCTTCCGGAGGGGTTCATCCTCTGGAATCAAGGCGATCCCTCGGACGGCCTTTATGTCATCGAAGCTGGCGTGCTCAGGGCAACGTATGAATTCACAGATGACCACAGTCCTCGCATCGAGGAGTCTATGGTGGCTGGGACTCTTGCCGGCGAGCTGTCGGCGCTGTCGGGTCTGGAACGCAACGCGACAGTGATCGTAGAGAGGCCGGCCACACTCTGGAAGTTGAGCTCCGAAGGCCTACGTAAAATGCAAGCCGAGCAGCCAGAGCTCGCAACCACCTTCACTTCGCTGGTTCTGAAATGTGAGTCGGACGGGACTTTTGACTTGTCACTCGCTCATATGTGCGCACACAGCCGCCAAGATTGATTATGACATTCTTCTTTCTGCATTAGCCACTAGGCAATAGGGACTTGGGCATTTATTTTTATCAACTTGGATGGAAAAGGATAACACGATTAAACAAACGCATGTTGTGCCATGATCTACTTGTAGACGAAGTATATTAGCAACTACACAACGAGGCCATGTATTCAGTTTCTCGGATGCGAGGAGATTTGATTGAGAGATTCCGCAGACGACAATGAAGAAAGCTTGAGAGGACGAGGGCGGGATGATGTTGGTCGTTTGCGGGGTGCTTCGCGAGTCGCACCGCCCAGACCCAGGCTGATTTGTGAATGAGCGTCGTTACGCAGCATCTCCCGTAGGACCTGTTGGAAACGCAGAGACCACCATCCGCGTTCCTCACGCTCTTGCTGCCTCTCATCTCCTGCGTGACCCTGTACGACTTCGTCGATCTGGACTGATGGGCTCTTCGGCAGGGGAAGACCAGAAGCCAAGATTGACATGACGGATTGTCGTGAATCCTCTTCCCAGTCGACGTTTGGGCCGCGCACATGATGCTTTCCAGACAATGAAGGAAACGACAGCACTCGTAGGGTATGCTGAGAGCACTGCCTGAAGGCAGACATCCATTTCGAGCGGATATCAGCCAGGGCGGCGTCTTTGAGTGTCTCGCCTGACGACGATAAATTTGGGATGGTCACTGTGAGTGAGGTTACAGGTGTGCTGTCCGGGACGACGCCCGATTCAAGATCGGCAGTGTCCAAGGGAAGCAAATCCAAGACAATTTTGTCCATATCACCTCGAACGCCGAGAATGCGGGATATGCCGACGTCGTCCAGTAGCCTCCAAGATTCGACACCACCGTCCAAGTTGGCCCGATGGCTGCTGGTATATGAAAGAGGTGAAGCGATTATGATCAAGTCTGTGAACACTAGGGTGTGGACAAGACTTTGCTTGAAGCTCTCCGATCGGCGCATATTCAAGAGCGTGCTTTGAGGGACGTTATACTCGTTTTTGGCACCGCGCTGTGGACCCGCCAATGGCAGCCCGAACGAGAAAGGAGATACAGGCGTAAGTGGAGGCGTCGTCGACGACGCTGATAGATCCGATTCAAATGAGAACTGAGAGGATGTCGTCGATTTGGTTGAGTTCGAGCGTCCGCTGGACTCAGCATTTCGAGACGTGAGCGCGCTGATGAGTCGTGATTGCTTGGGTTTGGACCTGTCGCTGGTCAATGCCGTCGGCGGACGGAGGTATTGCTCGCTGCGGCTAGGATGTCCAACCACCGGCGGGCGTTGTTCGACAATGAATTCGCGCACGAGGCGCCCACGAGCCAGGAGGCGCCGTTCACGACGCGCCAGTTGAATTGAGGGAGGCAGGCCCTGAATTCTACTCAGTCGATCCTTCACGAGATCGTACTCTTCTTCCTGCAATTTGACTTCCCGCATAATACGGATCATGGCCTCGGTCGAATGCAGAAGAGAAAAGGTCGCCAGGTGGTCAGCGTGATGAGATGGCGTCGCATCCCAGAGTCGCTGAAGACATACACAGAATCAGCGTGGTTGACAATACAAGGGGCAGGTATGCACTCACCCGAAAGTACGTTGGATAGTCAACCAGTCTATTGACAGGCTCGACCAAAAATGACTCGAGACTCCATCCCCGGCATTCCGGCTGTTCCTGCTGCAGCATGATGAACTCGCCGAAGTCATTTCCTCGCTCGTTGGACATGCGTTGTATCACGAGGGCGACGTGCTCGACTCGTACAAGATAGGGCTGATGGACTTCGAGACGGGGCACGAACCTCCGCATGACTTCAGCGAAACGATTTACGACCGGATATTGCTCCGCGATGGCCGTTCGTAGTGCAGACGATATTTGCAAATGCAAGTTAAGTATGTCTTCAAGCCAGTCAAATAGACGTGCGACCTCGGTAGGGACTCCTTCAAGCCATGAGACACTATCTTTCATCCGAAGGGGGCGGATGAAGAGATAGACGGCTGTACGCAGACGCTTCACGAACAGTTGCTCCGCCTCACAAAGCTCCCATATAACTTCCTGACGTCGCAGCTCGGTGTCTCCGTATCGTTCGAGCAGAGATTGATATGCTGAGGGAGGCAAAGTTGAGCGCCAGGTACGGCCATCAGGATGCGAGTCAAGGACGCGCTGGTCCCGCTCTCGCTGCTGCCATGGTCGCGATGGGATGTCATCGCGATAGATCGATTGCGTGCTAGCGCTCTCGGGCAGACCGTTTTGAGGCCGGGGCGATACACCAGTCGTACTAGTTGCCCCGTATGGCGCGTGAGGCATATCGTTAGCCTGTGGATGTGGCTCACTGGTCGTGCGGTGCATCCATGAGTTCCTCAAAACGGATACGTGCTTTTGGCCGGAGAGCTTCTCGAAAACCGCTTCTGCGCTCAGACTGAGCTCATCGCCGTCGTCCTGCCATCGGTCGCTCCCGATGGTTGATGAACTGTCAACATGTGGCAGTCGAGCATTGGGCTCCGGAGAAGAGGGTGGCAGACCAAATGCCTCCCGTTCGCGAGCTTCGGCATGGCCCAGATGCTCGTGGAGATCATGGAGACTATACGTTGCATCCATGGATTTCAGGGCGGACGTTACACCCTTTTGACCACGATCATCAGGCGGACCTTGCATGAGCGACGATGCCCCAACATCGTGGTGGGAGCGCCGTTTCCTTGGCTGCAATGGCAGCACGGGAGGACGCCCTGATGTTTGATCTCGGCTACGATCCGCAAGAGAGCCAGCGGCATTGCTCTGTCTAGGCGTCGGAGCCTCTCTGGGGTGGCGGCCCTGGGCTGCGTTCCTTGGACCTAGCACATCGTGCCGCCGGTTGTTGGGCACCGGGTCTTCGGGAGGGCTCCTGATGAGGCGTCCACAGGATGTTTGCCTGGCATAGTGATAGTCTTCAGACATATTGCGCGCAGCGTACGTAGGTCTGGGAGTCTGGTCCGCTTGACCACCACCTCTGTCCATGTCGTCGTCCGAAGGGTACTCGGAGCCAGACTGCTCGTCAACACCTGGGTCGGTGACGACGGGATTTGAAAGTGGCCTGGCTGATTCCCGACCCCGAGCAGAACCTAGGGGACTCCTCTGAGGCCGAAAGGGCAATGCAGAAGGGGCTGCACGAGCCCTAGGCGAGAAGTGAAGCGAGGAGCCACGCCCACCGTAGCCTCTGGGCCCCTGTTGGCCGGGCTGTCGATCGTCGAGAACTCCAAGGATACGAGCTGATCCTTGCTGGCCGACTTCAGTCGATGGGCTGATCGCTAGACCTGTATACTCGCCGTCCGACATATCTCCTTCAGATGCGTGGCCATGGTCCGCAGCCGGCGCACGATTCTCAAGCTCGTGGACTATCCCTATGAGCGCTTCGCGACGCCGGCGATCCTCCCCGTCGTCACTGTCGTTGCGGTGATTGTGGCGCTCGCCATATCTGGCGTCTTCGTCTTCGTCTTCATCGCGAGCATCGCTATCGTCCCTGTCGTCATCATCGTACACAGCATCCCCATGCTGTGTCGTGCGGTCTTCGTCGGCGTCAGCATACTCCCATGGGTTGGGCAGCGTGCTGCTTGATCCGGCCCGTCGCTCATCTTCTTCGAAGCGTACTGTTTGTCGGGATCTTGATCGAAGGAGAGAATGCAGGCGGGCGATAGACTCGGTGGATGGGCCATCCGTGAGACCTTCGGCGTCAATGTCGTCGTCGTCATAGGCACTCTCTTCGTCGTCCTGGCTGCCTCTGTCTGCGAGACTTTCTTCTGACTGTGGCGCGCGATCTTGAGTCAGACCGCCTGTCCTGTCATTCAGCAGGTTGATACCCAGACCGATTCTTCGTTCAGGCAGGGGAGGCAACGGCGGGCGATAATGTTCGTTCTCGTGCTCATGATTCACGGGCACCCTAGATGACCAACTGGGTGACTTCGTAATGGGGCCGCGCCTACCGTCCACACTTGAGCTGGCGCTGGAGCTGGAGCTTGACGGTACTATATCTGCGTTGGTGACCACCAGGGCGCGACGTGGTTCGCTGAGCAACTCGAACTCAGGCATTGAATCCTCGCTGATGTTGCCAGCACGAGATATGGACCGACTTCGTGCGCCATATTTGGAGGGTTTCGGGATGCCTGAGCCGGACGCATGAGGCTGAGGCGTCGCGGGCATTGGGACAAATGCGGATCGCGTCGACACGTGCCCAGGATCGGTGCGAGATCGTTCGTGAGCGCGATAATCGCGAGGGAAGTTCGAGGGCGATAGCTGTCAAAATCGCGTGAGCGGGTTACATTCACAAAATGGTTGTAGAACACACCTCAGGCGTGACGCTCTCCGTGGCTATCGGCGCTTGCGACGCTTTCCTAGACATCATATTCCTGACCGACCTAAGGGATTTCGACGGGGACCCCTTAGACGGCGAGTCGTGGGTTGGCGCCTGCTTGGTGGTGGATGCAGAGGACGATGAGCTCTTCAAGACCGACTTTAAGGTCGACTTGGACTTTCCCTTTGATGGCGTCGTCGGGATGCGAGACGTCTCAGTCGTCTTCGGCGCTGGTGAGGGCCTTGGGGTCGAGGGGAGTACTGGCGGAGTGGTCATTACGTGGAGTGTTGGTCGCTTCAGACGACTGGCAGTAGACGCGGAGGTCGTGGACTGAGGGTCTGAAGCAGTTAATTTGCCAGAACGGCCAGGAGCTGCTCGTGTGCTCGCAGAAAGGGATACGGGGGACTCGGCGGGAGGAGATTGACCCGGATGCGTCATCCTGTCAATGGTGTCGCGCAGCGACGGCACCAGGTGCGCCTCGACAAGAGGCAGGTCACCCAACCTAGTATGTCGTGGTGCAGGGCTCTCCGGTGGGTTGTTTCCGCTGCGAGAGAGCCTTCGCGTGAGCATAGCCATACGGGAAGCGTTCGCATGTTCGGAAGAGGACGCAGATGACGAGACAGGCATATGAGAAGATGACGCGACAGGCCCGTGCCCGCCATCCCGCCCACGAGAACGCGTGTCGCTTGAGCTTTCTGGGGGTCCATACTTCTTCTGGGGGTAGTCACTATGCGGATCGTACGAGATGCCGGCAGCGGCGGCGTAATGGGAGGGTGGCAAGAAACCGCGCGGTGTGCTGGGGGATATGACGGCTGACGCGGTGACCGCCGGCGAACGCGACTTGCTTCGAGGTTTCTTCAAAGGCATGGAAAGATGATGCAAGAGTAAAGCCTGCGGAGAATAGGATTGACAACTGAGTCGAAGCGAAAGAGCTGGAGGCAGGTGGGAATGCAAACATACTCCTGTCACGTGATTATGGGCCTGCGCACGCACATTGCGCAAGGCCCGCAAGTCATCGGCTTTGACACAGCATTCCAAGTCCAAAGCGCGGCGAGCAGAGACCTGCAACCGGAGGCAAAGTTATACGCGACGACTATGCAGGGCGGAGGAGATGGGGAAAATGAGAGCGAGATGTTGGATGTCACTCTGGACTCTCGCAAGATACCATTCAATGAGCTCGACCGCGGCATCGACAGTGCCAATCTGCCCAGCAGCGTCGGGAATACCATTTTCCCCAGTGAACTCCCGCATTAGATCTTGAAAACCGGGATCCGTGAAGTCGACATTGTCACTAAACGGATTTAGTCACCCATATTCAGGAAGGTACTATACGCGAAATCTCACCTGTTGTGCTCAGCGCAGTACCACTCTTCCCAGATCCTGGCTTCCTCGACAAACCGAAAGCACATCTCCATCTCTGTCAATGACTCGTCCCCCTCTTTTTCAGACATCCTCGCATTGAAAAGGTATTCGGCGGCAGCTTGTCCGGTAATGCCTTCCATCTGCGGAAAGTATGTTCGAAGGAGGACAGGCAAGAGGTGGGATTCTGAAGACGTCCACAATTCGATTATGTGCTATCACCAGGTCAGCCAATGTGAGGGATTGATCAAAACCCGAAAACTCACCCGTCGGATTACAGTATGTTTAGCCCCACAATACACCTGGTGATACACATCGTGCCTGTTCGCCACCCTTTTCAACGTCTTCACTTCCGCGTCCCTGAGCAGCTCATGGCCTGCCTGTTGCAAAGAGGAAAGCGCGTGGATCGCTAACGCCTGTTCCGCTACTGTGCATATCCTCTGACCAATCAATTTGACTTGAGCAAGCATGTCGAGCAACTCCGGCGCTTGCTTGAACAGGAGAGTCGGTCGGATAATGCTGCGGATGGCGCATGACAGCGCCCGAAAAGGCGCCTTCTCAAGGGCCAGTCGAGGATTCGATGATCGTGCCATGATTTCTGCGCATACGTTGCTATGAGTAGATTGCGGTCTTTGCGATGATGTAAGTACCTTGAATGTTCTCTTCGTCATGAGACATATGAGGTTCCGCCGGCGCATTCGCGAGAGCGTTCATATTTGTGTATTTGTACCAGATATCAATGCCACGATGAATTTCCTAGATTCGTCAGAGTAAAAGCTAACGTGTTCGTAATTCTGAAGGAGGTGAAAGGAGGAGGATGATGATGTGTCGGTGGTGTCGGTGGTGGTGGTGGTGGAAGGAACCCCGGCCATAATGGAAGAAGCGGCGAGCGCACAGTCAGCACGTGATCGAGATTCCGCTCGGGCACGGAGGCCGGGGCCGGACCGGGAGATGAGTCGGGCCCGGCCTCAAAGGTGTAGCTTGGACAAAAACCTCCAGGACGTTGAAAACTTATGATGAAGAGACAGCGAGAGGTTGGATATGTACGAATCAGAGGATTGACCGGGTAAAGTAATAGTACAGTACTGGGCCGGGAGATCTGTTTCCCACGGCTTTTCATCGAAAGACGCGGCGAGCCACTCAGTTATGTACTGACAAGGGTTTACCGAGTGCTACTCAGCCGACGTCCGACGCTCACTGAGCTGGGCGCTGAAGGCCCGCCTTAACACCTGCCTAACTGTCTGGATACCCACCGCTCTTAGCCCATCGCGAACGGCGCCTCTGACGGCAATGGCTTCGTTTCTCCCAACCCTTTCGCCATTAGACGTGCAGCGCGCTGCACAGGTGCGCCTCACTTTGCCAGAGGGTTTATTGATGTAGGCTGACCCACTGTGCAGTTGATTCAGCAGTCATACAACCCATCGCCCACACAGCGACTGTCTCCGGAGGAGCAACGCCGCCTGAATAACGACCTTTTCGACCTGCAGAAGAAGTGGGAGGCGTGGGGCTTGGTCGTTCCGTTCCTCGAGCACGAAGACGCGAACGTGCAGTTCTTTGGTGCGCATACAGCGCAGGTCAAAATTGCGCGGGACTGGTGCGTACATACCTAGAAGCGCGAAGCTGAACACCACTCACGACACCCGATTTCACAGGGAGACCCTCCCGCCCGACTGCACGGAGGAGCTGCGTGCCTTTCTTCTCGACATCACAGCCAGATGCGTTCGACTTGGGCGCAGCAAAGTCATCCTCCGCAAGCTCTTCGTCGCTGTGCGTCTTCCTTCAAAGTCTACACTCTCCGCAAACCCACAGCCGCCCAGCTCTGTTCCCTAGCCATCAAATTGGGCACGCAATGGGAGGACTGGTTACTCTCCAGTGTAGGCGCAGTATCGGGACCCGGTATTCCAACGGAACACGCTCTCGATTTTCTAGAAATCGCGGTGGAGGAGGTTCACGGAGCCGACCTGCTTCCACCGAAGAAGTAACTAGCATATATGCATGCCATGCCACCTCCTGACTGATGCTTCCCAGAGCGCAGATGCAACAAACACTACAAGACGCCGTGCCCATTGTCACACAAGCCATCACCGCCTCGCTTGTGCCCTCTGAAGATCCAGCAGCTGTAAAGCAATTTACCTCGGCGATTAAATGCCTAGAGTCGTGGATACCCATCCTTCCATCCAGGTGACTAGTACTCTCCTTATCGCATAGCATTCTTACGACCGTCCCACCAGCGATCTGACGCCGCTGATTCAGAACTTGTGGGTCCTCCTGAATCCCGTTTCGCCACCGCACTTCCTTGCAACTGCCTCCGCTCTTCTCACAATTCTCTCGTCTTCTGCGTTTACCGGCGGAGCTGGCTCGCGCACCCTGACAGAGCCCCTGCTACTTTGGACTGCGCGCTTCGGGCCGCCGATCGTCAGTGAGACTTTGAGCACTGGGATGGTTGACGAAGTGAGCAATGGCCTTTGTCGGCTGTTGGTTGGGCTCGGTGACCACTCCGCTGCGTATCTGGCAGAGAACATCGCATCGTCCACCGCACTGGCCCCCGCTGTCTTGCCAGTGCCATTACCTAGCGACGAGGCGCTTCCACCGCGCAGCCATGTCGTTCAGACGTTCCTTAAGCTACTGTTGGCGTATACTTCCCTGCCTGGATTTTATGGCGTGGACGAGGAGGAGAGCGAAATGACACTCGGGTTTTGGTACGAGTTCCAAGAGGCGTTGTGGAACGTTGAGGTCCCCGACGACACAGACGACGATGGCGTGAGACAGGAAGACGGGAAGGAGAGGGGTCTATGGGTTGTTGCCAAGGCGGTGTACGCAGAGCTCGTCGCTGCACTGAGAACCAAGGTGCAGTGGCCAGCCGCGCCGACAGGCTGGGCGAAAGGTGCGCTCTCCTCAAATGAAAAGCACACTTCATGACCTCAGTCCATGTCAGATCAACTCGACAAGTTCCAAGTGTGAGTACGTTCTATCACGCTGAATTTCATCGACGTGGATTGCTCACGTACGACGGATTA